>JAAKBD010000385.1:165604-765604 GCA_012656105.1 Phytophthora syringae | reverse complement strand
TATGATGGGAATTGGAATGTTAACAATGGATTTTCTACAAACTGGAATAATGGATATACATTCACTACAGATAAAGACGCGACAGCAAAATTCGGATTTACAGGAACTAAAATAAGATTTGTACATACCTTAGCATCCAATAACTCTGAAGCAATTCTAATCACAATAGATGGAGTATCTGAAATAGTTAATACTAAAAGAACAGACACGACAAACTTCGCATTAGTTTACGAAAAATTAGATTTAGAACCAGGCTATCACACAATGGAATTGAAAAATATCAATACACCCTCAGGTAGATTAAGAGTAGATGCAATTGATATTGATGGTGAACTGCTTCCTTTCACTCCTGAAGTACCACCTGTGACAGAGCCCGAGCCTGAGCCCGAATTACCAAGTTCTGATCGTGCAATTCTAGTAGTTACCTTGACTACTGGTTTAGAAAAAGAATATGATCTCCCGCTAGCCGATGTTAATGCATTTCTAAATTGGTATGACTCAAAGGATCTTAGGTTCAGGGCCTGCCAAATTTGCAATTAACAAATACAATAACAACAAAGGCCCATTTACTAATAGAACTGATTTTGTAATATTCAATAATATCCTGCACATAGAAGTAAATGATTATTCTATCTAAGAGTCCACATACCACCCCCAAATGTTTGGTGTTGGTATAATATAGATTCTTACTCATACGAATACTTCCCACCTCTTTACTGGATAGCCAAGCGCTATAATTCAGTAGAGAGGTGTTTCTATGTTTAATGAACCAATGTTACTCGCACGCCCCCGAACCTTTTTTCGTTACATCTTTGAACCAAAAACTGATGGACACCTACTTTTGTTTTCGCAGGTGGACGGTCGGATCCGACTCTATACTCGTCATGAGACAGAATGTACTCAACAATACCCTGAATTATTGGTTCCGTTTGATGATGACATTCTTCTGGATGGTGAAGTGGCATGTGCTGGGCCCGACGGCGTGGATTTTGAGGAAGTCATGGTCCGGTTTAAAGCAAGTAAGGACCAACGCATCAAGCAGCTGACCATCTTCTCCAGTTACGTTTGTTGTGTTCGACATATTGCAATATAAAGGGAAAGATCTTCGAAAGATGCCGCTTCTGCAGCGTAAAGAGATCCTTGCTGGCATAAAAATGCCAACTCAACAATTTGGCGTCATCCCCTTCGTGGAGGGCGCGGGCGAGGCTTTATTTAATCAGATGATATCCCGAAAGCTTGAAGGAATGGTTGGCAAGCGAAAGAATAGTCTATATGTAAGCAGTCGGTCACCATCCTGGCAGAAGGTCATCAATTGGTCATATACAGACGTGATTATAATAGGTTATCGCAAGGACGAGTTCGGATTACTTGCTGCGGTTCAGAATGAGTCGGGCGCTCTTCGGCCTGCTGAATAGTGGAATACGTAACAAAGGCAACCAGAAAAGATTTCTATTCAATGAGTCGGGCCATTGTGACAGGTGAGGATAAAAAATTCGTTTATTTGAATCCGACTATCCGAGGGCGGGTGAAATTTCGAAACTGGTTCAAATCGGGGTGTTGCGGACGCCAGTATTAACGGAACTCATAAAATGAGTTGAAATAAAAAAGGACCCTGCATGCAATTCAGTTGCAGGGTATCCTTAAATTAAACTTATATAAAGCTAAATGCTTTTGCTATAGCTACTCCAGCAGCTGAAGCTTGAACAGCTTTCGTCAACAGATCGAAAACTGTCTTTGCTGTTTCGAATTTTCCACTCTTAACGTTTTCCTTAACAGACTCAATCATTTGAACATCTTGAGGGTTTGAGTTTTCAATTGCAAATTGTTTAAGCTTCTCAAATAGGGAGTCTATATCAGAATTACCAAGTTGATGAATGCTCTGATTGGTAGTACTATGATCACCTAAATTGATATTCTGGTTTTGCCCAGTTATCCCACTCACATTATATGTCCTGTTATCCACAATAATCACACCTTTATCGTCGATTCTTATCAAACCTTCTTGAAATATGTCTCTTATACTCTTGGTGTTATCAAAACTACTTGTTGGTCGTTCATAGATATCCGTGTCGGGGCTTTTTTAGCATCTTCAATGAACTTCATTGAAGTTAAACACAATAAAGCTATGGTCCAAATCATTGACAATTTCTTGCCCACACAATGGACATTCAGGTAAGTCATCATCAATCTCTTCGTCAAGACTGCAATCATATGCCTTATGATTATCTGGACAAAGATACAACCTTGAAGCGTCAAGCTCTAATCCATCTTTAGCCATTAAGATCTTCAAGACAGTTTCATAGGTACTATTATATTCGAGGGCTCTTAACACATTGTCGACGGTAAAATCTAACACAGGAGGTGTTAGTGAGGCCCAGAACTCTAATATTGAGTTTATTTGTGCAATAGGCCTGGACTATCATCAACACCCCTATTTAAATAATCACATTACAGCTTGTTCCGATTCATCGAGTTTTTTGTTTATTAATGTAGCATACTTGAACTATAGTTTCCACAAAATGGTCAATAGCAGATTGCGTAACCACAGTCGAGAATTTAAAGCTTCCCGATTTAATGTTGATATCGAAAGTGATCGGCAACTCAACCCCAGTTACTATATCTTTAAATTGGGCCATATGAACTGTTACATCCATTCGATCATCTGGAGGAAATTACGTTCCTCTAAAAAGCCTTTAGATCGGCAGCGAACTTATCATTTTCCAAGTCGTACTTACCTTTTGAACTGTTCAATCAATACTACAAACTGTAGTAGGTAGTACTAGTTGTTCTGATGAATAATCAACGCTGGAACCCCAGTAAGTCCTCGAAATCTAATGCGTAATTTCTCTGGCTGATCGAAGGAATCAAAAGGAGGTTCCCGACTTCCCACGTATTCGATTCCATGATCTCAGACAACCCACGCAACATTACTTTTAAAGGCGGGCATCCACCCTAAGATCGTTCAGGAGAGACTCGGTCATAGTTCGATTAACGTTACCTTGGATACTTATTCACACGTTCTCCCCAACCTTCAGGAAGGCTTAATAATATAGGCGATTCAATCCTTGGCAAGGAAATTGACGCTTTGATCGAGAACAAAAGTGATCCTGTCGACGGTGAAAATAACACTTCATCAGACTAAAGGGTAGAAAAATGGTAGAGGAATGGATTAAATAACAAAAACGGCCCGGTCCCCGAATGCCGGAAAACCGCGCCGTTATCGACTCTATGAACATGCTGGTGAAGGGAATTGAACCCCGACCTACGCATTACGAGTGCGTTGCTCTACCCCTGAGCTACACCAGCATATGTGGTTCGAAAACAAGCCTCCACGAACAGCAAAATTATTATAATACTTTAGCAGCAAAATACAAGTCCCAGCCTAGCCAGAACATCCCTTGCAATAAGCAAGATTATCCGCCTAATTTTTCCTGCACCGATTGAATCTTTTGCTTGCTGGAGGAGACTTGATCCCTGCGGTCATCAATCTTGACCGAAGTCGATACGCGCTGGGCTCCAGATAGAAATGGCGCCTCATGCAGAGCTTCAATCGCTCGCCAGATCATATTCAGCTCGCCCTCTATGATGGTGCTCATCGAAGTCAGCTCATATGTAATCCCGTCCTGTTGTTTCAATATACGCTGCATCTCGGCCACATAAGAGCTTAAGCTCGTTGTTGCTGTTCCAATCGGAATCACCGTCACTTCCGCTATAGCCAATACCAAAACCTCCCTCGCAACATCTCATATATAGAACTCTTCAATCTCCAGACACAGATATCATATCAATTCTGATCACTCATATCAAAGCCCCTAACTCGCTATTCACAATAAAAAATAGTCTGCTCCTTCCACCACAGATCCAGTACGCAACTATCGTATTTTGTCAAAACGATAATATACGTGGTATGTGTGCAGAAAAGGTCGCATTCGGTCACAATCCAGGAAATGTTATGGCCTTTTGACAGTTTCTTAGCTGGCACAATGACCGCTCGTTTGCTATAATTCTTTTTGCGTTCAATTTTAAGAATATGGTTTACAAACACAATATATTGGGTTAAATTAGATAAACAACAACCAAATATAGTGTGTATAGGTGCCGGAACAACCTATAAGGCGGTCCGGCTTAATAGGAAGCATGGTGTAAATCCATCACGGTCCCGCCACTGTAAGGGCTCTCGGCTATTTATCCTATCCAGGCCGAACCAAATCATGGAATATTCTTCTGGCGGACCTCATCAAGGTCTTGGGGAAGGCTCCGATTTGTCAAAGTCCGAGTCAGGAGACCTGCCTGTACGCAGCCAACACCAACCTACGGGACATTAGGTAAGTGTTCGTTAAACTTGCGTCTGTACATAACATCATGCCCCTTCAAGGGCTTATGTCAAACGTCATTCACGAATCACAGCGCACGGACATTTTCAAGCCTGCGGGTTTTAGAAAATGTTTTTTGATGTCCTTTTTCATATTTCCCCCTAAGAAAGCGAGGAATTATTCATGCCCCAGCTCGTAGTTAAACCGAACAACCGTCAGCTCGCCTTTGATGAAATACGCCTCTCTGTCTATGCCGACCGCAATCTGAAAGGATTGGACATGCTTGATAAAGAGCGCCTGCTTCGCGGCGTAAATGCTAAACTGCGCGGTGAGCAAGTCATAAGCGAAGAAATCAGCAGCGCCTTCACGATGTCCGCGCTTGAGCTTGTGACAAAAGAAGAGCCGAATTGGAAGTTTGCAGCTGCGCGTTCGTTTCTGACCTCTTTATATAAAAAAGCGGCCACCAACCGCCGATACAAAGCCTACCCGGAAGAGCCTTACGGTGCCTTCTACCCGCTCATCACAGAGCTTGTACAGAAGGGCATCTATCGCGAGGATCTTCTGACCAGCTACACCAAGGAGCAAATCGAAGAGCTCGGCGAATGCATCGATCCAAGCCGCGATTTGCTGTTTGATTACATTGGTCTTTTGACACTGGCTGAGCGTTATTTGGCAACCGACTTTGACGGTCGTGTCATGGAACTTCCGCAAGAACGCTACATGGTAATCGCAATGTTCCTCATGCACAACGAGCCAGCCGACAAACGTATTAACCTTGTAAAAGAAGCCTACTGGGCGATGAGCAACCTGTACATGACAGCTGCCACACCGACCATGTCCAATGCAGGCAAAAAGTAGCAGGCCAGCTCTCCAGCTGCTTCATTGATACCGTTGACGACTCTCTGGAAGGCATCTTCGATTCCAACACCGATATTGCCCGTCTCAGCAAAATGGGCGGCGGCATTGGCGTGTACCTCGGTAAAGTCCGTGCACGCGGCTCGGATATCCGCGGTCACAAGAACACCAGCTCCGGCGTTATCCCTTGGATTCGCCAATTGAACAACACCGCCGTGAGTGTTGACCAATTGGGAACTCGTAAAGGAGCCATCGCGGTTTATCTGGATGTGTTCCACAAAGATATTCTGTCCTTCCTGGATCTGAAGCTGAACAACGGTGACGAGCGTATGAGAGCCCATGACGTGTTCCATGGCATCTGTCTGCCTGACCTGTTTATGGAGGCTGTAGAGGCCCGTGAGGAGTGGAGCCTGTTCTGTCCGCATGAAGTGAAGAAGATCATGGGCTGGAAAGACGAGAACGGCCGTCCGCTTGGCCTGGAAGACTTCTATGATCAAGCTCAAGGCGATGGCGAGTTCCGTCAAAAATATGCAGAAGCCGTGGCGAACCCGCAGCTGCCGCGTATTACGGTACAAGCGATCGACATTATGAAACGCGTGATGAAATCCCAGCTTGAAACGGGTACACCGTACATGTTCTACCGCGACACGGTAAACCGTGCGAACCCGAACTCTGCACATGGCATGATTTACTCATCCAACCTGTGCACCGAGATCATGCAGAACCAATCTCCAACCGTTGTCGAGCAAGAAGAGCTGGTAACAAAGGATGGTCAAACCCGGATTGTTATTTCCAAAATCCCTGGCGATTTCGTTGTCTGCAACCTGAATTCCATCCACTTGGCTCGCGCTGTAAGTAGGTGTGCTGGAGCGTCTCGTTCCTATCCAGGTTCGTATGCTGGATAACGTTATCGACATCAACAATATTGAAGTTCTGCAAGCCCAATATACCAACAGCCAATACCGTGCGGTCGGTCTTGGAACCTTCGGTCTGCATCACTTGCTGGCGCTGGAAGGTATCCGCTGGGAGTCCGACGAAGCCGTTGCCTATAATGACAACCTGTATGAACACATCAATTACCTGCTCGTGAAATCCAGCATGGAGCTGGCCAAGGAAAAAGGCCACTATCCGAAATTCAAAGGCTCCGACTGGGAGAGCGGCGAGTACTTCACGTTCCGCGGTTACACCGACGGCGAGCATGAAGGCAAATTCGTAACCACCGAACAGTGGCGTGAGCTGCAACAGGAAGTACAAGCCAATGGTGTCCGTAACGCTTGGCTGTTTGCCATCGCACCGAACGGCTCCACATCGATTATCGCGGTTCCACAGCGAGCATCGATCCATTGTACGAACTTCTGTCTTATGAAGAAAAAACCACCTACAAAGTGGCTAACCCGGCTCCGGATCTGTCTGAAAAAACAATCTGGTACTACAAGACCGCTTTCCTGATCGACCAGCATTGGTCCATCAAAATGGCGGCTGCGCGTCAACGTCACGTTGACCAAGCGCAAAGCTTTAACCTGTATGTTCGCCCTGATATCCGGGCTTCGGAATTCCTGGAGCTGCACCTGCATGCATGGAAAGCCGGCATCAAGTCCACGTATTATGTGCGCAGCCGTGCGTTGACGATTGAAGAGTGTGAGTCGTGCGCAAGCTAAGAGTTTAATGTAAACTATTTCGAACCCGCCCAAACCCTCCCTTCCAAGGGAGGGCCCCAAGGGCTCTGCCCTCTGGACACCCGCAAGGTGTGCAGGGAATAAATGAGGCGCTTCTATGTTACTTTGGTGGCTAGGAGCGCTTTCTCCTTCGGGAACGCTGGAATGTAGTGCGGGGACTATGGCGTTACTCGTGCGTTTATTGAGTTACTTCCTGCGTGGACCGCTCTCCCTTTGGGAGTCGCTTCTCATGCGGTGTGTGGGGACCTTTGAGGTACTTCGTGCATTTGTTGAGTTACTGCCTGCGTGGACCGCTCTCCCTTGGGGAGTCGCTTCTCATGCGGTGCGGGGACCTTTGAGGTACTTCGTGCATTTATTTGTTGAGTTACTGCCTGCGTGGACCGCTCTCCCTTGGGGAATCGCTTCTCATGCGGTGCGGGGACCTTTGAGGTACTTCGCGCGTTTGTTGAGTTGCTGCCTGCTGGGATCGCTCTCCCTAGGGAGTCGCTTCTCATGCGGTGCAACAAGCATCGAACGGCTGCATGCGGGTGTTCCCGCTAAGCAGGTTTGAATATGCTATCTAATAAAAGACTACAAGGGTAAGGGTATCCAAGCGGAAGAGTTTACGTCCGCCTTTGGGAGCCCTTTGATACCATTAAATACATTCAAGCAAAGGGCGGACAACAGCGCTGGAGAGTGGATACCCGTCCCTCAACCCGCCCTACTATGATATGCAAGGAGAGAGAATTGGCATGCAAATGCAAAAGATATTTAACACCGAAGCACCCAACCGCTCCACCCGTGTAATTGAAGGTGAGTGCTCCGGGATCTTGAACTGGAACGACATTCGGATGCCTCATATGTATAAATTGTACAAGGTGCTGCTGCTGAACCACTGGATCGCGGACGAAATCCCGATGTCCAGGATGCGCAGCAGTTCCCTACATTGGACTCAGAGGAACAGCGTACCTTTAAAATCAACATCTCCCTGCTGGCTGTGCTGGATTCCATGCAGACGATGTTTGTCAGCGATGTGAAGCGTTATTTTACCGACTCGTCACTCGAAGCCATCTCGGCCATCATCGGTCAGCAAGAGGTCGTTCACAATCAATCCTATTCCTACGTGCTCTCTTCCATCGTTTCGGATCAAGAGCAGAAGGAAATCTTCGAATACTGGAAGCATGATCCGGTTCTGCTGGAGCGCAATCAGTTCATTTCAGATATTTATCAGAACTTCCGCGATAATCCGTCGCCGCAAACCTTCTTTGAAGCGATGGTGGCCGACCTGATCCTGGAAGGTATCTTCTTCTATAGCACGTTTGCCTTCTTCTACAACCTGGCTCGCGACCAGAAGATGATGGCAACCAGCCAGATGATCTCTTACATTCAGCGTGACGAGAACCAGCACTGCTACTTCTTCGCCGAAGTATTCAAACAGCTGCTCAAGGATTTCCCAGAGCTGAACTCCCAAGAGAACATCGACTACCTGTACCGCACCATCGACCGTGCTGTTGAGCTCGAGACCAACTGGGCACACTACACGCTCAGCAATGTACGCGGCATCGATCTGAACGAGTTGGGCGACTACATCAAATACATCGCAAACCGTCGTATTACGATGATGGGTCTGGAAAAAGCTTACCAAGGCGTAGACGTCAACTGCATGCCATGGATCAAACCTTTCTCGGATGAAGCTCTGAACGCAACCAAAACCGATTTCTTCGAAGCCAAATCCCGTAACTACGGCAAGGTTGGCGACGACAACGGTTTTGACGATCTGTAAGCTCCTTCAACAAACACAAACCTCCGCGATATTCCTGCCAGGAATATCACGGAGGTTTTTTTAACGCGCTTGGATCGGCTGCATTCCAATCATCATCTTATCATCTTGCTATCTAGCGGGTTACCACTTGGCTGCCCATACCTCGATTTCTACCTGAATGGACGGCATCGCAAGTGCTTAAGCACGTAGGCCATTGTCATGGTAACGCCTTTCCGCCATGGAACTTTTCCCACACCTGATGGAAGTGAACCCAGTCCACCTGCTGTGCTGCCCAAATATTGATTTTGACGATATGATCCGCCGAGAGTGCTTCTGCTGCCAACAGGCGCTGAATGTTCGCCAGGGTATTCTCGACTTGTTCCTTCATATCATCCGGCAATCCCCCTCCATATCGGTTCCCACCTGCCCGGACAAGACCAGCAGCTCGGCTCCCTTCGGAACCTTGGTAACATGGGTATAAGGCCCGATTGGCGGAGCGATGACAGAGGGATTGTACCGCTGAACTTGGGACTGAGACCTATGATCCTCTTCATTCAGAATAGCCAGCGTCTGATGGTCTTCCCACTGTCCGTTGATGTTTACATTTTTCTGGCAATGCCTTCCTGATGGAATCCGGCTTTACACAGCACTTTAATCGATCCCAGGTTATGCGGCATTACCCCCGCCTCAATCCGGTGGAACTTCAATTCCTGAAAAGCATGCTTCACCACCAGCTGAACGGCCTCCGTCATATAACCCTTTCCATTATGGCGTTGGTCCAGGAAATAACCGATCCAGCAGCTCTGCAGATTCCACCGCACCACTTCGGTCAGCATGATCTCCCCGATAACCTCTTCGGTGTCTCGCAGCCCAATCACATAGAGATATCCCTGATCCCCTTTACTTGATTCCAGGGCTTCTTGAATCCGTTCCAGCTGTCCCTGGCGGGTATAGAAGGCTTCTTCTCTTAAACCCGTGAACCGTTGAAAAAATCCCGATTCTCCACCTCAAGCTTCAGCAGCGCATCCGCATCCGATTCCTCTACTGGCTTTACATAAATCTGTTTTCCTTGCAATAACATAGCGTGCCTCTCCTCTACCGGAAAAATGAAAAACACAAAAACACCACAGAGCTCCTGTGGTGTGCATGCCGATCTATGCAGCCACAGGTAAGCGACCTGTGGTGTTTAATTCCACTGCATCCTCATTCGAACAACCGAATGGAAGGATCCTTGATCGCTGAATATCCGATTATGGACATACTTCTCCCGTCCTCGGATAGATCAAAGAAAACAGCGGTGGAGCATCCCATGCCTTTGGACAAAGACGCCAACGATCTTTTTTCATGTGAACCCCTCCGTTCCATCTCATGTTGTTCCTATATTCCAATCCTCTATATTCAGAACATACTCGTTCTCATCCTGCATCTTCAACGTAAGTCTATAGTTAACCATAATTACCCGTGTTCTGCAAGCAGGATCCAATATCAACGGAGCCGCCTCACATAACCGTTCCCTTGGGATTGTCCTTGGACGGCCCTCTGCCCAGCTTAAGGTGCTTCAACTGAGCCACGATGATGACACTGATCACCACCAGCAGGAACCACGAGCTGATTTTGCCGATATGCACCAGACTCCATGTCCGCTCCTGACCCGGATAGGTCCAGGCCCCAAGGAAGGTTGAAATATTCTCCGCAATCCAGATGAAGAATCCAATCAGCAGAAACGACAGCACCAGTGGCATCCGCAGTGTATTGCCGTCAACGTCAAAGTACACCACCGTTCTGCCGAACACCACGAATAATAGCGCCGTAAGGAGCCAACGGGCATCCCATACATAATGATGGGTGAAGAAATTGGCATAGATCGCGGCGCTCAGCAGTACGGTGAGCACAGGCAGCGGCCAGCGGTAATACGCAGATTCATTCGCCGCCAAGCCTGACAGATATAACTCGCAACACTTGCATACATAAAGCCGCTGTACAGCGGCACCCCGCCGATTTTACTCCAGGCTTCCTCAGGGTAAGACCACGACCCCATATGGACCTTATACAGCTCCAGCATCAGGCCGATGACGTGAAAGACACAGATCACCTTCAGCTCATCCCACGTCTCCAGTTTACTGACAAGCATCCCGATTTGAGCCAGCACACATATAAGAAGAATGAGATCATAACGCGGATTCCTGGAATTTCAATGATTTTGCTCAATGCGAGCGCTCCAAATATGATAACCGGAAAAATACAGGACAACGCCTGCTGATAACCGAATACCCATAACTTTCGTATAAAATCCATAAGTCCCTCCTGCATAGCAGCACATTACGTTCACCCTACCACAGACCCTGATTTGAATAAAAGAACAGCATTGTCATAATTGACCCAGGTTATCCTCGATAAAGTAAAAGAGAGAGCAGCACCTTCTGCTGCTCTCTCTCCGTTCGATATCGTTCCAGACTATTTGTATTCGCGTGTCAACACCCTCATGAAATACAACGCATAATCGTTTAATCGCTTGATGTTATTAGAAATCATTTGCCATAGGTCATGCTTTAGCGATCGGATGAATGACCTTCCTCAAATACCCGATACCATGTGGTCAGACTGCGACATGCTGAACCGTTTTTTTCTTTTTGACTCGTAACAAAAATGTAAGAGGTATGGCCACGACAGCCACCATCGTCCCGATCAGAAATACGTCATCGATGCCCATCGTGGTGGCAACGCCCTTGGTCGTGGCACCCGCTCCCATATAGTATGAGGTTCTGGATACCACCAGCGCACTGAAAATGCCGATGGACAACGAGGCAAGCCCTTGACGAGCCCAATTCGTTATGGATGACGCATGGCCCGAATATTCACTGGACACCGCACTCATCGCTGCATTCGTTAACGGCATATTACACAGCGCGATACCGAGACAGCGGATCAATTGCAGCAGTGAAATGTACAGCACCGAAGTATGAGTGCCGATTCCGCTGAAGGCCAGGGTGGCGGCCACAATGATCAGGACACCTGTAATCACCAGCCGAAACGGACCGATCCGATCATAAAATTTGCCGATAATCGGCGAGGCAGCCGCCATGACAATCGCTCCCGGCAGCATGATCAGCCCCGTATCCATTGGAGACAGCTTCAGCACAGTCTGCAAATACAGCGGCACCAGAAGCGTTCCGGTATAAAGCGATATCGTCACAATACAGTTCAGCATTAAGCTGTACCGAAACCGCGGAAACTTGAATACCTTGAGCTGCAGCAGCGGGGATTTGATGCGCAGCTCCCACCTAACAAAGAACAACAGCAGCAATATGCCGGAGAGGAGCAAAGACAGCGTCTTCCAGGAGCCCCATCCCCAGTCATTGCCGTGACTGAACGAGAGCAGGAGCAGGGAACTGCCCAGCACCACGGTCAAGAACCCGAGGAAATCAAACGTCTTTTTCTCCGTCAGTCTGTAGAAGGGTATGAATTTACTTACGATGACGATAGACATCAGGCCAATGGGAATATTCAGAACAAAGATCGATTTCCAGCCAAAATATTGAACCAGCCAACCTCCCAGGGTTGGTCCGATAACGGGTGCCAGCATGGAGGCAAGGCTCCACAGCCCCATCGCATAGGCCTGCCGCTCACGCGGGAATACCTGATAAATAATCGTCATCGTAATCGGGATGATCATCCCCCGAATAAGCCTTGCGTAATCCTGAACGCAATCAGGGTCTGGATATTCCAGGCGACAACGCATAGCAGCGACGATAGGGTAAAACCTATCAAAGCAAAAATGAACAGCCTTTTATAACTGAGCTGGTCCCCCATATAGCCTACGATGGGAGCCACAATTCCGGTTGCGAGCAGGTAGCTTACCATCAGCCACTGGGTGGTGCTCAGCGTAGCATCGAACTGCTCCATCACAACCGGGAAAGCCACATTAATCGTGGTAATGCTCAGCACGGCCAGAAAATTGCCGAAAAACACAGCGCTCATAATAAGCCAAAATGAAGATTTCTCTTGTGTCTCTTGTGTATTCACATGAAGCCTCCTAAAACAAAATAAACCCGCCCAGGTCTGGTTAACAGAGCGGAGGCGGGATACGAGAGCATCGACTTGAACGTTATGGAAATAATTTTTGCCCAGCAATCGCAGCAAAATATACAGATGATCCGCCTCATCCTGATCCATCTGCCTGAAGGATTCCATGACGGCATAATCCCCTCGCTGCGAGCATCAAGCACAAGCTGCTTACCAGTCTCCGTAAAATTGACATAGTGGCTTCGTCCGTCGCTCGGATTGGGCGTTCGAGCCACCAGCCCCCGTTGCTCCAACGCATCCACCAAATACGTAATCGTCGCAGCTTTAAGCTCCATATGCTCAGCCAGTCGATTGGGAAGCCATGGCCCCTGCTGCTCAATCAAACTTAAGATCTTATACTGATTCATCGTCAAATCGTTCTTTCTCAGATGACTTAGAAAAGATACGACCCGATGCCTCGTCATTTTATCCGACAACTCACGATACATGTCCATGAGTCTCTCAACGCTTGCTTCTCTTTCGTTCTCCAGAGCATTTCACCTCGGTTCTTATTTTAGTTCAATAATTCTAAGTTGTAAACACCATTTTCATGATTTTCATTCCTTAAAATCCTTAAATATAGATGATATTCGCTTAATTACTTAGAAAATTCAAAGTTTATTTCTCATGTTTGAAGTGGATTTCTTCCGAGAAAAAGGGCGCCTCCGATCCATAAGATCTTACGGCACCCCTTGCTGTTATGTTAGCTATTCCTCATCGTCTGCAAACAATTCGCGAAGCATCGCTCCCCGATTGTTAACAAATTCCTTCGTGATCATATAATGGTCCGTTTCTTCCAGGCTCGATTCCTCCACCCCGTCGGAGGTCAGCTTGTATATAATGGAATCCGGATAAGCCATGACGATAGGGGAATGGGTGGAAATAATAAACTGCGAATCCTTCTGCACCAGATCGTGAATTCGCCTTAGCAGCGCTAACTGACGGAACGGGGACAGCGCCGCTTCCGGCTCGTCCATAATATAGAGCCCGTTTCCCCAAAAGCGATGCAAAAAGGTGGCAAAAACGATTCACCATGTGACTGCTGATGGAGCGATTTGCCGCCGTAGGAATCTTTAATGGGAGGGCCGATGCTCTCTTCGGCATCCAACCGGTCGATATTTGTCGCGACGTTATAATAACTCTCCGCCCGGAAGAAAAACCCGTCACGCGGTTTCCGCGCGCCCCGGACGGTTCGAATATATTCGTGCAGCTTGGAATGGGTCTCCTCGGTCGAGAACGAGAAATTTATCGTCCCCCTTCCGGATTAAATCCGAGTGCCGTCGCAATCGCTTCCAACAGCGTCGATTTCCCCATGCCGTTCTCCCCGACGATATAAGTAACCTTCGGATGAAAATCCAGCCCGTCCAAGCCCGCTACAGTAAGCAGATTAAAAGGATATTCATGAAATGAAGGAATCCGCTCCCTCATCAGCTCAACACTTCTCAGATAGGCAAGCATAATCGAACGATCCAACCCTTTCCCTCCTTGGTCTCCATAAGCAATTCCTGGATCTACTATATAACATTCCTGCCTCTGTTCCAATTCGGAGCGCGGTTGCTTGCCGCCACCCTTGCAGCCACAAAAAGCGCGCTATCACAGACAACGGATGGGAGCCTGTGACGGCGCGCTTCTTCTATATATGCCAAGCGAACTATTCGCGAACGATAAATTGATAGAGATCCTCGACCTTCTCTTCCGTTAAATCTCCACTGTTATCAAACACCTTGATTGATGCTTGCGGAATATCCCAGTTCACTTCCGGAACAAATTCGACGCGCTTCTTAAAGTCGTCCCAGTGATCAAGCTTCCACTGATCCCGCTCGGTCCGTCTGTCAATGATCCGCTCCTTCTGCAAATCCATATCCTGAAGCGCAACCACAATGACCTTCACATCCACATCCTTCTTCGTTAACCCCGCAGACGTAATAACCTCTTCGATCCATTCGCGGTTTTTGAGCTCGGCGGTAAACGGAGAAATCATGAACACGTTCTGTCCTGCATTCAAGTTCTCGATGCAAATATCCTTGGTTGTATCATACTCCAGATCACGCAGATTCTCTTTATAGAAAGAAGAGTCCCGATCGTTTGGATCATGGCCGTTACTTTCAAGGAACTTTTCAACAAAGCGTCCTCCAACCGTATCACGGTCGAGAAATGCAGTAAGCATGCGGACTGCCAGCTTTTTGGCTACTGTAGTTTTACCTGTACCTGCTACCCCAACAAAAAACACCAACTTTTGCAAAATGATACCCCTCCATATCCTATCTCCCCGGTTCTAATTCCTGACCATTATAACTAAACGCGTTCTGTCCGATAACGGGTTTCTTCAATAAGTTCCTCCATCGCGGAGGCCAGGCGTTCCTGCAGCACTTCCGCTACATCGAATCCGCCTTCCTCGGTACGGGCTACCTGAGCATCCACCGCATACACGCCGCCCAGAATATGCCGGGCACCGATGGATGAAAGCAAACTTCAGTGAATAGTCAATCGCCAGCAGATGTGCAAGACTGCCGCCAATGAACATCGGAAGCACAATCTTACCAGCCAAACCTTTTTCCGGAATAAGGTCTAGAAAGGTCTTCAGCACACCCGTGAACGAAGCTTTATAAACCGGACTTGCCACAATCACGGCATCCGCTTCGGCCACAAGACCGTTCGCTTTGACAATATGCTCGCTCTCAAACTTCGTATGAATCAAATCCTCCGGCGGCAGTCCCGCCACGTCGATCCGGCTTACTTGGAAATGGGCAGCAGCGAGCGCCTGCTCCGCTATATCCATAACCGCATTCAAGCGGGATCCGACTGTAGGACTCCCGTTAATGATAACAGCTTTCGCCATAACAATTCACCTCGGCTAACCTTATAATGTCATCCTTATCCGTTCCATAAAACAGCTATTAATCTCAGAAAAAAGACTTCACATGGTACTGCAAAGTCTTCTGGTGATTGGCTTGCTTGATCCGACTTTAACAGACATAAATCAGGGCAAACTTGTCAGAATTAATATCATCGTATCAATGTGTCCGCGCTTTTGTCAATGCAGCAGGGAACGGTCGGAAAAACAAACCGCAGAGATGGCAGTAACCAGTGATAACGAATGAGGGAGATAGCCTGCTTGTGGATTCGATTGATGAACATACGTATCGATCGCTCAATGGGCAGATCAGGATGTAACGCTCCCCTTCTCAGGAAGCAGCGGCGAATACATCATAAGCGCATGATTCTCCGTGATCCACTCATCATGAATCAGCTCGCCTTCCCTGCTGAACACCTTGCGCCCGATGACATTATGCCTCGCATATCCGCCCCACGCTTCCTGGGTTATACGATGATCTCGTTCATAAACTTCATAGCTATAGAGCGGCACGGCGGTGGAGCGCCATTCTCCAATCAGTGCCTCCTCTGACACATGTACCGCCAGCTGGTAGGTGTCGCTGGTTGGATTATAGATCTGAAGGTCCAAATAATTATAGGCACACGTAGCTCCGCTGCCAAACGGTTGGGTCCGATTCGAATCCGAAAAACATCGTAGCTGTGCCGATGCCGCTCCCTCACTTCAAGCGGGGTGTGCAGGGTCATCCAGTAGATAAGGTTGGAGAGTTGGCACAGCCCTCCGCCCACCCTACCTTAAAACCTCCATAGAACAAAACCATGCCGTCTACATACCCTTTCCTGCGGGTCGGACGTCCAATGGTCCTCCAATAGGACAGCGTCTCTCCCGGTCGGATCAGAAGTCCGTCCAAATGACGAACGGCAAGACGCAGGTTGATCGCCTTATTATGCTGATACCACATATCAACATTCTTCAACTGGCGTTTTAGCGGAGTTTGGTGCCCGAATACCGAATAGTCCAATGGCGCTGAAGCATGAGTACGCGCGAGTTTACTGCTGCTCTTCATCCATTCCCAATAACGTAAGCAGGTAAAATACTGCTTGCCTGCCCATAAGCGGAATTTTGACCGTTTGACGGGTTTCATCAGGTGACCGTCCTCCCTTGGTCATTCGATTTAAATTTTGGAAATATTTTACCACACTGCAACCAAAAGATCGTGTGAAAATTGGCAGGAGCTCCTCAGGCATACGATCTTTCTCCTATTTCGGCCGTAAACGGCACCCGGGACTGGGCGAATGCATAGAGATAAGTAATGCATCATCAATCCATGTCATTGATATACCAGAGGAGGAATGAAATGAAGCCCCAGCAGCCCATTCCATATGTAGGCTCCAAAACCGAATGCAAGGAGCAGCCGATCGCCTTCCCTCCCCAGCATCAAAACTGCCAGCCTGGTTTAGAGAGCCTGATGTCGCCGCGCCCGATCAGTGAGGACCCCGCCTACCGGGGCAGCGGTAAGCTGGATGGCAAAGTCGCCATTGTAACCGGGGGCGACAGCGGCATCGGCAAAGCGACGGCCATTGCTTTTGCCAAGGAAGGTGCCGATCTGGTCATTCCATACTTATATGAGACCTCGGATGCCGAAGTCACTAAACAACGAATCGAATCGCTTGGCAGACGCTGTCTTCTGATGAAAATCGATCTGCGGTACAAAAGAACTGCGAGACCGTGGTTAGCGAGACATTAGCCTGCTTTGGCAAGGTGGATGTGCTTGTGAACAACCATGCCGTTCAATATGTACAGCACAGCATTTTGGATATTACGGAAGAACAGCTGTATCACACCTATCAGAGTAATATCTTTCCTTTTTCTTCATGATTCAAGCCGCCCTGCCTCACATGAAATCCGGAGCCTCTATCATTAATACGGCCTCCATTACCGCTTATGAAGGATTTAAGGAGCTTATCGATTATTCCTCAACCAAAGGCGCCATTGTCTCCCTGACCCGATCCCTGGCCCTTTCGCTAGTGGATCAAGGCATCCGCGTCAATTCCGTCGCTCCGGGCTCAGTATGGACACCGCTCATACCTTCCAGCTTCTCTGCCGACGAGGTTGCCGTATTTGGTACGAATTCACCGATGAAGCGGGCCGCACAGCCCTATGAGTTGGCACCAGCCTATGTCTACCTGGCTTCGTCCATCACCTCCTCTTTTGTCACGGGTCAGGCCATTCACGTAAATGGCGGAGAGATGGTCACCAGCTAGTATGGATTCAGCAGACGTTCGTGGAAATGAATATCAAGCAGAGGATGTGTATCATGAATACCGGTATTCCCAGACGGTCCGGCCGTATGGACATGGGGTTTTACGCGTTAAACAAACTGGCAAGCGCAAGCATTGCCGTGTTATTGCTGAGTCTGCTCGACTGGGTGTGGCCTTCCAGCGCTGAAAGGGCCTCGGCATGGTTAGGACTTTACATGCCGCAGGAGCACTGGGTATACGGATATGCGTTGACGGCCTCTCTCGCGGCCGACGCTATCCTCTCGTTCCTGCCCACACTGCATAAAGGCAAACAAGCCGCCGTGTACGGAGCGGTCGGATTTCTGTTCTTCGCCCTGTTTACGGGCGGCAATCCGGAACATCTGTGGATCCGCGCAGCAGCTGGAACGCTTACCCTTCTCCTGTTCTTGTGGGGGAAGCATGCCTTCTCCAGCCAATCCCTGGCCACTCCTTTCTTTGCGTTGGCCGTCCCCGTGCTGTGCTGGGTGATCTGATCCGTCGATTTAACAGAAAGAAGGGCCTTCTGATGAAGGCCCTTCTAGTTCAAAGCATATCAATGACATCCCCGGCGATGACCGATGCGGGATGTCCCCGGTGCCGTGCGGCCCACTCATAAGCACGGCCATGCAGCCACACACCGAGCGCGGCTGCAGACGGATAAGATAACCTTGCGCCAGCAGGCTGGCAATGATGCCGGTGAGCACGTCCCCGGTACCTCCGGTCGCCATGCCGGAGGTGCCGGTTGTGTTGATGTAAGCCTGTCCGTCCGGCGAAGCCACGACGGTACGCGCCCCTTGAGCACGAGGGTAACCCCGTGCTCGGCAGCAAACCCTGTAGCAGCACCGATCCGGTCCTGCTGCAGCTCCGCGGTCGGCGTGCCCAGCAGCCGGGACATTTCCCCGGATGCGGAGTCAGCACCGTGGCCGCGGAACGCGGTCTCCAGGCGCTGAAATCGCCGGACGATGACAGCATATTAAGCGCGTCGGCATCCACCACCAGCGGTCCTTCCCACGCTTCCCACAGTCGCCGAAGCCATCTGGAGTCGCCGTCAAAGCGGCCGAGTCCAGGACCTACAGCCAGCACGTCCCGGGTCTTGGCGAGCTCCAGCACCCGCCCAGCGGAGGCTTCGTTCCAGTTGCCTCCACTCTCTTCATCTGTTGCCGGAGCGAGCATGATTTCCGGTGCAGCTCCGCTTAGCGGCAGCACCAGGCTTGCGGGCAGCGCCCAGGTCACGAGGCCGCAGCCCGCGCGAAGGGCCGCACGTGAAGCGAGCAAACCTGCGCCGCTCATCGTGCGGCTGCCGCCTACGGTCAGCACATGACCGTAGGTGCCTTTATGTCCTTCCGCCGTGCGATAACGCGTGACATCCGCATCCAGCTCCGTCCGAAGGACCTGCGGAGTGAGCAGGTGCGTGCGGACGCCCTGCTCCCGGCACAGCGATGCAGGGATGCCGATGGAGCGCACCACCACCCGGCCTGCCGACTCGGCGCCGGGGTACTGCACCAAGCCTCGCTTCAGGAAAGCGAGGCACACCGTCACCGCCGCCGAGATGCACGGCTCATGCCGCGCGCCGTATCGGCGTCCAGTCCGCTCGGAATATCCGCGGACACGACCGGCAGGCCGCTGTCATTGGCGGCCTGGATCAACGCGGCGTAAGCGCCGCGGGCGCGCCCGACGCGCCCGTGCCGAGCAGCGCGTCCACGATGCCGGTGAACGCGCCGTAGTCCACGGCGGCACGGCCGTGGACCAGAGCCGGGATGCCGAGCGCTGCCGCGGCATCCCGCTGCACCGCCGCCTCGCCGGTAAGCGAGGACGGCTCGGCGGCGTAGAGCAGCGTGACGCGTACGCCGGCGTCACGCAAGTGCCGGGCGGCGACCACGCCATCGCCGCCGTTATGGCCCTTGCCCACCAGAATGAGCCAGTGCTCCTGCGCAGAAAGCGCGGTGGGCAATCGCACGTCTCCGTCTAGGACAGGCGACGGACGGCTCATCTCCAGGGCAAGATCATTCGCGGCAAAATGGGGGCCCATAACAGTCGAATGATCCGTTAAGGCTTCGCCTCGCTCCTGTCCGCTTGCCTGCGCAGGCGCGGAGGCAGTTCCGGCTGCTCCGCTCGTTCCGGAAGATGGTAAGCCGTTCCTTCTTCCCCGCTCCATCAGGCATAACTTCAAAACTTCCTCTGCGATCGCCTTGCCCGCATTTTCCATAAGTGCTGCCGCCGGAATACCGATCCTATGGATCACATGGTTGTCCAATGCCCTCATCTGTTCAGACGTCACAACATACATCCAAGCTCTCCCCTTTGCTTCGATATACCTTACACCCTTACGGCAATGACTGAGGCTGCATCTCCACTACAACTAATAAGCAACGGTAAAACGGGACTTTACAAACTGGGGTCATCCAGCTCATCGATTATCGCAACGGCGTAATCCTCGGCCGAAATCCGGCTGCTACCGCTCTCATCCGTCACCAGGCGGTCCATGCCAATCCGAAACTGTCCGGTTCGTCTTCCCGGCTCGATGATGGCTGCCGGACTGACATAAGTCCACTCCAAATCACATTCCTTATAGATCTCGTAAGCATCCGCATGCGCGCGGGCGAGCGGTCGGATCTCCTCCGGAAATTCAGGTGTATCCATAAGAGGCACCCCGCTGTCCGCAATAAGACTTCCTGCACCCCCAGCAATCAGCAGACGGGATACGCCGCCGCGTCTCGTTCCCTCCACAATAGTGCGCGCAGCAGCAAGGAGTTCCTCTTCCTGCCCGAATTTGGGACCAAACGCGCTGATCACGGCGTCATGGCCTTGAATAGCCTTCTCCAGCGATGAAGGATCCATCACGTCGGCCTCCGCTTTCTTCAACCGTTCATGCTCCGTATCCATCCGATTCGGATTACGCAGCACCGCCGTCACTTCATGACCCCGGCGCAGGGCTTCCTCTGTAATTCGTCTGCCTATCGTTCCACTTGCACCAATGATGGCTATATTCATGTTCATCGCTCCTTAGACTTAAAATTATACTATATCATCCTTCTTCATAAGCGGCATCTATTCTACAGTCCATAGCTTGTCCACCCCCAGCCTTGCTTAGGCAAGACTCTTCTCCTAATTAATTATCCGGTTATGTTCCTCTTCAAACTCCTATTATGCATCTTTACACCCATAATAAAGCCTAAAGACCTATAAAATACGGCAAAAGTAACTCCGATATATACGTAAGTGCTGCATAAATATGAATATAATTCTTTCACAATGACTTTAAGCGCAATCCTTACGTTGCATGCACCTGTCGATTCATGTCGTGTAAGATATCGAAAGGAGAACAACCCTTTATGAAAAAATTTAGTATTCGCTTGCTGACCCTTTGTCTATCCAGCAGTCTCTTGCTGCTTTGCAGTTTCTCCATGTATCCACCCGGCCCGGCCGAAGCCAAAGCCACCCAAAAATCTACCTGGTTCTGGGAAACTCCGCTGATTGAGAATGCTACACCGGAGATTCTGGATTTCGCCTCCGACCAAGGGGTCAATGTACTCTATCTGCAGATGAACCGTGATGTCCGTCCGGAACATTACCGCAAATTCATTCGCCTGGTAGGTCGGCAGGGGATTGAAGTGCATGTCCTTGGCGGTGCGCCGAACTGGGCGCTGGAATCGAACGCCACCGTCTCGAAACCTTTATCCAGTGGACGGCCGAATATCAGGCTTCTGCTGCCCCGGATGAACGCTTTAGGTATTCACGTTGATATCGAGCCCCATGTGCTGGGCGAATGGAAAACCAATTATGATGCGGTCGTGAAGCAATGGCAAAACAACGTTCGCTATCTGGTAAAGGAAGCCCATTCCTTAAACCTGCCAATTGCGGCAGATATGACCTTCTGGCTGCATACCTACAAGCTTCCCGATCAATCCATGACCCTCAGCAGCTGGATGATCCAGCAGTTTGATCAGATCGTCATTATGGCATACCGATTCCGCCCAGAACATTTACAACCTGGCGGCTGCCGAATTAGCCGAAGCCGACAAATATGGTAAGGAAGCGCTGGTCGCCGTTGAGACCAAATCGAGCAATGAAGGCAACTACGTTACCTTCTTCGAAGAAGGAACGGCCTTTATGGAAAAAGAGCTGTCCAAGGTCACTGCATTGGCAGGCGGCCACGCTTCGTTCTCGGGAACCGCTGTTCACGAATACAGATCCTGGAAGGAATTGCATGGCTTAAACCGCTAACATTGCAACGCACTCATCGTTATCATACGAAAAAGATGGCGTCTCAAGAGGCTCTTCCTCTGACGCCATCTTTTATGTTCAGTAGAAGGAATGAGTCCCCTCCATCGGGTAGATCCCTGATCAATCTCAAACGGCCAACATGAGAAGCAGTACGTAACCCACTGTCATCTTCGCTCGCTGAAACGGCGCTTTCTTTACCTGCAGTTCCGTGTTCATCCTGACCCCTCCCGCTCTTTCGATGCTACCGTCTTATTCATATACTATATGCGGGACGGTCTCTTATGTTGCCTTGAGGAAAAATTGTTTGCCAAGAAAAAACGTTTAGCCATGCAAACAGTAGAGTACGATTTAGGCTTCCTGCATAAGCAGCATAACCTTGGCTGCAATGCAGCTCATTCACGATCAGGATAGCGCTTCAAGACGTCCTGCAAATATTGTTCTGCTTCCATTACAAGCTGACGTTCTCCCGTGTTCCATTGATCCCGATTTCGATCGACTGCTAAGAAGGCAGCATGAATCCGTTCGTCGCCATATGTCACACGTTGAACCATCCGTTGCCATTCTTGGGCTAAGGTCCTGGCTAAACGGGATTCGATGGGAACCTTTGAGGCCTTATAAGCTGCAGCTTGCAGCGATATTTTTCTGAACGCATTGTAAAAATCCAATGCAGCCTGCTCAGAGTTAAATGCTTTTGAAATAGCCGCGAGTCTTCCTCCGAAAATTGGTATTCTTTCCAAGCCGACATATCGACCTCATTCAACGAACGCATGAGATGGGCTAACAGCTCCCAGGGAACGTTGTAACCTTCTTTCATCATTTCCTTTGCGACATGCAATCCGTCAAGCTTGGCTTGGATACTCTCTTTCTGTGAATAGAGCACCGATTCCTGGTAATCTAGAATGTTCTCGATATCCTGCTCCTCGGTGCCCACGATCAATTGTTCTTTGATCTTTCTTAAAGAGAAACCGATGGCTCTATAGAACATAATCTGTTCAAGTACATACAACTGTTTATCATAATATACCCTATGCCCCAGCTCATCTCGCTCCGCCTTAAGAATCCCTTCATTATCGTAATACTGAATGGTTCGCGGAGTTATTCCCGACAATTGACTGATTTCTTTTACGGAATATTTTTTCCCATGAACCCATTCCCTTCCTGTCCCTTACTCGATTTTCGCTAAAAAGCTTCTATCGTTTCCAGTAACTCTTTAGGGTATTCCCCGTTAATTGCATGCGAGGCATCTTCAAATACGACCATCTCGCTATTAGGGTCTTTCAGGGAATCCATCCCCGTTTGATACGACTTTTCAGCATGATGCATCGTCGATTGTCCAGCTAAAATTCCGAGCACCGTATCGTCAGCTCAGCTAGTCGTTCCGGCTTGATGGCTTCCGGCATGGGCAGCTTGCTCTTGAATGTCCGCATACCGGTTTCGATTAATTTGGCGGTCGGGTCGCTGTCATCAACTTCAGCCCCGCCGGATATATAGCTGAGCATTTTCTCCCGGATCGGTTTGGGCACCATGGGCACAGACGCCGGAATGGATACAAGTATCATTTTCAGTGGAATGGGGCCAAACACATAGACAGGGTCCAGCAATATGAGCGAGTGAATCTTCTCATGATGCTTGAGCGCCACATTCGCCGCACTCCACCCGCCGAACGACAGCCCTAATAGGTGGATCTCTGATTCCGGCAGCTGGTCCAGCACTTGCTCTAACCAAGCTGCTTGGTCCGCAGCGGTTTCGATCCGTCTGGTTTCTGTGCTTAAACCCGGCTCTCCTATCAAATCAAGGGTATATACAGGTAGGTGTTCTAAAAGCCGCTTAGATTGGCCTCCCACATGGGTGTAGCAGATCCTTTTCCGGGAAGCAGCAACAAGGGTGTTTTATGCGGTGTATCGCTCTCCCGGAACTTGTAGAGCTGCACCACGCCAAAATCGGTATTAACCTTAATCGATTCAATAGGTTCTGGTAATTGATTCATCGCCTCATCATAAGCCGCCGCGTATTCCTTATGCCCATCCTCTGTAACAAAACCGCTTAACGACCCGTCATCTCTGAATAGAAAGCCTATTACCGTCAGTATAGCTAGTATAGCAATGAGAATGCTACCCAAGATCAACCATCCTTTTTTCGTTTCAACTCAATCCCCTCCTAAGGTGACTATAGGATATGACGTAACGTTATACGCAACCCCCATGCTCTCCATAGCTGCCTGTTTCAGAATCGGCTTGAATTCCCTTCCTTCTTGTGCAATAGTGAAAGGTAGAATATTGAAGGAGGGATCGGCTTGTCCCTTACGGAATGGATGATTGATATCTTTGGCTCTCTGAACGCGCTGGTGGCTGTGCTTCTGGCCACAGCGGTATTTTCGGGCCTGTACATATACAGTGCATCCCGTCTCTTGGGTGCACGCAAGGATTCGCTTGCCCGTATTCGTCAGTCCTTGTCCATCTACACCAGGCTTGCGGGACCTCTCGGCACGGTAATCAATCGACCGACTCGAACGGCTATCCCGGAGGATCTCCTCATCCGACTGCTTCAGGAATGCAAATCCGCAGACCTGCTGATTCGGGAACTCCACGAACAGATTGATACCTTTCTAAGCGACCGCGATGAATCCCGGCTGACAACACTGCACAAACTGCTGAATCGCGAAATCGACCGCTGATGAAGGAACGCGATGAGCTGGTTGGACGTCTTGAGAAACCCGGATGGGGGATGGGACTATGGCTGCTTCTGAAACCTGCCGTACCTGCACTGTCACTGGGAGCTGCGATCCTGTGGACTGCGATTCTCGTCCAGGAGCTCCGTCAGTCCTCTGCCTGGACAAACCCCGAGGTATGGTGTTTATGGCTCTCCAGTATGATTGCAACGGTCTCTTTTTACCGTCTGTTGATGGATTCCAGAAGAAGGTCTCATGGCGTTATCTATACCGTACTGCATCTGCTGATTCTCATCTCTGCATTGACTAATTTAATCTGGATTGAGGCCTCTCCTTACGTTCTGGCTACCCAGTGTTTGCTGTATCTGGCAGGTTTCCGGGTTACAGCCACGCGACAGCGGCGCAAGCGTCCCTACGCAGGTCACCCGGAGCTGATGGAGCAATTCCTGCACCCTGCCGGAGAATATGATCCTCTAATTGACTCAGCTGGTCTAACTGAACCGGAGACCGTCAACAGCCCTTTGCGGTCAAGATAAAACAGAACGATGCAGCACATCCAGCCCGCGCCGATCAATACGGCCGGGCTGTTATTTATAATTCATGATCTTCAGATCGCAAGATTTTGCGTAAGTACGGATTAATAATCCACTTTCTTGTGCTTATACAAAAAAAGAACTTCCAATTAGTCATGACATGCGCCTATCGTCTGCATCGGCTAACACTCCGATGTCTGCTCAATAGGCCGCATTTCATTATATCTGCGGAAGTTCTGTTTCTGCTTATCCTTAGGGATCATCTTGTGTTCGTTCTTCGCTGCTGGCCGGGCGCCCGGGCTGGTCCCGACGTCTTGACCGTGCCGGAGGCCGTATTCTCGAAACGCTTGCGCTCCGTTCGTTCCATCTGGACGATTTGACCCTCATGCACTACGATTTGCAGCGAACCGAATTCCATGTCGTTCAGCAGGCCTGCTATGCGTTCGAGCCACATTTCATCCACCTTTAACGGTTTAGCCATGGATACGCCTCCTTACCGGGCAAAGCCCCAAAATATATACTCATCGACACGACCTGAAATGATGGGTTACACTTGCTTGCACTCGTTAATCATTCTTTTCCAACCAACATAGTATGAATTTACATTAGCATGGGTTGGAAAGGACTGTCAATGAGCATTTTTCGTGTAAACCAATTTTTAAGCAGCAGTGTAACCAGCGCTAATAACAGCAATAATGAGGCGACGGCGAACGATGCCGAAAATTGATACTCGTTATACAAAATTTCGACATGCAGCGGTAAGGTGTTGGTCTCACCGCGGATATGGCCGGAGACAACGGAGACCGCCCCAAACTCGCCCATCGCCCTGGCGTTGCACAGAATAATGCCATACAGCAGCCCCCACTTAATGTTGGGAAGGGTAACCCGCCAGAATATCTGCCAGCCCTTGGCGCCAAGCGTTACGGCTGCCTCCTCCTCCTTCGTCCCCTGCTCCTCCATGAGCGGAATCAGTTCCTTTGCCACAAACGGAAACGTAACGAATAACGTAGCAAGCACAATGCCGGGTACAGCGAATATAATCTTGATATCATGGGCGCCCAGCCATGGGCCGAACCACCCCTGCTTACCGAATATGAGCACGAAGATCAGCCCGCCGATGACGGGCGATACCGCGAACGGCAAATCCAGCAGCGTGACAAGCAGATTCTTTCCTTTAAAATGAAACTTCGTTATGGTCCAGGCTGCGATAACGCCAAAAATCGAGTTGAGCGGTACCGCAATTGCCGCTACCAACAATGTCAGCCGAAGTGCGGATAAAGCATCGGGATCGGATAAGGCAGCGATGTATACCTCCCATCCCTTCTTAAACGCCTCAGACATCACGGTAACAAGCGGCAATACGATTAGCCACAGAAGCACAAATCCAGCCAAGCTGATTAATGTCCATTTTACCCACGGTCTCTCCGCTGCTGCCGGAGAGGAGGGAGCGCTGCGTTTCGCTGCAGAAATAGCAGAAGGCACAGTTCCAGCCATTATGTAACCCTCCCCTTAGCGCGCGGTTTTCCGCGACCAATGCTGTAGAATGTTAATGCCCAAGAGCAGTACAAACGAGATGAGCAGCAGAATCAAGGCAACTGCCGTTGCACAAGCGTAATCAAACTGCTCCAGCTTGGTCATGATCAAGAGCGGTGCAATCTCCGTCTTCATAGGCATATTCCCCGATATGAACACCACGGATCCATATTCCCCAATTCCGCGGGCGAAAGCTAATGCAAAACCAGTGAGCAGCGGCGGGATCAGGGTAGGCAGGATTATGGTACGAAAAGTACGCCATCGACCTGCTCCGAGTGTCGCTGCCGCTTCTTCCGTATCCCGCTCCGCATCCTCCAGCATAAGCTGTACCGTCCGTACAACGAACGGTATGCCAATAAACATCAAGGCAAGCGTTATGCCCATGGGCGAGAAAGCCGCCTTGATGCCAAGAGGCTCAAGCAAAGATCCAATCCATCCGTTAGAGGAATAGATCGCAGTCAAGGCAACCCCGCCACTGCGGTTGGCAGCGCGAAGGGTAAATCGATCAAGGCATCCCACAGTTTTTTACCAGGAAAGTCATACCGCACCAGCACCCATGCCAGCAGCAAACCCAGTAACGTATCGATCAGTGCCGCCATCGCCGCCGTCCCGAGACTCACTCGGTAAGAAGCAAGTACCCTCGGATCACTCGCAACAGACCAGAACTTCTCCCATGTAAGTCCGGTCTGGTTGAGAAGTAATGCAGACAAGGGCACCAGCACTACCAAACTCATATATAACACGGTGAGTCCCATTCCGATTCCAAAACCGGGGAGCACTCTGCGATTACCTCTGCCTTGTCTCTGTACTTGGATCAAAGCCATATCCTCTCATCCCCTTCTGCCTTCGGCTTGATGCCGATCAGCTGCCTGGCACGTAAATCTGATTAAAGATGCCGCCGTCATTGAAATGCTTGGTCTGTGTTTCTTCCCATGTTCCAAATACGTCCTTAAGCGTAAACAATTCGATAGTCGGGAATTTCTCTTTGTACTTGTCGGCTACGCTTGCAAGCGTCGGACGGTAATAGTTCTCAGCCGCAATCGTCTGCCCTTCTTCACTGTACAAATAATTCAAGTAAGCTTCCGCAACTTCACGGGTTCCCCGCTTGTCAACGTTCTTATCCACTACGGCGACCGCGGTTCTGCCAAAATACTGACCGATGGATTCACGATTTCAAATTTATCCGGCCCGAGCTCGTTGATGGAGAGGTAGGCTTCATTCTCCCAAGCCAGCAGCACATCCCCAATCCCACGCTCAACAAACGTCGTTGTCGCACCACGGGCACCACTGTCGAGCACGGGCACATGGGTAAACAGCTCTTTAACGAATGCCTGCGCTTTCGCTTCATCGTTATTGTTCACTTTCAAGGCATATCCCCACGCCGCGAGATAGTTCCAGCGTGCACCGCCGGAGGTCTGCGGATTCGGCGTAATGACTTCCACGCCGTCCTTGATCAGATCCGGCCAATCCTTGATGCCTTTCGGGTTGCCCTTGCGAACGAGGAATACGATGGTCGAGGTGTAGGGAGCGCTGTTATGCTCAAACTTGCTCTCCCAGCCTTCATTGATCAAGCCTGCCTGACGGATCGCATCGATATCATAACCGAGGGCCAGCGTGACCACATCCGCCTCCAAACCGTCGATGACCGAGCGGCTTTGCTTCCCTGAACCCCCGTGCGATTGCTTGAACGTGACCTTCTGTCCCTGCTCCTTCTCCCAATGGGCTGCGAAGGCTTTGTTGTACTGGTCATATAACTCCCGAGTTGGATCGTAAGAAACATTGAGCAGTTCCACACTTGGCTTGCTGCTTGAACCCGAAGTAAGCGCTTCTCCATCGGCGGTTGCAACTGTCTCTGTTTTCTGTGCACCGCAAGCCGTAAGCGCCGCTGTCAACAGCACTGTCAAACCTACGAGTATCCCTTGCTTCAACACCTTTTTCATATGGATCACTCCCCTACTAATCTCTACTAAACAGGCCTTATGGCAAAAAGACGGAGGAAAGCTCGACAGAACAGAGTCAAACTGGCTTCATGCCGTGCCTGCATTGTCTTCGAGCGTTCCTCCGTCGATACGGTGAGAACAATATAATATAATTCCTACCTGTTTAGTATGTTATGTAGCTATTGTAATAAGTCCTCCCCAGCTGTCAAACCTTTTTTCAAAAAATTTCAAGTTCGTCACAACTCGGTCCACAGAACCATTTTTGGTGCCACTAACGCAGTCACTGCGCGATTTTCCATTTACTGATGGTTGTATGAAGCTGTTTCCATCCTTATAATTCAACCCCAAAGGAGATGATCACCATACGAAAGCAATCATGGAAAATAATTTCTGCTCTTTTCCTGAGTATCCTTCTGTTCATGCCCGCATTTGCCCAAACAACAGAGGCAGCTCCGCTGTTAAAGCCGGGCAGCGAGAACGGGGATGTCTGGGACCTTCAATATCGTCTGAAAACACTGGACTTCTACACGCAACCGCTGGATGGCAAATATGGAGCTAACACAAAAGCAGCCGTTACGCGTTTCCAGAAGGAATACGGGGTGCCCGCTGATGGAATTAGGTGCACAAACCTGGAGACAGCTGAAAAAATATACGTTAAATCAATCCGAGATGGATATCATGGCAAAAGTCATATACAGTGAAGCCCGCGGTGAGCCCTACAAAGGACAAGTTGCTGTGGGAGCCGTTGTTATGAACCGCATTCAATCCGGCGAGTTTCCGAATGATATTCGGGGCGTTGTTTTTCAAAAGGGCGCTTTTACAGCCGTCGATGACGGCCAATACTGGCTAACGCCGGACCGAACCGCTTATCTCGCTGCAATGAATGCCGTCCGCGGATGGGATCCGACGTACGAATCCCTTTATTACTTCAATCCAAAAACAGCGACCAGCCAATGGATCTGGTCCAGACCGCAAGTGGTGCAGATCGGCAATCACGTCTTTGCTCATTAATCCACTGAATGATTAAACACCTGAATTGCTGCAAGCATCGCTCTGGCGAATGTGAACGCTGCGATTTGTAATCAGGTTATCAGGTATACAACAAGGGCTGCCACTCGGCAGCCCTTCTCGTCTTGTTCTATTGTTTGTCTGGTGCACAATTCATGCTAGCTTAGCAGCTCTTATGCCTTCGCTTTCTCAACGGGACAGATGCACACCGGACGTGTCACTTCTAATGTATAGCCTGTAGAGACCAGATTGCCAGTATCCGGATCGATCCGGTAACTTGCGATCAGGCCATTGTCCTGATTCGCCGCAAGCAGGAAGCCATCCGGCAGAATATTAAAATGGCGCGGCGTTTTACCGCCGGAAGACACCCAATTGACTGCACGAAGCGTACCGGCTTCCTGATCGATTACATACTGCACGATGCTGTCATGCCCCCGATTGGAAGCGTACAGATAACGACCGCAAGGAGACACCAGCAGATGCGAGGAGGTGTTGCTGTCCATCACAACGTCCTCCGGTAGGGTGGAAATATGCTGCAATATTTTCAAATCCCCGAACGTTGCATCGTTGGCATAAGCCGTTACCGTACTGTTGAGCTCATTCGTGCCGTATACCCACTTGCCTGACGGATGAAAGGCAACATGCCGCGGCCCCGAGCCCGGCGGCAGACTGATCTCGCGGTGGGTCACGAGTTTGCCGTCCTCCAGACGGTACAGATTCACATCATCCATGCCCAGATCACTGACTACGATATATTGGTTCAGCGGGTCTTCAAATATCGAATGTGGATGCGCCTCCGATTGACGGTCATCCCGGAGCCCGCGTCCGCTGTGCTTGATTTTGGAAGTAATCTCCCTACCCTGCCGTCTTTCTCCAAAGCAAGCACCGAAATATGTCCATCGCTGTACCCTGTCGTGAGCAGATACTTCCCGCTGGACGTACGAGAGACATGGCATGCCCCGGATGAACCGGTGGACTGAACATTCAGCAGGGTCAATTCACCGTTCACCAGATTGGCCGAATAAGCAGACACATCGCTTTCACCCTTCTCGCTGGCCGCATACAGCACGGAGATGGAGTCGTCAAAATCAAGATACGTCGGGTTCTCTATGCCAGCCGTACCGCCCAATAGACGCAGCTCGCCCGTTCCCCGATCCATCGCCCCCAATGAATTCGATTCTCTTCCTCTGAACCATAGGTTCCTATGTAAAATATCAGTTCCTGTCCTGCTGTCATGTGCTCCACTCCTTTGTTTAATGAATTGGTAGGTTGACCCGGCCTGACTCTTACTATGTATTACCCAGCGGAGCCTCATGCTTACCCGACTTTTTACAAGTGGTTCCGGCAGGCAACCGTCTCCTGGTTACTACCAATAATTACTTGCAAAGAAATGTATTGCTACCGTTGGTTTTATCATGTACGATTACCACAATTACCTCTCTATTCTATCATTCGTTGAAGGAGATGACAGCAAATTGAAGAAAAAATCAGCCTGCTGGCTATCGCATTCCTGTTCCTGTTCGTAAGTGCGGCACAAGCTGCTCCGGCGAAGAATCAGGGGAAAATCCGGGTCTACCTCGATAACCAGGAAATCAAGTTTCAGGCAGCGCCTATTATGAAGAACGGGGTCACCTTCGTTCAATTCCGTCCTTTGTTCCAGGCATTGGATTATAAGGTCAATTGGAACAGCGCCAACAAGCAGGTGACAGGTACATACCTCGATCAGAAGCTTCAAATGACCATCGGCCAGAAGACCGCGTATGTCAATGGAGTCAAAACCTCGCTCCAGATCGCACCCTTTACCGATGCTTAAGCAACACGCTGGTGCCCCTTCGTTTTGTAGCTGAAGCTACAGGGCTGCCAGTGAAGTGGGACCCCAAGGCGCGCACCATCAAGATTGACCGCGAAGGCGCAATCGACAAAGCCACCGATGAGGTGAAGAAGCTTTACCACGCACTTGAAGAAGCAGGAAATGCCAAGAAATTGGATGCCGCAATGGCCTTATTCCATTCGAAGTCTCCTGTTCTTGCGAAGACCAAAGAAGGCTATCAGAACCAATTCAAATACGACCTTCATGTATCGAGTGATGTATGGGACGTAACGGTAGCGGGAACATCAATCCACGCATTCACCAGCGTTACCCTTGAGCGCAGCAGCGGCCCTTTACATGGGATGTTACACTCCATTACGAGAATCTCCTGAAAAAGGATGCGTCGGGTGCCTGGAAAATCTATGATCTGAATCAATATGATACGAAATATCTGGCAGGGGATAATCTGCTCGATGCGAATCCGAAGGTGCCGGAAGCAGAACTGAAAGCCATCCGCGAATCCATTGACACGCAGTACAAGGGCTTCAATGAAGAGAATGGTCCCCTGCTCATGTCCGTTATTCATCCGGACTCGGCATTCTATGAGATGTTCCAGAACAGCATTGCTGAAGGCATCTTCGATGAAGTGAATTTCAACCTCACAGCTGAAGTTGTCCGTCCGGTCTTCTTCCAGGGAGAGGAAACCGTAGTCTACATCGAGGAAACCGACGATGCGGACGGGGATATCATCAACACAACTTCACTCTACTGGCTTAAAAAGCAAACGGCCAATGGCTAATCTATGATGTGCTGGAGCTTGAATAGAATCTGAATGAACCAAACACTCACAATAATAGTGATCCTCGCAAGGGTCGTCGGTTTCTTTTTTGTTAAATCTTCCTCCATCCAGGTCTACTTCACCACAGGTGACATATATCATAGTAGTCATGCATTTAGGAGGGATTGTATGGGTGTCAAATTAATCAGGATTGCTGCGGTTTACTTTGTGCTCGGGGTGCTGCTTGGCATGTACATGTCGATATCCCACAGCTATGATTACGCCTCTGTTCACGCACACGTCAACCTGCTGGGCTGGGCGTCTCTGGCTCTTGCAGGCGTTATCTATCATCTGTTCCCTGCAGCCGGGGAATCGACCGTTGGCAAAGTGCATTTCTGGCTGCACAATATCGGTCTGCCTGTCATGATGATTGGTCTCGCACTACTGATGAGCGGTGTTGAATCCGTTGAACCTAATTGCGGTAGGTGGCGTTCTGGTAACGCTGGGCATTCTGGCTTTCCTCTATAATGTGCTGATCCACGTCAAGAGCAGCACGAAGTAGGATGAAGGTTAGGTATTGGACGATGTATTTGGAAGGATCACCCGAATAAGGGTGGTCCTTTTTCATGTTTTCTGGTGCTTCCCCGGCGGGAGATGGGTCATAGTTACCGAGTATTGGGTAAAAGAGAATACCTTTCTCTTAGAAGGAGGCAACACACATGGAGACAAACACAAACACAGCAATTCAAGTCCAGTTCCACTGCCGTCAGTGTCAAACTGATATCCGGGTTGCGTTCGAATCAGAACAGTTTAACACGGTCCACTGCCCGCAGTGCGATTTCAGCTATTCACTCATGAAACCTACGATAGGTGAAGAAATATTGCTTGATTGGGAGAAAGAAGCCGTATTTCAAAAATTCGGGCAGACCAAACCGAACATGACAAAATGGAGCTGATGCTCCTGGTCATTAAGGTAGTTGAGCTGCTGACCTGGCGGGATGAAGGGAATGGCCACATTCGGGCCATCGAGACGCTGCGTCAATGGCTGCTCCTTAACGGAGTACCCAAGGCTCTAATCGAGCTGCTCGATGCAAAGGGAACCGAAGGAAGCTCGCCTAACAAGCATAGGGAATAGCGCAATCAATCTACGATTTAGGATATAAAGAAACAAGAAAAGGAACTGCCCCCGTCATCAGGTCGGGCGGCAGTTCCTTTTCTGTCCAAGAGTCGTCCTTATAGCATGCTTGCAAATGTGGGACCATTCCAGATCATCATACGTAATTATGGTTAAAGGAGCTGATTATCCATGTTCAACTTCATTTTTACTGCGTTAATAGGCATTGCACTCATCGCGATTGGCATATATTCCATCCGACATCCGGATTCATGGTGGTTCAGAAGATCGAGAGATGACATTGAGCTCAGCGATTTGAGAATATGGTACTTAAAATTTGCTGGCAAAATGATCATCGCATTCGGTGCATTGGTTATTCTGATGAGCTTTCAGCATCTCTAATTTCATTGAATCGGCACCTCGAAGGCCTGCTCCATGACGCCAGGGTAGCTGCTTAGTGTGAACGTGAGCGGCTGAGGATATTCTTGCGGTTTAAGGTATATATACTGAGTAATCCTGCTTATTCCCGTATCGGAAGAAGAATAGGATGATGAGTTGACTCCCCTGCATCCTCATTAATCATATGTTTGTTCCCCTCACCATCCACGAACTCGGGCTCAATCGATACACTGCCCATATGCCTGTCGGCCCGCTCTTCATATTCCAGTGTCAGCATATGCTTCGTATACTCTCCGAACTGAATGTCTCCATCCGGCGAACGGATTACTTTCCCCTTCTCCGTATCAACAACGAGCTGCATCGTGGAAGGGTCAACTGCCTGGAATCCGTCCGCCTTCAGCATGATTGATTCGGGTTTCTCCAATATATTGCTTTCGAAGAAATAAGTCATATCTCCTCCCCGGCACCCGGCAAGAACGCGGAATCGCTGTTCAATCTGATCTTCTCACCGTTAACGACAGTCTCCAGATAAACACCCCACAGACCGGATACCTTCATGGTATTGCTTGACGGAATGTTGGCTTTCACAACAATTCCAGCTTATGACAGAACGGCTTCCTTCAAGTAGAACCTCTGCTTCTCAATCTGCAGCATTTTGTTGATTGGAATCGTGGTGAGGTACTTCTGGGCAGTCTGTACATCAATGGAAACGTTAATATCGATCACCTGCTCGTTTTCCGCCGAGGATTCATAGACCGTATTCGTGGAATACGGGGCCAGGATAAAAGAGAAGGTCAGCTCCTGCGGCAGCGGGGTGTCCTCATTCGTCTGAACATCCAGTTGGGATCGGTGCAGCACACCGGGTGCCAGCTTGTTCCCTCCGGAAGAGCCCACACTGTAGGGCAGCGAATCGCTTGAGCCCGGATGCTTCAGTACGACCCTCTTCAAGTCGGCCGGATCCTCCGCCATATTCTGGACAGTATAAAATACGTCCATCCGCTGGGAGCCCACCAGCACCCCGTTCACGGTTACGGTGTAGTCTCCCTTTGTTACCGATTGATTAACCTAGCTGAATCATTCCATATTTATTCGCCGTATTCAGCGTAATATCTTCGCCAAAATCAAACCCCGTCAGCGGCGGATACGGCCCTTGAGCCGCCATCTGCTCCTTCGGCTTCAATCCGCTCTCGTCCCCGCCCCATACTGCCAGCAGCAGCGCGGCCGCTACGGTTACCATCACCGCGGAGAAGGAAACCAAACGGGCACGAAGCTGCTTATGGCGCCGTCCTCTCCGCATCCCGCTTCGAACCGCCGCGTCCAGCGCTTCATCGGTGACAGCCTCTGTGCTGACCTCCGCGGATTTATTCATCTCTTTCAGCATGCGCTCTTCCTTCTCAAACATGGAATATGGCACCTCCTGGCTCGATTTTCTGCCGAAGCAGCTTTAATCCCTGATGAAGCCGGGTTTTGACAGTCCCCTCAGGACAATCCAGAATTTTCGCGATATCGGCGATCGTCATGTCCTGGTAATACTTCAGAATCAACACATGGCGGTATTTGGGTTTCATGCGGCTGAGTGCCTGCTCCAGATCCAGCTTGCTGTCACTGACCATCTCGGCAGCCATCTCCTGGCTGCGTACCTCCTCTCTGGCACCGTGCGCTTTTTTCGTTTCTGCTCATCAATACAGCAGTTAATCAATATCCGGATAAGCCAAGGAACAAACGCCTCCGGATGCTTCAGCTTCCCGCACTTCATCCACGCCCGGTATACCGTCTCCTGCAATACCTCCAGTGCGTCGCTCTCATTATGCAAATAACTGTACGCGATTGCGTATAAACGCCTGCGGTGCTCCGTTACGAGTGAATAGAATGCTTCTTCATCCCCTCTGCATGCCGCAGCGGCAAGCTCTTTATGATCCATCATGCGATATACCTTCCCCTCATCCGACCTGCCTCGTTATTCAATCACTGTATATAAGACTGCGGTGTGTTTCAAACGGTTTTTATTTTTCTCCAACCTCACTAGACAAACAAACAAAAGGCATCGTCTGACGACAAGTTTCAAGCCCCAGCGCATGCTGTCCCGAACAGGCACAAAAAAGCCCACCCGGATAGGGCAGACCTGTATTTCATTCTTCGTTTAACTTCGTCTTCTGCGTATCTTGAAAAAGTAGTGGTATCCCAGATAGGCGATGCCGCATAACAGCAGCATAAGCGCAGAAATCCAAATGACAGGAAGCAAATATGGCGTGTGCTGGCTGGCTATATATAACAGTACAGCGGAGAAGGCATACATCACCATCAAAATAACGATGCGTTTGAAAATATCCATGTCGTCCGCCCCTCATTCTTCATAGTAAAACAATCTACAATTTTTTCCGATTATCTATCATTATGGTAACGCAAAACGATGAATATTGCACTCAAAATTTGGTAAATTTATAAAAATTTTAGCGATTTAATTGACAAATTCATGAAAATGTTACAATTCAGGCTTAATTTTAGGCTTGATAAAACTAATCGCATTAGTTATAATACTAATATGATTAGTTTACGACGAAAGGGGAACTCTTTTTATGTTAAAAACTACGATAGAGCACGTGACCCAAATTTCTTTTCTTCCTCGTTTATTCCCGGTTAATGTCTACCTTGTTGAAGAAAACGACGGATTGACACTTATTGATGCCGGGATGTCTTTTTCCCAAAAGGAATCCTTCAAGCTGCATCCGCTATAGGCAAACCCATAACCCGCATCGTATTGACCCATGCCCATGGTGATCATGTCGGAGCTCTCGACGGGTTAAAGAAGGAGCTTCCGGATGCCTCTGTTTACATCTCGCAGCGTGACGCCTTGCTCCTTAAAGGCAATACCGAGCTCCTGCCTGGAGAGCAGCAAACTCCGATTCGCGGAGGGATCCCCAAGAACATAACCACGGTTCCCGATGTGCTGCTGAGCGGGGGCGATTCCATAGGCTCACTCAAAGCCATTGCATCCCCGGGTCATACACCTGGACATATGGCATTTCTCGATGAGCGCAGCGGTATCCTGATTGCGGGCGATGCTTGGCTAACCCGGGGCGGATTAGCTGTATCCGGCATGCTTAATCCCTTGTTTCCTTTCCCTGCCCTGGCTACATGGAGCAAAGAGCATTCGCTGCAAAGCGCCACATCATTGACTGCCCTGAAGCCCGCCGTTCTGGCTGTCGGCCATGGAAAAATGCTAACCAACCCAACCGCCAGCATGCAGCAGGCTGTTACGCAAGCGGAATCCGCTTTCAGGAGGAATACGAAATGAGCCCGAGACCCGGCATAGATCGACTCCAGCTGCTTCAATCCGCGGCCGAGCTCGCGGATCAGGGTGGGCTTCACGCTGTGACCTTGGCTGCACTTGCGGGTAAGCTTGGGGTTCGATCCCCTTCCCTGTATAATCATGTAGACGGACTTTCAGGTCTGCATGCCGCTCTGACGCTGCATGGACTGCAGACCCTCCACGAACAAATGCTGAAAGCTGTCGTTACCGCTCAGGTGAAGACGCGCTGCGTTTCGTATGCCTTACCTATGTTGACTTTGCAAGATCCCACCCCGGATTGTATGAAGCTGCGCTGCAGCCTCTACGCCCGGACCAGCAAGAGACGCAGCGCGTAGGGAATCAGATTGTGGAGCTGCTGCTGCGGATATTGACTCCTTACCAGCTTAGTGAGCCGGAGGCTCTGCATACGGTACGAACACTTCGCAGCCTTTGTCATGGCTTTTCCTCTCTGGAACGTTCCGGTCAATTCGCACTCGATCTGGATCTGGATGACAGCCTGAATTTCATGATCCGGATATTCATTGACGGGCTCCATCAACAGAACAGCCAGCGATGAAGCGCGGAACCTCTGCATTTGCCTGATTTTGCCTGGCATAAGAATGTGCTATAATCAGAAGAAGCACACTGTCGTGTCATCTTATTTATGGAAAGAGGTTCTGAATTGTGGTTGACTTCGATTCCCCAATTCTTCAAATAGGCTCTACGATCGCCATGCTGGTTATGGCCGTGACCGTGATTTTCATTCGGATGAAAGCGAGTCATCGTCCCGTAACCGTTAAGAAGATTATCATTCCGCGGTTGCGATGAGCACCGGATTTCTGATGTTTGTAGAGCAGCAGGTCCGCATCCCCTTATGGTGGGCAGGAGCAGCCTTTTTGGTCGGCTGGTTCATCTTCTCCTATCCCCTGATCCGAAGCACGAAATTCGAGAAGGTCGAGGGGCAGATCTTCATGCAGAAGTCGAAAAGCTTCGTCTACATCCTGCTTGGTCTGCTGGCTGTCCGGCTCCTGCTACATGGATATATTGAGCAGCATATTTCCATCCCGCAGACAGCGGCGCTGTTCTTCATGCTGGCTTACGGGATGATTGTCCACTGGCGAATCTCCATGTATCGCCAGTATCAGCAATTCTCGACCCCGGAGGCTGCGATGTAACACGCTCTTCCAACACCATGACAGCAAAAAAGAGTGCCGAATCACACTGAAGGAAGGCCAATGCCTTCTGGGCCCCAAACTCCGTCTTGAGGAGTTTCCTGCAGGCCCCATCTGAATCTGGCACTCTTTTATATTGTAAAACAGAGGTTCCTACTTCTGTTCTTCGCTTACTTTCACCAGCTGTTTTCCCAGGTTCTCGCCTGTGAATAGCCCCAGAAACGCCTCCAGGGTCTTATCAAAGCCATCGATCACATTTTCGGCGTGTTTGATTTTGCCGTCTCTCAGCCATTCGGCCAGCTCATGCAGTCCCTCATTGTATGGCTGGCGTAATCGCCAACCAGGAACCCTTTCATCAGCGCGGTATTGGTAAGCAGCAAGCTCTGAATTCTCGGACCTGTGTCCGGTTTCTCCAGATTATAAAGTGCGATTTGCCCGCAGATCGGGATCCGCGCGTTTTTGTTAATCAAGCGCAGGACCTGATCGGAAACGTCACCACCTACATTGTCAAAATAAACGTCAACCCCTTCGGGACAAGCCTCGACTAGAGCTGCCTTCAGATCATCCGTCCGATAATTGATCGCCGCGTCGAATCCAAGCTCCTCGGTCAGATACGTTGTCTTCTCATCCGAACTAAGCAATACCGACCACCCGGGCTCCCTTGATCTTGGCAATCTGCCCCACAATCATGCCAACGGCACCTGCACCGCCAGATACAACCACCGTTTCACCAGCCTGCGGCTGGCCGATATCGAGCAGTCCAAAGTAAGCTGTCAGCCCCGTCATCCCGAGTACACCGAGTGCTGTCGATACGGGTGCGAGATCCGGGTTGACCTTACGCAGCGTCCCGGTGCTCACAGCGGCAAAGCGCTGCCATCCCCAGCTGCCTGTGACAAAATCGCCCTCCCGATAGGTCGGATCCGTCGATTCCATCACCTGCCCTACTGCGCCGCCTGCAATCACCTGTCCGACCTCATAGGGTTTGGCATAACTTTTGGCATCACTCATTCTGCCCCGCATATATGGATCAACCGATAAGTATACGGTCCGTACGAGTACTTCTCCCGCCTGCGGGACAGGCAAAGGCTGTTCCTCAAACGCAAAATCAGACTCATCCGGCATACCTTGCGGCCGCTTGGCTAGAATAATTCGTTCATTTACCGACATTTGAGTACCCTCCTTAAAAAGCCGTTATCATACCTTTACCCATTTTGCCCGTTCACAAATTACCTGCTCTTTACAAGCAAATTCACGGCCTCCAGCACAAGCTTCTCCGTATCCTCACCGTTCTCCTCGGCCTTGCGTACACAATCCACCAGATTTGAGCTCACAACAACGCCAATGGTCCGGTCAATCGCCGTGCGTGAAGCGGATAATTGTGTGATGACTTCCCGGCAATCCTTGTTCTCTTCCATCATCTTCAATATCCCGCGAAGCTGTCCTTCAATCCGCTTGATCCGGTTTTTCATCTGATCATCGTACTGCATTTAATTTCCTCCTAAAATACCTGTCTCCATGTTCAGGCCTGTCCTTGTCTCTCCATTATACAACAAACCTCCGCTCTTTCCCCACAAGCCTATCGCTCCAGCCGGACCTCCGGTATCATTCGTTGTCATTCTTCTTGAATGTCCTACGAGGGGCTTGTATACGCTCACAGCCCATGGTATATTTTTAAAGAGCAAATGAAATCATCGACACCTGAGATTCCAAATTCATAATCTAAAGGCAATGTTATCTTACAAAGGTACAACCTCGGCTATTCATAGTCCTGGCTGTGCCTTTTTTATTTTACTTAATCTAAGGAGGAATTATCGATGTTCTTGGAAGCCATCTATCACCGTCCGCGCAAAAACTGGTCTTATGCTTACGACGGAACGACCATCCATCTCAGAATCCGCACCAAAAAGATGATATTACCGAGGTGTACGCGCTTGCTGGCGACAAATATTTATGGGATCAGACGATGGAATACATTCCGATGACCAAGCTGTCCTCGGATGAGATGTTCGATTATTGGGAGTGCGAGGCAACCCCTCCCTATCGCCGCCTGAAATACGGCTTTCTGCTCCAGCAGGGCCAGGAAAAGCGCTGGATGACCGAATATGATTTTCTGACGGAGCCGCTTACCAATCCGGACCGCCTGTTCGAGTATCCGTTCATCAATCCGGATGACGTTTTCCAGCCGCGGCATGGGTGAAGGACGCCATTTTCTATCAAATTTTCCCGGAACGCTTCGCAAACGGCGACACGAGCAATGATCCGGAAGGCGCCTTGCCTTGGGGCAGCGCAGAGCCAACACCGAAGAACTTCTTCGGCGGTGACCTTCAGGGTGTAATCGACCACCTGGATTATATTAGTGAGCTTGGGGTTAACGCGATTTACTTCACGCCGCTGTTCACGGCAACCACAAACCATAAATACGATACCGAGGATTACCTCGAAATCGATCCGCAGTTCGGCGACAAGGACACACTGAAGAAACTCGTGGACCTGTGCCATGCGCGCGGAATCCGCGTCCTGCTGGATGCGGTATTCAATCATTCCGGCAAAACGTTTGCCCCATTCGTTGACGTGCAAAAGAACGGCATGAACTCCAAATATAAAGATTGGTTCTACGTTCGTTCCTTGCCGCTGGAAGTCGTGGACGGCATTCCGACTTATGATACCTTTGCATTCGAACCGCTGATGCCGAAGCTGAATACGGAGAATCCGGAAGTCCGAGCTTATCTGCTGAAGGCGGCAGAGTACTGGATTAAGGAAATGGCATTGACGGCTGGCGCCTGGACGTGGCCAACGAGGTGGGACACAGCTTCTGGCGCGAATTCCGTCAGGTTGTCAAGAAGGCCAACCCGGATGCTTACATCCTAGGCGAGGTATGGCATGAATCCTCGATCTGGCTCGAAGGCGACCAGTTTGACGCTGTCATGAACTATCCGTTCACCAACGCTGTTCTGGACTTCTTCATCAACCGCACCGCAGATGCGGAGAAGTTCTCCTTCATGCTTGGCAAGCAGCTTGCGGGATATCCAAGACAAGCCAGCGAAGTGATGTTCAACCTGCTGGACAGTCATGACACCGCCAGACTGTTAACGCAAGCCAGCGGCGACAAACGTCTGATGAAACTCGCCGCCATGTTCCAGTTCACGTATTTCGGCACGCCATGCATCTATTACGGCGACGAAATCGGCATGGACGGCGGGCACGACCCGGGCTGCCGCAAATGCATGGAATGGGATGAGACGAAACACGACAAGGACCTGTTTACGTTCTACCAAACGCTCATCAAGCTGCGCAAAGAGCATTCTGCCCTTCGGATAAGCAGCTTTAAATTCTTGCATGCCGAGAAGAACGGCGGCAAAATCGCTTACCTGCGTGAGGACGACAACGAAACGATCCTCATTGCCATCAACAACGATAAGGTAAGCAACACGATTACCGTCCCTGTACTGGATCCATCCTGGACCAACCTGTGGAACGGCGAGAGCCTTAATGCGAAGCAAGGCCAGCTGACCGTCAAGCTGCCAGCTTTCGGCTTCGCTATTCTGAAAGCCGGGAAGTAATAACAAAACTCCCTTTGATGCCATAACCCGATGTACGGGCTGGCAGTCAAAGGGAGTTTTACTATCACAGCAGAAACTGATCAGCCAATGTAAAGAACAGAATCGTCATACTGATCACCTGATTCAGGTTGTAGGAGGCCAGATTCATCACCTTGCGGCTGGAGGGCTTTATGATACGATGCTCCGTGGCAAGCAGCAGCATGGAGATGATAATTCCTGTCAGATAGAGCCAGCCCAAGCCTTGGATAACATAAAGAGAGACCAGCAGCATAACCATAATGCCATGCAGCGACCTGGAAATGAGGAGAGCCCCTTTTAATCCAAACACGCCAGGGATACTGAACAAACCTGTATTACGATCGAACTCGATATCCTGTGTCGCGTAAATAATGTCAAAGCCTGCAATCCACAGCATCACAACCGTACCGATGATGAACGGGATTATGGCGAATTGCCCCGTTACGGCAAACCATGCCCCGATCGGAGCCGAAGCAATCGTAAAGCCCAGGTACAGATGGCACAACCACGTAAAGCGTTTTGTGTACGAATACGAGCAGATCAGTACAACCGCTACGGCGACAGCACCAGACACAGCAGATTCAGCATGCCTGCTGCAAGGATGAAGATTGCAAAGTTAACGATGACAAACACATGAACCTCACGAGACAACAGGAGTTTTCTTGGCATGTGGCGGTTAGCCGTTCTCGGATTCGCAGCATCAAACTTCAAGTCGGCGATGCGGTTGAAGGCATTGGCCCCATTACGGGCAGCAACGAGTGCAACGAGTGACCACAGCATGACGCGCCAAGACGGGATGCCACCCGCTGCCCAGATCATGGAAATGATCGCAAAAGGCAGCGAGAACAGCGTATGGGAGAACATCACCAGCTCTCCGAACATTTTAGTCTTATGAACGAACTTATTGATCATCTGCATTAGGATATCACCCTCATCTGTTCACTTCTGGGATAACCCTGCAAGCGCGCTATCCAAGGAGATCAGCATCGCTTCGATTTCCTTCTCCGGGGTAACCATCGCTGAAAAGCAAGTACGTTTCGGCCCACGCCATTTTTGCCGATGATAAATCCTTCCTCCTTCATACGCTCCAGAAGCATATCCGTCCATGCTGCACTTTCCTGGTCCGACGCGCCGCGGATTTCGGCTCCCGCCATAAGACCCTTGCCTCGAACATCAGCGATAACGCCATATTTGTTCTGTAAGTCCTTCAAACCTTCGATGAGTAGGCTGCCGACTCGGCCGGACCGTTCAACCAAACCCTCCTGCTCGATGTAATCCAAGACAGCAAGCGCTGTTGCGGATGACACCGGATTGCCTCCGAAGGTCGATGCAGAAGGCCGATTCAGACTGGCGGCGATCTCATCCGTTGTGGAGAAGGCGCCGATAGGCACGCCATTGCCCAATGCCTTCGCCATGGTGAGAATGTCAGGCACAATGCCATAATGCTCGATCCCGAACATCCGTCCCGTACGACCGCAGCCTGTCTGAATCTCATCGGCAATCAGCAGAATGCCGTGCTGCTCCAGCATCGCCTTCAACTCGCGGAAATACCAATCCGGCGGCACGATCATTCCCCGTTGCCTTGGATCGGCTCCACGATCATTGCCGCGAACGTGCCCCCTTCTCCGCCAATACACTCGCTAATGCATCCAGAGAACGGCGTGCGGCAGCTTCCTGATCCATGTCAGGATCATAGGGACGCGGAATAAACGTAGTCACATCTCCATCCAGGAAGTCGTCGGTACGCCACATGGGGATGCCTGTCACATTCATGGTCAGGAAGGTGCGGCCATGAAGGCCGTATTCCAGTGCCAGGAAGTGGCGACGCTTCGTATGCAAACGTGCGACAAGCAGGGCGCCTTCATTCGCCTCGGACCCGCTGTTCACGAAGAACGTTCGCTTCAGATTCCCAGGCAAAATGCCGTCTGCCAACCGCTCCGCCAGCTCCACCATGGGCTGGGTCAGGTAGATGGTTGACGTATGCTGCAGCTTCTGGAGCTGCTCGATCGTACGGGCGGTAATGGCTTCATTGCAGTGACCGCAAGCAACCACCGACACCCCGTAAAGAAGTCGACATATGATTTGCCATCATGACCGTAGAGCATATGCATTTTGCCACCGACAATCTGAGGCGGCTCCTTGTAGAAATTAGCGGTGCACGGGTAGCCGTACTGCCGACGCTTCGCCACGATAGCTTCCGGGCCGATATATGCTTGGTCCTCATGCGCCATGGAAACTCACCTCTTCGGATGGTTTCCGTTCTCCCTCACGCTGCATAACCGTGCCGAATTGCAGCGAACCCAGGGTATATCCGGCATAGATCGGCGTCATGCCTTCGAACAGCTTGCCGCATGAATTCAGATTCCGCGCAGCCTGGCAATACAACCGCACCAGACCACGAAGCTGCTCTGTCGTATACGTCTTCCCTTCAATGCGGAAATGATTCACGCCTGCTTCATGCAGTTCCTGCAGGAAAGGCATGTAGCACAGCTCCTTCGCCATAGCCAAGTGGTTCCGTCCAGCGGCATCGCGGTATACAGGGTTCTCCCCTTTATCGGTAAGCAGCACGAGATGATTGTTATCGACATACTTGTTATCTTCTTCCGCAATATACTCCATCTCTTCCGCATTAGCGTATAGATCATGCTCAAGATACATCACGATGGGCGATCCGTGAACGATGATCTCGGTTGTAAATTCCGGATGCCGGAGCAGTTTCGTCAGATCGTTAAGCTGAAGCTCCAGCGACGGATGGATTCTGGTGATGCCAAAATGCTTCTGATAGAACGAAGCCGCCATATGGTTGTAAATGTTCAAGCTGAAATCGGCCATCATCGGCAGCTCCAGGGATTGGAACTTGTGCATGGCACCGATGTTGGAGACAAGCAAACCATCCAGCCCATAATGATTGTGCTCTTTGCCCTGCTTCAGAAAATGAGCATACTGCTCCATATGCAGCTCATCCATCATACGGGGCATGCCAAGGATAATCTTGGCGCTGCCTTTGTCCGCCGTTAAGGCTTCGATATCCTCACGGCCAAATGGAATATCCGACTGGAACACATCGCCTGCCAGGTAAATGGAACTTGCTCCTTCTTCCAATGCCGCGCGAGCCTGCTCCATATTGTTCACATGCACTGTAATTTCCGGAATCGCGGCGCTCTGCCGTTCCCGCTTCGCATATCGAAGCGATTCCTTCACTTGGATCAACCGCTCCTCCTTCATCTCACGTTCGGCGGTTGGCGTACTGAAAACCTTCCCCGTGCTGTAGAACTTGCCTGTCCCCTCATAACGGCGATTAATGAAATCGAGCCCCGGCTTGCCGAAGGCATATGCCGTCGTGAAATCGCGCTTTCGGTTCTTATGCAGCGTATCCGATCCTCCTCGCGGTTGTAGCCCAGCGGATCCGCAATATAGCGATCGATTGCATCTCCGTAGGAATTAACGACCATTAGCAAGAAATCAATATCTCTCATCCGACCTTCAATCTTGAAGGACGTAATGCCGGACTTGATCAGCTCCGGAATATGCTCGTACATGTACATATCCTTCGCTGCAAGCGGATATTCAGTTGGATAGACGTAACCATCCTTCTTCACCCGGTAATCCCAGCGGCATGGCTTCATGCAGCGTCCGCGGCTGGAGCTGTTGCCGAACAGCATCGAGCTGTACAAGCAGTTCGCACCGTGGACCGTGCACATATCGCCGTGAATAAAATATTCGAATTCCATCCCGCTCTTGGCATGCAGCACTTCCGCTGTCTTCAGATCCATCTCCCGGGAAGCAACGATACGTGAAACCCCCAACGCTTTAACGGCTTCGATCATGTCCAGATTATGAACGTTCATCATCACTGAAGAATGAACCGGAATATTCGCATAGTTCATCTCTTGAATCAGAGGAAACACGGCCAGGTCCTGTGCAATGATTGCATCGGGGCCGATCTCGTTCAGGAAAGCAAAATAACGCTTCGCTTCCTCCAAATCCTCTTCATCCAACAGGTTATTCACGGTGATATAGGCACGCTTCCCGCGATCATGAGCCATTTGGACAGCTTCTCTGACCTCTTCGTAACTCAGGTTATATCCCTTGCGCATCATGCGCATGTTCAGGAGGGTCCCCGAAATAAACAGCGTCACAGTTTGCGTCAATGACGGTCTTGAATATCTCGAATGTTCCGGCAGGTGCCAACAGTTCCACTTCTTTACCGCTAAAATATCGAGCCACAGTCCGTTCCCCCTTAGGCTTTACATTTAATTTTCTCGATTGTAACATAATTCACATTCCATATAAGTGAATTAATTCACAGCGATATTCCATACTCAATGCTTCCTGAGCAGCACCTGAATCGGGTGCGTAACTCCTGATTATGTATTTCCATTTTTATATTGACCGACCGTTCATTCAATAATAAAATAAACCTATCAAGACAGTAGAATAAATGTAAATCAACTGGAGGATATTCTAATGGATCTGCATTACGAAGTGTATGGAAATGGAAAGCCTGTCGTCCTTATTCACAGCGGTGGAGCGGATATGAGGGATTGGAGCTCGGTTGTGCCTCTATTATCGGAGGACTTTCATGTTATTTCCTTTGACGGTCGCGGAGTAGCCGATCTCCTTCCCCATCGAACCTGCCAATTACGTGCAGGATTTGTTATCTCTCCTTGATCACCTGAATATTCCTCAAGCTGCGGTTATTGGTCATTCCATGGGCGGGCAGATTGCAACAGAGTTCGCGATCCAATATCCTGAAAGAGTGTCGGAACTGATTCTCATTGCACCTGCCCTGTCCGGTTTTCCCTACTCTGAGGAAATGCAAGCTTACATGCTGCGGGTAAGCGCAGCCGCCCCAGATATCGAGAAAATGATCGAACTGTGCATAGAGCCCCCTTCCTATGAGATAACGAGAAACCATGCCGAGCGGGGGCTTATGATCCAGATGCTGCGCCACCATTTTGAGCATACCTTTACCTGGGCTACCTTTGACTCGGTTTGGCCGGAACCGTAAGCGATGGAGCGTTTAGAAGATATCTCTGCCAAAACGCTCTTTATCATAGGCGATCATGAAATGCCCGATAACCAAGCAGGTAGGAGAACAATTTCGGAGGGTTCCGGGCGCTCGCTTTGTCACTATCTCAGAGGCCGACCATATGCTCACACTAACGCATCCGAATGAATTATCCCGACATATCATCCAATTTGTGAAGGACTGAAGGTTTCATGCCACGTACACCAAGCGAGAACGGACGCATACGCCAGATCGCGAAGGATAAGATTCAGGAAGCCGCCATGGATTTATTCATACATCAAGGCTACCATGCGACTTCCATCAGCGATGTAGCCAAACATGCGGCAATATCCAAGGGACTGCTCTATAACTATTTTTCAGGAAAGAAAGCGCTGCTGGCCGCCATGGTTGAGGATCGCGTTGCAGGTGTGGCCAAGGTTATGGAGGATGCCGCTTCGCTTAAAACTCCTGCAGAACAGCTGAGGTTCATCATTGAGCATGCGATCGACAACGTCTATCAGCAGCCGGAAGTCTTCCGATTCTACCTGCATCTTCAAACCCAGCCCGAGGCCGACCAAGAGTTGATACCTTACGGCAAGCGTCTTGTGGAAGAAGCCGCCCGGCAATTTGAGATTCAATGCGGAATCTTCCAGATGCTAGGGGTCCCCGAGCCGCGTAAACGTTCCATGTATTTTTCTTCTACACTTCAAGGCATTATGCTCATGATATCCACCTATCCCCAGCAATTCCCTATAGAAGAAGTGAAGGAGCAGATGCTGAAGGAGTTTTGCTCTTAAAGGAAAAGAGCCGCGGATTTCCCGTATTTTTGGAATCCGGGCTCTTTATCATGAAGCTATAGCTCCTCATCTACTTTCGCCAGCCCACACTTTCTCAAAATCCTCATCGTATCCTCACCTCTAAACATTCAGACGCATCACTCTGACCACAGGAATCCGCTAACTTTTTCAACTTTTCCTCTTCCTTCATGTAATGAATCAGTTATGCTATGAATAACAGGATCTTACACGAGCGCGGGGAGGGAACGAATCATGGCTATTCACTGGCTGGAACCGGATATCGCCGAATGTACCCGGAAAGGTATCGCCTACTTTACATCGGAGCTGGAAATGACAAACGGCCTGCCTTGCAAAATGTACCGGATTACCGAGAAGTTCGGGAGTTTGTCCGATCATATGCACGATTATCTCCAAATCTGGTATGTCAGCAAAGGTGAATTCATCCACACTCTCTATGGTCAGAAATACCGAATGGTCCAGGGAAACATATTCGTTCTTCCTCCATATAGCGTCCATCGCGTGGAGATGATACCGGGGAAAGAGCTGGAGGTGCTCGGCTGCGAATTCATGCCTGCCTTCATTAATGAACGACTCGACGGGAAGCCAGCTGAGCCGAATCTGTTTGACCTCTCCTTCATCGAGCGTTTTATAACTACGGAAGACAGCGTTCCGCTCAAGATCACCTTGATAAGCAGCAGCGATCTGGCCGTGAAGGAACTGCTTACCGAAATGCTGGCCGAGTACGGAAGCCGGGGTCCATTCTTTGATATTTTGCTAAAAGCCAATCTGCTGAAGCTGCTGGCGATCTTGAACCGCGAGCATGCCGACCAGGGCAAACTTAAATCGTCAAGCTCGAGCAGCGACCCGTACCGGGAGCCCATCCTGGAATCGGTCCAGTATATTCATGACCATTATGACCAGCCCCTGTGGCTGGAGGAACTGTGTGCCCGGACGATGATGTCCCGAACGAATTTTTGTCGCGGTTTAAGGAAGTTCTTAGCCGGACCTTCAGTCAGTACCTGGCCAATTACCGGATACGAATGGCGATGCGGCTGCTGACGGAGCCCGAACTGACGATAACCGATGTATGTTTCAAGGTCGGTTTTAACGAGCTTTCCTACTTCTGCCGCATTTTCAAGAAGTATACGGGAACGACTCCTGCTTACTACAAAAGAACGCATTTAAAACCGTTGACTAGCGCCCTCGGTACGATAATCCAATAAATAAACACGATAGTGAAATCGAATAGATCGTTCCCATGCTATACTCTGGGCAAGCAAGAACGAAGAATCGAGTGACAAGTCCCTGTAATCACTGCATCATCAATCCACGATTTTGGAGGAGAACCGATGAACAAAATTACAATTGCCGTGATTGGCTGCGGTACGATTGCAAACAGCGCCCATATTCCCGCCTACATAGCCAACAAAGACGCCGAAATCAAGTATTTCTGCGATATCGTGAAGGAACGGGCCGATGCTGCTGTAACCAAATACGAGTGCGGCCAGGCCATTGAGGATTACAACCAGATCCTGAATGATCCCGAAGTGGATGCCGTATCGATCTGTACGCCGAATGATGTGCATGCATCCATCGCCATGGATTGTCTGCGGGCAGGCAAACATGTGTTATGCGAAAAGCCCGCCGCCCGTACCTACAACGAAGCTCTGGAAATGCAAAAGGTTCAGCACGAAACCTAAGCAAAACCCTCAATATTGGGGTGGTCAACCGCTACAATGAAAGCGTAAACAGAATCAAGAAAATGATTCAGAACGGTGATCTCGGCGAGCTGTATCACGTATATGCCAGCTTCCGCTCCCACCGCTCGATTCCGGGTCTCGGCGGGGCCTTCACAACCAAGGCCATCGCCGGCGGCGCGCTGATCGATTGGGGCGTTCACTTCCTCGATGTCGTGATGTACTGCACAGGCGACCCGAAGCCGAAGACCGTGTCCGGGCAGGCTTACTGCAAGCTGGGCAAGGATATGGAGAACTACACCTTCCTCAAAATGTGGGCAGGTCCTCCGAAATATGAAGGCACCTATGATGTCGACGATTTTGTCACCGCTCTGGTCCGCACCGAGGGCCCGACCATTTCCTGAACGGCGCATGGGCGCAAAACATCGGCGCCGAAGAGATGTTCATCGACTTCCTCGGGGACAAAGGCGGCATACGGCTGAAGTATGGCGCAGACTTTACCTTCTACACTACGGAGGACGGTGCCTTAATTGAGACAACGCCAAAATTCAACCTCGGCAGCATGTTCCAGAATGAGATCGATAGCTTCATTCAGTGCATTCAAACCGGGGAAAAACAGCCGTCGCATATCGATACCGTCATCCTGTCCTCCCAGATTATCCAGGCGATCTACGATTCGTCCGACCAAGGGGCGGAAGTTTCGCTGCAACCCGTAGCCCAGAACAGCCATTAACCTATAGTTCGAAGCCAGGGAGGCCTATTTTACCATGAAAAAATCGGATTCATCGACCTGCATCTGGACCAATTCCATGCGAATAAATATCCTGGATGGATCGATCAGGCTACAGGAAGTGCCATGAAGGTCGTTTACGCTTACGGCAAAAGAGATAAAGAGAACGGGCTCACAAACGCAGCCTGGTGCAAGGAGAATGAAATTGAGCTGCTGCCCGCTATCGAGGACGTGGTGGAGCGCAGTGATTACCTGATCGTGCTGTCCCCGGATAACCCGGAGTTCCATGAGGAGCTGTCCCGGCTTCCGCTGCAATCCGGCAAACCGACCTATATCGATAAAACATTCGCTCCTGACCGAGAGACAGCGATCCGAATGTTCGATCTGGCGACAGCCCACGGAACACCGATGTATTCAACGTCTGCCCTTCGTTTTGCCAGTGAGTACACGGAGCTGGACCGGAGCGGCATTCAGACCATTAGCAGCTGGGGGCCCGGCGGATTCGCCAACTATTCGATCCATCAAATCGAACCCGTAGTCCGTTTGATGGGAGCAGATCCGAAGAGGGTCATGTTCGTTGGTACACCGGACTCTCCTGCCCTGCTCATCGATTACGGTAACGGACGACAAGCTGCCGTGAATCATCTTGGGGAGAATTGCCCTTTTACTCTAGGCATTAAAAATGAAGATGGCAGCTTCAAGCAGGTTACCGCCCATTCAAATTTCTTTGCCTTGTTCATCGAGAATCTGGTGAATTTCTTCGAAACGGGCAAGCCTGCCGTTGACCCGGCTGAAACCATTGCCGTCATTACCATCATCGAATACGGATTAAAGGCAGCCGCCACCCTTATGCGTGGGTAGAGCTGCCGAATTAGCAAGGGTTCGCTTCAACCATAGCAAGATAGCGTAAAGAGCTGCTCCAGCAGGCCATCAAGGACCTGGGGCAGCTCTTTTATCATTGGTGAACGCTTCTTCTCGGAATGCATCCGCTGCACTCCGGTTAGGAGTAATCACACTTCCTTGCGCTGAAAATAGATGAATCCTCCGAGGAAAAATAACAGAAACCCGCCAACAATCACGATCATAAGGCTCTCAAACGGAACATTGAAGGCGCCGAAATCGGCTTGACCCGCTGGCATCATCGCAAGAAACGGCTGCGTCCACGGATAATAAGGGGCATACGTCTGCGAGTTAGCCACCAAGATGTTCGGGATGGTGAATACAACGTTTAGTGCCAGCGGTGCGGCAAAGCTGCTCCAGGCCGTGGAAACACCAAGCTGAAGCGCGGCAAGCGGCAGACAAGCAACCCAGCCACCCACCAGGCTGCGCAGCAGCATCTCCCAAGGAATCGGAGCCTCGATCCTATGGAACCATCCAGCTCCCATGACAGCCACCAGGAACAGCACTTGCACAGCAGCAAGCAAGATAGCCACCACCGTGAATTTGGCAGAATAGACGACACCACGCGACATAAGCAGGACCAGCAGCTGCTTCCATCCCCCATAGGTATGCTCGTAGCGGCACACCATTGCACTGAAAATCCCGGTCATGATCGGGAGCAGCAGCATCGCATGCAGAAAACACATCATGGATAGCAAATACTCCCATGGGGCTCCCTGGATCGGATTGCCACCTAGAATCCCCAGCATCAAAACCAGTACCCCATTCAGCAGAATCTGCGGCCATAATTTGGACTTCGACAGCTTGAGCCACTCTGCTGATATTGCTCTTGTATAAGACGCCATCTCTAGTCCACGTCCTTCCGGTTGAAATGTATGAGTCCAGCTGCAGCAATGACGGCCCCAAGCAGTAAACCCGCTCCTATAAATGTCGCTTTTTCAGGACCGATGTAAGCGAGCAGCGGCCATTTCAGCGGCACCCAATCCGGGAACTCCATGGCAAACATGGATACTACCGAAGCGGTGATGCCTATCGCCGAGGATATCCCTTGATTCTTGAGCGTCAGGCTTAGCCATAACTGAAAAGCCAAGGTAAGCAGCGAGGCGAACATAGGCAAGAACCCAATACGCATCAGATCCATATACGGCATGCGATCCGCACCCATTCCTAGCAGCATGCCAAGCACGGCGACACTCACCGTCAGCAGGGTACAGGATACGCAGAGTATCAAGAAGGCCTGCACGAATTTTGCACTGAATACAGCGGTTCTTGAAATGGGTAATGCCAGCAGCTGCTTCCACGAGCTGAGCTGATGCTCCACGTTGGCCATCAGCGAGCAGATCAGCGTAATGCCCAGGAACAGGGCGATGGGAACAAAAAACGTAACATTCTCCAGCAGCCCGCCCCAGGGATCTGCCGCATACGTTTTCATCAGATAATCATACCGAAGTCCAAAGTTCAGCCCTTGCATCGCCGCCAGTCCGATGGGACCGAGCGCCGCGAGAAACCAGATGCCTTTGCCCCTTATTTTCAGCCAATCGGCGGACAGCGCACGGAACATCATATCCGGCTTCCCTCCCTTACGATCTGCATGAAAATATCCTCGAGTGACCTCCGCTGCTCCTCGACACGGTACACGGCATGCTGATTCTCAACGAGCCGCTTCACGAGCAGGGCGACCTTGGCATCCTGCATACTTTCCAGCTCCAGCACATGGTCTCGCAGCACCCCTTGGCAGCCCAGGTCCAGCGCCAGTCCGAGCGCAGCCTCCGGCTCCGATACCGACAATCGGAACCCGCTGGATGCGGTGGATACCAGATGGTCGATGGTATCCTGGAACACCATCCGGCCGTCACGGATGATGCCGACTTTATCGGCCATCTGCTCCACCTCGCCCAGCAGGTGACTGGATACCAGCACGGTAATGCCGTATTGACGCGGCATGTTTTTGATCAGCTCCCGGATTTCATGAATGCCGGATGGATCAAGACCGTTGGTCGGCTCATCCAGGATAAGCAACTCCGGATTGTTGAACAAAGCGGCTGCAATGCCAAGACGCTGCTTCATCCCAAGGGAGTATCCCTTGAGGTCGCTTGGCTTCCTTCGTCAGGGAGACAATCTCCAGTACTTCCGCGATGCGGGACTTCGGCCCATGGTGATCCGGCGAATCGCCTCCAGATTCTCAATGGCCGTCAGATGACCGTAATAGGATGGGTATTCCACGAGAGATCCTGTCCGCTGCAAAATGTTCATTTTCTCGCGCTTCAAATCCTTGCCGAACAAATGAATCGCCCCGCGCGTGGGCTGGATCAGTCCAAGCAGCATGCGAATGGTCGTTGTTTTCCCTGCGCCATTCGGTCCCAGGAAGCCGTAGATATCGCCACGGGCAATCTCCAGGTTCAAATCCACGACTGCCGCGCGTTTTTATATATTTTATATAAGCCTTTCGTTTGAATGACGAGTTCCGTCACGTTCATCACCTCAGGATACATCCTACATGTCCAAGGTTAAATGCTTAGGTCGACCTGAAGTTTAAATTTAATTTAAAAAGTTAAGCATGAGTGATTGCGTGCTGTTCAAACCGCTGCGGGACCGGACCGCTGTTAAATCCGGGAAGCTGAATCTGTCCAGAGGTAGTTTACCGGATTTAAAGGCGAACGCTTCGCTTCTCCAGCAATAATTCCGTTCCCTACGCCGATGCTTTTGCGCTTTTGCACAAATACAAGAGGCACTTCACTAAGCAGCGCTCATTAGTAATCCTGCATCCATGCCCATCGACTCGGAAATACTATCAGCGAGTGACCGAATATGATATAATCACTTTGCCGAAACGCTGATTGCGTCCGTACAGGGGGCTACCTGACGCTGATGATGGCATGCCAATCACTCTGCTCTCTCATAGGTAGATTAATCATTACGATGGGGGCGTGGTTAACTATGGATATGAATGTACTGGTACATGTGGATCTCAAAATGGGTTTCTCTCTCAGTCTAGCAACTGTAGCCTGCCTTGCTTATGAACCAAGTTCACTGACGAGCTCGTGAAACTCGAGCGAAAAGCAATTGTGCGAAGACACCCTGGAAGGGTGTCTTTCTTGTTAGTAACGCAAAAAAGAACCAGCCAACACGGCGGTTCCCCATTTTCAAATATGCCTACACCCTTTCACCATCCGAGCACGATTCTTATATCCTCGATACCTGAAACCTCACCGCCTCCAGATGCTGATCCTCGTACCTTCATCCGAGCTTTCCACATGGCAGCCCAGGCCCATTTCCCTTGTCAGGTGATCCACGATAGCCAGGCCAATGCCCGTGCCTTTGTTCTGTGAGTCGCTTCTGACTCCCGGTCCGCGATCCGAAATGACAAGCATGCCCTCAAGCCCTTCTCTCTCTTCCGTATGAATACCGATATACTGTCCTGACTTGGCGTGACGGACGACATTTTGGAACAGATTATCCAGAAGCCTGCGGAACCACAGCACATCCACATTCCAGTTGAGCGGCTCGTCGCGCACTTGGATATCGGGCTCGATTCCCGCCTTCTCCCACACCGGATACCAGGCAGCTGCACTTTCCTTGACCGTCCGCAGAACGTCCGTCGGTTCCATGTTCAATTTCACTTTGCCGCTGGCCAGCAGATTGTAGGACAACATATTGTCGATCAGTCCGCCCAAGTCCGCGATTTTCGACTCGATGAGGGACAATGATTCCTTCCCTTTCTCACTCAGCGGCTCCCGCTCCATGGAGAAAATATGGCTTCGAATCACCGTCAGCGGCGTTCTCAGATCATGTGACAGATTAGCAATCAGCGACTTGCGCAGCTCCTCCTCCTCACGCTGGCGGCGCTGCCCTCCTCTAACTGGATGACCATATGGTTATAGCCCTCTTCCAGCTGCCCGATCTCGTCAAGCTTGGTTAAGGCGACCGCTGCGGTAAACCTGTCACAGTGTGAGGGGAGGTCATAGCAGAACGAAGTCGCAGCAGCCGCTTGCGGATGCGCACGAAGAACAGCCAGGAGACCACAATAAACAGAACCGACATCAAGGTTATAAACAGGCCATACATCGCCGTTTCGCTGGCGATTGGCTGCTGGACACTGATATATTTTCTCGGTATTTGCATCACTATGAAGCCTTCCCCCGATGCCTCTCCACCGATAAAGGCCACCGAAGTGAACGGGTCTCCGTCCACGGCATTCTTCATGAATTGAACGGTGTAGGGTGCGCTCCATACCTCGGGGAGGCTTGGCTGCAGCATCTGCAGCCTCGTCTCATTGCTGCCGTCCACCCAGAACATCGAGATCTCCGGATACTCCAGCTGAATTGCATGCAGCCTTCGCTCTATGGCTTCTGGCGAAGCCCCGCTTAATGTTGCTGCCTCCTCGTGCCACATCTTCTCTAACACAGCACCGCTTGTATACTTCTCGACAGGTACAGTAGGTTTCTCCGAGAACGTATCGTTCACGAACCAGTAGAGAATCGAGGCTAACGGAAACATAATCGGCATGAAAATCATGGCCAGCGAGATTAACAGCAAATACCGGTTGGTCAACGATTTGCGGAACCTTCCTCTGTTCCTTCTCCATCTCATGCTCTCACCCGATAGCCCAGCCCGCGCACAGTCTCAATAATCTCCGGTGTGGCGGGGTCCCGCTCCAGCTTCTCGCGAAGATAGCGGATGTGAACCATCAGCGTTTTATCCCCTTCGATATAGGACTCGCCCCAGACCGATTCATAAATCTGCTCCTTGGTCATCACACGCCCCTGATGCTGGAGCAGGTACATAAATATCTGATACTGTTTACGGTCAGGAGTGTCTCCTCGCGTATCCTCGTTCACAATCCGATTCTCGGCCTCATACACGGATAAGTGCTTCACTCTCAAAGGCTCTGCAGACTTGACGACGGACCGCCGAAGCAGCACCTCAAGACGGGCAGCCAGCTCGTCCGGATGGAAAGGCTTCGTCAGATAGTCATCGGCAAATTCCAGCCCCTGCAGCTTATCGTCAATGGCAGTTCTGGCCGAGAGCATCAGGATAGGCAGACCGGGATATGCCTTCTTGATTCGCTGTCCGATCGTAAAGCCGTCAAGTCCCGGAAGCATGACGTCCAGAATGACGACGGCACATGCCACCGCTTCCTCTACAGCCTTCTCCCCGCTGAGCTGCCACCGCACCTCATAACCCTTGTCTTTAAGAAATTCACTGACCCAACCGCCGATTTCATGGTCGTCCTCGATATATAGAATGCTTGCGCTCATCGTAAATCTTCCTTTCGATGCAAATGTTCAATGTCTGCCAGGTGCTGCAACAGCCGCAAAAAGTGATTGCAGTCCATTGTATGCATGCACTGTGCTCCATCATTTGTCATTCATTGTAACACGGGATATCCGAAGTTCGGATATCGGATTGGGTATCCTCGTTCCAGTCAGCATCCTGCCTCATCACCATAAGGCACCTGTCCCCTCCCGACCTCATGAAAGTCACTTCCCCAAAGGACCCCGAGCACGCCTCCTTCCAGGGGCTCGGGGTCCTTGTTATGTTTCACTATAGGAATGAACGCGGCCTACTCCATTACAACGGTTGTATACGGCGGCAGCGTTAAGCTGCTGCCGTTTACTGCCGCACTGTCGTCTGTTGTTCTCAACAGTGATGAGAACCCGCTCTCTCCATTCTTCGATGCCACATCCACCGTCTGTTCCTTGCCGGACAGATTATGGACCACAAGCGCTTGGTTGTCGTTGGTACGGCGGACGTAAGCCATGACCTGCGCATTTCCGGAAGCATAGGATTCAATGGTTCCGTTCTGAAGCGCAGGCATTTCATTGCGCCAGCTGATTAGCGTGCGGTAACGGGACAGCAGGGAATTCGCATCCCCCATCTGCTGCTCCACACCCTGCACGGCATCCCCCGGTTATGCTTCAAGGGCTCCCATGTCGTCTGCCCCTTATCACTGCCCGTGTTGGACCAGATCATCGGCTCCCGGATCTGCTCATCCGGCTTCGCCCCCTTCATGCCGATCTCTTCCCCATAATAGATAAATGGATTGCCCGGCATCGTCAGCAGGATGCCAGCAGCCATTTTGGCATGATTCTCATCATTGTTCAGCTGAGACATCACACGATTCATATCATGGTTTGTCAGGAATGTCGCATCCGTGAACTTGCCACCGGATACTTGACTGAATAAGCCGTACATCCGCTCCAGCGTGAAGGCAAGGTTGTTATCCTTCTCGTTGAGCGCTGCACCCACGATGCTCTCGCCCAATCCAAAGTTGAAGCCGGAATCGAAGGCGTTATCCAGGTACGGCGCAATAACGGCAGCGGAGTTATCCCAAATCTCACCCACGATATAAGCGTCCGGGTCCACCTCATTCATGCTGGTGCGGAATTCCTGCCACCAGGCCGTATTCTTTGCCGTGGTTGCCTCACCCTTGTCAGACATCAGATCCTCGTAGATATGCTTGGCGGCATCAATCCGGAAACCATCCACGCCGAGCTCCAGCCAGAACTTGCCGATATCCTTCATCTCCTCGCGTACCTTGGGGTTATCGAAGTTCAGATCCGACATTCCGCCCCAGAATGTGCCCATGTAATGGGCACCGTTCATCTCGTGCCACGGGGAGCCGCTCCCGGCTGCGCTGGAACCGGAAGGTGCTTTACCCTGATCCTCAGCCCAGATATACCAATCCCGGATCGTGGAAGCTTGATCAGCCGCGGACTCTTTGAACCACGGGTGCTCCGTGCTTGTGTGATTGACAACCAAATCCATGATAATCTTGATTCCACGCTTATCCGCTTCCGCAAGCAGCGTCTTAAAGTCCTCCAGCGTCCCGTAATCCGGATGTATGGAGCGATAGTCCGTTACATCATAGCCATGATAGCTTGGTGAAGGATTAATGGGCATCAGCCAAATAGGTCACGCCAAGATCATCCGATGTATCCGGATTTCCGTCATTCAGGTAATCCAGCTTCTCGATGACACCCTTCAAATCACCGATTCCATCTCCATCGGAATCATAGAATGAACGTACAAAGATTTCGTAATAAACATCGGATGGCTGCTCATCCACCTTGTTTTCCTGCGGAGCAGGTGCCGGGATGTCAGGCTGCTTGGTTTCCTGTGTGGCCTTCGGCACAGCTTCCTCTTGAGGTGGAGTCGCGCCGCCGCTGCAGCAAGTAAACCTCCCGCAAGCGCGAAACTTGCCAGCCATAGAGGCACAGCCTTACGTGTACTCCTTTTTTATGCACCATACCTATTTCCCCTGTTGGATATATATTAAGTTCACTGAAATCCGCCTTGCTATGCTTGTAATTCGCCATCATCAGCGCAAACGTTTGAATAATATTAAACGAAATTTAGAAATAAAACGGTTACATAATACAGCATGTCTTGAATTCCATCTCAGATTCCCGGTATCCCTGGTTATTTAACCCAACTATATCATAACCCACTCTTCCATTTTGTTAAATCGTTTGCACAAGGCCGTATTAAGTTATTTTCCGGTTTTTTCACGTGATAATACCCGCCTTTCTCCTGATTTCTAATCCTTTCTTCTTTTTTAGTGCATTTGTGAATAATTGCGCTCAGCTGACTTGGATACGTATTTACAAGCATTTCGATAAACGTTAATATAGCAGTGTGAAACCGTTTAACATACTGTACCTATATAGCTTTAGATCTGCCTGTATCAAGTATACTCGGGGCCTGACAGACCCACAATTAAATAAAGAACAACGGACCGCGCTCTAGCGGAAGTTATTCTTGTGAAATAAGGAGACTCCAGTAGTCGCTTTCTTATTTTCAAAAAACGCAAACGGTTCCACTGGAGGTCCTACTATGTCTGTAACGATTAAAGATGTCGCAAAACGAGCGGGCGTATCCCCTCCACCGTCTCACGGGTGCTTTCCAATCATCCGAGAATCAGCCGCGAAACCTCGCGCAAAGTGAAAGAGATTATGGAGGAAATGGGCTACCATCCCAATATTATGGCCAAGAGCCTGGTTTCCAAAACGACAGAAAGCATATGCGTCATCCTGCCAAAACCAGCGGAAGAGCTGTTCCTCAACTTGTTCTTCATGGAGCTGATCCGCGGTATTGTCACACAGGCGAACCGTTCCGGATACGATGTGTTAATCAGCTCGGGCGGCAACGAGAAGGAAGAGGTCGAAGCCGTATCCAGGCTTCTTAACGGTCGGCGTGTCGATGGTGCGATCTTGCTGTACTCCAGGCAGGATGACCAGGTCGTCGATTTTCTCAAGTCTAACAACTACCCGTTCGTGCTTGTCGGCCGAAGTGAGAAATATCCTGACTTGTTATCCGTCGATACCGATAATGTGCAGGCAGCCTATGACGCAACCAAGCATTTGATCTCCCTCGGGCATAAACGAATCGGCTTTGTCAGCGGTCCGCCTAACCTGATCGTGTCTCAGGACCGGATGAAGGGTTATGGAAAAGCACTCGCCGATGCGGGGCTTGAGATGAGAAAAGAATGGATCGTCGAAGGTGAATTCCTTCAGGAAAGCGGCTATCGCGCCATGTCCTTTTTCATGAACCTGCCCGAGCGCCCGACTGCACTCGTCATTGTAGATGATATTGTATCCTTCGGCGTGCTGCGCGGACTTCACGAGCTCGGTTACAAGGTACCCGAAGACGTATCTATTATCAGCTTCAACAACATCTCGCTGACCGAACTGTCGACCCCGCCGCTGAGCAGTGTGGACATCGGCATTTACAACCTGGGTTACACTGCTTCCCAAGCACTGATCCAGACTGTTCGCAACGATGACAAGACGGTACTGCCGCACCGTTACATCATTCCGCATAGGTTGATGATCCGCGAATCCTCGATGTATTCGCTGCCCAAATCCTAGACTCGCCTGGTGGAATGGAAATGATAACGACGCAAAGTACTTCAAAATAAAGAAGCATCGTGGTGCTTCCTTTATTTTTGCTGCTTGGTTCAAACGTTTGCACTAATATTCTTAAGGAGGATTATCATGTCATCCATAACTGCTTGTTTATTCGATCTTGACGGCGTTCTGGTGGATACCGCCAAGTATCACTACATTGCATGGAAGCGTCTTGCCGGGGAGCTTGGTTTTGATTTCACCGAGCAGGATAATGAACGCTTGAAGGGAGTCAGCCGGATGGCTTCCCTCGATATTCTGCTTGAAATCGGCGGAATGACGCTTGATGAAGACGCGAAGCTGGCACTTGCGGAGAAGAAAAACGCCTGGTACGTCGAGTATATTTCCAAAATGGATGAATCCGAGATTTTGCCCGGAGCCCTCGACTTTATCCAGGTTCTCAAAGCCCGCGGTATTAAGGTTGCTCTGGGCTCGGCCAGCAAGAACGCCATGCTGATCTTGAACAATACCCTCACCCCTTATTTCGATGCCATTATCGACGGAACGAAGACCAGCCAAGCGAAGCCGGATCCGGAGGTTTTCACCATGGGGGCCCATGAACTTGGCGTTCAGCCTGATACCTGTGTCGTATTCGAGGATGCAGAAGCCGGAATCGAAGCTGCCACTCGCGCCGTATGCGCAGTGTCGGCATTGGATCCCCTGAAACCTTGGGACGCGCCAGCATCGTTCTATCCTCCCTGGAAGAGTTCACGGTGGACCGTCTGCTGGAATTGTAGAAGCATGAGCTCATACGCTTTGGGCAACTCTAGCAGCATCATCCCATATAGATATGCAACCATTTTCCCTACTTATAAAGGAGCCGATGATTGTGAAACAATATTTAAAGCTAGATGAATGGTCAATTATTGAAGAGGGCTTTGATCCTCATACGCATGAAATCTCGGAAAGTGTATTCAGTATCGGTAACGGATTTATGGGCCAGCGTGCCAACTTTGAGGAAGCCTACAGCGGTTCATCGCTGCAAGGCAGCTACATGGTAGGTGTCTACTATCCGGACAAAACCCGTGTAGGCTGGTGGAAGAACGGTTACCCTGAATATTTTGCCAAAGTGCTGAACAGCACCAACTGGATTGGCATTGGCATCGAAATCAACGGTGCGCCGCTTGATTTGGCGAAATGCACAGTGAAGAACTTTGTCCGTGAGCTGAATATGAAGGAAGGTTATCTCTCTCGCAGCTTTACCGCTGTCATGGAAGACGGCAAGGAGCTTAAAGTCGAAGCCATCCGCTTTGTGAGCATTGTGCGCCATGAGATCGGAGCCATCCGTTATGCTGTGACCCCGCTTAATTTTGCTGGTGAGCTGACCATCACGCCTTATCTTGATGGCGATGTGAAGAACAAAGACTCCAACTATGACGAGAAGTTCTGGCTGGAAGTGTTCAAGGAAGCGGCTCAAGGATCAGCTTCCTTAACTGTAAAAACCAAGAAACTCGATTTTCATGTGACGTCCGTGATGTCCTACAACATCGTGAAGAACGGCGAAAAGCTTGATGTGCAAGCAGAGCTGATAGAACAAGAGAAATATGCCGCCAACCGTGCAAGTGTATCCGTATCAGAAGGTGAGGTCATCACCGTCTATAAATATGTCGCCAACGTCACTTCCCGCAATCATGGCTTGGGCGAACTGGTGAACGCAGCGCGTGCGGTGCTGGAGTACCGTCGAAACCGGATTTGAGCTGCTCTTGAAGGAGCAAGCTGCAGCTTGGGGCGACAAATGGAAGGAAAGCGATATCGTTATCGAAGGCGATGTGGCAGCCCAGCAGGCGATCCGCTTCAACATTTTCCAGCTCAACCAGACTTACAGCGGCGAGGACGACCGCCTGAACATCGGACCGAAGGGCTTTACCGGGGAGAAATACGGCGGCAGCACCTATTGGGACACCGAGGCTTACTGCTTGCCATTCTACCTGAGCACCGCGGATGCCAGCATCTCCCGCAACCTGCTCATCTACCGCTATAAACACCTGGAAAAAGCGAAGGAAAATGCCAGGAAGCTTGGTTTCACCAAAGGTGCGCTCTACCCTATGGTGACGATGAACGGTGAGGAATGCCATAACGAATGGGAAATTACGTTCGAAGAAATTCACCGTAACGGCGCCATTGCGTACGCCATCTATAACTATGTTAACTATACAAGCGATTTCTCTTATCTTGGTCAATACGGACTGGAAGTGCTCGTGGAAATTTCCCGTTTCTGGGAAGAGCGCGTGAATTACGTCCCCGCGAAGGATCAGTATATGATTCTGGGTGTAACCGGACCGAACGAGTACGAGAACAATGTGAACAATAACTGGTATACCAACCGGATTGCCAGCTGGACGATGGAATACACCCTTGATGTGCTGGAATATTTGAAAGAGAACGAGGATTCCCGCTATGCAGAGCTTACGGCGAAGCTCGAGCTGCAAGAGGTAGAAACGGACAAGTGGCAGGATATCATCAGCAAAATGTACTATCCGGAAGATGCGGAGCTCGGCGTATTCCTGCAGCAGGATGGTTTCCTCAACAAGGAACTTGTTCCCGTTAAGGAATTGGACCCTGTACATCTGCCGCTGAATCAGAACTGGTCCTGGGACCGCATTCTGCGTTCGGTATATATCAAACAGGCTGACGTATTGCAAGGATTGTTCTTCCTGGGCGACCAGTTCGATCTGGCAACGAAAAACGCAACTTCGACTTCTATGAACCGTTCACGGTACATGAGTCCTCCCTCTCTCCTTGCGTACACTCCATTCTCGCATGCGAGCTTGGATATCAGGAGAAAGCGTACGAGATGTACCTTCGTACAGCTCGCCTGGACCTCGACAACTATAACAACGATACCGAGGACGGCTGTCATACAACCAGCATGGCAGGAACCTGGATGTCCGTTGTGCACGGCTTCGGCGGCCTGCGTGTAAAAGACGGCGTATTGCACCTGAATCCGTTCATTCCGGGTCACTGGTCTTCCTTCTCCTTCAAGGTCATGTTCCGTGGATCCCGACTGAAGGTCAACGTGAAAGGCAGCGAGACCATCATCGTGAACGAGACGGATACACCTGCTGTCCTGAACGTGAACGGCAAAGAATACAGTATTAGCGGACTTGGAGAGGTAAAAGCTGCAAGATAAGCGGTACGGGGACAACGGGGACAACGGGGACATCATGTCCCTTCCTCCCATAAACAAGAGCCCTGGATATTATTCCAGGGCTCTTGTTTGTATATAGAGAATGGGCCCCTCAAACATCCCTTCTCATTATGAAGGGGCCCATTCTCATCCTTGGCAGGTATCTGTATTTGCAGGGTCCAAGCCAAGGCTTCACCAATCAGCTGCGAGCTTCATTCTCACTTTGGCAGGTATTTACCGATTATGTAGGCTATGAATAGATCAGTTGAGAATGCGGATCACGCGGAGGGCGCTCGGATGGTTTACCGAACAGATACCCCTGCGAGAGCTCGATCCCGATATCTCGGCAAAAATGAAACTCCTCCCGTCTCTCAATGCCTTCAGCCAGCACCATAGCCCCGAAATCATGAGCCATGTTCGTGATCATTTCAAGCTGCTTCTGCTGGGCGGCATTTCGATCGCAATGGTCGATAAGACTCCGGTCGATCTTCACATAATCCGGCTTAAGCCTGATCATCTGCTCCAACGTGGAATAGCCCGCCCCTACGTCGTCCATGGCTACCGAGATCCCGTGACTGCGATAAACCTCGAATATCGATTGGAGGTGCTTCACATCATCGATCTTCTCGGTCTCCACAACCTCAAACACGAAATCCCTCGGATCCAAATGGAGCCTGTCGATGGTATTAAAAGTATGACTGAGACACATCTGAGGATCATATATCGACGATGGCAGGAAGTTTACGAAACGTTTCACACCTAAAGGAAGCCACTCTGCGCTGGTTTCAATTGCACAGGTTCGTGCCGCTCGGTCCAGAAAAGAATGCAGTCCGGTTTTTCGGGCAGTCTCAAACAGCTCATACGGTTGGAACGCGACTCCCCCTCTATCGGACGAAGCAAAAACTCATATGCAACGATCTGCTCAAAGTGATCTACAATGGGCTGCATATAGCTCGTAAACTGCTTATGTAAAATGACATTGACCATATCGTAATGCTCCATCTGCAGCTCGAACTTCTGCATAGGGGTCCACGTATGCCGGATCTGTGGAGCTTCTCCACCGGTAACACAGAAGGACAGCTCTTGACGAATCTTCAGCGGAAGGGGTTGCAGACACTTTATCATGGAGATTAGTTCCGCAAGTTCCTTATAGTTCACAGCACAACCCTCATTGTTCTCTTGTACCGTGTAGCCGTTCAGTGCAAGCAAGCCAATAAGCTCACCGCTTGCAGGCTTCATATGAACGGTCCCCTGGTCCTCAATCGGTTCAAAGGTGCTGCAATTGTCGCAAATCATGTTCGTCCTCCTTGGCAAGCTAGCTCTCACTATGCTTCTTATCGGCATTTTGAATATGATTTCTTTGCATTTTATGGATTTTATATCGAAGTTATGACCTGTTTTATGAGAAATGCGCAAGATTCGTGCAATGATAGGGTTTTAATCTACAAAAATCGACTTATATTGCTTTTAACAACGCATTGTCGATATTTCTGGTTATCCATCCCTTATTCAATCTTCTGATCCAAAAGCTGCAGCTGCATCGTCCGGTCCACATCGAAGTGCCAGCGGGCATTCCGCTCCTTCGCGGCATACATCGCTGCATCCGCACGGCCAATGAGCTCCTGATCGTTCCGGGCATGATCGGGATACACGGCAATACCGATACTCGGCGACGTTCTAACTTCATATCCCTCCAGTTCATAAGGCTCGCTGAGCAGCATCCAAATCTCCTCCGCCATCCAGATCAGCTCCTGATCCTCCCCGGCCGACTGGATCATCACGGTGAATTCATCTCCCCTAGACGGGACACCAGAATCCCTTTGGATTCCAGCGACTGAAGGCGGCATGCAACCTTGCGGATCAACAGATCTCCGGCACGGTGGCCATAACGATCATTCACCTTTTTGAAACGATTCATGTCCATGTAGAGAAGCCCTACCCGCGATCCTGTCCGATCGGCCTCTAACAAGGAGCTGGACAGTCTTGCGTTGAAGTAACGACGATTATACAATCCCGTCAGATCATCCCGGTGAGCAAGCGATTCGCTCTGCCTCAGACTTTCATGCAGTCGATGTAACAAGCGGTCATTCTCATACTGGATCAGGATCTGGCGGAACAGAATCAGAATGACGCACAGGGATAGACCGGTAAACAGACCGTTCCAGCCACCGAACCGCTGCGCCATGAGGGCAAACATTCCGCCCAGCACGCCATATGGAAGCAAATATCTGACAATCAAGGTTCCTACAGGACGCGGTTCCCTCTCTTTCACCGTTTGATTTCCGGTATCGGGAGCGGGCTGTGCACCTGCAGAAGCAATGAAAAACACAGATAACGTATGTAAAGGATCAAGATATGCACGAACTTCGAGATTCACGAAATGGACGAGATAAAAGTGCAGAGCATCACCCATAATATAAGCGCTTCCGCCAAGACTTAATGAAATGACCGCCCATTTCCCTAATTGCCTGGTATTAAAATACAACACCACGGTAAAGAAAATAAGTACCATTCCGCACAGCGGAAACAGCATATCCACCCATACGCTTCCCGTCCCCCGAATACGTACTGTCCTGAAGTTCGGGCTTGATTAAATACTCCCAGCCCACCGTCATGAACGTTACGCCAACGATGACGATATCCAGCATAAACCGCAGCCCCTAAGCGGGCCTTGAACATGCCGGAACAAATAGATGAGGCAGCTGGCGAACAGGATCACTTCCAATCCCCAGAAATAGCTGGATATCTGGAAAGCGCTCTCTTTCCCGAACCCGAAAAAAGGAGGAGACGATCCGGGCCGCTGCATCGGCCATCAGTCCGATACTTACCATAAACCAAAACCTGCGAAGATGTGCCTTATAACGCCACTGACCCGAATTAAATACACGGAGGCGGCCATAGGAGCAATAATGACTAGCACACGCTGAAGCGATAAAGCATCAGGCATCCACAGAACAGTCATTATCTGAATAAATGCATATATAATGGCGAGTCGAATCCACAGATGATCTGCTGGAGTTGGACTCATAAGCACTCCCCTTGGCAAAAAGGTAAGCTTGTACACGATGGATGATTTAGGTCTTTTGAATTAAGCTCTCTATTCCTCATGATACTTTTTACCCATCCAAAAGTAAAGACGAGGAAATCAAAGAAAAATCATCTATCCGGCACATCGCTAGAAGATCTATATAATGAAGTTTTTCTACTGGACGGGTGTACTTCAAATGCAAGGACTACACTCAATTAAACACGTGAAAACCTGAAAAGTTACTATATCAATCACCTACTTGACGTATAGGAATCATATGATATTATTCTTCATATCTTATACGAACCGGAAAGGGTGTATGGCAGTGTCACAGAAACGATTGGATCATGTTGGTATTGTAGTCCGAAACCTGGAAGCCACGATAGCGTTTTACACGTCGGTAGTCGGCCTTGAACTAAAGAATCGCCTGACTCATACCAATGGGGTCATTCAACTCGCGTTCCTCGGATTTAATGGAAGTGACGAAACGGAAGTCGAACTTATCCAGGGTTACAGCGACTCGCTGCCTTCGGAAGGAACGGTGCACCATTTTGCAGTCAGTACGGATGATATTGAAGAAGAGTATGCACGCGTCCAAGGACTTGAAGTTCCTCATCTGGACGAGGAAATCGTCACTCTCCCGAACGGCTATCGTTATTTCTTCGTGCATGGTCCCGAAGGGGAATGGATCGAGTTCTTCCAGCGTTAACCCGCACGCAGCACGGTATCCAACATTTCATCTCTTAAAATGTTCATATGCTGAACTCTTGGGCTGCCTAAACGCGGTTCCCTACATAAGGCCTGTCCTGTTCATGACCTTTTTCGAAAACTAGACAGGTCTTGGTGTTAGGACTATAATAACGGATGTACTGATCGAAACTTCATAAATATCGGGGGAGCTGGAATTTAGCTTACTGAGAGTGTATCCGCTTTGATACTGACCCTTACACCTGATCTGGGTAATGCCAGCGTAGGAAGCCAATGTTTGCGGCAGCCATATTTGCCGTACTATACACTTACGCCGTCATGCGTCCTGAGATTATCGGGGCGCTTTTTTGTGGAGTTGCGAGGTAATAGAAATAGAACTCATAAGGAGAGAAGACACGATGAAGAAGGGAAGATGGGTCCCCCTGCTTCTCGCTTGTGTCCTGCTGATGGTTGCGGCCGGATGCGGTACAGGCGGACAGAACAAGAACACAGGCGCTGAAGGAGAAGACGCCAAGAGTCCTGGGAAACTCCGTGACGTGCAGCTGATGCTCGATTGGTCCGCCAATACCAATCACACGGGTCTGTATGCAGCGAAGGAGCTCGGATATTATGAGGAGGAAGGGCTCAACGTCCAGATCGTCCAGCCGGGAGTAGGTGGAACGGATACGCTGGTCGCATCCGGTAACGTGCCGTTCGGCATAAGCTATCAGGAAGGGGTAACCCTCGCCAGAACGCAAGGCTTGCCGCTCGTCTCCATTGCGGCGATCATTCAGCATAATACATCCGGCTTTGCCGCTCCCAAGGACAAAGGGATCGTGAAGGCTGGAGATTTCGAAGGTAAATCCTATGGCGGCTGGGGCTCCCCGTTGAGGAAGCTGTCATGAAATCCATCATGGAGATCGACGGTGCCGATGTCAGCAAAGTCAATATGGTCAACATGGGCGATGCCGATTATTTTACTGCCGTCAAACGCGACATTGATTTCGCCTGGATATTCTACGCCTGGACGGGCATCGAAGCCGAGCTCCGCAATGAGCCGCTTGATATGATCTATGTGAAGGACTACTCTGACCAGCTCGATTATTATACGCGGTCATCGTGACCAACGAGAAGCTGATCCAAGAGGACCCTGAGCTTGTCAAAGCCTTCATGCGGGCTACTTCCAAAGGATACAACCATGCTATTGAGCATCCTGAGGATGCAGCAGCGCTGCTCTCGAAGGCCGTGCCTGATCTGGATGCCGAGCTGGTTCTGGCCAGCCAGAAATGGCTGAGTCCCCGCTATCAGGATGACGCGCCTCGTTGGGGTGAACAGAAAGCCGAAGTATGGTCGGGGTATGCCGACTGGATGTTTGAGCGCAAACTGCTGGAGAAAGAGCTTGATGCAGACCGCGCGTTCACCAATGATTTTTACCGGAACAACCATAAGGTCTTTTCTATTAAGAAGAGAGTCGGCCTGACAGCAGGCTGTCTCTCTTTCATAATCATATCGCTGCACGAAAGGATGGATTATATATGGCGAACACCCTCTTGAGCATTCAAGTGATACCCCGGACGCCGGGTGGACGGGACAGCATCCCTTATGTGGATGAAGCGATCAAGGTTATTGAGGATTCGGGTGTGAAGTACGAGGTCCATGCACTGGAGACAACCATGGAAGGAGAACTCTCCGAGCTGCTAAAGATCGTCGAGCGCATGCATGAGGCGCTGGTGAATGCGGGAAGTCCCAGCATCATATCCCAGGTCAAAATTGCACATCATCCGAGCGGCATCAGCATGGATAAGCTGACTGAGAAATATCGTCCATGAGAAGCTGGTGGAGCTCCGTCTGGCCGCCTGTTGTGGCGGTCCTCTTCTTTGCTGGTATGGCAGGCGGCGGTATCGATCTTCGATATCGAAAAATTTATTCTGCCTGCGCCAACGGCGATCGGATCCGAGGCAGTTACTGGTGCTGCGGTCTTTTCCAGCATACATTAGCCACCCTGCAGCTAACCTTGATCGGGTTTATCATCGGAACAGCAATCGGACTTGTGATTTCACTGGCTCTGCATATGGTGCCTTTTCTCAAAACAGCTCTTTATCCGCTTCTGATTCTTAGCCAGAATGTACCGACTATCGCCCTTGCGCCGCTCCTCATGATCTGGTTCGGCTTCGGCATGCTGCCCAAGGTTATTGTGATTACCCTGGTCTGCTTCTTCCCGGTGGCCGTTGCGGCTCTGGACGGGCTCGCCCGAACCGATCGCACCATGATGAATTACATGCAGATGGCGGGGGCTACATCATGGCAAATCTTTACCAAGCTGGAGCTGCCTCATGCCCTTCCCTCCATCTTCTCCGGGATTCGGATCGCGGCCACCTATTCCGTCATGGGTGCGGTCATCGGAGAATGGATCGGCTCCGACCGGGGAATCGGTTACTACATGATGCTGCAAAAATCCGGCTACCGCACGGATCGGGTATTCGTTGCGATTCTGGTCATCGTCCTGCTCAGCCTGCTGATGGTTCTGCTTATCACCCTGCTGGAGAAACGGCTGATCCGTTGGAACCGGAAAAGCTAATGCCCAGCAGTCATGGGCCAATACACGATCATCCTTAATGAAGGAGGTATTTCGCGATATGACACAACAAGTTGCTCCGCCGGTCCAGGGTGGGCTTAATCCCCCTCCGTGGAAGCCTCTCGAACGCCTGCGCTGGAGGTACGAAACCTTCGGAAAACCTTCCGCGACCGACGCAGCGAGGTTCATGTGCTGGATGACCTTGCGCTTCAGGTACAGCCCGGTGAATTCGTCTCGATTATCGGGCCGTCAGGCAGCGGAAAAAGCACACTTTTCCACATCATCGGTGGCTTAACGGCTCCTGATTCCGGCTCAGTCTTCATGGATGGTCGTGACGTAACGGGAAAAAAGGGCTCATTGCCTACATGCCTCAGCAGCCTGCCCTGTTCCCTTGGCGAACGGTGGAGGACAACGTGCTGCTTCCCGAGGAGCTCAGAGGAACCCAGAAGGCCGTCGCCAGGGCAAATGCCCGGCGCTGGATGGAACGGGCCGGACTTGCTTACTTCGAGAAGGCGTATCCGCATACCCTCTCAGGAGGGATGCAGCAGCGGGCCGCCTTCCTGCGCGCATTGATGAGCCCGCAGGAAGTGATGTGTCTGGATGAGCCCTTCAGCGCACTCGATGCACTGACACGCAGTGATATGCAGCGCTGGCTGCTCGATATATGGGAGGAGACGCGCCGTTCGGTGCTGATGATTACCCATCATATTGAGGAAGCACTTCTGCTCTCCGACAGCATCTATATTCTGTCGGCGCGGCCTGGGGCCATTTTAAAACGAATCGAGGTCCCGTTCCCCGTCCACGCCGTGAGGAAATTCTGCTGGATCCATCCTTCATCACGCTGAAAACCGAAATATCCGCCATGATGCGGGAGGAGCAGCAAGAACGCGGACAGTAACAACGTTAACCGTAAACAGAATAATCATTCATCATCCAGCTTCCATCAATGCCACAGAGCTTCGAGAAAGCTTGGTAGAAAGGGTATGTAACGATGAAATCACTAACGCAAACAGGGGCCGGAGCTCCACTGTTAGACACCCACATTCATCTGGACCGTTATTCGTTATCCGATCAGGAAGCGATTGTGGCGGATATCCGGCATAGCGAGGTTCAGAGCATCATCTCTGTCTCTATGGATCTGGCTTCCTGCAAACGGAATCTGGAGCTGTCCCGGCTGTACGGAACAATGGTACGGGCTGCATTCGGTTATCATCCGGAGCAGCCTGTCCCCTCCTCTGCTGAAACGAAGGCGCTGCTGGACTGGATGGAAGAACATGCCGATGACATGATTGCCGTCGGTGAGGTGGGTCTCCCTATTATGCAAAATTAGAAGCTGAATCCGAGGGCCGTTCGTGGGATAACCGTCCATATGAATATCTACTGGAACAATTTATTCTTTTTGCGAAAAAGCATCATAAACCTGTGATTCTGCATGCTGTATATGAAGATGCGGAAACCGCATGTCGCTTGCTCGAAAAATATGGCGTCACCCGTGCCCATTTCCATTGGTTTAAGGGCTCTCGTGACACCTTGCTGCGGATGGCGGGTAACGGATATTATATCTCCTTTACGCCTGATATCCTGTATGAAGATGAAATTCGTGAAATTGCTCGCCTATACCCCGATCATCTTGTTATGACCGAGACCGATGGACCTTGGCCGTTCGAAGGTCCCTTTGCCGGGCAGATGACCCACCCTCGGATGACCTCCGCCGTTGCCGCTGCCTGGGCAGAGCTTCAAGGGGTATCCGTGCTTGCGGCGCGGGAGCGGTTATACGAGAATGCCGTACGCTTATACGGCCTATAAGAAAACCTACGCCAAGTCGATTGTTCAAGCAATCGGCTTGTTCTCTCTAAGGACTCGATTATATTGATTAATCAGTTCGTCGAGCACAATCGATTGTCTGAGGACTTTGGGATGATTAAAATCACGATACCGCTGCTTTATCTTGTGAAGCTTGTGCCGCTCTCGCTCGATATCAAACTTTATGCCTTCCTTCGTTTCCATGACTTTATGTCCTCCCCTCATGTAATATTTTATACTTTAATGTAAAATTATAGGATGTATGATATTAGACATCAAAGACTTAACATGAGGGGCTGTTTTCGATATTCATGCCTCTAGAAAAACATCCGCGAAAAACCCCGCAATGCGTGAATTCACACGCATAGCGGGGTTTGGGATCACTCCATTATTTTGCAAACTTCTCTTGATATACCTTCGTCATCTCTTCCGTAATTTCCGCCATTTTCGGATCATTTTTTATCGTCTCAATCAATTTATCGTACGACTCAATAGGTTCTTTCCCGGTGATGACCATGACACGCATATCCTCCACTTTCTTGGAGATTTCTGGATAGTATTTGTTATAGGCTTCCGAATACAACTCTCCCGAAGGATTCGGAACCTGCACCGTCTTGCGCTCCGTGACGATGTCTACGTTCCGTGTGTATACTTCATCCGGCATCCCTACCGCGTTGATGGCCATGTCGTCACTTACAAGGTGAATGAAATTGTTCAGGTTGCCGTCACCTGTCTTATCCTTGACGGCCTGCGGCGTTGCAACCTTCTTTCCGTTCTCGACCGTGTAATGGACGCCTTCAATCCCGTAGGTCAGCATCTCATTTCCTTCCGGGCTGTAGCCATAGTCGAAGAGCTCCAGAATTTTTTTCACTTTTGCCTCCGGCACTTTCTTCGGAATCAGGTACACTCCATAGTACGGAGATCCTGAAGGCGTATACTTCACTCCGTTTGGATTCTCCAAGTAGGCAAGCGGCATCAAATCAGCCTTGGGATCCACATTTTTCACCGCTTCGCCAGTTACCCACGCATGGTTCATGGACATGCCGCCTACCCCTGCCTTGGCACTTCGCATCGTATCCATCACCTGCGAGAACTTCATGATCGCAAAATCTTTGGGAACAATCCTTCTTCATAGGCCTTTTTGATCCACAACATGGCCTCCTTGGACTCGTCCGACGTAAGGATAGGAGACAGCGTATTATCGGCCTCCAGCTTCCATGCCCCTTGTGTTTCATTAAAGAGATTATAAATGTAAGCAAGTGCGCCGGGATTCGCCGCATATGGAATTTCATCAGCCTGTCCGTTACCATTCGGGTCCTGCTCTTTGAAAGCTTTTAACACATTATGAAACTCATCCAGTGTCTTGGGCGTTTCCAGCTGAAGGGCATCCAGCCAGTCCTTGCGGATCATCGGGAACACACCGCCGCCATAGCTTGGATAGTATCGCGGAATGACAATGTTCTTGCCGTCCACCTTGGTGATCTCCCACATGTCCTTCAACTCTTCGCGATTTAAATTCGGGTAGTCTTTGAGAAAAGGCGTCAAATCCCAGAACACCCCTGCTTCAGCATCTTCTGAAGCTGAGGGTTCTGCATCGTTTCCACAAAAGTAACCTCTGGAAGATCACCGGATGCGAGCATGACATTGATCTTCTCTTCAGCCGTGGATGGGGACAGCCACGTAATGTTCAGTTTGGTATTGGTGTGTTTCTCCAGCTCCTTCCAAAGCGGATTGGTGTTGTCAATAAATTCGGTGGCATAGTTCAAGGTCTGGATCGTAATGCTGGTAGGTTCACTGCTGTCTGTTCCTCCCCCGTTATCGCTCGAGGCGCTACCAGCCCCGCTGCCGCAAGCACTAAGCAAGAGCGAACTTGCCAAGAGCAGCAGCCCTGTCATTTTTAAAAACGGCTTACCTGACTTTGGTTCCATGTTGTTCATCATTAGACCTTCTCCCTTATTTAGAATTATTCGACCTGATTGATCATGGTGGCAAAAACAGACCGTATATCGACTCATTCCTTGACGGAGCCCACCATCGCCCCTTTGGCGAAGTGTTTCTGCAGGAATGGATACACTAACATGATTGGAACGGTTGCAATAACAACCGCTGCCATCTTCAACGTTTCCGTTGGAACGGGGCGGTTCACTTGGAAGGCGAATCCTCCGCCACTGCCCGAACCCATTGTGGTTGGATCTACAAGCATATTCTGCAGCAGCACCTGCAGCGGCCACATTTTCTGGTCATTAATAAACATCAGTGCGTTGAAGTAGGTGTTCCAATAACCGACCGCAAAGAACAACCCGAAGGCTACCAGCGCAGGCAGCGACAACGGCAGGATAATCCGCCAAAATACCCCGATATCATTGGAGCCGTCGATCATCGCGGCTTCCTCCAGACTTTCCGGGATGCTGTCGAAGAATCCCTTCATGAGCAGCACGTACCACGCACTGGTCAAGCTGGGCAGGATAAGCGACCAAATGCTGTCAATGAGTCCCACGTTACGGACGACCAGGTACAGCGGAACCAGCCCTGGCGTAAAGAGAAAGGTGATTAACACCATAACCATCATGGCCTTGCGAAACCGAAGGCGTTTACGGGACACCGCGTAAGCCAGGCCCCCGGTCACGAGCAGGCTGAGCAGCGTGCCCACCGTAGCCAGAAACACGCTAACGGAGATCGAAGTGACAAACAAGCCGTTGGACAGCAGATGCTTATAAGCATCCAGCGTCCAAACGCGCGGCCACAGAATCAGGCTTCGTTGATAATACTCCACGGGATCGGTAAACGACAAAATAACGGTATAGTAAATGGGAAATATCGTTGCCAAACCGATGATCAGCAGTAGACTGTTATTTACAAGACCAAACAGCCTTGTTTTCCATCCTTTCTCATGCATGCTTTTCTCCTCCTTGTCTTCGCCGATCTGTTGTTAGTACAAGCTTTCTTGACCGTATCGCCTTGCCAATCGGTTGGCCGTAACCACCATAATGACACCGACAATCGATTTGAATAATCCGATAGCTGTACTGTAACTGAACTCACCCTGACGAATCCCGACCCGGTACACATAAGTATCGAACACTTCGGCTACATTGGTGACAGGTGCATTCATCATCAGATAGATCTGTTCGAATCCCGTATCGAGGATCGTGCCCAGGCGCAGAATCAACAGAATCAGGATCACGTTACGCATCGCGGGCAGGGTAATGTGCCACATCCGTCTCATCCGTCCCGCACCGTCCATGACCGACGCTTCATATAATTGCGGATCCACTCCGGCAATGGCGGCGAGGAAGATGATCGTTCCCCATCCAATCTCCTTCCAGATGGACTGCGCCGTCAGCATGCCCCAGAAGTAGTTCGGGTTGGAGAGAATATCAACCGTCTGCCAGTCCATGGAGATTAACCACTTATTGAACAGGCCCTCCGATTGCGAGAACATCAGGTAGGTCAGGCCATAGATCAATACCCACGACAAAAAGTGGGGGATATACACCAGAGATTGAATGGTCCTCTTATAGATGGAGCTTCGTACTTCGTTCAGCATCAAGGATAGAATGATCGGTGCCGGAAAAAAGAAAATCAGGCTCAGGAAGCTGATCGCTAACGTATTTCGCAGCAGCATCCAGAAGTCATGATTGGAGAAAAACCGGGTGAAATGCTCAAACCCTACCCAAGGGCTTCCGAACACCCCAAAGTAGGGAGAATACTCTTGGAAGGCTATGACGAGATTCGTAATCGGAATATATTTGAAAATGATAAAAAGATAAGGCCCGGCAAAGCCAGCACATACAAATACTTGTCACGCGCAACATCCGACCATATTCGTCCCCATTTTGTTTTGGATTTCAATGGAATGGGCGGCCTCCTGTTTCCTTTTGCCGACCGAACGGTTTCTTGTGCTTTCATCGTTACTCCCTCACTTTCAGCCTTGTCGTGTCGTCCAACATACCGTTCTCGGAACGTAACCTTAATGTAAACGGTTGCAAAATTACCTGCAATTCTACTTTTTTCCGCAGGACCTTGAATCCGGCTCCGGTCGATACAGTGCACGGCGAGTGCTGATTCTGCAAGGCATGTCTTATGTTCCATTTCCTTGGATTGCACTTTTTTCCTGGGTGAATAAACAGCTTCTCACCAACACCAATAGGAAAATATGATCTTTTCAACCAATCCGCTCATTCGCTATGATAGTATTTAATCATTTCCGGCTTTCTACGATTTAGCCTTGAATTGTCTATGCCAACAGGGGTTAAAGTAATGAGGCAGCAGAATCCTGAATCCGGTTTCAAAGGTATTATGTATTGGAGAAGCATCGCGCTTGCCGTGCTGTTGACATGCCTCCCCATCTCAGCCATAACCGCCGTTTACCTGTATGTGGGGAACCAGCATATGATCAACCAGTATCAGCAGCGCAACGAGGAAGCTCTGGTTGACGCCGCGAGACAAGTGGACGAGCAATTCACCCAGTTGGTCCATTATGCGCTCAATATGGTCGTGAAGCCGCATTTTAAGCCCTCCTTGTCCGACATGGACTTTGTATCGAATATCGAGGAGACAAACGAGCTGTTTAATACACTGAACCTTGTGGAAAACGCCGATCCCCTGGTGGATCAGGTCTATCTCTACATCAAAAAACAAAATAAAATCATGGAGCCCGACCTCGGGCTTCGAACGCTGGATCAGGCTCAGGATGCGTTAAACTTTAACAAACTCATGGAAGGGGATTCGGATATGTTCTGGGTCCATGACCTGGAGCGGCCTTTCAATAAGGAGAGGTCCTCACACGCACTCGTCATGAGACTTCCGTTCAACGGTCATACACCCTACGGCGCGATTGTCATCTACATCGATCCGTCGAAGCTGCATGTGATCCGCAATAGCGAGAATCTCTCGTTCCTGCTGGATGACCAGGGCCATATCATCGGGGAATCCGGAATGAGCCGCAATATGCCAAAGGCGATGAGCGCGATTCTTGAACAGCTGAAGCTGCCTCAGAATGCCCAACACACAAATCATTTGCGGATGAAGGTTCCAGTCGATCAGGATGTACTGCTGGTGAATACCGTTCAATTTGAGAAAATGCAGCAGAATTGGACCTATGTGTCCGGAACGCCGCAATCCAACATCATCGCTCCCACGAAGCCTTATACCCATATCATTCTGATCTGTTTTGCCTTTGCGCTTGCGGCTTCCCTGGGCGCAAGCTGGTTCGCCTCCAAGAGCATGTACCGTCCGATCCGCAAGATGCTGAATATCGTTGGCGGCGATCAGACCAAGCAGAACTCGCGATACAATGAACTGGATTATATTGAACATGAGTGGAAACAGTACCGATTCTCGCATGATACACTGCAAAATCAATGGAAGCGATCCTTGCCCTCGATCAGAGAGGCTTATATCAATCAATTTCTGAGCGGACAAGCCTCTCACCTGACGGAGCCCGAGTATGTGGTCAAGCTGCAAGAGATGGAGCTTGATATTACCCATAAACATTTCTCCGCGATGGTGCTGCAGCAGCATACTCACGGGGAGGACCGCGCGCCTCTAACGGAAAACGATCAGCATCTACTTACCTATGCCGCATTGAACGTCATCCAGGAGCTGGCCGAGGACATAAGCGCGTATATGCATCCCATCAATTTCTTCGACGGCTCCTTCGGTGTCATCTTGATCGTTCCAGACTCCCACACAGCCGACGAGCAGATGCACAGGATGAAGCTGCTGTGCGATCAGATCATACGGGCACTGCGCGATACACTCCGCATGTCGGCAACCATCGTATTAGGGGACCAAGCTCAACCTGGACCGATGTTCCTCATATTCTCGAGCAGGCCAAAAGGGCGCTGCATTACCGCTCCTTCGATGCAGGCAGCCAGTTGCTGGAAGCAGACACGGTGCTTTCCCAGAAAAATGACTGGATCGACTATCCGCTGGAATTGGAGCAGGATTTCATTCATGCCTTGAATCTCGGACTTCAGAGGGATGCGCTTCGATCCCTAAGCCGCTTCGTAACGTCGCTTCAGGCCGGAGGAGGCTCGGAGTGGCATGTCCATCATGGGCTCATGCGTTTAATCACAAGCGTTCATAGGTCTATGCTGCAGGTAGGTTTAAATCCGTATCAGGTGTATAATTTCTCCAATCTGCAGGAACAGATGTCCCTGCTTCGGGACCCGAAGGCCTGTGTGGACTGGTTCCAACGCGAAATCATCGGGCCCTACCTCGAGCAGCTGACCAAGAACTTCAGCAGCTCCATGAAATCGCTAGTCGAAAACGTGCTGGAGCAAATCGAGCAGAACGGGATGCAGGACCTCTCCCTGGATGTCATGGCGATGGAGGTTGCGTCAGCGCATCCCAATTGAGCAAAGCATTCAAGCAGATGACGGGCACCAATTATATCGACTATCTGACAACGTTCCGAATGAACCGCTGCAAAGAGCTGCTGCTGACCACGGATCTTCGCATTCATGAGATTGCGGAAGCCGCGGGGTATCAGCCCCTTATTTCAATCGGATGTTCAAAAACTCGAAGGAATCACGCCCGGCCAATACCGTCAGCAGGGAATTGGCAAATGATATGGCACAGGCATTATGAAGAACCGCTCTCCATATAGGGAAACATTGAAAAAGCCGCTTTAGGGTTGCGGGAAGCAACCCTAAAGCGGCTCTGTTCATTATATTAACGCTTCATAAAACCCTTCCTGTTCAGAAAGTCCTTCATGTGCAGTCTTACTGCTCCGCCAAGCGTTTGGCCATAAGTTCAGACCACGGCGTGCTGTTCTTGCCTGCTGTCCGCTTGGATAGATAATCCGCGGAAACCTGATCATAACTTCTTACTTCCTCAATGGCTCCCGGATTGTAGCTGTCCCGGTGCAGGACCGCTTCTACCGGAAGGCGTGGACGAAGCCCCGGATCCTGGTCCGGGTAGCCGAGGCACATGCCAAATACCGGATAGACCAGGTCCGGCAGCTCCAATGCCTCGGAGAAATCAGCTATCGAGTTGCGGACCCCTCCGATGTACACAATGCCAAGACCCAGCGATTCCGCAGCAATCGCGGCATTCTGCGCAGCCAAAGCGGCATCCACGGTGGCCACAATGAAATTCTCGGTGGAATCTTCATACGTCTCCTTGTCACCCGAATGCGCCTCAGTACTTTTTTCAAACGATACAGATCTGCGCACCACACAAGGAATACGGGACACTCTATAATATAAGCCTGATTACCCACCAACCAGCCGCCGCTTCTTCTCCTGATCGGTAACCGCAATGATGCTGTAGGCTTGAACATTACTGGATGTGGATGCCATCTGGCCTGCTGCCACAACGGCCCTAAGCTGCTCCTCCGACACCGCTTGTCCAAGTATTTGCGAATCGATCGATGATTCATCAGCAGTGACAATGTATCATTCATCGGGTACTCACTCCTTCATGTTCTATAAGAATGGTTCCATTTATTATGAAACTTCAAATCTGGCTGCGCAAGCTCACACAGCCTGTGACTTTACAGCAAAAAACCGGAATACCAGTATCCGGCATCCGGTTTCATATACAGCCAAGGCTCTCAGCTTTGGAATTTAACGGGCTCCATCAGGATACGATATCATACCCTTGCTCTTCAATCGCTTCTTTCAGTGCTTCAAGGCTAATCTTGCTCTCGTCATATTCGACAGCCACTGTATTGGATGCAAGATCGACCTTGCCTGACGCTCCCGCACTCTTCAGCGCGCCTTCAACCGAGTTCACGCAATGATTGCAAGACATGCCCTCCACTGTCAATGTCACCTGTTTCATGATGTTGTCCTCCTATTTACATGAAATTCGTTACACTTTAACTGTACTATACCCCCATAGGTATGTAAAGTTCATGAATTTGCTTCTTTCTGCAATAGAAACACGAAAAAAGTAGGAAGATTTATCCTTTTAATCTGTTATAATGTATATAAACTCTTAGATTCAAACATAAAGGGACAAGCTTTTTAAATGATTCTCCGAAATTTTTCCATAAAATTTGAATCTGGTTGCAGGAATTACCACTTCGCTGTCGAATTATCTTATTACAGAGATACTGAACTATGAAAGTAGGAATTCTATCATGGTATTTGACGGCATTATACTAGGGTTAATTGTCGGACTGATACGAGGCGGACTCCGCCACGGACTGCTGCAATTCAGCAAGATACGTCTGAAGGGCGGCTTAATCTTCCCAATTCTCCTGATCGTACAGCTGCTCATATTCCGTTTTCAAGAGAATTCTGATTGGCTGGCAGCCGCAAGTGGATATATTTTTATGCTCATCTATGTTGCTTAAGCATGATCTTCCTCTGGATGAACCGGGATCAGAAAGGTTTCGGCAGTATATTAGCTTGTGTCTTCCTCAACTTTCTCGTCATGGCGGTCAATGGTGGCAGAATGCCCGTATCCATGAGTGCCGCTTCTGTTCTTGATCCAATATACGTGGACATGCTCATGGATGCGACAGCTACAACCAAACATTATTTAATGGATGCTTCCACTCGCCTGTCTCTTCTTGGTGATATCATACCGTTATCCCCACCCTATCCAAGAACGCAGGTAATCAGTATCGGCGATATTATTATGAACATTGGTATTTTCTCTACATCGTGCATCTCATGACTTCCGGCAAGAATACCACCGTTCAAAATATAATTCGAAAATCCGATACAACTGAACAAGTTGAACCACAAAATTAATAATACATCATACCATCTGGAAAGGAGGGAGAACTATGAAGAAAACTGATAAAATCAAGTATAACCGCATCGTTTTGAATGCAATCATCGTTGCTTCCGTTGTTGTCGCTCTGACTTCCGGTTATAGATTGGGATAATAAGACTTATTTCAAAAAACAGGCTGAGAACTCCAGCCTGTTTTTATATCTTTTCGTTGTTTTGCGACGCATTATATCTTAAAATGTGGAGAATACACCATGCTTTTTTGAGGAGAAACCGTTATGTCCATATTTAAGCGTCCTAAGATTTCTCGAGAACTTCCAGGACAGCTGTATTTTGTGTTTATTTCACTTATGGGCTGTTTAACCTTTCTACTAGTACATCGAGGAGAATTTTTATATTACTCCCCTTCACAGTGGGTATGGGTTTATGCAATGTTAGGTGCCGCCCTAATATTAAATTACTTCACCTTTCAGCTACCGCCTGAGGGTAATTTGCAATCCATGGATTCGTCCGTTTATTTGGCTTGCATTTTCATATACGGAGCACCATTCGCTCTTTCTGTCATTCTGTTTAACACTCTGGCAATAGCACTATATGACAGAAAAATCCCATTCTGGAAGCATTTCGTAAACTTCTCTATATATACACTTATGATCGTCGGATCCTCCCTTGTGTTCAACGCCGCAGGAGGTCAGACAGGACCTATTCTAAACAATCATTTTGGAGCTTACCTCGGCGCCTTGCTCGTATATTTTATAATTAACGTGTTTCTCCTTGGTTTCTACTATTATTTGCTATATCGGGGATCTTTATATGACATCCTTAAATCCTTCATAAAAGACACCCTGCTTGTCTATTTAAGCACGCTCATCCTGTCCATGGTTCTTTCCGTTCTTATCGTTCATAATGGCGTGTTCGGCTTAACTTTGTTCATAGGTTTGAGTATTATGCTCTCCTATTCCTTCAAACAATTATTCTCCATGTACAATGAAGTTCAAGAAAAAGCAATCAAAGATCAGCGAACAGGATTATATAATCACAGCTATTTCGAAAATTTGCTTGAAGACGAAATCAAGAAAGCCAAGGCAAATGATACACCACTGTCTTTGGCCATGATTGATATTGACGATTTCAAGAAGTACAACGATCAGTTCGGGCATTTGAAGGAGACATGCTCCTTGGGTTCCTTGGCAATTACCTAAAGGTGGAATCCGAAGTGGCAGAGGTAGTAGCCTCTCGCTTCGGCGGTGAAGAATTCACCATCCTCATGCCAGGCTATGATGAGAACAAAGCCCGTTCCTTCATTAACAGACTCCGCAAAAGCTGAACGATACCTATTTCGAAGGGGTCGAAATTTTCCCGTCCGGTTGTCTCTCCTACTCTGCTTAAGCATTGCCACGTACCGGATTGACATCCACGACAAGTCACAGCTTGTCGAGCTTGCCGATCAGGCGCTGTACTACGCCAAGAAGCAGGGTAAAAACAACGTGCATGTATACGGCAGCGGTGCCAATAAAGAATCCGAGATTGACTTCGCGGATGACGTCCGCGATATCGAGCAGCAGCTTAAACTCTTTTTGTATAAAGACGTGGATACGTTCAAGCACTCCAAGCGCGTCTTTCGCTACGCCATGGATATGAGTGAAGTGCTCGGACTCGATAGTGTGGAGCGGCGCAATTTCGTACTCGGCGCACTCATTCACGATATTGGCAAGCTTGAAATCCCTTGGGGTATTTTAAACAAACGGGACAAGCTCACTGCCGGGGAATGGGAAACCGTAAAACGACATGTCAGCTGGGGTAAACGGATTGCGGAAACCAACGAGAAGTTCAAGGAACTGGTTCCTTATATTGAATTGCATCATGAACGTTACGACGGCGGCGGATATCCGCACGGGTTCAAGGGCATTCAAATCCCCAAGCTGTGCCGCATGCTGACTATTATTGATTCTTTTGATGCGATGACAACGGAACGCCCATACCAGAAAACCAAAACCTTCGAAGAAGGGATTGAGGAACTGCACCGATGCTCCGGCACACAATTTGATCCGGAACTTGTTGAACTGTTTGTTCATTATCTCAGGCTTAAAGCCGAAACACAGCAGCAGCCCGCAGCTGGTTTGGAGACATCATGAAGTGGATACTTTGAGTGATCTCCTGAGTGGACCATCCCCTCCCTCCGTCATTTCGATGTTTGATGCTTCCTCAAATAAGGTATAAAGGTAGTATCACAATGATAGTGAGGTGAGATCAGTGGCTGATAAAAAGAAGGATCTACCGCTTGATAACGGTCCCGGCAACATGGATCACCCTGAACAATATCCAACGGAAAAAGAAAGCCTGTTCGATAAATTTGAGAGCGAGCAGCATGTGGACCCGATTCCGATGGAAGATGCCAGGCTGGAGCGTCAGGAAGAGAAGCAGCGGGACGGCACATCGAAGAAACGATCTTCCAGCGCCGATAAATATCACAGCGGCTTCTAGAATGGGACAGATCCTGGTTAAATCGAACGTCATTTGAACTTATGGCTCCGTTTTTGCGGAGCCTTTTTATTTCCTTGAATTTTCTTTAATATATAAGGGTATGTATGTGATTAACCTACAGATTATATAAAGAGTGGAGTGGAGCCTTTGTTTTCCATATGGACGTTAAACCGTGTGCAGCGAAGGTTGCTGCTGATACTGATTGCAGCGGTTCTGGTGATGTCCTGTCTGCTGGTGCTGACTGGCCGACATGAACCCTCACCGAGCATTAGCAGTGTAATCGAAGAACGATATATCCACAGTGCGGCCATGATCAGCCACCCCGGTGGAGACCTTGAAGACCATTCCTCCAGCGTCATGCCCGGTGTGCCGCTTATGATTGCCGGACTTGCTGCTCTATTCGGCAGCATGGATGCTGCTCTGGTCGCGTACCAGCTGCTCCAATGCATCTTTCATGCCTTTTCCGTTTACTTGGTATTTGTGCTGTCCCGCTACATGTTCAATACGCGAATCGCCTTTCTGTCGTGCTTCATCTATGCTCTGTTCTGGCTTACTTACGGCGCAGTGCGTCTGATCCTGCCGGATATTACGATGCAAACCTTAATGCTGCTTCTGGCCTGCGCTGTAATTGGAGCGCTTGAATTGAGGCAGGCTGGCTGGTATGCCGCCTTAGGTGCACTTACCGCTCTTATGGCTTGTTACAATCTGCAGGCACTGCTGTACCCGGTATTGTTCATTCCCTTCTGGATCAAGTACCGTAGCCCGGTCAAAATCGTAACCGGAGGCATTATTCTGATTAGTGCATTACTTGCTCATCCTGTCTCCATGGTGGCTGAACATCCCGCTTTTTAATCGGTTGAGGTATATGTCCGGGCCGTGGAACCTCGCCTCACTGTGGCTGGAATCCCGATACATTGAAGGCAACCCCTTGGTTCACCTCTTCCGAAGCATATTTGCTTACCGCACCTCCAAGTATGCGGCTGCCATAGGTAATGAGGAAGCAAGAAGAGTCGTACAATCCGCATTGGATGCCGTACGCCTCGTTATGCTGTTCGCCGGGGTTGCTTGCGTGATCTGGTCTGTGTGGAAATACCGCCTGAAACGGCAGCCGCTTATGCTGCTGACACTGCTGTATTTCATTGCCGCCGAATGGTTCGTTCCAAGCCTGGACGGAACCGGCTTTCCTTATTCGGTCTTTCTGCTTCTATACGCTGCATTTCTGGCAGACAAAGCGATCATATACGCGCATAGATCCCGCCTGCTCCGCAAATAGGCATCAATACGAAGCCGATCCTATCACAGCGGCCACCTACGCCTGAAAGCACTTTTGATTTCGTGCCTTCAGGCGTTTTCCATAGTTTTGCATAACCTTTCCGGTTGATGAAACGTCTATATTAGTATTAAAGCTGCTATTTATTCATGCCAGGAGGATTGACAGCATGAAATTAAACCGTAAATTCATCACCATTCTCAGTGTCGCCGTAGCAAGCGTTCTGACGATAAGCACCATCCTATGCTTTACCGATGCTTCCGATCGCTCCGGCCAGAAACATCGCATGCGCGAAGACCTGAATGGACAGGCGTTGATTCAAGTCGGCTCCACCTACATCACGCGTACAGATTTATCCGCCTATAAGAATAACCTCACACAGAGCGACACGCCGCTGCCTGATGACTCCACACTCCTCAAAGAGATGGCAACAAAGGAATTGATGCTGCAGCTGGCTGACGACGAGGGCGTTGCAGCAAGCCTTCAGGATGGAGTTAAAAGAGCAAGGCAGCTTCGAAAGACGCTTGAGAGCCAGCCGCGGCAGGTGCAAGAGCAGCACTTGCGCATGCTGGATACGATGGGCATCAGCGAAGATCAATACTGGGAAGACTACTCCCCGCCTGAATATCGGGATATGTTATCAATCGAACGATTAGTGAATAAACTGACGACGGAGATGAAGACAAACCAGCCTGACACCATTACCAGTAAGGAGCAGCTGAAGGCTGATCTGTTGACAATTGGCTTTGGATGAACAGAGAACCGTCGTCTTTGATCCAGACATTCAATTGAGATAATACTGGATTGGTATATAATGGTGTAAAAGTCCATAAACCACCGTGGGAGGATATTATGAAAAAACGTTTCTCTTCTGTTCCTGCTTTTGCACTCGGCGCGATTGTCGGTGTGACGCTGACAGCGGGTACCGCCGTTGGCGCTGCTGTATATCTGAAAGCCGTCCCATCCCCTGCTAAAATTGTCGTGAACAGCTCGGAGGTCAAGCTGTCCGAACCTCCCGTTGTCATTCAGAACAAGCTGTATGTCCCTGTGCGGGACTTCTCGGAAGCGCTTGGGTATCAGGTCGGCTCTGTCGGTACCGAGGGGGTACAAATTATTCCAAAATCCTCGAACGGAGAGGCCATCCCGGTCGGCCCAACTGCACCTTCCGAGTCTGAAGGAGCACCTGCCCAAGAACGCCATTTGGTGAAAAATCTCGGGAAGCTGATCCAGGTCAACGGCGAATTAAATATGCAAAAGATTTATATTGTTATTGCTGCCGGGGAAGCCAGACTGTATTCCCAGGATGAAACAAGCAACGGGCTGCTTCACTATTTGATCGTAGACGGCGATTCCTCCCTATACGACCCGTTTGTTCAGATGGATGGGAAAGCCGGAGAGCTTGATTATAACCTGCGAAATTTCGACGGTCAGACACCGCTTCACCTGGCCGTCATAAACAAAAATGACTTTTACATCGACAAGCTGCTGAACCAGCACCATGTGGATGCCTCAATCCAAGATGCGTCCGGTAAAACGGCGCTGGACTATGCCGAAAAGGACAGCAAGCAGTACAAAGCGCTGACAGCTTACCAAGACAAGAACAGGAAGTGATACAAGGCGCTAATTGCTTGCCTAATGATACATGGATGCTGAATATCGCTTGCTTGAGCCCACTGCTTCTGGTGCTCAGGCACACTCCCTTGTCGTACCTATAGTTTTATACAAAGAGCCCGCTCAACTTGGCGGGCTTTTGCTTTGCTCATTTGCTTTTACTTTTGCCTTTGGCTTTGCCTTTGCGCTTTTCGAGCTTGGGCCTGCCTCCATTTTTATATCCCTTGTAACTTTTTGCTCCGGTTATACGTGTTTCATATAGAGAGGAGGACATGAAACTGAACAGTCTGGAGTCGATTTATCAACATTATGTGAAAGACGTTTACCGTTACTTGTACTCCCTCTCTTATGACCACCATACGGCAGAGGACCTGGTTCAGGAAACCTTCTACCGGGCTTATCTGTATCTGGAGGATTGGAAGGAAGAACGAATCAAGCCATGGCTATTTCGGGTTGCCCATAATGCTTATGTGGATTATCAACGCAAAGCCAGCCGCAGTACCGTGAAGGAAGCTGTTTTTTCGAACAGGTGGTTGACCGTGATACGCCGGAGAACACCCTCCTACAGCAAGAAGTCCGGCATGAAATCGGCCAGATGCTGACGGCTATTCCGGAGAATCAGCGCCAGGCGATTATCTTGGTGGATTTTCATCAATTCACCTACCAGGAGGCGGCGGATATTATGGGCATCACCTTATCCCATATCAAGATTTTGCTATTTCGGGCCAGACAGCGGCTGCGAGACATGAAACGAAAGGAAGAGACGTTATGAGCGAAGAATTCAAGCAGCGACTGAAGGATTACGCAGACGGCCGTTTGACTGACGAGGAAAAATTCGAAGTCGAGCGGGAAATGGAAAAGCTGGAAGAATACCAGGCTTTCCTGGATGAATGGATGGATAACACAGGCTCTAATAATGCTATGCCCAAGCGCCCCGACGATCAAAGCGCCCTCTCCCCCAAAAGAAAAGCGGATCGTCCGCCGAGGCAAATGGAGAGCACGGGTCTCCAACACGCTGACGGTATTATCCTTGCTTCTGATTGTTACGGTCATTAGTTCCATTGTAACGGCGCTATTTTATAATGCTGGCGACCCGGACCGAACCGATAAATACCGGGATGCCATTGCTTCCGCCATCTCGATCTCCAAACCTAACATAGATGTTTCGCTAAGCAGTCAGGGTAAAACCTTCTTCCGTCAGGAAATGTCCGGGGACATGCTCAAACAAGTGGGGAGTGAACGGGTTGCAGTGGGTCAATACACCGTCAACTTCCTGTTTGGACTAGCGTCGGTCGAAATGGATTGGAGAGATGGCAGCTCGGGTTCGTCACAGATGTTCTATCGTCCAAAAGATAGCTCAGAGACTTCTTCTGCAGGCGAAGAGGAAGCTGAACGAGAAAAGCTTGAGGAACCAAAGAGCGGTGACTCTTCCACCAAGAGCGGTGACTGGTCCCGGCTTGAAAAACTGCCGGAGGGTACTGTAGCCGAGGCCTATGTTTCATTTAACCGTTTCTTCACAACCGACGAGCTGCTGAAGCAATTTGAGAACCGGAATATGGAGGCCGTCTGGTTTGCGGTTGACAACGGACCGGATACCCGATTCGGTGGGGAAGACGAAGTAATCTCGAATCCCATCGGCTTTCCGGCTTACCCTGTCTGGCATCATGACGACTTGACCGTGACCTCCTATAAGGAAGAAAAAGAGGCTGGTTCGGCAAAGTCGTGTCCAGTGGCGGACACTATCCTTCAGTAGAAACCTACGGTGACGGGGAGCTGCGGAATGAGCATTTCAAGAAATCGCTGCGGCTTCTGCAGGAGTATGAGCTTATTGCGAATCGGGTGGCTCCGTTCGTAGACGTAGACGCTTCCTTAGCTTATGTGGAGCAAAACGGCGTTCACCTCTATGGCGCTGTCATAACCGGGCCCGTCAAGGAGCTGCTGACCCTGCGTGAGGTATCCTGGGTACGTGACCTGCGGGTCGGGGAAGTGAGGCTATGGAATTGGACCGATGCACAGTGAATGATGACTATCCTGTTACAGGAATTAGGATGAAATGACAGATCAATATCTTCGTTACCTAATCCCGGATCTCCCGCTTCTGAGAGGAAATCCGGGATTTTTTATTATTCTCCTTAATGATTAAGATCATAAAGGATCTTCGCCCTTATCGCTGTTCTCATGCGACAATGCCTCCATTCGCTGCTTCTTCTCCGGCTCCTCCCGCACTATACGATCTCTCTCCATCGTTTCAGCAATGTAATCGCGCGGTTTAAGTTTGCCGTTTATGTTCAGCAGAATGCCGATGATAATGAGCTGTAATATTACAATAACAACCTACATGGGGCCCCTCCTTTAGCTTTTTGCTTGTTAAACTTTTCTCCATCAGTATAACACTTTCCGACCCTATAAAGTTGGTCCTATTCACAGCATCAAGCTCCCTTTCAATGGGCGCCAGTCCATGTCTCATCCATATCCTGCGCTTTGCCAGACTGGCGAGAATCCGGTAAACTGGTTAAGACTATAACCGAAATACGAAATGATTGGTGAATTTCATGACATCCATACCCTTTTATAAACGCCCGTACGGCGGTGAGCGTCAGGATATTCCGTTTGCCAAGCTGGCTTCCTTCGAGAACAGCCAGGACCTGATCAGCGATGACGCGCCGGATGCGGCTTTTTTCGCGGCTTGGAATCGCAGGGGCTGCTGCTGAACCGAGCCCAGATCCAGGCCGTACGACATACGCAAGGACCGCTGCTCACGCTTGCGGGAGCTCCGGCAAGACTTCCGTACTGGTCAGCCGGACAGGCTACCTCATCGCTGCCCAGAGGGTCGATCCTGCTTCCATCCTGCTGGTCACCTTCTCATCCAAGGCAGCAGCCGAGATGAAGGAGCGTATTATGGCGCTTCCCGGCCTGAGAGCTAACGAAACCGCCAAGGTAACGGCAAGGACTTTTCACTCCTTCTTTCTGTACCTGCTGCGAACGCGAGGTTACAAACAAGAAATTCTCAGCAACTCCAGACATCAGCAATTCATTATGAAGCGAATCCTACGGGAAATGGGGTTGCAGGACAGCTACGAGGCGGAAACCCTGCTCTCGCTGTGGTCCGCTTACAGAATGAGTTTGATAGGTCTTGACGACTTGCCCGTGAAAACCCCTGCCGAAGTGGAGCAAAGGCAAATCTTCGCCCGGTATGAAGCATGGAAGGAAGATCATGGCCAGATGGATTTTGACGATATTCTGGTCTTGTCCTACCGCCTGTTGTCTAATGACCACGGACTTCTTGCCTCCCTTCAGCGGCGGTACCGTTATGTCATGGTCGACGAGTTTCAGGATACAGGACTGCTGCCTTATGAGCTGCTGAAGAGAATCGTCGCTCCCCATCGCAACCTGATGGTGGTCGGTGACGATGACCAGACCATATACGGCTTCAACGGCGCGCGCAACGAATTCATTCTCGAATTCGACCAGACGTTTCCCGGGGCCAAGGTGGTGACGCTGGATATCAATTATCGCTCCCTCTCCTCGATTGTCGGGCTGGGGAATGAAATAATCCGTGTCAATGAACGTCGCCGTCCCAAACAGCTGCGGTCCACCCGCAAGAGCAGCGGCGTGCCGCTGTATCTTCGTCCCGGCGATCCCGACCAAGAAGCGGAGCTGCTCCTGACCCATATCACCGAGCAGGTTCGGGAGCACGGGAAGCCATACCGTGATCATGCGATTCTGTACCGAACCGCCAATAACAGCCGAGCGATCTTCGAACAGCTCGTGATGCGGGAAATTCCGTTCATTCATTACGAGAACGGAGACCTGTTCTATGAGCAGTGGATTGTCAAACCGCTCATGGACCATCTGCGGCTGTCACTGGACCGCCGCAATTTCACGGCGATGGAGGGTATGCTCCACACGCTTTACATTAACCGGGACAAGGGCATGGCCTTCATCCGGCAGCAGGATGCTCCGCGTCCCAAGAAAGGTCCTCTTTCCCACCTGCTCACATTTCCCGGCCTTAAGGATTTTCAGATCGAGAATATAAGGGCGCGCTCCAAGCTCATCAAGGGACTTAAGGCGATGGAGCCCCTTCAAGCCGTACAGGAAATGAGGCGGCAATTCTACGACAAATTTCTGGAGGCGGACGAACGCCAGGAGATGACCCTCCATAAGGAATTTATACAGGAGGGACTCGATGAACTGGAGGCTTCGGCGAAGCGCTTCAGCGACATTGACGAATTTGTCGAATTTGTCGATCGGCTGATCCTCATTCATAAGGAAATGGCGGCTATGAAACGGGACGAGCAGGCAGATGCGGTCCGGTTAATGACCATCCATAAATCCAAGGGGCTGGAGTTTCCCTCGGTCTGTCTCATCGGGGCAAGCGAAGGCATTCTCCCACATACGTCGGCTCTGGATGCCGAGCGCAGGGACGATCAGCGTCCTCTATCGGGCAAAGAGGATAAGGCGCTTGACGCACTGGAAGAGGAGCGGAGATTGGCTTATGTAGCCATCACAAGAGCACGGGATGAATTGATTATCAGTTCACCCGGCTTTTATCGGGGACGGAAAGCGGAGGTTTCCCGCTTCTTCCGGGATGTGTTCCTCACAGATGAACAGAGCAAGCAAGGCAACAGCATACCTGGCAAGGTCGGTGGATCGATGGCCCGCTCATCCTTTACGGCTAAACGGACGATTAGCATAGAAGCCTCGGACAAGCACTCATCCCTGTCCCCTTCTGCCAGACCAGCCCTTGTGAGTGCTGCTGGTCACAGAAACCAGAGCTCGCGCTCGGTTTCGGCTTCCAGCTCGCTCAGTCAGGCTGCCAGCGTTGCTACAGAGATCGTTGATGTGTGGCTGTGCACCAGCCCAAACTGTAAGGGCTGGCAGCGGGTCAGCACCCCTACCTCTGCTAACATACGAGACCGGGAGAACAAGTCCTGTCCCCTATGCCAATCACCTATGAAACGGGGGCAAAAAGAGGTCCCGGTGCATCAAAGGCGCCCAAATTCGTAATGTTGGAAAAACATCATGATCAAAAAGACTGAGCCTTCCCCGTTCTTCATCGAACGGTCAGGTTCAGTCCTTTATTCTACTTTCTCTATTTCTGAAACGGCTCGATATAGGCATCAATTCGAGCCATGACATCTTGAGTAAGCGCAGCGATCCTCGCCTGTGCCTCCTCATTGGTGCTTCCCTGAGCTGCAAAATACATCTTGATCTTCGGTTCCGTGCCGGATGGGCGAAGACAGAACCAGCTTCCATCTGCGAGACGGAATTTCAGCACATTCTCTTGCGGCAGATCATACAGTCCCAGGCTGAAATCCTCGATTTGACTAAGCTCGATACCCCTACTTCATTTGGTGCCGATTCGCGCCAAGCGCTCATGATGCCCCCAATCAGCTGTACGCCTTGAATGCCCTTAAGCGTTCTGGTCTCCAGCTTCTCGGCAAAATAGCCATAGGTATCGTAGAGTTCCTGGAGCACTTCATATAAGGACTTGCCCTGCGCTTTATAATAAGCGCCAGCCTCCGCAATGAGCATTGCGGCAACGACAGCGTCCTTGTCACGGGCATAATTAAACAAGATAGCCGTAACTCTCCTCATAGCCAAAAATACATTCAAATTCTCCGGTTTTCTCAAACTGCGTCATTTTCTCACCAATATATTTAAACCCGGTCAGCGTATTAAATACGGACATTCCATAAGCTGCTGCTATGGCAGCTCCCATCTCACTGGTTACAATCGTTTTGATGATAGCACCGTTCTCCGGCAGCGTTCCTTTTGCTTCATGGATTCTAGCAAGTAGTGCAACATGATAGCGCCCGACTGATTACCGCTGAGGATAAAATACTCCTCTTGATCGTCTTGAATCACAGCGCCCATACGGTCGGCATCCGGATCGGTACCGAGGATGAGGTCGGCGCCGCACGCCTTAGCCTGGGTGATGGCCAACTCAAACGCGGCATGCTCTTCCGGATTAGGCGATTGTACGGTTGAGAAATCGGCATCCGGCTGCTCTTGTTCCGGCACGATATCCACATGCTGAAATCCAAGATGATGCAGCACCGCACGTACGGGAACATTAGGTTCCGTGCAGGGGCGTAAATACAATCCGGTAATCGCCGCTCGTTTGGCGAATGATTTCGGGATTTTGGCTAACACCTGCAACAGCAAGGGTATACGCATCATCAATCTCTTGGCCGAGCCATACGAGCAAGCCCTGGGCTTCGGCCTCTACCCGATCCAGCTTAACGATCTCCTCGAAAGAGCCGATGCGTCCGATCGCTTCGATTACCCTGGAGGCCGTATCGGGTGTGATCTGCCCGCCATCCGCACCGTACACTTTATATCCGTTGTATTCCGGTGGATTGTGGCTGGCCGTAATGACTATTCCCGCCTCCGCATTCAGATGCCGAACCGCATACGACAGCTCAGGTGTCGGACGAAGTGAATCGAATACATAAGCCTTAACGCCATTCCCGGCAAACACCAAAGCGGCTTCAAGCGCAAACTCCGGTGAGAAATGCCGGGAGTCGTAAGCGATTACTGCCGAAGGCGATTCATACTCCTCTTGCAGCACAGCAGCAAGTCCTTGCGTCGCTTTTCCCACGGTATAAATGTTGATTCGATTAGTGCCTGCGCCGATGACTCCCCGGAGTCCCCGGTTCCGAATTCCAGATCCTTATAGAAACGATCTACGATTTCATTCTCGTTATGCGTTAATTCGCGAAGCTCGTCCTTGGACCCTTCGTCAATTACCCGGCTGCTCAGCCATTGTTCGTAAGCCTGTATCGCTCGTTCTTGAGTTTGAATGGTCATGCTAAACTCAGCCTCCATCTTGGGAATCATCCGTTCATTATAGTCAATCGCGCGGGGCTGCCGTTGAATCGCGCTCAATGAGTGTTGTCGGCAGCAGCAGCTCCATGTGCGGCGCATCGGGCTGCTTCATTCGCCAGAACAGCTGCCGGATCGCTGTTTTACCGAACAGACCGAGATCTACCCCCATGGTGGTGGTCTTCGGCGTAGCCAATCTGGATAGCTGGCCATTATCAAAGCTGATAATCGAAATATCGGCCGGAATATGATAACCCATATTACGAATGGTGGAATTCACGATAAAACCAAGACCGTCATTCACACAGAACCATGCGGTTGGCTGTTCATCCAGCTCCTGCAGCCGCTTCTCCATAAACTCCTGATCTTCCTGCGCATCGCTAAGAATCCAATTCGGTTGGAGTTCCATCCCAAGTTCATAGTGGGCAAGTCTGAATCCTTCAAGGCGTTCGTAATAGCTTGGAGAGAAGGACGTATTTCCAACAAAACCAATGTCTCTATGTCCGAGCTCGTAGAGATGTTTAACGACATGATAGGCACTGAACCTATTGTTCGTAAGAATAGCATCGGCCTGCACTTCGGGATGGTGATGATCGATAAGCACGGTAGGAATCCCCGTGTCGATTAGCGTGTTCATATATTCGGTACTGAGATGCGAGAGGATCAGAATCCCGTCCACTTCTCTTCCCTCAATAAAAGGGGGAGCGTCTGATCCTTCATCATCTGCTGGGAAATGGATTGAATGAGCAGCTTCTTCCCTCTCTTCTGCACTTCATTTTCTATCGTAAGGTAGATTTCCCCGAAAAAGCCCCGCATCGAGAAGGCAAAATCCGTTGCTACAAGAGCAATACTGCCTGTAGATTCTTCCTTGTCCTCCTGGTCCGGGAATCGTTTGCGATTACCCGTATAGACATAGCCTAACTCATCCGCCGCTTGAATGATGAGCTTGCGCGTCTCCTCGCTGACACCGCCTTTACCTGATAGTGCTTGCGAAACCGAGTTCTTGGAGATTTGCAAGTGGTCTGCGATATCCTGCATCGTAATTTTTGGCTTAGTCAAGGATAACGTTCCTTTCTCTTTATAGTAAGAATAGTTGTATAGGGTGAATGGATTCTCATCATACTATACCGAAAACCATCAGAGATTTGAAAGCTTCTTGGCTTAACATTACAAACATTATTTTAACATTACAAGTTTAATGTGTAAAGTGATATATTTGTGTAATTTACCTCACAGGAATTAATTGTTTGTTGTATTCTACATGATAAAGCGTTGACAAAAGCATGATTCATGAATAATAATGTTGATATAACGCTTTCAGTAATGAGTAATTATATTTTGTAACGTTACAAAGATAGCGATTTAAACTTCCGTTAATGGAAGACACATTGCATTTGGGAGGAAGGGTCAACATGAAAAAATCAAGAGTTTCTTTGCTTCTGGCAATTACATTGGTAGGTGGAACGGTCCTCGCAGCTTGTGGTAATGGCGGCGGCAGCGGGGGCAAAGCGCTGATGGTGTAACTACCGTTGAGTTCTGGGCCGCTCCTAACCCGCCGCAGCAAGCATTTTGGCAAGAGATGGCCAAAGAATACGAAGCTGTGAATCCGGACGTAAAGGTTAACGTTAGCGCCATTAAAGAATCACCAAGTTCCGAAGCGAGTATTCAGGCTGCCATTGCTGGCGGGAATGCACCGACGGTAGCAGAGAATATCAATCGTGGATTCGCTGCGCAGCTATCCAACAGTAAAGCGCTGGTCGCTCTTGATGAACTGCCGCAATTTAAAGAGATGGTAGAGTCCCGTAACATGGCGGAAACGATTGCCCCTTGGGAATTTGCAGACGGCCATCAATATGTACTGCCGATCTACTCTAACCCGATGCTCATTGGCTGGCGTACCGATTTCCTCAAAGAAATCGGATATAATGAGCCGCCTCAAACCTACAGTGAGGTTCTGGAAGCAACAGCGAAGCTGAAAGCAAAATATCCGGATAAATATATGTGGGCCAAAGGCGCTGACCTTGCGGACCCTACAGCTTGGAAACGCTGGTTTGACTTCTTCCTGCTCTACAATGCAGCTTCAGACGGCAACAAATTCATTGAAGGCCAAAACCTGGTTGCTGACGATAAAGCCAGCGTTGAAATGCTGACTTTTGTCGATGATCTTCGCAAGGCTGGCGGCATATTGGCCCAGAATGCAACCGATCCATTCGAAACCTAAGCGTAGGTGTGTTCACTGATATCGGTCCTTGGACATTCGATATGTGGGCAACGAAGTATCCTGAACTTAAATATGGAGAGAACTTCACCCTGACCCTGCCTCCGGTTCCGGATCATATGGATCCGGCCAATGCCAAAACCTATGCGGATGCAAAAGGCCTCGTGATTTTCTCCGGTGCTCCTGAAGCGTCGCAGCAAGCTGCTGCCGAATTCTTGAAATGGGTTTATGCCAATGAAGAAAATGACGTGAAATGGTTTAAGCAAACCAACCTGCCGTAAGCACGTGATGATCTGAATGAAGTGGAAGGCTTCAAGCAGATCCTCGCTGAAAACCGGAGCTGGCTCTGTATGCGGAAGCGGTATCCAAAGGCGTTCCTGCCATGGATAATCCAAAATTCAATGAACTGCAAACTTTAATTGGACAAGAGGCCTTCAATAAGGTCATTCGCGGCGAAATCGATCCGCAAACCGGTTGGAATAACATGAAGAAAGCGATTGAAGGTGAACTTTAATCATGATTAATAAGCAAAATAATAAGTTGGGCTGGCTTTTCGCCAGTCCCTACATTATTTTCGGACTGGTATTTTTCTGGGACCACTGCTTTGGTCCTTGTACCTTTCTTTTACGAATTGGGATCTTATCGCCCCCGAATTTGATTTTGTGGGACTGGACAATTTCCGAAAAGCCATGGCAGCGCCCGGTGTGCAATCCGCCTTCTGGGTGACTTACAAATTCATGATGCTGTTTGTTCCACTGGTAACCGCCATGTCGCTGGCCGTAGCCGTTGTTATTCAGGGATTGCCTAAATTCAAAAGCGTATACCTGATCGGGTTCTTCCTGCCGTATCTATCCTCAGGAGTTGTTGCATCCCTGATCGTACAAGGCTTTCTATCTTACAACAGCCCGGTCAACGAGTTCTTAAGAGGCACCTTCGGGATTAATATCGACTGGCTCGGCTCACCTTTCTCTGCACTGTTTATCGTCGGTTTGATTCTGGCCTGGAAGTTCACAGGTTATTATGCGTTGATCCTGACGTCGGGTCTTGAAAGCATTGACAAAGAAGTGTATGAAGCAGCTGCCATTGATGGGGTAAGCGACAGACAGCGCTTCTGGAAAATCACACTGCCGCTCTTGTACCCTGCCCTGTATACAACACTCATTCTTTCGTTCGGCGTAACCTTCGGCATCTTTACAGAAGTTTACCAGCTGACGGGTGGCGGACCGAACTTCGCAACCAATACATGGCAGATGGAAATCTTTAATCAAGCCTTTACGAATCTGCAAGCAGGATATGCATCCGCGATTGCCATTATGGCATCGATTGTCACGTTCATCTCGATCTTCGTGATTCGTAAACTGCTGGAAAGCTGGGGGAAACGAAATGGTTGGGTCTAAGAAAAATAGTAAACGTCGTCTCGCGAGCCGCTATGTACTGGCCACCCTTCTGCTTCTCGTCATGGTGTACCCCTACTTGTACATGGTGCTCAACTCGTTTGCGGATTGGGCACAAGTGGACAGGCAGCTCGTTCCAAGCAAATTTTCTTTAAAATCCTATGAATGGCTCCTGACCGCGGCGAGGTCGGCATTGCCCGTCCCTGGATGAATGCATTCTTCAACAGCGTCATCGTTTCAGTTGCCTCCACCTTCCTTATGATGTTGTTCGGAATCATGGTAGCCTATGCGCTGTCCAAATTGAAATTCCGCGGACGCGATACCGTGAATAACTTCGTGTTATTCCATATGTTCTTCCCGGCGATCATTCTGCTGATTCCAAACTTCCTCATCATCCAGAAGGTAGGACTTTACGATACGTACTGGGCCATGATCATTCCTAAGGCCGTCAGTTTATGGGCGATTTTCATGTACACCAACTTCTTTAAAGCTGTTCCGGATGCCTTTATTGAAGCAGCGAAGCTGGATGGCGCATCGGATTTTAAAATTTTGTACAAAATCATGTTGCCCATGTCCAAGTCCATAACCGCGGTTATCTTCCTGTTCTTGCTAATGGAGCGCTGGACAGAGCTTCTATGGGATATGATCGTTGTTCGCAGCGACAACATGCTGACACTCAACGTTCTCTTGTCCCAGATGTTCGGACCGTATGGCAGTTATCCTGGTCCGCTGTATGCTGCATCCGTCCTGCTCACCGTGCCGATTATTATCATGTTTGCAATCTTCGGCAAAAGTTCAAGGAAGGCATGCAGTTCAGTCTCAAATAAAAACAGGATATTTTCGAAATAACGTCCGATGGCTGCAGGAAGCTCGTTTAAGAGGTCTGTACTTTACATTACAACCTGCTATTCGGGCTTCTTCTTAAATAAAGGGTGAAAACAGAAAACACCTTTCATCCGGGAGTGGAGAACGTATGGATCGATATCCAAAAAGTGGTGGCAGGAAACCGTCTTTTATGAAATTTATATGCCCAGCTTCTGTGATGGGAATGGGGATGGCATCGGAGATTTCCCGGAATCACATCCAAGCTGGATTACCTGGAGGAGCTAGGAATCGGCGGGATATGGCTGACTCCCTTCTATCTGTCTCCCAAGATCGATAACGGCTACGATATTTCAGACTATTACGCGGTCGATCCGCAATATGGGACGATGGCAGACTTCGATTATTTCATTCATGAGGCTCATCAGCGGGGCATCCGGGTCATTGTGGATCTTGTGCTGAATCATACTTCATCTGCCCATGCCTGGTTTCAGGAATCCAGATCCTCTCGCCTCTCTCCGAAACGCGACTGGTATATTTGGAAGTCTCCTGATGAACAAGGCGCACTGAATAACTGGGAATCCTTTTTCGGCGGAAGCGCCTGGGAATGGGATGAAGGCACGGGGCAGTATTACTACCATGCCTTTGCGAAGGAACAGGCTGATCTGAACTGGGCCAACCCGGAAGTCCGCCGGGCGATGAAGGATGTTATGGGATTTTGGCTGGAGAAGGGAATCGACGGCTTCCGGCTTGATGTCATCAATTTTCTTAAAGTCTCGGGCGAATTCCTGGATAATCCGGTAGATGAGAAAGGCAGACAGGTCCATCGATACGATCAGAACCAGGATGGGATCCTGGAGGCGATCGGCGACATTTGCGGCTATGTGCATGAACGGGAAGGCATTTTTATGGTAGGTGAAGTCGGCTCTGAGGATATGGACATCCTGCGCCGATACAGCGGCAGCGGTCTGCTCGATGTGGTGTTTAATTTCAATCTGGGCAGCCAGGAACGATTCCGGCCAGCGGATTTATATCGAGAGCTCCAATTGATGGAAGACCAACATACATCTGACCAGCTTCCAACCTTGTTCTTCAGCAGCCATGATATGCAGCGCCACATTTCGAGATTCGGCGAAGGTAATACGGAGCTGGAAGAACAGAGAGCCAAGCTGATGGGAGCCCTTATGTTAACCGCGAAGGGTATCCCCTTCCTCTATTATGGCGATGAGATCGGGATGAGAAACCATATCGCGCACCGAATCCAGGATATGCGGGATATTCAAGGCATCAGCCATTATGAGATCGCCCTTAAGAATGGAAAAACGGAAGAAGAAGCATTAAGCATCGCCCGGGCCAAGAGCCGCGATTATTCCCGTTCCCCATGCAGTGGAATGGAAGCCGTTACGGCGGTTTCTCGGAAGCGGCACCCTGGATCGGGATGGGTCCCGGGCACGAACGGATTCATACGGAAGCGCAGCGGGAGCAGCCAGATTCCATTTATTCTTTTATAAAAAGCTGCTCTCGCCCGAAGCCGATATCCGGCCATCGCGGCTTATGAATACGTTAAACTCGAACGATTGACAGGTGACGCAATCGCATATACCAAACGCTCCGGTAGCGATGAAGCCGTCATCGTGCTCCAGTTCGGGAGCGAGCCGCTTAGGCTGGACCTCTCCTATTGGTCCGATAAGAAGCTGGAGATGGCAGCGGCTAGTGACGAGATTGTACCGATCGGCGGGTCTCTTATCGAAATCCCCCTCATACGGCAGTGGTCTGGCTTTCCTAGGACGCAATTATTATATGGTTTATATAAGGAGGCTGCATGACAGTGGCAATGAATAAATCCGCAGTGAAAACATGCAAAGTGCTGTTGCAAGAATATCAAGACAGGAAGTCTAACGTTCAAAACCCGGTTAAACTGCATTTTACGGCGTAGGCGACAAAGACGTGTATAACATCACGGCTCCATTCCGGATCGATGGGGTCACCGTGATTGCAGGCCGGGTGGAATCGCGGGACAGCGAGCATTCGGAAATTCACTTTTTATGGAAAAGGACGGGGCTTGGATGCCCCTGGGGGCGCACCTGTCCTCACGCTGCAGGATCCGTTCTTTACCTTCATCCAAGGCGAACTGGTGCTGGGGGCGTTGAGATCTTCCCGCATCCTGCGATGGAGAATGCGCTGATGTGGAGAACCGTGTTCCGGAAAGGCAAAACGCTGAATGAGCTCTCCCTTTCTTCACAGGCCCCGATGCAATGAAGGATCTACGCCTCGCGGAGCTGGTAAGCGGTGAGATTGGCGTGTTCACCCGTCCTCAAGGTGAAAAAGGCGGCCGGGGTAAAATCGGGTTCACCAAGGTAAAGTCGCTGGATGATGTGACGGTAGAGCTTGTGAACGATGCTCCTCTCTTGCCAGATCAATTTATCGATTCAGAATGGGGCGGGGCTAACGAACTGCACATTCTGAGAAATGGGCTTGTCGGCGTACTCGGTCATGTGGCCAGCTTCGATGAAGTATGATCGCCACTATTATCCCATGGTGTTTGCCCTCGACCCGCAGACTGGCGAATTCAGTGATATGGAATTGATTGCTGTACGTGCCGAATTCCTGTCGGGGGAAACCAAGCGTCCGGATCTGGCTGACGTCGTATTCAGCGGAGGTCTCGTTCGCCATTCGAACGGAACCGCCGATCTCTATGCCGGAATCAGCGATGCCGAAGCACATCGCATCACCATTCAGGACCCGTTCCTCAAGTTCGAACAGTAACATTACAGCCGTTCTCATATAAAAAAACGCTTATTTGGATAGGGGTAAACAACCATGAATATATACAGATATGAGGAGAACCCTCTCATTACACCTACTGATGTGAAGCCGTATCATGAAGGTTTTGAAGTAATTGGCGCTTTTAACGCAGGCGTAGCCGAATATAACGGTGAGGTGCTGTTGCTGCTCCGCGTTGCGGAACGTCCGGTCAGTGCTGACCCGATGATTGTCAAAGCGCCTGTATTCAACGCAGCAACGCAGAAGCTGGATATTTTGGAATTCCGTACCGATGATCCGCGTTATGACTTCTCAGACCCTCGCGTCATTCGCAATGTGAATCACAGCGCCACCTTCGAATATCTGACATCCTTGTCTTATATTCGAGTGGCTCGCAGCAAAGATGGACATCGATTTACCATAGATGACAAGCCGCTGGTCTATCCAGCGCAGTCGCTGGAATCCTTCGGTATCGAAGATCCACGCGTCACGCAAATTGGGGATACGTATTATATCTACTTCTCCGCCGTGTCCCCGGTCGGTGTCGGTGAATCGATGGTATCCACACAGGATTTCGTGAACTTCACGCATCACGGGATGATATTCGGACCGGACAACAAGGACGTGCTGATCTTCCCCGAGAAGATAGGCGGCAAATACTATGCGCTGCACCGCCCGACCACAAAGAGTACGGGTAATCCGGAAATGTGGATTGCAGAATCCGATAACCTCTTGTACTGGGGCAACCATAAACATCTTGCCGGACTCCGTGACGGCATGTGGGACAGCGGCCGTATGGGCGGCGGAGCCGTGCCATTCCGCACGGAAAAGGGCTGGCTGGAGCTCTACCATGGCGCAACGCTCGATCACCGCTACTGCATGGGCGCCCTGCTGCTGGATCTGAACGATCCATCCAAAGTAATTGCCCGCTCCAATCATCCGATCATGGAGCCGGAAGCCGATTATGAGAAGAACGGTTTCTTCGGAGACGTGGTCTTCTCTGCGGCGCGCTGGTGGATGGCGATGTCGTGAAGATGTATTACGGCGTAGCCGATACGTCCATGGCTTGCGCTGAGCTGAGCGTGAAGGGAATTTTGGATAGCCTGACTTACGAATAAAATGTCTGCCTGTCCAACAGGCCATGCTGATGGAAACACCGCATCATGTTTGTTGACACAGCAGCATGAAGATAACACCACTTCATGATGTTGACACCCAAACCAAGGCCAGCTTTAGCAGGTCTTGGTTTTTTGGCATCTGCATATGATGGTATATTGATATCATGATGCCGAAATGACTTAGCCTGAAGAAGCACAGCTGCTGATCCCCAAGGATAACATCCGGGTTTATTTCTCCGATTTTGCAAATATATATATGGAAGCGTATACAAAATGGGCTACAATAGTCTTATGAAATCATCTGATCTCAAGCTTATATTCATACCGAGGAGGAATGCCGTCATGATTAAAGGAATCGCCCATCTGGCGTTTGATGTTGCCGATATGGAGAAGTCCCTGCATTTTTACTGCGACGTTCTTGGCTTTACCCGCGCTTTTGATATCCCGAACGATCAGGGCGAGCCATGGATTGAGTACATTAAGGTGTGTGATGGACAGTTTATCGAGTTGTTTTACGGTGGTCAAAATAAACCTAAGCACATGTACAGCGGCCTGTCGGGTTCTCCCATCTCTGTCTTGAGGTTCAAGATATCGACAGCTTGGCGGAGCATCTTCGCAAGCAGGGCATAACACTCGACGTTGAACCCGTTCAAGGGAAAGACTTCAATATGCAGTGCTGGGCCAGGGACCCGGACGGTAACCGGATCGAATTCATGCAGCTAGACGCCAGATCCCCGCAGATGAACAGCTGAATACACTCGCTCTCATCCTGTTATCACACGAAATACCGCATAGGAATAACAAAATTTCTGCTAGGCAGCTTGATGTAAAGATACGCTCTGGCAGCTGCTTGATTGCGTTACAAGGTCATCCCGCAATTAGGGGTTGGCCTTGTTTTTCTTGTCCAGAATGTAAGGACAGGCAGTGCCATTAAACATCTTGCCAACATCTGCTAATCCGGCTACAATATAACCACCGAATTATTCAAATTTGAATAATATATACATAGTTGAATATGGAAAAGGAGTATTCTTAACATGAATGCACAACAAAGCAACATCAAATTGGTCGTGGTAGGTCTGCTGCTGGGCATCTTCATGGCCGCCATCGATAACACGATTGTAGCCACGGCTTTATCGACGATTATCCGCGATCTTCAGGGCTTCGACCAAGTCGTCTGGGTAACCTCGATCTACATGGTTGCCGTAATGGCTTACACCGATCTTCGGCAAGCTGTCCGATATGTACGGGCGGAAACGGTTCTTTATATTCGGGCTGGTTGTCTTCCTGATCGGTTCCGCCCTCTGCGGGATGGCCAACAACATGACAGAGCTTATTATTTACCGGGCGATTCAAGGAATCGGCGGCGGTGCTCTTATGCCGATTGCGTTTACCATCGTGTTTGACCTGTTCCCGCCGGAGAAGCGCGGTAAAATGACGGGTTTGCTCGGTGCCGTATTCGGTACCTCCAGCATTATGGGACCGCTGCTGGGTGCTTTTATTACCGATAGCGTTGGCTGGGAATGGATATTCTACGTCAACGTTCCAATCGGGATCGTATCCTTTATTTTCATCATGACTTCCTATAAGGAGACCCGTTCCCATGCCAAGCAGAAGATTGACTGGACGGGAGCCGCAACGCTTGTAGGTGCCATCATCTGCCTAATGTTCGGTCTGGAGCTGGGCGGGCAAACCTATGCATGGGACTCACCGCAAATTTTGGGCTTATTCGGGGATTCATTGCCCTGTTCGTTGTGTTTCTCTTCGCGGAGACCCGGGCAGCTGAGCCGATCATTTCGTTCCAGATGTTCCGCAAGCGCCTGTTTGCCTCGAGCAATATCGTGGCCTTGTTCTATGGCGCAACCTTTATCGTGGCAACCATCTACATTCCGATCTTTGTTAGCGGAGTGTATGGCGGAACCGCAACCAATTCCGGCCTCATTCTGATGCCGATGATGCTCGGCAGCGTTGCTTGCAGCCAAGGCGGCGGTATGCTCACAACTCGAACTTCGTTCAGGAACATTATGATCCTGTCGGTGTTTTGCTTTATTGCGGGTATTTTCTGCCTGAGCACGATAAATCCTGATACGCCTCGCTACCTGTTGACGATCTTCATGGTCCTGACCTACTTTGGCGTCGGGTTCTCGTTCTCCACCCTGAGCATGGCCTCCATCCATAACTTCGATGCCAGACAGCGTGGTGCAGCCACTTCGACGAACTCCTTCCTCCGCTCGTTCGGCATGACGGTCGGGATCACCATTTTCGGTATCATTCAGCGCAATGGCCTGAACAGCCGACTTGCTGAAGCCGCAGGGAATGCACTACTTAGGTGTCCCGCTGAATGCGGATGTGGTGCTTTCGCCCGAGGTGATGGGCCAGCTTCCTCCGAACGTACGCGAGCAAGTCACGGTTTCATTGGCCGATTCCATTGCGAATACGTTCTTGTGGGCGCTTGTGCCAGCGGTGCTGGCTCTGGTGTTTGTGCTCATGATGGGCAACGAACGGGTGGCCGTTCCTAGTAAGGTCAAGGGAGCCTAGTGGAATGTCGATGAAACTAGCCATTCTGGGTTTGCTGCTGGAGGGTGACTATCATCCGTACGAGATCCGGATCAAGATGAAGGATCGCGGGATGGATCAGTATACCAAACTTCAGATGGGCTCTCTCTATTACGCAGTAGACCTACTCGCCGAGGACAGATGCATTGAGGCGGTCGAAACCATACACAGCGACAGCCTACCGGACAAAACCATCTACCGGATCACGGATGCCGGACGCAAGCTTTTTGAACAGCTGCTGCTCAAGAAATTCAGGGACATCGAGCCTGTGCACCACCCGCTCTATATCGCCCTGCCTTTCTCACGCCACGCAGACCCAGCCGTACTTGCCCCTATCCTGCAATCCCGTATCCGGGATGCCGAGCATCGGGTGAATCATGCGTACCAACTGTATGAGGAACACAAACATATCGTTCCCCGCAGCGCCCAGCACCTCATGATCGGGCTGTATGAACATGCCAGGACCGACTTGAACTGGCTAAAAAGACTGCATGAAGACCTCGTGCAAGGAAAGCTTGGCACGATAGGCGAACCGCTGTTTCCGGAGGATGCCTCCGATGAGGAGGATCGCGGAGCCGATTCATCCCTGTAGGTCCTATCTCGGAATATGCAAAAAGAGCGAGAACTTCCCGTCAAAAGGGTTGTACTCGCTCTTTTTATAAGATAGAGGCAGATTCTAGAACAGGAATTCGTCCGGATTGGAGCCAAAACGTTTGTTTTGGTTCAAACCGTCAATGGCCGCCATATCCGCTGCGGAAAGCTCGAAATCAAAAATGCTTAAGCATTCTCACGGATACGATGGTCTTTAATCGATTTTGGAATGACAATAATGCCATTCTGAATATCCCAGCGCAGAATGACTTGCGCCGTTGTTTTTCCGTATTTCTCCGCGATCTGGGCCAGCAGCGGTTGATCCAGGTTGCCTTGCATCAATGGACTCCATGCTTCCAGAACGATATGATTCTCGCGCGCGTACCCCAGGAGCTCCTTCTGGGAGAGCAGCGGGTGCAATTCCACCTGGTTCACAACCGGAACAACGCCTTGTCCTCCATGATATGCTGCAAGTGGCGGATTTGGAAGTTGCTGACGCCGATGGAACGGACAAGTCCTTCCCTTTGCAGATGAATCAAGGCCTTCCACGTATCGAGGTATTTATCTTTTCCCGGCCAGTGCACGAGGTACAGATCAATGAAATCCAGTCCCAGCTTCTTGCGGCTCGTCTCAAAAGCTTGCAGGGTCTTCTCATAACCCTGGTCTTCATTCCATACCTTGGTTGTGATGAACAGCTCGTCCCGCGAAACGCCGGATTCGCGAATAGCTTGCCCCACGCCCTCTTCATTGCCATAGACAGCTGCGGTATCGATGCTGCGGTATCCTGCAGCGATTGCTGATTTTACGGATTGAATAACCTCTTCGCCTTCTTTGGTCTTCCATACGCCGAGGCCCAGCCACGGCATTTTGACGCCGTCATTTAAAGTAGGTCCATCGGTAAAAGTTTGATTGGCCATTGAAGAAATCCCTCCCTGATGTGTAATACTGCGGTTAAAAGCCGCTCTCTTAAGTATATCAAAAGCCCAGTATCCCGCTCAATGTTACATCACATGCCAGGGCTTCATGTTCGGTTTGTGTTTTTTCCATCTGATCCGGTTGTGATCACGCTTATATAGAGAAAAAGGGCCGTCCCCAGCAGCCATCAGCCACTTCCAGGTCCAGCCCTTGATTCTTATAATTTGCATGTGCATGCAGCAGGAATCTAATATTTGCGTTTGAAAATCCCAAAACTCAGCAGCCCGCACGATACCATGAACAGATACGGCCCCGCAGCAGCCCCTCTGATTGTCTGCCCAAAAAATCAACCGTTTTGGACGATACGTACATCATGGTCAAGATAATCGCTGCAAGCGCAAAAGCGTATGCAATAATCTTGTTCATCTTCTTCTCGCGAACCACTTTCAGAAATGGATAGATAAAACATACTATGAAAAACGCGCCGCCCTGCAAAAAGCCGTTCTCTGCAGCCACGCCAATATCCAGCCATTTAAAAAAGAAGGAAGCCAGCGCTAAACAGGTTGCTATAAAAATAAGTTTACTGCCCAGATCCCACAACTTGAATCGAAATTTCATCCATGTACACTCCCTAGTGTCAATCGCCCGGATGCCATTACACCCTTCGACAAACTTAGGGTTAATTATACCGGATTTTCGCTGCCGAGGGTAGATAAACTACAGGTCTGCAGCACTATTCAGCCATACGGTCTTACTCGCTGTAGGTTGACGTTTTCCTTGCTTCGGCTCCATATCCGGATATCCGATGTACAGGAAGCCCAGCATTTTATCGTCTGGTTTCAAACCAAACGCTTGGTTCATCAGGGCATGAAAGCACGGCTCACCCGTTCTCCACACGGCACCAAGACCAAGCTCATGGATTTGCAGAAGCATATTCTGAGTTGCTGCAAACACCGCTCCGTACTCTTCAAGCTCAATCACCTTCGGGTCCGTGGAAGGCTCAACCGCCACACCGATGACAAGCGGTGCACGATAGGCCTTCGTGCGTCCCGATTCACGAGCTGCAGCTACCACCTCTTCGCTGGTATCGTCGCCACCTGCAACCTGTATGTCTCCAAGAGCATTACCCAGAACGTCCCGTCCCTCTCCTTGCATCACAAAAACTTCCACGGCTCCGTGAGCTTGTGGTTCGGCGCCCAGGTCCCTGCTTCTAAGATTTGCTCAATCCATTCCTGCGGCACGGCGTCAGGCTTGACTTTGCCAAGGCTGCGGCGCGTACGGATCGCTTCACTTACATTCATATCTGATTCCTCCCGAGCTATATATAGTTGATCTTTTTACATACTCCTAATTGAGAGTCTATCTCAATTATAACAAAAGAGAAGAGGAACTGCTGCGGAGTCTATCAACCACATTTCATATATAAATTGACCAGCTGAAAATTAACTGGACCTTTTCACTACGAAACCGCTATCTCATTACCTAGTATTATTGTAATTTCCCCCTCTATTTTACTAGCATTTGGATTGAAATGTTCACAATCCACCTCTTTCTTTTGTCTAGATTTTCATACCATTATCTGGGATAATAAAGGTTAACTCACAGAGAAGATTAGGAGGATGATTCATGACTGATAAGCGACTTATAACCCCGGAGGATTTGTACCGGATGCACTGGGTAAATGACCCCGTTGTCTCTCCCGCAAGCGGAGCTATAGCATACGTACATAAATCCGTCAGCGAAAAGTTCGACGGCTACCGCTCCCACATCCGTCTGCTGCCTGCAGTTGGAACCCAGGACATTCCTTCACATCCGGCGAAGCCGATGCTGCACCTGCTTGGTCCCCCGACGGGTCAGAGCTCGCCTTCCTGCGTAAAAAAGGCGACAAGCCACAGATATGGATCATGCCTGCCAACGGAGGGGAAGCCCGCCCGGTTACCGACATGAAGCATGGTGTCAGTGCATTTAAATGGTCACCGGACAGCACGCGCCTTCTGATTCGAAGTGAGGCGGAAGCAGCGGAGTCTACCGAAAGCGAAAACCAAGGCGAAGACGACAAAAATAAGCTGCCCGAAGAAAAGATCATTAACCGCATTAAATATAAAGCCGATGGCGGCGGATTGTGGAATGGACGTAGAAATCATCTATATATCGTGAATCCGGCAACGGAGGATGCAAGCAAATAACTGATGGCGGTTATGACGTATATGCCTTCGCCTGGTCGCCGGATGGCGGCCACATCGCATACAGCAACAGTCTAGCCACGGAGCAGTTCCCGGATCCCGATCTGCGTTTGACCAACGATGTATTCGTGATGGACCTCACGGACAAATCCGTAACCGAAATAACGGACGGAACGCTGTCGATCGGGTCCATTGTTTTCACTCCGGATGGGCAGTATGTTCTTATGCTCGCCAGCGATCTCAGCTGCGGGTTTGCCACGCTGACCAAGATTCATCTCGTTCCGCTCTCCGGTGGAGAATCCCGTGTCCTCTTTACGGACATGGATGTTCAGCTAGGGCACGCCGCTGTAAGTGATATGAGATCCGGTGCAGGAACGCCTCCTCTGTTCAGCAAGGACGGTCAATCGGTATACCTCCAGCTTAGCCAGGACGGCGGCGTGCATATCGGACGCTTTGCTCTGGACGGCTCATCTTTTGACCTGGTGGTATCGGGTGAACGCGAGGTATATCAATTTGCTTTAACTCCTGAGGATACAATCATTTTTGCCGCTGCTGACCTGCTCCAGCCCGGCGATCTGTTCAGCTACTCTGCAGCCGAGGACAAAGAACGCCGCCTGACCCACTGCAATGAAGAGCTCTGGAATGAGATTACGTTAAGCACGCCGGAGTCCTTTACGTTCCATACCTCCGACGGCTGGCCGATTCAAGGCTGGATCATGAAGCCTGCAGGCTTTACCGAAGGCTCCAAAGTTCCGGCTGTGCTTGAGATTCACGGTGGACCTCAAGCCATGTACGCTCACACGTTCATGCACGAATTCCAGCTGCTTGCTGCAGTAGGTTATGCTGTATTCTATACAAACCCCGGGGCGGGCACGGGTACGGTCAGGTACACGTTAATACTGTCAGAGGAGATTACGGCGGACGTGACTATCAGGACCTGATGGAAGCTGTGGATTATGTTCTCGATACCTACACATATATTGATGCCTCCCGTCTTGGTGTCATAAGCGGCAGCTACGGCGGCTTCATGACCAACTGGATCGTGGGTCATACCGACCGCTTCCAAGCGGCAGTAACCCAACGTTCAATATCGAACTGGATTTCCTTCTACGGGGTCAGCGATATCGGTTACTCATTCACGCAGGATCAGATTTGGGGCAATCCGTGGGATGACCTGGAGAAGCTGTGGAAGCATTCACCTCTCGCTTACGTGAAGGACATGAACACCCCGCTCCTCATCCTTCATGGAGAACAGGATCTCCGCTGCCCGATCGAGCAGGGCGAACAGCTGTTCATCGCCTTGAAGCGGCTCGGGCGGGAAACCCAGCTGATCCGCTTCCCGGGAGCGGACCACAACTTGTCCCGTAGCGGCCACCCGCATCTGCGGGTAAAACGCTTGAGCCATATTGTCCGCTGGTTCGAAGAACATATCGAAAAATAGAACAAAGCCAAAAATATCCCCGTGTGTGTCGCGCCACATCGGGGATTTTTATGGCTGTTCGGCTGGGCGAAGGAGCGCGGCTGATCTGTAGAGCCTGCGAGCGCGGCGGTTCGCGCTCATACTTTACACTCACACCCCGACGGAAAGTGAAATACTTCCCACGCTCCCCTCTCGTTCACCATCCCGACATCAAACAGATCTATACACCGTCTCACCTGCAACTACGGTCTCCCGAATAGACATATTCGTCCCGTCCGCATAGCAATCGAACAGTGTCAGGTTCGCCGGACGACCAATGTCCAGCTCGCCTAATTGCGGCACATTCAACACCATTGCCGGGCGGCTTGTGACCGCGCTTATCGCTTCCGCCAGCGTCATGTCCGTATAGCGAATCGCATTCGCAATACCGACGTCCAGGGAAGAAGCGGAACCTACCAGTATCGCCGGATTCTCTACCGTATGCAGGCGGCCGTCTGCCGTCAGTTCCACTGCGCCTCCGATGAGGCTGCTGTACTGTCCGGGGGCCATGCCGCCGAACATGACGGCATCGCTAACGAGCACTGCTTTCTCCCGTTTAGCCCGCAGCATGGCTTTCAGCACGGACGGTGCCAGATGGTGTGTATCCGGGATAAAGGTTGCCCATAATAGGTCATCAGCCAGCTGTTGCCAAATATAGTTGGGGTGCCGCGGCAGAATCGGCTGTGAGCCGTTCCCCAGATGGGTCGACACCGTCGCCCCTGCCTGCACCGCTTGCTCGATCTGCTCCCCGGTAGCCATCGTATGCCCGATCGCTGCCACAACGCCTGATTTAACCAGTTTCTCAATAAAAGGAACCGCCCCTCACGCTCCGGCGCAAGTGTTACCATCCGAATTAGCCCGTCCGCCGCATCCTGGAGCCGCTGAAACTCATCCCAATCCGGATTTCGGACGTACTCTCTCGGATGCGCCCCACGACTGCCGTCTTCACCGGATAGATAAGGTCCCTCCATATGAATGCCTGCAATTGAGGCACTTCCCAAATGCCTGGATTGGACATATTGGGATAAAGCGGTGAATGCCTGACGCATCCGGTCGTAACTGCCTGTAATGACGGTTGGCAAATAGGAAGCAACGCCCCGGCGATGCAGCGCCAGCGTCACGCCTTCGATATCACTCCTCGATGTCACGGTGCCGTTCAAATCGTAGCCGCCAAAACCATTGACCTGCAAATCGATCCAGCCGCAGCTGATCCAGGGCAGCTCCACTGATGTCTCATGCTGACCCAACGGCCGCACATCCGCGATTCGTCCATCTAAAGCCTCTATTTCCACCAGTGCCCCGGTGTGCGGGAGCTTACCTCGCCACAACATAGGCGTCCCCTAACTGTTCTATACTTGTTCTTCGCATAAATGAACTCGATATCTGTGCAAGTTCATTAAATTACACAATTACCCTCACAGGTTTGTTCATATGACGCTTTCCCAGGCAGCGGAAGCGGTGATCATGGCTTCATCGACATGCTCCTCCGCTCCAGACAGAGAACAGATGAGCATAACTTTCGGTTCACCCGCTTTGCGCACTCTTTTCATGCTGCCGAGCACACCGGATGGTTTACACACTCGTATAACGGAATCAGCAGCTCTGCACGCATTACACCAGCATCCCTAATCTGAATAATTAAGCCCACTGATAAATCGGCGCTGCCGATGCTTTATCCAGATACAGCATCCAGCTTGGATGGGTCTTCAATATCGTGGCGGGCACCTGGTTATCTACTCCGCCTTGAATGGTATTTAGAATAGCTGCCGCCTTTGCCTGATGAGGCACAACCGATACGATATGGCTGCTCTTCAAAATCTGTTTGACCGTCATCGTAATCGCTTGCTGAGGCACTTTCTCATTCGATGCAAACCAGCCCTCCCTAACCTGCTGGTTCTTGCACGTATCGCTCAGGTTCACGATTGTATAAGGCGACTCGTTATCAAAATCAGCCGGATCATTAAAGGCAATATGCGCATTTTCTCCGATTCCAATCAAGGCCAGATCCACAGGCGCTTTCACAATTTCCTCATTCAACCGCTTCACCATGTCCTCAGGATCGCCTTCGCCGTTAATCAGCCATGCCTTGCCGACATTCGCGTAGGCCAGAAAGCGTTCCTTCAAATATTTACGGAAGCTCGCGGGGTGAGATTCCGGCAGTGCGATATATTCATCCAAATGGAACATCTCGATCTTATCCCATTCCATATCCAGCTTCACAAAATGCGACAAAAACTCAAACTGTGACGCGCCTGTTGACAGGACGATGCGCGCACTTCCTTTTTCCGCGATCGTATCGCGAAGAATGGCCTCGCAAGCGCGGGCTGCCTCTAAACCTGCTTGCTCCGCATGCTCCAATATGTTCAACTGCATAATGATAATTCCTCCTTGTTGTACAGAAATTCAAGCCAGAGCGCCGCTATGCAAAAATTCCTCCAGCCTCACCATGCGCTTCTCTACGCGGGAACGCTCGGCGGCAAACGCCATCAGGTGGCTCTGTATCGACGCCTTGGCCGAAGTGAAGCTGTCATGCTGGCCCTGGGACCCCACCGACTTCACAAAATCCTGGATCAAGCGCATATCCCCGCCGCCATGGCCTACATGGCCTTCCGGATCGACGAGTTGAATCACTTCCGACTTGCCGCTGCCAAAGCGGCGGATCTCGATTTCATTGGTCTCCATCGTGGCCCGAATCTCGCCTTCGGTACCCATAAGCTTGATCGTGCGGTTGCATTTTTCCGTGAATGCACTCATCGTGAACACGGCCGTAATGTCATGCTCGAACTCCATGCTGACCACCTGATGGTCCACGACATCGTTATCGCAATGATAGACGCATACCAAAAGGCCCCTCCAGCATCGCTTGGTAACGGGCCTCATAACTTGGATCGTTGCTTGCCGCCTCGCCCTTCCAGCCTGCGTTCTCGATCAGATAGGTGTTCGGCGCATAATACTGGCATTCATGAGACACCGGACATCCGTCCAGGCAGCGCTTCGACGCGCCGGGCGGAGCGGATTCCGGGCGAAAATGAGACAGATGGCCATAGGATGCCACACTCAGGCATTGGCCTCCGGCCAGCCATTGCATGATGTCGAGATCATGACAGGATTTCGCCAGAATCATCGGGCTGGAGGACTCGGTGTTATTGAAATATCCACGCACGTACGAGTGCGCCTGATGCCAGTAGCCGACGTTCTCATTATGCTGGATCGACATCAAACGGCCGATCCGTCCTTCATCGAGCAGCCGCTTAAGCTCCTGGAAAAAGGGGCGTACCGAAGAACATGGCAGATCGTTAGCGTACGGTCATAGGCTTCCGCCTGCTTACCCATATCGATGCATTCCTGCCATTCCGGCGACATCGGCTTCTCCAGCAGCACATGGTATCCCGCCGCCAACGCCTTCATGGTCGGCTCATAATGATCCCGATCCCTTGTGCAGATAAAGACGGCATCCGATTGCCGCGGCCTTGCAAACAGCTCATCCCAGCTCGTAAAGCATCGCTCATCGGCCAGCCCGAACTTGGCCTGGCAGCGGCTTCGCCGCACCTCATCCGGATCGGCAACCGCCACAATCCGCATCTCATCCGGCCGCTGGAGTGCATAACTGCTATAGATCATGCCCCGGAGTCCGGCTCCGATCAGTGTGACGGTCAGTGGTTTTGATTTACTCATGTCCTTCCACTTCCTTTCTCTCTCGTTGCCCGCGGTCATCGCCCTGCGGTTCGTTCAGCTCGGGAAGATCAAGCACCTTCAACATGCCGGGAAACACAACGCTCATCGCTCCCACTTCCTCAAGCTGCCGTGCACTGGCCAACTTCGAGATGCTGCTCAAAGAGTCAACGGCCTTAACCTGTCCAATCCCCGGATCGATCACAGCCGCAAGCTGCACGTAAAGCCCTTCCCGTCCCACGGCATAGAACGGGATGACTCCTCCCTGCCATTCATCAAAGTGCGAGACGACTTCTACACATCGAAGTACATCGAACGTGCGCAGTGCGGCCAGGCTATCCCCGAGCCAGATCAGATCATCGGCCAGCTTATGCAGCACCCCGAAATAGGAATGTGCAGGCTTTCCGTATATCGGATAAGGCTCATGAGGACCGACCCCGGACGTATTCAGCACCAGTACAGCGCAGCCGGATCGACACGTCTCCTGAATCCATTTCCAGTGCTCCTTCAATCGGCGGGTCCCTCCCCGCCAAACAGCAACGGTCAACGGCTGCTTTCGTCCGGTTGAATCCCCGGCAAGTCGGAATACATAACCGCTGTTCATGATGCCTTCCTGCGACCACCACAGACGGTAATCGGCCTCAAGACCCTCCACCACGCCTAGCCGGATCACGCGCGGATTCAATTCGCAAGGCTTGCGGAAAGCGTAGATCCTCTCCTGCAGCCACTTCCTTGCTTGATCCTGTCTTTGCTGCGTGGGCAGCAAGGACCGCGCCTGGGCCAGTCGATCGCAGCGATCCTCATTGAAATTCCTGATCGATCTTGCATCCGCATAATCCCGGTACACCTGACCGCTGGAGCAGCACCACAGATTTTCCGGCGGCAATGCCTCTATCTTCATTTCATAAGCTGCATTCACCCTCACCTGAAGATGCTGAACAAAAATGCTGCCGCGGCCTCTGCCAATCGGTCCGTATAGCGATGCGTGGAGGCATCGGTCACAAGCTGCACATGGTCTGGGTGACCCAGCAGCTCCCAGAAACGCGGCTGCGATCAACGGTACGCCGCGTACCTTCAATCGGGAAGAAATCATATTCCACCGCCAGCACAAGCAGCGGCTTCGGCGCAAAAGCGATGAGCAGATCCTCATGGTCATAACCAAGTCTGGTTAATCCCGGCCATACCTGCTCGGCATCCTGCACGCCCCCGGCATGCATATACAGCTCTTAGGTTCATGATGAAGGTGGCGGGAGCTGCCGCCGCAATGCGTTCATCGCAGACCATCATCATGGCCGTCTGGGTTCCGCCGCCGGAGTTTCCCGTTACGCCAATCCTTGCCTCATCCACCTCAGGCCGCTCGCACAAATAATCCACGGCCCGCATGGCATCATGAACGAAATAGCGTGCAATGCTGTCTCCGAGCCAGTGACACTGAAACCCGCATTGCTGATGCTCTTGCGTGCCCCAAATGCGGCTCCCTTCCTTCTCCTCCGAGTTACAGAAGCTAAGGCGCTCTCCCTGTCCTATCGGATCGATAGCCATCACAATCAGGCCCGCCCGGACAAATTGCTGGATGACACGCTGATAATAAGCGTTGTGCTTGCCTTCGAACTCGTGACCGCTCAGGAAGAGGATGGCCGCGGACCGCTCCTCCCGATGATCGGGCAGGTACAGATTCGAGGTGACATAATATCCCGGACTGGACTCAAACACGACTTTCTCTACCTGAAAGCCAGCCCCACGAGTCACATAGGTCGTGCGCCCCTTAAGGAAGGGATCCGATCTGACACCTGACGCTTCACCGAACCCCCTCGCCGTCCGGATCGAACGTCCCTTAAGCGGAGCGCTGTCAAGCGATTTATCCTCCCCGGTTGTCGGCCCTTCCTCCGTTTCCGGATTCGCAGAGACATCGGGAGCCCGCCGATGGACCTCAGGAAAGCCTCCCTGATCTCCACCTGTCGCACTCTTGCCGCCTCGGGCGTGACGATGGCATCCCGCATGGCGTCCCCGGCTGCAAATGCAGCATCGGAGCGGTCAAATACATGCGTCTTCAACTGATCCCGTGTGTCATATAAAGTACAGATATACTGCTCCAGTTCCTGCACGCTGTTCATCTCAACGAGCTCCCATTAACGAAATTCGGTGATATATCCGGGAGCGTAAGGGCCCTGCCTTCGGCAATGGAGCGGTTGGCCGTAGCGCCGATCAGAAGGATTCCGCGCCTACCGAGCTATCCGCTTGCTGCCCCAGCGGGTCGTCAATTCCCCTTCAAACAGCGCCTTGCGCAGCTTCGCATCACCGCCACCATGACCGCATGGCCGAGGTATTAACCTCTACAACCTCCTCGGAGCCATCGGTTCGGTAAATATGAATCCTGCTTGCTTCCACTTGCTTCATATCCGCATTACTGTATATATTTGAGACTTCAATTCGCCCTTTACTGCCGTTGATTGCGGCGCGCCATCCCTCATACGGGCTGTACGCGACCAGGGAATAGGTAAGCATCGCATCATTGTCATACCGGACGTTGACCGACATCGTATCGTAAATATCGATCCGGCTGTCAAACAGGCAGCGGTCCCGAATATATCCGTCCTCTTCTTCAGCCTGATGATAGTATTGTTCAATGAACGGGTCCTTCTCAATATCCGTATAGAACTCGCAATCGGCTTTCCGGTGACAGGTCAGACACCTTGCTCCATGCTCCTGCCGATCGTCACCATACACCCGTCTCGTTCCGAAAGCATGCACTTCAGCGGGACGGCTGTCCATCCACCAGTTCATGATGTCAAAGTGATGCGTGGACTTGTGCACCAGCAGTCCGCCGCTGTTCTTCATCTCGGCATGCCATCTGCGGAAGTAATCCGCTCCATGCCTTCGGTCCAGAAACCACTCCAGATCCATATGGTAGATCTCGCCGATCGCCCCTTGAAGCAGCAGTTCCTTCACGGCTGCAAAATATGGCGCAAACCGCAGGTTGAAGGTGACCGTCACCTTCTTGCCGCTCGCCTGCTCCGCTTGCAGAATTTCACGGCATTTGTCTTCATCAATCGTCATCGGCTTCTCGCTGATGACATCACACCCGGCGCTCAAAGCTTGCACGATATAAGTGTGGTGCGTATAATCCGTACTCGCCACGATGACCACATCCGGCTTCGCAGCCGCGATCATCTCGTGGAAATCGTCATATACGGGAATTCCTCCACACTCCTCGCTAAGAAGGCGCGCCCGCAGCGGATTGGCATCATATACGCCTTCAAAGGCCGCGATGTGACTCCAGTCCGTTACCATCGGCTTAGCAAACATATACAGCGCTCTGGATCCAGCGCCGACCAGCACGTACTTCTTCATGTCGTAAGTTCCTCCTTCAGCCCTTCATCCCTGTCGAAGCGATACCCTGAACAAATTGCTTCTGCGCGAACAGATAAACCAAGACAACAGGCAGTGTCGTAATGACGGCCCCTGCCATCAGCAGCGCTTGGTTGACATTCTCCGATTTCAGGTAGAGCAAGCCGAGCGGTAATGTATATAATTCCTTGTCTTGCAAGTAAATCAAGGGTCCCAGCGTGTTGTTCCACGCGCCCATGAAGGTGAATACCCCAGCGCAGCCAGTGCCATTGCACAGCGGCAGATAGATTTTGAAGAATATGCCCGGAGGGCTGCAGCCATCAATCGTAGCCGATTCATACAGCTCTTTAGGCAAGGACTTGATGAACTGGTGCATCAGGAAAATACCGAACGCCCCGCCCAGAAAGCTGGGCACAATCAAAGGGTAATACGAGTTCAATGCGCCAAATTCTTTCCAGATGAAATAGGTTGGAATCATCGTCACTTGAGACGGTATCATCAAGGTTGCCAGCATGATCATATAGATGAGACCCCGCAGACGGAAGGTGAACATCGCAAGCCCAAAGGCCACAAATGCGCTGGAGACCAAGGAACCCACCATCTCGATCGAAACGATGAAAAAACTGTTCATGGTGTAACGACCGAAGTCGATTTTGTTCCATATCGTCATATAGTTATCCCAATTCATCGGATTCGGGATTAACTGCGGCGGCATCTGCGAAATGGCGCCTACCGTTTTCAGCGACGTAGACAACATCCATATGAATGGGAACACCGTGAACACCGAACCAACGATCAGCAGCAGGTACATAAGCACCTTAAGTAAGGGGTGAGTGGTCTTAGTCATAGTGCACCCACTTCTTCTCGAAATACTTCTGGAACAGGGTGAAGACTAGAATGATGACAAACAGCAGCCACGCCGTGGCGGATGCAGGGCCCATTTTGAAGAGCAGGAACGCATCCCGGTACACCAGCAGATTCGGAACCATATTCCGTTCCGGGATCCCCGTGGTGATGGACCCGAACAAACCGAGGAACACATCAAATGCCTGAAACGCCGATATGGTCGACAAAATCATCACGAGATACACCATCGGCGTTACCATCGGGAACACAACCTTCGTCAGCTGCTTCCAGCCATTGGCGCCGTCGATTTGCGAGGCTTCCAGCACCTCCTTCGGAACATTTTGCATGCCTGCCAGAATCATGATCATGGATTGTCCTACACCCTTCCAGACCTGAACGATTGCGATGCTGGAGATCACCATCAGCCAATTACTGCTATCAATCCATTTCACAGGGTCGAGCCCCATGGATTCCAGTGCCCAGTTGATGACACCGTATTGGTAGTTGAACATCCATACCCATACCACGCCACCGCGATCCACGGGGTTACGACGGGCAGGAAGTAGAACAGGCGGAACAATCCCTTGGCCCGAATGGCCTGATTCAGCATAAAGGCGATCACAAACGCCATGATTGTCTGAATCGGTACGAAAATGAGCGCAAACACAAATACATTTCGGATGGACACCCAGAACTCATGTTTGTTCAAGACGCGAACCCAGTTGTCCAGCCCGATCCATCTTGGCGCGTTAAACAAATCCCACTCCGTGAAGGAAATATACGTGGAGAACACAATCGGAAATAAGAGGAATACCACGACGTTAACGACAAATGGCAATGTGAATATATAGCCCCAGTATCCTTGTTTCTGCATGACACACCTACCTTTCGATAGCGGGAAAGAGGTGCAATCCGCTACTTCGTCAAGACTGCACCCGCTCTGATCCCATGAAGCTATTTACTGGAGTCCAGCACTTCCTGAACCTTGGTATGAATATCTTTCGCGCCGTCCTCAACTGAAACATTGCCTACCATGATTTCATTGACCACCTGCTGCACCAGAATGCGCCATTCGCTCCAGGTAGCATTTTCATCCAAGGTAACGCCGCCTTCATCAATGCCGTCCGTGAAAGCTGCCTTGTTCAGCGGTTTCGTTGTACTGTCCTTCAATTGATCCAACGCTGACTTCTTCACAGGCAATGTGGAACCCGTCTTGACGATCATGTCCTGTACTTCGTCGCTGAGGTAATATTTCAGGAACTCCCAGGCAGCACCCTTGGATTCCTGCTTCGCTCTGGAGGAGACAAGCCAGGTGTTGGCTACCATCGGAACATAACGCTTGCCGTCAACGCCTTTCGGAATTTTGACAACATCCCAGTTCGTATCCGCAAAGCTCTCGTTCATATTCACCTGCAAACTGTATTGGAGGAAATACATCGCCGCCTTGCCGCTTGCAAATACTTCGAGCTCGCCGCCGTTCGCTTTCAGAAAGTCGATGTCCGCAAAATATCCCTGGTCCAGCCCATCGTACAACTGCTGCAGCCCGGTTGCAGTCTTGGGGTCGTCAAACCGCGATTTCGTCAAGGTATCATCCAGTGCGGATCCGCCTGCCTGCTTGATCCAAGGGAACCATCCGTTGGTTATGGAGAACGATCCGATAAATCCGAATTGACTCGTTCTGTCTCCTTCCTTGACCGTCAGTGCCTTGGAGGCTTCGATCAGATCGTTATAGGTCCAGTCATCCGTCGGCACCGCGACGCCAGCTTTCTCGAAAACATCCTGGTTATACGCGAGTGCAATCGGATTAATGCCATGAGGCACACCCCAGACCTTGCCGTCGGGTGCCTTGGCCGAGAACAAACCGTCGATATATTCGTCTGCCTTCAGATCCGCTTCAATGTAGGAGGATAGATCCTCTGCTACACCGCGCTGTCCGTAGCTAAGTATGGTAGCGTTCTCTTGGAACCAGACATCCGGCATCGTGTTGCCTGCGATTTGTGTGGCGATCTTGGATGTGAAGTCCCCCACGGCGCTTCTTGAATTTCAACGTTAATGTGCGGATGGGAGGTTATAAATCCATCGATAATTTCCTTGCTCGTCACCTCGTAGCTTCCAGGCAGCCCAATCTTCAGGGTCACTTTCTCTTTATTGTCTGTTGATTGATCAGGTGATGCCTCCCCATCGGTTGACCCGCCGGATGAGGAGCATGCGCTGAAAATCATCATAAACGCCAGCATCAGGGAGATCGCACTAAACTTCTTCGACATTGAAAACCCTCCTTTTTTGTTTAAAAATAGGATTGCGTGTTTTCTGCTCCAGCTCATTCCAAATGTTTTAAAATTTATAGTAATCGATTTCTGTACCGAGTATAGCATGGAAGCCCTTTCTTGAATAGAGTTTTCTATTATCTAAATAATGATTTTTATTTCACAAGTCCGAGGTCAGGCTTTGTATAAGGTATTACGAGGTTTATTAGGCATAGTTTTCCACATGTTGTTACTGAATGGGATCAAGTCATTATTCAGTAATCGATATCTTTTAACGCAAAAATAAAGCCCGAGCAATACCTGCTCAGGCTTTATTCCGCTGCATCATTTCCCCTCGCCCCGGATATCCCGGATCGACTTTCTCTCCAGCAGCTTAGGTTGAAGCATCACGTCAAACATCGGGCTGTCATCGCCCTGCATCATATCCAGCAGCATTTTGCAGGCCATCTTCCCCATCTCATAATCTGGCTGCTTAATCGTCGTGAGCGGCGGATGAATCATCTGTCCCACGTCGATGCCGTCAAACCCCATAACCGAAACCTGCTCCGGCACCTGAATATCGCGCTGGGACAGCTCGTTGATCACACCGAAGGCCATCATGTCATTGCATGCAAAAATCGCCGTCGGCTGCGGCGAGTGCTCCAGCAATTTCTGCGTCAGCTGCTTGCGTATCGAATTCGGTGATGGCATTGTACACTTCCTCAGTCTGAGACTCGACCACCAGCGGCTTCAAACCCGCGTCCTTCATGGCCGACATGTAACCCTGGTGAATGCTTCGGCGGCTAGGACGATCCAGCTTGGAAGTAACATAACCAATGCGTTCATGCCCCTTCTCCTGCAGATGCTTGGTCGCCAGGTAGCCTGCTTTATGGTAGTCGAACTCAATCTGATTGACGTTGTCCTCATCGATCTTCTGGTCAATTGCGATGACATTCAAGCCAAGCTTCATCAATTGTGTCAGTTGACTCTTGTCCTTGGAAATCGAGGAGATAATCAAGCCCTTGACCTGTTTCTCCATGATCGTCCTTAAATATTCATCCTCCAGCGCAGGATCTTGCAAGGAATTGCACACGATAACGGTAAAGTTATTCTGCCGGGCTACCTCTTCGATCCCGAAAATGACGGAAGAATAAAACGGATTCACAATAGAAGGAATGATGACTCCGATCGTATTGCTGCTATTCTTCTTCAGCTGTTTACCCAGCATATTCGGGATATAATTGATTCCTTCGCGATTTGCTGGATACGCTCCTTAAGCTCCTTGCTGACAGGATAGCTGCTGTTGCTCAACACGCGTGAAACCGTCGCCGAAGAAACGTTTGCCATCTTGGCTATATCATGTATCGTGGTCGGCTTCTTCATAGTATCCCTCACTTGTAGTAATCGTTTACTATAGTAAAGTATACAAATAGCTGACATAGAAAGCAATAGAAGCTGGAGGACTTTCGTTTGCCCATCAACTTACTCAGTCAAGCGGCAGCAGACTGATAAATTGAAATGGCGGTACAAGGATTACCCTGAGCACCGCCATTTCTCTATTTAACATTTTTCGGCAACTACTGCTTATCAAGTCCCTCTTTCAGAGCATCCCACATCGGACTGTCGATCTCTATTCGAGGCGGCTGCTCTCCCTTTTCAATTGCCTCCCAGTACTTCCAATTCGGCTTTTTATCTCCCATCTCGTAATCCATCCCGTCCCAAGTGTCTTCTCTGAATGCGTAGAACGCCCAATGCCAGCCATATTCGTTAAATATGGATATCAAATCGGCTAGATATTGATCTGCTCCGGTTACCATCCGGTTAATCCCGAACTCCTCGGCAATAATCCGATTGGCAGGAACGTTATGTTCAGCCGCCCATTTGGCAACGGGCTCCAGAAATTGTTTTAAAGTTTCTTTGTTGAATTCCTTTTCTGTTTGCTGTTCTCCAACCTTCACTTTTCCCGGATATTCAATTGCAAGGCCCTTTTTCTTGTTCTGACTTGTCAGTTCATAAGGCTCATACATATGGAAAGCGTATAACACGTTATCATCCTGCACCCTTCAAATATTGGAATGCCCACGGCGTGGCATATAGGCCCGAATTTAAAATAATGGGTGTGTCGGAATCCACCGTTCGAATGGCCTTGACGATAGTATCGTACAGCTTGTTCAAGTCTGCGGCTGTGCCCTCAACCCCCTTATACCATTCGGCATAATCCTCAGTCCAGAAATCGTGAAAGCCCGTCGCCGTTTCGGGATGCGGCTCGTTGATCAGATTGTAACCAATCACCGCCGGGTGATCCTTCAATCGGCTTGCAAGATCTCTCCAGAAAAGTGCTGCTTGTTCATGATAAGCTTCATCTTCCCATATCCGATCATCGTTCTTCTTGTTATTAAACTGCCTCCAGCGGTCTCCCGGGAGACTGAGGACAGTCAGCACTACTTTGGAGCCGCGAGCTTCAGCCGCATCCAGATCGCCCTTTAATTTAGCAAAATCCTCCTCCACCAAACCTTCATATTGATCTGCATTCCCGATAAGGAAGTCACGGTTCGGCTTCAAGTCCGGCTGGTCATTAAACAGAAAATCACGGTCCTTGGCCCATTTGTCCGGGGCAAGCCGAATAAACTCGATATTGCGTTCCTTGGCGGCTTCGTAATTCTCCGGCAGCGATTCGGAGTTCATAAAGTTTGTCCCTTTGCGCTGCTGGTTCCAAAATGTAATTTTGCCCTTGGGCTGCTCTTGTATTTGCCCAGATCCATTCTCCCCATTTACCGGGGCTTGGTGTTAGGAGCGGGTTCACCGCATCCGGCTACGAGCATTACAATGGATGCCAGGAGGAGCAGCCCGGAGGCTCTCCAGCGCCTCTTCACCCGGTGCCTTACCGCACTTTGGGAACTAACGCGTTGCGAAATACCTCCTGCGTTTCTTTTTTGAATTGTATTTTCATATCATCACCTCAGAACCTACTCTAACCCCGGTTTGTTACACGAATGTGACAATCCATCATGCCCATTGGTCTTACTGCTGTCTGCATGCACAAAAAGACCGCCAGGGTATCCCTGGCGGCAAAATATATGGTGGAGGAAGGAACTTCATCGTTCAGTAGGAATAAGGAGCAGCTAAAAATGACTGAGATTACACTTCAGGCGTTCCGTAAGTTGCGAACCAGCCTTTGATGGTATTGAAATCATCTGTAAAGGACAGGGAGAGCTGCAGCAGCACACGCGCTTGTTGAGGACTCAGGTTGTCACCTGAAATGATGCCTTCCCCGCCGCCGTATACGCTACCGGAGCCTGTCCGGGTCGTTGTTACGAAAACCACCCCTTCTCGATCGCTTCTTTACGGGCCGCACTCATCTCTCTCGAGATACCGCCTGCGCGGTACCGGAAGTGACGATGCCTTTGCTCCGTCGGCAACAAAGCCTTTAATCGCGCCGCCGCCAGCTTCCTGATAGGAAACCGCAATCTCAACCTTCGCCAAATCCGCTTTCGTGATTTTGCTCAGGTCAAATACCGGATTCCCTTCTCCCTCTGCCTTCATTGCACGAAGCGGGGCACGATATATCCGTATATTCTCATCGTCGATATATCCGACTGCGCCGAGCATCGGCGTTTCGAAAGTGTCGGTACGGTAGTCATTGGTTTTGGTTACGCCGCGCGCCAGATGGATCGTATCATTCAGCATGAGCACGGTACCGAAGGATTCTGTGCGGCCGCTTCCGGCAAGCTTGATGGCATTGTACAGGTTCGCTTGGGCATCGGAACCGATAACCGTCCAAGGTCTCATGGAGCCTGTAATCACCACAGGCTTATCGCTTTGCACGGTCAGATCAAGGAAGTACGCAATCTCTTCCATCGTATCTGTTCCCGTTGTGACAACAACGCTGTCATACACCTTCAGCGCTTGGTCGACGGTCTGGGATAGATCATACAAGTCCGCCATCGTATAGGCGCTGGATCCGGAGTTGCCGAACTGGAGAGTGCTGATATCCGCAATCTTGTCCGTGTTCGGGAGTTCACCCACCATGTCTTCAATCTTCAGCGTACCCGCCCGGTAAGATTGGAAGCTGGTGGCATCTGTCGATTGGCCTGCCAATGTCCCGCCTGTCGCAACTACCAGAACGTTAGGTTTCGCCGACTGCTTGGCAGCTTGCGATAATGGAGGAACCGTCGTATTTCTTCCAGGCGCCGCAGGGTCTGTGCAGGGGCTGGCGTACTAACCGTTCCCTTGACTTCCGTCACCGCAGCAGCGTGCGCCGCATAACTTCCGATCAGGGATAAGGAAATAACAAAAGCAGTTATTGCAGCGGTACTCCAGACGGCTATGGGACGTTTTGACTTTGGTTTCATCATTGCACTCTCCTTTGATGTAAGGTTATGTCATATTAACTGACTCAATAATATGTATTCGTTAGCGTTATTCTATTTAATGTTAGTTAATATAACAAAATTGACATGTAATAGAAAAAGCGTTTACAAATAGAGATATGAAACGATATTCTTATCTTTTTAGCCATTTTCAACAAATTGAAAATATTAAATCCCAAGATTCGGGAGAGCTTCTATTTATATATAAACCTTATCAACGTGTTATATAACATTACATATAAGGTGATGTATTTATCACTGAATAAAAAAGGATAGCCCACACCATCCGGTTGGACTATCCTTTTGCAACTCACTCTTTATCCATGTTAATCCGACAACATCGCAGGTTTGCTTCATTCAGCGAATACGCTTCGGCCTCAATCTGCCAAAGGCGGTTTCATTGCTGCATCCCCCATAACAAGGGCTGACACTGACGCTATCAACATCATTCTAATTTTATTCATAAATCCTTACTCTTTATCGTCCTTTGTATTTGTATTCGAGGTAATATGGAACTCTTCCATCATGTTCCGGAAACGTACGCCGAAGCCTTCCGAGGCCTCCAGGAAATACTGCTGCTTCACAACAAAGCTGCCGCCCTGCCCGTTATCAAAAACATAATACCGCACTACCGGATCGTCCCACTCTTTACCGCGGTTCCGCCAATGGCACGCACTTCCCAGCCTTGAACCGGTTCCTCGACCAGATTCGACTCTACCTTCGGATAGTCTTGCAGCTCACCCTGGATTCGCTCCGCTGCAGCTTTAGGGTCGATGCCCTCCTGCGAGATTTCCATGAACACTTCCGGATAGCGGCCATCCGTCGGCTTCTCCTTCAATTCAATGCGGTCAACGTCCGCTCCATGAACCATCTTAAATGGCTCTCATCTATATAAATCACGTAATCCGCACCCTCATGCAAGGAATCCACACTCGTTTCCGGCATCCCTTCAAGCTCCTGCTCCACCGTTTTCTCTGGAGCAAACCATTCCTTCACCTGATCGATAAAAGCCTGGACAGGCACCGTCTGAAAACTGACGGCAAACACGATCGCTGCTGCGGCTGCGGTTCCCACGATCCAGTAAGCAGCTCTTCGCCGAGGCGCGCCTTACCTTCGACTCGCGCGGAGTGAATGGCGCTTCGGATTCGGCCTTTTGCGGCGCAGGCTCACTATGAATACGCTCTTTAATCGACGTCCATATCTCATCTTTATATTGCATCGCATCATCCGTACCCTTCTCTAAGCTGTCTTTAAGCTGTTTATCCAATGGATCACGTCCCATGCTGATTCCCTCCCCTTTTTGCAGCATCCATTCCTTTAACTTCTTTCTTGCTCTGAACAATCTGGATTTCACCGTGTTGACGTTCAGCTCCATCATGTCGGCAATATCCTTCTCGGCAAAATCATTCAAATATTTCAGAATCACCGGGATCCGATGCTCGTCATCAAGCCGCTGTACCATCTCGTATACCTCACCATGTAGGTCGAAATCGTAGGTGTCGGTTTCCGAAGGAAGATCCCGCTCCTCCGAAATCTCGGAGGGCACCATCCTCGAATGTTTCTTCAAATACCGGTTGCACTCGTTATAGAGAATCCGGTTGAACCACGGATCGAAGGGCCTGCTCAAATCATAGGACCCCAGATTGCGGTAAACCCGGATAAAGGTTTCCTGGACCACATCGGCAGCGCTTGCCGCACTTCCGGTTACCGCCGTTGCCGTGCGAATCGCCCGATCCGCATATAACCAGTATAGCTCTTCAAAACCTTCATCGCTGTATTCTGTTTTTAGTCGTTGTATAAGGTCGTGTACCAAACCGTGTTTCCCTCCTTCCACTTGGCCAATCACTTATAATACCCTGCCATGCCGGAGAAAAGTTTTCGATATTTATTTTTAGTATCTCACAAAAAAGGATACCTCGATGCCGCACGGCCGAAGTATCCTTTATCAATATTATACCCTGAAATTACACCTGTCTTAGGTATCGGCTCGATTGGGGTCGTGTGATGGTTCATCGGCTCTGCCTGCCGCTCTGCCTTGCGCAGGTACTTCTGATTGCGCCAGCGGAAGTAAGACAGCGCACCTCTCAGATATTCGTCAGCGATCATGCACGAATAGATACCGATCAGTCCCCAGCCCATATGAACGCCGAGCACGTAGGACAGCACCGTGGCGACCAGCCACATCGAACCAAGGGAAATATACATCGTGAACCTCGTATCGCCCACAGCATTGAGCGAGTTGCCTAGTGTCATGTTGAGCATTTTGCCCGGCTGAAGAATCAGGTTCATGCCCAGCAGAGAGGCCCCGATTGCGATGATGGTCTGATCATTGGTAAACATGCCAAGCAGCTGCTTGCCGAATACAAACAAGATAAAGCCGTTAACAACAACATAAATCGTGCCGATGCCCAGCGCGCGGTAGGCGCTTCGGTAGGCCTCCTTCGTACGTCCTGCCCCGAACAGATGGGCAATTTGAATTTGGGCGGCCATCGCGATGGACGAGCCAAGCAGGAAGCAGAAGGATTCGAGTGTATTCATATACGTGCGGGCAGCGAGCTCCGCAGCGCCAAGCGTAGCAATGAAGGTGTAAATGATGAGCTGCGAGAACACCCAGCAGGACATATTCACCCCGAGCGGCCAGCCGATTTTTAATACCTCGCCAAACAGCGGACGGTCAAACACTCGGAATTCTCTCCACTTGACCCGGTATTCAAACGAACGCAGGAATATATAGAGCAGCAGCAGCACAGCAAGCAGACGGCTGACCACCGTCGAAATTGCCACATAGGTTAGCCCCCACTGCGGGAAGCCAAAGGCCCCGAAAATAAAGCCGTAGTTCATAATCACGTGGATAATGTTCATGCCAATGGCTACGTACATGGGGGCTCGGGTGTTCCCGGTATTGCGAATGACGGTGCTCATCGTCGCCATCATGGCAATCAGCACCATGCCGCCCCCAACAATCGAGATATAGGTGCTTAAGCAAGTGGAAGCAGGTTCTCCGGCAATTGAAGCACAGCGGCAATCTGCTCCGGCACAGCAAATAAGATCACGCTGCATACGATGCCGATTAAGGTAGTCACACTTAGTGCCATAATCGCGATCGTTCGGGCATCCCCTGATTTGCTGGAGCCGATTTTTTGCGCAATGAGGATACTGGCACCGCTGGCAACTGTCATAAACAGCGTTGTCATCGCCTGAAAGAGCTGATTGGAGAAGCCTACCACCGCAACCGCGTCATCAGATATACGGCTAACCATCAATGTATCGACTGCTCCAAGCAGAAACTGCAGGAACAGCTCAATAAATATAGGCCACGCAAGGACCCATAGTGTAAATTTGCTTGTGTTTTTATCCAACATTCCAACCTCCACCCATGATGTAAGGGTTAAACACAATTCATGATAAAACGGTCTTTAACCTTCTCAAATTATAGATGGTATACTGGAGTTATAATATCATTTTCCGAACGAAAAATATAAAAATTCAAACCTCGAGGATCACGAAAGGGCTTTCCTATGACCATCCTGAATTTCACCGTTCCGCCGCTTCCGGAATATATCAATAGCGGTCTCACCCGGGCTCCCATCCATGGTGGACATCCCAACCGCAAGAACATCGGCATTTTCGATCTGCTCGTTGTCATGAAGGGTCGGCTTGATGTTACAGAGAATGGAAATCCCTATGAGATCAAACCGGGCATGTATCTCATCCTGCGGCCCGATACGCATCATTTTGGTACAAACGGATGTACCGAAGAGACCGATTATTACTGGCTCCATTTCCAGACCTCCGGGGACTGGCATGCCGACGAGACCGTCCAGGCGCCAAGAAAAGAGGAGGTGCCGGAGCTGAAAGCGATGGCGCCGAACTATTTTACCGTCAAAATCCCCCAGTTCGGCACCCTGCCTCAACCGGAGAAAGCCATGGAGCTTCTGGCAACCATGTCCTCGCTGGTTCAGTACGGCCATCAGGCCAAATTTTTATGGCGGCAGCAGGTGGTTTTTCAAGAGCTCATTGAACAGCTGGCCGCCGCACTCGATACGCCAGTATCCTCGCCTTCGTCCGCTTGCGCCGAACGGGCCGCAGCTTATTTGCGGAAGCATTATCGTGAGGAATTCAAGGTGCAGGAGCTTGGTGACCGCATCAACTTTCACCCTGTGTATATTGCGCGCTGCATGCAGAAGGAATTCGGCTGCTCGCCTGTTGAATATTTGCAGCGCTACCGGATCGAGCAAGCCAAGATGCTGCTGATGCAGACGGATTTCAATATCAGTCGTATCGCAGAGGAGGTCGGATTCAACCATGCGGCCTACTTTACCTCCTGCTTCACGAAGCAGGAAGGCATATCTCCGCGGAAATATAGACAGCGGTTCTTTATGAATTAAAATCATTTTCGACAAATTCGAGAAAGTGACTTGCATCCCGTGCGGGAAGTCTTTATAATGAGAATTATCCATATGATAATGATTATCATTACCGGACAAGTGAGAATGTGTTGAGAATCTATGCAACACTTGAGGTTACACCTGTTTCGCTTGGAGAGTCTATAGATAAAAGGAGAGCCGATTGACTTATGAAAACGACTTCCCGCCGCTGTTCTCTGCAAATGGATGACTATCTGGACCTGCTGAATCTCGCCATCCAGCTCGGAGACGTGAAATGGCAGAAAGAAATCACCCGCAAAATGGAAATGACGCTGTCCATGCTGGAAACAGCCGCCCAGTAAATATAGAAGACACAAGGATTACATAATCCTGTATATAGGAAAGACACCCATCGCTAATTCCAGGCATGAACCAGGAACCCCGGTAAGGTGTCTTTTTTGCTATGTATGAATGCCTTCTACTTGACCGAATAACCATGAAGATCTTGCCCCAAACGTTTGTTAAGCGCTACCAATCCGTCGTAATTGGATATATTCAGCGTCACCTCGGCACCCTCCTGCGACTCTGGTAGATAGTATACCTCGCTCATAAGGGAGAGCAGCGCTTCCGAATCCCGCATGATGAGAGCGTATTTATCCTCGTCAGCTTCCAGGAAACGACCGTTCTCTGCGTAGCTGTCCCGAATGCTATCCGACAAGGCCAGCATCTTCTCCGCAATCGGGTTTAACAATGAAGAATGGACAGCCTTATCCGCCGTCCTGGAATATGCTTCAATCGCCGCAAGCTTCAATCGAACCTCCGCCAGGCGCGCTTCATGAAGCGGCATCGACTTCAACTCCAGGATGTCGGTATAGTGGCTCCATATTTGAGCAAGAGACGTCCCCAATACGCTTTCCAGGGTCATTCTCGCCCCCTGCTCCATCCTCTTCTGATGCTCAAGCACAACAACGGTACATACAACAATTAAGGCTACAATCCATACCCAGACCCATTTGGCCGATTTCGACATGACACACCTCCAACTCTATTTATTTTACCATAAAAAGGATAAACCAAGAGGTTGGATATCTCCTCTCACTTAAAAATCCCGCCATTTTCCAAGCGCAGAAAACGGCAGGATGATAAGGGATGCACAGGAAATGGCAGCCAGGCTATCCCTGCTGCAGCCCGGCATCCGTCTGAACCTTAATCCGGAATTCATGCGGCGAGATCCCTTCAAGCTCCTTGAACACACGTGAGAATTGCTTGATGTTCTCGAACCCGACGGCTTTGCCTATGTCTGTAAGCTTCAGTGTCCCATCCTGGATTAGATCTTTGGCCTTGGCAATCCGCAGCTTCTTGAGAAAGACCACAAAGTTCTCGCCCGTATGAGCCTTGAACGCTTCACTGAAATAGGAATAATTCAAAGAAACATGATTGCTGACCATCGCCATATTAAGCGGTCTATGGAAATTCTCCTCCATGTAACTCACAGCCGCTTTGATCTCGGAATGCTCGCTGTGGGCGGAGCGGATGCCCTTGATGTATTCATTCACGTTAAGCAGCAGATGCTCCAGATTTCTGAAATACGCGTGAAAATGACGGTAATTGTCCATCGTGCCTACCTTGCGGTACAGCTTCAATACCTCCACCATAGACTCCCCGTAAATTCGAAACACTTCATCCAGTACCTGTTCATTAATCCGCTTGCTGACCTGCTCCAAATAATCAATGGCTACATGCGGCATATCCTCGATATGAAAAATATCCAGCAGCAGCGCCTTGATCTCACGCTCGCGTTCTGTACCCAGCATATTGCCCAGCTTGCGGATATCCTCCTCCGGCACCGGATAGGTATGCAGCGCTCCTGAATATCGTCATGACTCATCAACTTAACGTTAGGATGTATGAACGTATAATTCATCGCGGTCAGGGCTTGCTTGTAGCAAGCCCGGATATCTTCCACCCGGAAACCCTCGCAGCTGATCCCTACGAAGAGCCCGTCCATCTCTCGCTCGGTAAACTGCCGTGCAAGCTCCTCGAATAAACCGTCCGGGCTCCCGATCAGCACAACCTTTCCTGTGCCGTCCAGGAAGCAAGCACTGATTCGCCCTTCGACAGAAGCCATTATATGATCAATCAGTTGCTTGAGCTCATTCTTGTTCATGGCATTGCCGTCTTCATACTTATACTTCATCACTGCAAGTCGGAACGGCTTCATAAACGTATCAAAGCCGATCTCTTTCGCCGCAGCTTCCATATCCTTGAGGGAACCTTCCGGCTGCTCTAACAGCTCCTTCAGGCGATGGGCCTGCAGCTGCTGAAAATACACCTCGCTGGCCGCCATTCGTTTATGCACATCCGCCTGCCAGAGCAACGCTTCTTCCGTCTTTCTCAGCGCGGCGAACAGTTCATCCCGGCGGATCGGCTTAAGCAAATACTCCTTCACCTGATACCGGATCGCTGCCTTCGCATATTCAAAATCATCATAACCACTTAAGATTAGCACGATGGGCTTAACCCCAGTGTGCTCTCCAGCTCAGTAAATGCCTCAATCAGGCGAATCCCGTCCATGACCTAAGCATCCGGATGTCTGTAATTACGATATCGGTACTGCTCATGAAAGGAATCCAGCGCTTCCTGTCCCTGTGCAGCTATCCGGATATCGTATTGATCCGGGAACTCCCGTTCAATCATCATTTTCAGTCCATGCCGGATATTCTTCTCATCGTCTACGATCATCAGACTTCTCATGTCCACTGCCTCCTCCTGTTAACAGAACCTTAGGGAACGTCATGGTCACCTGCGTGAATATTCCTTCTTCGCTCTTCACTTCGAGTCCATAATCGTTTCCGTAGAACAACCGGATTCGCTGGTGCACATTCCGAAGTCCGATTCCTCCAGCCTGTGCCCCTCCCCTTCCGTAGTCTCCGGATGGAAGGTCTTCATTGTCAACCGTGCGCAGACTCTCACCCAGCCTGCCCAGTCGATACGGCTCAATACCGATCCCGTTATCCGTTACGTTAATCGTAATTCGGTCCTCTTCCCATGCAATCACGTTGATCTTAATCCGTTTCTCCTGATCCAGCGCCTCTGGCCAGGCATGCTTGACGGCATTCTCCACAATCGGCTGCAGTGACATCTTCAGCACCTCAAGCTCCATAAACTCAGACGGTATGTTAAGCTCAAGCCATATCGGTTCATCAAAACGGATATTCATCACATCAATATAATTGCGGATATGACGGATCTCATCCCTCAGCTTCACGTACTCTCCCGACCACTTAAAGTTGTAGCGCATCATCCCGCCGAGCGAGGTCAGCGCGTCCGAGATCGTCCGCTGCCCTTCAATTTCCGCCAGCATCTTAATATTCTCAAGTGTATTGTACAGAAAGTGGGAGTCAATCTGACTATGCAGCGTCCGAAGCTCTGCCTCCTTGGTCACCGCTTGCTTCCTTACCCCTTGGGCAATCAGTTCGTTAATGGTTCGGATTAATTTGTTAAAATGATGCGCCAGCTCTCCAACCTCGCCGCCGCCCTGTATGGTCAGGCCCGCAGTGACTTCCCCTTTGCGGACTCTTTTCATTGCCTCCGTTAAACGCCTCAAACTCTTCAGGATGATGGAATTCATGTAGTACGTAATGATCGACAGCAGAATGATCAGCAGGATATTGGCTGCTATAATCTGCCCCTGGGCTTTGGATACGTTATTCAGAGCCCCTTCCAGCGACACGACATTCAGCACGTAAGCATGAAGCCGCTCCATAGGCGTTGCAATCAGCAAGAACGAGGAACCATTCACGCTGAATTGCGCATGCACCGTTTTTCCAGATCATCGGCCTGCTGCCTCAGGTTAGCGAATTGGACCTCGACCTCTTCCCGCAAGCCCTCATGGTAGGTCATGAACGATTGGCTTCTGTCCATGAACAGCTGCCCCTCCTGATCTACGATCATCATCTGTGAGCTTTCATCCAGGATACCAAAGGTCTTCGGAGCAAAGTACTTGAGCAGCATGTCAACCTGGACCACTCCGCTGTAACTCCCGAGATGGACCTGACGGATCAAGGATACCTTTGGCAATTCCTCGGACACATCCGCTGCGTAACGCTGTAAAATATCAGGGTCACGGTGGTTGAACACCCATAGTTCCCCACCGTTTAATTCCTTGATTTTAGAAAACCAGGGCTCACCGACAATCCGGTTCTCCTGAAATATAATAGGCCACATCTCCGTAACGTTCGGATTATCCGTAAATAAACGAAGGTGGGTGATGTTAGGATTGTTCGTTTGAATTCGCTGCATGTCCTTAAATGGCCCCCAAGCCAACTCAATCAGCCATCTTAGGTTCGGGTTCTTCACTCAACCGCAGATACTCCTTGATTCCATCATCCGAAATCGACAGCTGTGCAGCCATTTCGATCGCCTCAATCTGGTTAAGCATGTTCATCTTCTCGATCTCCAGCAGGAATGAGTTCTGGTTCAGCGCATCGCTAATATAGGTCTCCCGAATCTGCTTGAAAAAATAGTTCGATACGATGATGCTCGGAATGAGCAGAATCAATATATAGGCAGCAACCAGACGGCTCTGCATGGACCTGCGGCCAAACCAATAAGTAAACGATTGAATAAGCGATGCCATTCGTTTCACCATGACTGTCACATCCCGTTTTATGTAATGAACATACCCTAATCCAGAATGGACAAGGACAACAGCATCAGCCGATCGGATACAAATCCTATATTATCTCGTGATGCGACAAAAGGCACCCTATTTCGACAAAATCGAGGATAGGGTACCTAAAGCCTTCATTCTGTTCATCTACCAGATCGTAAACGAAATCCTTATTGCAGGAATTCCTCAAGCTTCTTCACGTTCTCTTCGTATTCTTTCTGTCTGTATTCATGCACTTTGGCAAATCCGAGCGATTCGCGTTTTTCCAAATAACCGTTCCAAATCTGATCAAACTCGGCATCGGTTTTGGCAAAGATCAGTTTCGGCAGTATTTTACCCCACTCGTTCATGACCTTGTCATTTATAATGCCTTCCTCAGAACTTGCATCCGGGTCCAATTGGTCAAATTGCGAGAAGCTTTCCGTTTTGCCGCGTGTCCAGTCTTCCAGCTGCTTGAACGGCTCTACAGCCGGAGGTGCCCAAGCAGGCGTAATATTGGTATCCATCAGCATCCAGAAGGTATGGGATGCTCCGTACTTCTTGTCGAACGCTCCGCGGTCGCTGTTCAGCAGCTGCGCAACTTCAGGTAGGAACTGGTCTTTGCCGTCAATCGTATCCCATGTTACGCCTTTTTCGCCAAGGTAGGTGTCACGCTGTCCTTCTTCGGAGATCAGGTAATCCAGGAAGCGGATGGCACGTGCTTTGTCCTTTACGTTCTTGGAGATCAATGTAACCGTCCAGCCGGAAATCGATGGACCGGACAGGGTCGGCTGATCCAGATTGGAGTTGGTAGGTCCGTCAACCGCGATGTACACGGAGTTCGGATCATTAGCAAACAGCGCGTTCTGCTGGTTCGCCATATCACTGCGCTGGTAGAGCATCGCGAAGTAACGGCCCTGTGCCATTTTCTCTTCCATTTGCGGACGTTTATCCACAAAGATATCTTTGGACATCAGTCCCTTTTCATTAGCAAGACGCAGGGTCTTGAGCCATTTTACATATTCCGGATCTGTCGTGCGGTCATTCAGCTTTCCGTCTTTATCCTGTGGAATGGCCAGAAAGTTCTGCAGGTAGCCTTCCAACGAGCTGTTGCCTTTTTCATGGAAATCATGCAAACCAAACGGAATGAGCGGCTGCCCGTTCACATCCGGGAACATTTTCTTGGCGTCCTCAAGCGCTTTCAGGAAACCTTCCGGTGTGCGCATCTCCGGGCTTCCAAGCGCCTCATACATGTCTTTACGTACCAGGAACGTTTGGTTCGACGTGATGTTGTCGCCAAACTTCTCATAGTCCTTCGGTGATGAGGAAGCATTCGGATAACCGTAAATGTTGCCGTCATCCTTCGTGTACCATGACACTTTTGCAGGGTCGGATACTTTATAGAAATACGGATCATACTGATCGGCCAATTCGTTCAGAGGCAGGACCAGATCGCCTTCAATCATTTTTTGACAGCGTCTTCATACCATCCCAGCGTAATAAAATCGGGCAAGGTACCGGATGCAATCATCGTATTCATCTTCTCGGCTTCGTTCCCCGGTACGATCAGGTTAAGATTCACCCCGGTCTTCTTGGTTACGTATTGGGAAGTAATATCCTCGCCCCATTTGTTCGGGAACCAGGCGAAGTTGATGTACCAGTCAAACGTAATCGGTGAAGTGTCAACTTGCCACCCCGGCTGATCCTGAGTCAGTTTCACTTCTTCTCTTAGGTTTTCCTCCTCTTTTTCCGACGCGCTATTATCACCGCCGGACGAGCATGCTGTTGTAAAGGCCATGACCAGTGCGAACATCAACAACAGAAGGCTCTTTGGCTTAAGCATCTTGCTCATGTGTTTTCCCCTTTTCTTATTTAAAAATATGATTATATAGAACTCCCGCCGGATGTGGCAAGAGAAGCTACCGCCTGTATATCTCTCTCCTCCCGGATTTCTCCGGAAGATGGGAGAGGAAAGCTTAACACCGACTTATCCCTTAATGGAACCAATCATCATCCCTTTGACGAAGTACCGCTGCAGGAACGGATATACGAATACAATAGGCGCAGTGGTCACCACCATGGTCGCCATTTTGATTGATTGCGATGTGACCGTCTTGGCGACACCGCCCGGAACCTGGGCCATCATCTGGTTGGAACTGGATTGAGCCACAACCTTATACAAATACGTCTGGATCGGCTGTAAATCCGTATTGTTAATGTAGATAACCCCGGTGAAATAATCGTTCCACTGGAACACCCCATGAAAAAGCGCGATCGTCGCGATAACCTAAGCATAGACACTGGCAGCACCACCCGGAGGAAGATCGACCAGTCGTTGGCTCCGTCAATCTTCGCAGCCTCCTCCAGGCCATCCGGGATTTCCCGGAAGAAGGTCATGAAGATGATCAGATCGAAGAAGCTGAACATTGCCGGAATGATGTATACCAGGAAGCTGTCCAGCATGTTTAAGTCCTTGATCAGCAGATAGGTAGGAATGAGGCCCCCGCCAAAAACATGGTCACCGTTCCCATCAGAATATACAACTTGCCGCCAATCAGGCCTTTGCGGGAGAAAGCATACGCAACCATTGCCGTGAAGAGGACGTGGATCAACACGCCGATCACGGTTTTGGCCACGGTAATTCCCATGGCAGTCATGATGCCTGAGCTCTGAAACACCGCGCTGAAATTCTCGAAGCTGAATACCCGCGGCCACCAGTAGATACCTCCGCGCATGGCATCCTGCCCGTCGTTGAAGGCATTCACCAGCACGTACCAGATCGGGTATATCGTCAAAAAGCATACAATCAACATGCCGAAGTTGTTGAATATATCGAAGAAGGCTTCGCCTTTGGTTCTGCGTTTAAGCATGGAATTCCCGTCTCCCTTCCCGTTAGAATAGTGATGTGTCGTTCAGCTTTTTGGTAACCTGGTTCGCGATCAGCAGCAGGATAATGGCAATGACGGACTTGAACAGTGCGACTGCTTGCGCGTAGGAGTAACGTCCGTTCTGCATCCCGGTGTGGTACACGAAAATATCGATTACGTTACTCGCGCTTTCATTAAGCGAGTTCCGCAGCACCAAAATCTGATCGAAGTTGGAATTGAGCACACCACCGACCGCCAGAATGAAAAGAATGGAGATGGTCGATTTGATACTTGGAAGCGTAATGTACCACATCTTCTGGAACCGTCCTGCACCGTCAATCGTGGATGCCTCGTACATTTCAGGAGAAATGCTGGCGATGGCTGCCAGATAAATAATCGCAGACCAACCAAGCTCCTTCCATATATCCGAGGTGATGATAATCCCCAGAAATATTTCGGTTCGGCCAGATACGTGATCGGCGCATCAATGATATTCAGAGCCAGCAAGATATTGTTGATAATTCCGATGTCGGCAAGCCAGGTCATCAGAATGCCACCCAGTATAACCCATGACAAGAAGTGAGGCAGATAAGAGATCGTCTGGATTGTTCTCTTGTAGCGAACAGACCGAATCTCATTCAGGAAAAGCGCAAAGATAATCGGAAGCGGAAAACCGATAAACAGCTTCAGCAAGCTGATGCCGAGTGTGTTCCGCATGACGTTCGTAAAGTCCTCGTCCGAGAAAAACTCCTTAAAATGCTCCAGCCCAACCCATGGGGCCTCGCCAATGGACTTCACAATGTTGAATTCTTTAAATGCGATGATGACACCGTACATGGGAATGTAGTTAAAGATGATCATCCACACAATGCCGAGCAGTGCCATAATTTGAAGATGCCGTTGACCGTAGAGCTTTCGGAGCCATCTTTTTCTATCAAGTTTCTTCTGATCCTGCGCAGAAGGTTCCCTCGATGGACCGACATAGGTTTCGGAAACGTCGGCATGAAGTTGATTTTGCATGGTTATGACCTCCAAGTTGATCCTATCAGATTGAAAACCCTTACATTCTCTATGTTTCTATTGTAGATCGTACTTTCCCTGCATGTAAGGTTTCAGATTTCGTTTCAAGGGGCTCATTTTTCGGGTAAACTCCCTCGATGAGAGCCCTTGTCCTCCCCATAACACAAAAAAGGCATGAACAGCAGCTTCAAGAGCTGTCATTCATGCCTCAATCCTGCAAATGAATCCTGCTATCCGTGATCTAACCGATCACGTCAGCAGCATTATCCGCTTTTTCCAACGTATATCAAACGGTTTCCCAATTAATCCTCTTTGTTTTCCTCACGCTGTTCCTGTTTACTCTCGTGTTCCTGTTGATACTTCTCACGCATCAGCTTCTGCATGATGAATTTCTCCTGATCGTTCAAGCCGCCTTGGTTCTCCTGAATGATCATGTTGTCGATGTTTCGCTTCAGTACCTCGGTTTGCGTGTTCAATACATTTCACTCCTTTGAATTTTGCGACCCCTATGCTGCGAAATCACTCTGAGCTCAGAATGTTAAGGGTACACATATTACTAACCATTCTCCTTCCAATGAAACAGAAATAGACGGATTCACCATAAAATCCGAAGGTAGCTTCAAGAAGAATTCGTATTTGCCCAGCGCTTTCTCTAGGTATTAGCTGCTATTTGCGTTCGATCTGAATCCCCTTAGCCAGAGATTTCTGTTGTTTATTGGTATTAACAAGCTGCGGCAGACTTCTCGATTCCTTGACCATAGGGGAATGACACAAATGGCATAGGTTCCGTGTCGAACGCAAAATCGTCCCGCATCCACCCTTTGCAGTCTTCCTTTGTGCATGCCCAAACTTCCGTTATTTCTTCAGGAATACTCTCCATCGAGTTTTTACGCGAATACATGAACGCTCCTCCTTATTTTCGTCTTAGAAAACAGAAACGCCGTATAAAGAAAACTGCCCTTAATGTCTCACATTAAGGGCAGTTTTCAATTGTAATTACAATTTAACAACGTTCTCAGCTTGTGGTCCACGGTTTCCTTCAACAATGTTGAATTCAACGCGTTGGCCTTCGTCAAGCGTTTTGAAGCCGTCGCCTTGGATCGCGCTGAAGTGAACGAATACATCGTTACCGCCTTCAACTTCGATGAAACCAAAGCCCTTTTCAGCATTAAACCATTTAACAGTTCCTGTTTGCATGGGGGAATCCTCCTTGATATATATTTACATGACCTTTTTCTTCGCAGACGGAATAAAAAAATTCACATATTGCACAAGGTTACCAGAAATGACAACCCTCTACAATATGTGAATTCAGGTCGATTTCGATATTCATATCTTAACACATCTGGCCGCCGATAGCAAATACCAAACCAAAAGATTCTGCGTAAAATTATAAGCTGCCTTATTCGGCATCATTCCGATTAACCACAGCGAGGCATATACAACTCCCGGCATATGCCGGGAGCCATATATAGAGCCTGTATTTCACAAGGAAACGTTTACTTGAGCAGTTCCTCAATCGTTTCCTTCCACCGCCCCAGCACTTCATCCGGGTCGTGCAGCTGGATCTTCACCGCCGAGAGAATGTCGGCATATTTCGCGATATCCTCGCGTACAGCCACCACTTCGGCGGCAAAACGCTGCCGCGGATGCCGGGCATCCGGCAGATCGGGAAGTGCCTGAAGCCGCAGCCGAACATAATGGGCTGCTCCATCATGAATAGCCACCAGGGTTGCCTGACCTGAGCGCAGAAGGTTCCCGGTTGTCACCGTCCCCGGCCAGAGCGCAAGTCTAAGCCTGCTCCGGTCCAGAGCGACAATCTCTCCTACGCTTATCATCGCCGTATGCGGCCACAGATCTTCCGTTACACTAAGCAGCATCATTGCCGTGCCCTGCTTCGATTCCAGATCGGAGCCGTCCAGCCATTGGTACAGCCCTTCTGATATACCAGCCTGCTCTGTCACAGCCGCATCTCCCCTTTACCATCTAAAATCAACGGGATTCCGAGAACTCCAGCCAATCCAGCTCGATTACGCCTTTGTTCACCATCATCACCACATCGATAGGTCCTTCCTCGAAGCATAGCCTCAGTCAGCTTATATATTTGCCACTGCCATTCACCGGACTCCGATAACGAGATAACCTCAGGCTCCCGCTCCCCTACCTGAAGCATGATGTCTACGGAACCCGTCGGAAGCTGCGCCCGAATGTCCAGATCGAAGACGCCTGCTGATGCGCTTAGCGCATCATAAGCGAGCCAATCCCCTCCTGGAGCTGCACGCATACCAAGTTATCCTCTACCCATGGCTTGCCGCCTTCCGGTGCATAACTTGGTTTTTCCATCTTGCCTGTAATCATCCGCATCGGAACACCGTCACGAACCCGAAAGCCGATATCCTGCCTGGCCTTTGCTCCAACATGGTAAGAGAGGCCCTCACCACGATATCCGTAAAACTCTGCCGGGATCTGTATGGGCAGCTGGCGCAGCAGGGACCGGGACACGTTCGGATAGGCATCACATGCTTCCAGCGGAAGATGATCCAGGTATTGGCCCAGAATAGCCTCCGCTTCGGCAGGAGATGGCTTCGCTCCACCTTCCAGATAACCCGTCAGTTGATCCCAGCCCTCCGGCATTCTGATCGAGAACGGCGAGTTTTGAGTGTTCATCTTCTTCCAAGTCCAGAAGTTCCAGGATATATTATGGTCCTCGAACATCCGAAATGCCCCCGTGTACCACTGCGGGTTGTTCTCGCCGCCCTCCCCATGAAGATCGGCACATTCCATTCCTCGCGCAGATCAAGATACTTCTGAATGCTCTCCGTATCGGGATTATTCCAGTACTTATGGAATTGCAGCATGAGGTTGTCATCAAATTTATCGTCGAAAATACTCCAGTCCGTAGACCAGTGCACTCCTTCCAAAATAATCATATGCCGCTTGTCCACTTCGCGTATCGCTGCGGTGATCTCCTTGTACAGCGGCATCACCCGGTCATTGTACTCGCTGAACCAATCCGGCAGCGGCTCATTGAGCAGGTCGTAAAGCAACGATCCATTCGTCTTTATAGCGCTCGGCCAGCATTCGCCACAGCGCCACCGTACGCGTTGCGTTCAGCGGGTCGGTGAACAGCTCCGGTAAATCCCGCTCGGAATCGTCTATATTCGCACCCGTCTGTCCGCCAGGTGCGCCGTGCAAATCCAGAATAACATACAGCGAATACGTCCTGCACCAATCGATGACCCGGTCGATCATCTTCAAATGACCTTCGTGATATGCAAAAGGCGGCTGCTGCCCCTCCTCCATAATGAACCTGGCATTGATTGGCACCCGAATCGAGTTGTAGCCCTCATGGGCCATTTGCCGAATATCAGCTTCGGCGATATACCGTTCATAATAGGTTTCCCAGAACGCCGATGCCTTCTCCTCTCCGATCAGATCTTTGACCATGCCTTCGATGCGCCGCGGACGGTCTCCCTGCTCCGGCAGCTTCCACATATATCCTTCCGGCAACAGCCAGCTTCCCAGTCCGACGCCCTGCAGCAAAATCTCCTGACCATCCCCATTAATAATTCGTTTGCCATCCGCCTTAATGAAACCGCTTACTATTTGATTTCTGCTACCACTCATATTGCCATTCCCTCGCTTTCATGTATGTAACGAATGTGGTTGACCTGTGTTTAAAACAAAATATAACATGACATTCGGACAGCTTAACCTCATTCCGAAAATCAGGGAGTCATTCTGAAATATCGCCACCTGTAGCCAAAGAAAAAGGGCGCTCTCCCCTGCAGAGGAAAGCACCTTATTAAATCCACAGATTTCTACGATGATGTCTCTGTAAGAGGCGGCGCCTGAACCGTGACCCCGTAGCTCGTCCCGGCCGCAGGTTTCCCGGCAGCTTGCCAAAGAAGATCCATGTCCAGCGGCCAAGGCGGCTGATGCTGTATACCACCATGTACGAAACGGCCAGCGCACTGACCAGCCCCCTGCATACCACGCCAGCAGCAGCCAGGAGTTCTCTGTATGGGGAGGGAAATCCCGGTAGATCAGCAAAACCAAAGGATGAACCAGATAAATACCGAAGGAGTATACCCCGATCCGCCTGAATCCGTTCAGCCACCACGCACGCTTATTCCCGAAGCTCAGCGCTACTTGGAGCATAACCAGCGCGGTCGTTAATGTGTGTGCATTCCAGAACGCATCGTAGAGCAGCGGGTGATATTCCATGCCCAGCAGCCGCTGATTGTATCTAAGACCTATATGCACCAGCGCGGCGCCCAGCCACACTGCCCAAAGCGCGACCCAGCCCAGCTTGCGCAGCGTTGGCGTTGCGGTCCCCTGTGCTGAAGTCAGCCAATCTTTTACCCGGTCATAATAGATGCCAATCCATGCCCCGAGAAAATAATACGACAAAAATGACAGCGACCAGCTGTTGCGGTTGGTCACGTCCCACCAGGCATCATTGCCGAGATAGAACAGCCATTGCAGTACGATGCCCACCAGCACGCTCGACGCCGCGAAGCCGCGGAACCGCTTCAGCAGCATCAGCACCAGCGGGAACAGCACATAGAACTGAATGTTAATGAAGATGAAATATAAGTGCGTGTAAGATTTTCCCGTCAACAGCTTGGGGCAGAAGCTCTCCAGCATCGCTGCTAGATTCGACTCGCCCCCGCGATGATACCAGGCCACGGTAAAGAACAGAATCGAGAACAGCAGATACGGGACCAGAATATACATCAGCGGTTCTTGAAGAACCGCGCAAGATCGCTGCCCTTGAACGGACGATGGTAATAGTTATAGAACAGCACAAAGCTGCTCAGGAAAATAAATGTTGTCGTTCCGACCTTCGAAAAAATGTTCAGGAAGTTATATAAGCCAAAAAATCGTCCCCGCGCATCTGAACTGTGGCGAATGAAGTTGCATGCACCATCAGCACACCCATCATCGCAAAGCCCCGAACCAGGTCGATTTCGGTCAATTTTGCACGTTTATCCATGTTGCCTCCTTCATCCTAATGACGCACCCTATTATATCTCACTCCCCACCGCTTGGATACTAAATTTTCCTAAAAGTGGCATGGAACAAGCTCCCTTTGCCATACCAGTGTAAAAGGGCCTGGCACCAAGACAGGACAAAAGCTTACATGCCTGCAGCGTCATTTTAAAGTGAATAGGAGGGGATTTCTACTGATCGAATTCAGCCGAGTCAACAAATTTTTCGGAACCTTCCATGTTCTGAAAGAAATCGACCTGACCATTTCCCAGGGGAAGTCGTTGTCATCGTGGGGCCATCCGGCTCCGGAAAAAGCACGCTGCTGCGCTGCATCAATACTCGAAGGCATAAGCGATGGCGAGCTTGTTGTGAATGGAGTCAAGCTTCATGACCGAAAGATCGACATTAATAAATTCAGACGGGATATCGGCATGGTGTTCCAGCATTTCAATCTGTATCCGCACAGGAAGGTAATCGACAACATCATCCTTGCACCCATGAAGGTGCTGGGAATGACCAAAGCGGAAGCCACGGAAAAAGCGATGACGTACCTGCAGCGGGTCGGGATTGCGGACAAAGCGGACAGCTATCCCTCCCAGCTCTCAGGCGGCCAGCAGCAGCGGGTTGCCATTGCCCGCGGATTGACGATGAACCCGAAAATCATGCTGTTTGATGAACCAACATCCGCACTCGACCCGGAAATGATAGGCGAAGTGCTGGATGTCATGCGTTCGCTCGCTCACCAAGGCATGACCATGGCCGTGGTTACGCATGAGATGGGCTTCGCCCGTGAAGCCGCAGACCGGGTCGTCTTTATGGATGAAGGGCGCATCATTGAGGATGCCGCTTCCTCCGAATTCTTCAGTCAACCGCGGGAAGAAAGAGCCCGGGCATTCCTGAGTCGTCTGCTGCACCACTAACCGCCGACCATGGATGAAACTCTGCTACGTTTACGGCTAGCATAACCGCTTTCAGTAGAACCTGGCTGTGAGAAATTATATCTTTGAGGGGATCTGAAGTATGAAGAACAGGTTTACAAGGAAGTTCCGATGGAGCGCGGCGATTCTGTCGCTAATTATGATGCTGATCGCATCAGGATGCGGAGGCTCCGGCAATACAGACACCCTGGATGCCATCAAGAAACGGGGCAAACTGGTGGCGGGCGTGAAATATGATACGAAGCTGTTTGGACTTCAGGACCCGGCCACCTAAGCAATGTGGAGGGTTTTGATATCGACATCGCCAAAGCGCTTGCCAAGAAGATTCTTGGTGATGAAACCAAAGTCGAGCTGAAGGAGGTTACCTCCAAAACGCGGATCGATATGCTCAAGAACGGGGACATCGATATCATTATCGCCACCATGACCATTACGGAGGAACGCAAGGAACAGGTGGATTTCAGCGATGTGTATTTTGAAGCTGGCCAATCCTTGCTGGTGAAAAAGGGCAGCCCCATTACAGGACTCGAAAGCCTGAACAAGGATACGAAGGTACTCACCGTGAAGGGCTCCACCTCCGCGCAGAACATCCGTGAGAAAGCCCCTGACGCCGTAATCCTGGAATTCGAGAATTACCAGGATGCCTTTACCGCTCTCAAAGCAGGGCAGGGTGATGCCCTGACCACCGACAATTCGATTTTGCTCGGCATGCAGCAGCAGGACCCCAGCTTTGAACTGGTCGGCGGCAACTTTACGGATGAGCCATACGGCATGGCAATCAAGAAAGGGAATCGAGTTTGTGAAAACCGTTAACGAGCTGTTGAAGGAAATGAAGGACAGCGGCGATTACGACAAGCTGTACGAACAGTGGATGGGCGTTAAACCGGAATAACTGTCACATGTAATGGCCGGGTCGGTTCCAGAAGACTTGCTTCTAATGATAAGGGATCTTCCTTAGGGAGGGACCTTCTCTTCCGACCTACCCATCAATTTTAATCCCCAATTGGAGGTGAGGCATTTTGACCTTGTGGGATTTTAACATTCTGGTTGAGCATTGGGATCAATTCATGGCAGGCCTGGGTCAGACTATTCTGGCCAGCCTGTTCGGGCTGATTGGCAGCTTGGTGCTGGGCACACTCATTGCCATTCTGCGCATTGCCCCATTCCGCATACTAAAGGCCATCGGTGCCATCTATGTGGAGTTTATCCGCAACATTCCGCTCCTGGTGGTTGTATTTTTCTTTTTCCTGGGTCTCCCTGCTCTGGGTGTGCTTAGGTTGATCCGTTCACCTCAGGGACGCTCGGATTGATGGTGTATACAGCGGCCTTCATCGCCGAAGCCATTCGGGCAGGCATTCAGGCGGTACCGTCAGGACAGACCGAGGCCGCACGGTCCTCCGGGCTGAGTTATGTCCAGAACATGCGCTACATCATTCTTCCCCAGGCGGTCAAAATCGTACTCCCGGCTATCGGCAATCAATTGATTAATTTAGTTAAGAACTCCTCTGTTTTGGGCGTTATCGCAGGACTCGATCTGATGTATTATGCCGATCTTATTAATCTAAGCACCTTTAAGGGCATACCTGTCTACACGTTTGTAGCCCTGTTCTATCTTCTCCTGACCGTTCCGCTCAGTCTGGCCGTCCACTACATGGAGCGCCGATTTGCGAGAAGCAATTGACGTTAACACGAAGTTCGCCTATTAAACAGGAGGTGGCATGAGATGGATTTTATCGGTGCGTACTCCTGGCCGAATCTGCGATATCTCCTTCAAGGCTTTTGGATCACGGTGCAGGTTGCTTACTTATCGATTATATTCAGCTTCATTATTGGAACCGTACTCGGGACTGTAAGGTATACGCGAACCCCCTTCCTATCACGGACAACGGCCTTTTTCGTGGATATAATCCGCAACCTGCCGCTGCTGCTGATCATTTTCTTCATCGGCATGGTGCTGCCGCAGACAGGGATTCGCATTCCAACCTTTGGGCGGCTGTGGTCGGGCTGAGCATTTTCGAAGGGGCCATGATAGCGGAGATTGTCCGCAGCGGTCTTGTATCGGTAGATAAAGGCCAGATCGAGGCGGCACGGGCCTCGGGTCTCTCTTATATGCAGACATTGAGGCATGTGATTCTCCCGCTGGCACTGCGCCGAATGTCCCCGCCCATGGTCAGCCAGTTCATTTCGCTCATTAAGGATACTTCGCTCGCTGTCATCATCTCGCTGCCTGAGCTGATGCGTAACGTGCAGATTCTAAGCGGCTCCAGCTATTCCTACGTTATACCGCCCTTGTCTTTGCATCGCTATTGTACTTCACGCTGAATTATCTTCTGTCCATCATCGCCAAACAGCTGGAAGCCAGGCAAATTTAACCCTGATTTCAGTTCTTGGGTCATACTATCGTTATTGACCACCAACCGATTTTTGGGAATAAACTCCAGCTCCGCAGGCCGGTACTTGCGGAGTATTTGGCTTATGCGTGAAACAGTTACACTCCCTTATCATTTTCATAAGGCTGCAACAATGCCCCTATCGGACACGTCTACATATGTATCCATCTCCCAAAAAAGGAGCACTCCAAAATGAAAAAGGGCATCCTCATTGCGGTCAGTCTGTCCCTCGTTGTCGGATTATGGCTTGGCATCGATAACACCGAGGTTTCTGCGCTATCTTGTGCCGAGCCTAGAGAGGTTACCGAGGAGTTGAAAATATCAGACGCGGTATTTAGGGGCACCTTGACCTCATCTAACCCCGAAGCCGACATGTCCAAAACCCATTATGAGTTTCAGGTATCCGAATGGTGGAAAGGAGAGCATACCTCCTCCACCGTCAAGCTGTATTCCAATGGCTGGGAATCCTTCGAGCCGGGCAAAGAATATATCGTATTCGTGGACAAGAGCGAGAAGAGACTCACACCCGTCTATGCGGAAATCTGGTCTTTCCTCATCCGTTGACGTTACGGCTTTGGGTGAAGGCATTCTGCCGGAGAAGCTCGTCCAATCATCCGGTAATCCAAGGCCTGACGGTCTTCTTCAAGTTTTCATGGAATGGATCCGCGATCTGCTGGGCAAAATCTAACCCCTTCTCTCGCTAACCCATTCCTCGGAAATCCAGCTGTCCGCCTTTTTACCAGGGAACCCCCAGCCTCATCCTTATAAAAAAATACAACCATTGTCTGAGTCATCCGTATACAACCTATAAGAACTTGCTGTTTATACAGGAGGATGAGAGATGATCAAAAGATTATTGTTAATTTCACTTGTTCTGGGTGTCCTCTCCGGCTGTTCATTGGTGGACAATGTGAACAATTCGCTGGATTACACTCAAGAAGCAACCACTTTTATGAATGAGGCTGCCCAGTTCGCCGAGTCCATTCCGGAGCTCGCACAACAGGCTGCAACAAATGCAGACGCTCAGGAAACGCTAACCAAGGAACTTGAAGCGATGAAAACCCGAATCTCGGAGTTTAACGGGATTGAAGCTCCTGCCTTTGCGAAGACGATCCATGAACAGCTTGTCGCATTAAACGACACTTTGCTGACGGACATTAACGGCTACATGGATCAAATCCAGAACGGGGTCACCGATTTCCAGAACTCCAACATCGCTCAGACCATCAATAAAATAAACGAAACCATGGATAAACTCCAAAATCTTCAGCCGTGATGGTGCCTTACATTAAGACATGGAACCCCTGCTCTTCATGAGCAGGGGTTCCTGTGCTGTACTCGATTATGTAGGTAGTTAGTCCATCATCTGAAAAATGATTCCAAATTGGCTGTAAGCGCCTGCCTCACCACATACGGCTTTCGTCCCCGCCGGGAGCCATGATCCAGTATGTTCCCTGATAACTTGCTTCACCCTCCGAACCCCAAGCCACAATGAATTGCCAGGCTGAACCAAAACGCTTATCGAATTCCACTCTATAATTTTCGGCAATGTTCTCCTTCGAAACAGGTTCGATCCGGACATGCTGTACGCTCTCAAAAGACTTCATCCATTCCGTAAACTCCACCATGTCCTGGACATAATGACCGGAGAAATAACCTTCGGCACCCCCGATATGGCGTAAAAGGTCTCCTGATCCTCGGCTTGAGCCGCCTGATACAGCAAAGAAACCGTCTGCACCGGGGTCAAGACAGGCATCTTCGCTTTCGCTGCCAGAAATGCCCTGTCTTCCGCGGTATGACGAATTTCCACAGCAATGAGCTCCTCCATCGCCGCCTCTCTGCCAAGCTCGTAAGCTCCCGGGTAAATCGTGGATTGCTCTACCACTTTAAGCCCATCCGTGAACGCCGTCACGAACCACAGGTTGTGGTCCCCTGACTGAGCTCCTCCAGCACAATCTCGGCCTGACTGCCGTACGTAATCGCAAGCAGCTGGCGGCTTGCCTGATCCAGCATCTCTTTATCGAAAACCATGAAGCGTTCCGGCCGCACTTCCCGTTTGCTTACCTCTTCGATTAATACCTTCAGCTTGGCCGGGGAAATCCGGACACTCGGAATGTCGGCATGCTGGAAATACGATTCGGAATCGTCAGCCTGAAGCGCCTCGTACATTCGGAGAACCGCCTCAATCGGATTCCTGTTGGTATCCCCTTTTGGCTCGGACCCTTGCTCCGCCTGGCGATCGACTTGTTCTTCTTGCCGGAATGCCGTACGCACCGATTCCTTAGCCGATGCTGACGTCTCCGATTCTTCTCTGACGGATTTCCCGGCATTCGGTATGGAGGCAGCGGACGTTGGCTGCACAGATGATGGCTCCTCCTTGCTGCAAGCAACTGTTAACAGGATCGTCAGTACAGCCAAAGCAAGAGTCAGTCCATACTGCTTATACAGCTTGCCGATATTCAATTCATTCACCCCTATATATAGATAATGACCCCACTGTATTTAGGATTTGTACTGCCATCTATCTCTTTATATTCATCATCGTCATTCCGCAAGGGAATGTTTATTGTTATAAGCAAAAGCTCCCGCCTCAGATCTTGAGACCTTGAGTGAGAGCTCTTACGCGTACCCTGGATAACTTAAAACTGATTATAGCTTACAAATTCCAATACGCTTGCGATAGCCGCGGGGCGGGGCTTTCTGGTATCCTCCTTGCCGATGGCAATCAACATCGCAGGTACGTAGGAATTCGGAACATTTAATGTCTTCCGCAAAACTTCAGGATCAAATCCGATCATCGGGCAGGTATCCCAGCCCTTGTCCTTGGCTACCATCATCAGCAGCATCGAGGACAGGCTTGCATTACGAATGGCCTCTTCCCTCATAAAAGAGTCTCCGCCCGCTTCATAGAAATCCGTCACCGATTCAACCGTCATATCAAACTCCAGTTTATCGATCACTCCGAGGTTCAAGAAACCCTCATTCATTCTTCCGATGTCCTCATAGGCGAGCTTGTTTCCAAACACAACGATGACGGCAGAGGCGGTGTGGATCTTGTACTGTTTGTGGGCCGCTTCGTAAATTTGGTGCTTGATATCGGGATCCTTCACCACAACATAATGCGTGTGCTGTAAATTAAACGCCGAAGGAGCGTATTTAACCTCATTAAATATTTCATTCAAATCCTTGTCCGGAATTTCGATTCCTTCAATAAACAGATTAGCCGACCTCCGGCTCTTAATCAACGATGTCAGATCACTCATATCTATACAACTCCTAATTCATCCTATTAATTATAAAAATACAGCATCCATCAAATACAGTTCGAATTCATAACTATTCGCTGCAGCCCGGTGCAAGTTCGGTCTTCATATGCATGGGTTTCATCTGATCGCCAGTTCCCATTCTTATTATTTTCTACCTTTATCGTTTATATTGAAGTTATGTACATCACACTTGCCCTTGCTCTTTAGTTGCGTTAATTAAACCATTTACAAGGTTAACTATGAGGCATTCGCCAAAACTTACCACTTTCAATCCACTAACTTTTATATAGTTATTTATCTTGATTTAAAGATATATGATTATCCCCTATCTGTCAACCATTATTTAACTACTCATATAGCTACCCCATCCGCTGTTTGGCAACCATGGAAGTCTGTTTCCTAATGCCTGGCAGCACTTCATCACCCGTAAATTCAAGTCAAAAAAGCGTGCAGACATTGTCTGCACGCCATCAACTTGTAAAAAGGAGATACCCCTTGGATAAGGATCATCGCCCCCTATTCCGCCAGCTTTTTGATCTCCTCTACGGTCAGGGCCTTGTTATAGATCCGTACCTCATCCAGACTGCCGTTAAAATAAGGATCGGCCGCAAAAAGCTTCTGCCCAAATAAACTTCCGTTGCCAGCAGCTCGTTCGGATTCAGCTTCATATAGTCTCCTGACGCAACGACTTGACCATTCACGTACAGCTTGCCTGTATCTCCTTGCAAAGTGACTGCAACATGAGTCCATTCATTGGTCGGCAATGGTACGGCAGACAAGAGGCTCTGATCTCCACCACTTCCATGCAGCGTAAATTGCAGCACACCGGAGTGCTGGGATGGCGTCAGGAACATATGCCGGGCCAGTCCGTTCCCTGCATCCAGCACTCTCTGCCACGGAGCTCCTCCCTTCCAATATACCCAGGCCGCAAAAGTAAAGTCCTCGGTATCGGTCACCTGATTTGGCAGCTCAATATAGCCATCCGTGCCGTTGAACTCCATCCCGCTGCCTTGCTTAGCTCTGCTCGTTCCACTGGACGCCTCCAACCACCTTGCCATGAAATCCATTAGCTGAGCTGTCTAACACCGCATTGCCCTTATTCTCACTGAATGGGTAGTTCAGCAGCAGCGGACCTGGCTGCTGCAAGACGTTCACTTCAAAGGCTCTGGAAGCCTTTGATTTGCCCTTTGTAATTTGAGCGGTCAATGTAACCTTGGCATCCCCTGTCCCCGCAGCAGGGCGCTTCACCTTACCGCTTGCGGTTATAACTTCCGGATGAGAGGAACTCCAGCCAATGACCGTTCCACCCGAAGCCTGGGAAGGCAGGGTCAGATCGTAAAAATACCGCTCACGTCCCCTATGGACAGATCCTTCTTCACTGCATTCACCGTCTCCTTATCACTCCGGTCAAGCTGACGCGCGCCCCACACGGCCGCTCCATCCGCTGAAAGAGCCGTAAAGGTCATCACCTGCCGCTTCGCATCAGGGTCCCACTGCTCGGCGAGCACCCTGTATAACCCACTCCATCCAGCGTAAGCTGCACATCCCGTTTTCCGCTGATCTTCCATGTACCCGCTGCTCCACCCGTGACTTTGCCGTTCTTATGAAGCTCAATGGATACGGATTCTTTCATCGCAGCTGAGATATCTTTGCCGTGATGAATCAGCTTGTATTCTCCAGCCGCATCATTCGGCGTAATCTTATGGTTATGCTTCGCTTCCTCGCCCGCGTATCGGTATGGTGCCGCTACAGGCCAACCTCCTCATTCATGTACAGTTCATGCACCCGAATCTCATGCTCTTCTCCCCGCAGCGGGAATCGGCTGTGAAAAATAAGAAATGTTCTTCCGCTCCGCTCATCATAATAAACGGAGTTATGTCCTGGGGATACGGCTCCCGTTCCGATTCCCGTTCCCGGATCACCAATCAAGCGTTGAAACAAATAGTTTCCCATCAGCTTCACGCCGTACGGTTCAATCGAGGTCATCAAAAAGCGGAAGCGCAGGATCCGCCTTCACCTCTCTCATATCGTTGCCTTCTGCATCGTAGAAGGGACCATCCGGACTTTTTGAACGAACGACCCGCATATTGTAACCTCCAGCCGCATCCAAGCCGCCGTACGAAAGATACAGATAATAATAGTCCGTCTCCGGGTTGTAGAGCATGTACGGCCCTTCAATCCGGCTGTGATTGCCGCCGAGCAGCTTCTTGCCATATCCCTGTCCAGGCAGCGGCTTGCCTGTCTTGGCATCCATCTCCATAATGAAAATGCCGCCGGAGTATGAGCCGTATACCATCCACAGCTTGCCGTTCTTATCAAAGAATACATCCGGATCTACCACGTTCGGGTGCTTGGTGGCATCATAGACGGTTCCATCCTCACTGATCTCATCCCACATGCCGGATTTCAGAATAATGCCCGTGTCCTTATAAGGTCCCTCGATCTGGTCTGCAACCGCGACCCCCATAGCGGATCGCGGGGAATCTCCTTTACAGGCGTTGTAATACATATAGAATTTGCCGTCAGCCAGTTGAATCACATCCGCTGCCCACAAGGTATCGCTCTGCGCCCAGGCGAGTGTCTCCTTCAGTTCCTCCGTTACATTCGGGATCAACGGGTTGCCGTTCGCGACTCCCGATGCAACCATATCCCAGTTCAGCAGATCCTTCGATTTGGCCGCAGCCAGATGGGAACCGAACACATAATATGTATCCCCGGTCTTGATGACGGACGGATCATGAACGGACGCTTCCACAGGCGTCTTATCTGCCTTCTTGCTTGCTCCCGCCTCAGCGTACACATCCGGACTGCTCACCACTGCCCCCTGACCCATAGAGGTTAACCCCCAATCAATAAGGCTGCAACCAAGCTTGCAGCAGCCGTCTTACGCAGCATGTTCTGGTGCATGCGATTCTCCCTTCACTTCATTTTTTGTAAACCCTTTCACAAATAAAAACCAAGAAGCTGTGATTTTTGAATCTTTGCTCATTTGATTCATAATAATATAAAACGTTTTATATTTGATAAGATATTAACATTGCCTGTTATGGAATATCAATCCTAAATCTCATTATTTTTATTAACAAATATAATAATGGGAGGAAAGACCTAAAAAACCCTGATCTATTACGGATCAGGGTTTTATTTTATATTTCAATGAAATTAAATCAGGGAATCACTCAGTAGCTCCACCAGTTACCCGACATCACAATCATGGAGAACAGCTTGATGCTCTCCTCATAATATCCCTCTGCAGATGCGTTCGTTGTGTAACTCCACACAGAGTTCAACCAGCTCTGATGACTGGATGAAGTCATGGCGCTCACGCCGAACGGTGCATAGAAGGCTCCGCTGTTATAGGTCACCAGCGCGGTGCCGTTCAGATTATATCCTGCCTTAACATTAGCCGGATTGCTGCTCGTAGCTGATTTAATGAAGGTGTTCATTTTGTTCAATTGATTCAGTGCGCGTGAATCGCCTGTCATCAGGTAATCGGTTGTTATCCGCCAAGGGGTTCGGGATGAATTGTAATAATATTTCCCATCGTTTGCTCCCTCCAGGAATCCCGCTGCAGCAGGCTGATAATTGCTGCCTGACATGACAACGAAATCCGGCAGCAAGTAGGTATTCGAGCTGTAACCGTTGTAGATCGAATTGATGATGGTATAGGTCTTGTTAATGACGTTATCCCAGCGAGCATCGCCTGTGGCCGACCGGAATGCCTTCATATGATTCAGCATGAAATCCGATGGGCGGGTGGCGGTGTTGTAGTTACCGCTCGTAGCCCAATCGCCAAGCCGCAGCGTCCATTGCGACTGGTTCACGTCGTTGCTCATAATCGCGTTAATGATATTTTTGGCCGCTTGCAGGTAATTGATCGAGCCGCTGCTTCCCCACTGCTTGTCCGCAAGCAGAAGGGCATAAGCAATGTCCATGTCGCCGTCCGTTGCCGAATTGGCTCCTCGATATTCTGGAAGCTGCTGTTCTGTTTCCATGCCATTAAATACGGATTGTTATCACTAGGGTGCGCTTTATAATAACGATAAAGTCCATCAAAATACGTCTGTGCATTACTGTCATACCCCGCCATGAGAACGGTGAATAACATGCCGTAGCCATGAGCCTCGGACACCGTCTCCCTGCGGAATTGTATTTCACATAATATTGTCCTGAAGCAGCGGTTTCAAGAACGAGCCCTTCCAGCTGTTCCACTTGCTCTGAACCGCATTGTCCATCACAGTCTGTGTCACATGATTAGGCTTAATGGAGCCGCTCGTATAGGTTGTATGCTGAGGAAACGGCTTGTTGGCCGCCATAGACAATCCGGCTGGCAGAACCATAACCACGGCACAGAGCAATACCACAGATTTACGAATAATTGATTTTCGGAATAGCTTCATCAAATTTCGCTCCTTTGATTTTCGAATAGGAAATCTATTACCATGGCAACCTGGTAAACCGGTTTCGGATTCGACCACCACCCTTCCCAATTATCGATGGAAACGAGGAGACTGATTATATGTATGCGCTACCAATAAAAACGGATATATACCTTCTTTCATATAAAAAGAGTTCATATCCATATCTACTATTATTATAATATAACTGTATATTATTGTAAATTGATAGTTTGTGTATTCCCCTTATTCCGGACAAGCAAAAAAGCTGTCCTCCCGCAGTGAAAACACGGCTTGAAGAGACAGCTATATCCATTCCACCCCGATATCGGCGGTTCCGCATTATGCTTCTGCACCCACTGGATCATCATCATATTTAAAAATCGTTCCCAGTGTTGCAGATCCCGGACCATACCGCTCATAAGCCTTGCCCGCTTCATCCACGGGGATTACATGCGAGATCAGCGGTTTAACCGTTATTCTCCCTTCGGCAAGGAGACGAATATATTCGGCGATGTTGCGCCCTTCCGTCCAGCGCACGAAACCAATCGGATAATCCGTATTGCGGAGTTCATAATCCGTTTCATACCTACCGGGACCTCCTGCGCGTGATATGAGCACCTGTGCCTCCTTGCCAAACATCGCTTCCCTGGAATAACTCATGGATAAATCACCGACCATGACGATTTTGCCCTTATCCCGTATCCATCCCATCGAGGCGTTCATGAGCTCCTCCCCAGGTCCGTTCGCACACAGAATCACGCTGTCAACTCCATGTCCGCTTCATAAGCTGAATCCGCTCCTCAAGCAGCTCCTGACTGTCATACGCATAGGGAATATACCGCTTCATCTCCTTCACCCGTTCCGGGTTCAGATCAAGCCCCGCAACGGGGCAGGCTGACGCGTGGGCAATCTGGGCAATCATCTGCCCGAGTATGCCAAGACCGACAATTACTGCCGATTCGCCGAAATGCAGATCCGCTACTCGCAGGGCATGGATGGCAATCGCCCCAAGCCCGGCAAAGGCAGCCTCCTTCGGATCCACCCCATCCGGGACAGCAGCCGTCAGTTGGAAGGCACTGCAAGCCACTGGGCATGACGCACGTAAGGCGCCCCATAACAGGCCACCCTTTGCCCGATGGCAAGCCCCTCCACGCCAGCGCCCAATGCCTCGATAATCCCGACAGCGCTGTAACCCATGATGACTTTTTGATCCGATGCTCTTCGAATAAAAATCATTTCCGTACCCGGGCTGACCGCCGAATATTCGGTACGAACAAGCACATGACCTGCTTAAGCAATCCGTCCGGCTTGTCGATTTGATCCACGATAACTTCTCCAAGAATGGTAGCCACAGCTTTCATACGAACCCTCCCACTTCGCTTTATTTTCCTGATGCTTTTCGATATTCGCTCGGCGAGACGCCGCTATATTTCTTAAAGGTCGTTGTAAACGTGGATGAGTTCGAATACCCCGTCTTCTCTCCGATTTCGGCAATGCTTAAGTCCGTGTTCCGAAGATACTCCCGCGCATGCGATAATCGGACCTTGTTCAAATACTCCACGTAGTTCACGCCAAATGTTTTCTTGAAATAATTCGAAAAGTATTTCGAACTGGTATCCAGCACTTCAGCCATATGATCCAAATACAAATTCTCCATATAATGAAGTTCGATATATTGAGAGATGAATGCGGGATTCAGCTTGCTTCGCGGGTCATGGTTCCGCGTATTTGCCACCACGCGCATCACCTCGATCAGCGCCTTCTGAAGTTCTTCACAGGTAAATGCCTGATCGACCTTCCTGATGAAATCACTCTCCAGCCGGAACAGCTCATGGCGGTCGGCAGACGGCGAATCCGCCTGCTTCATGACAAGAAAGAACATGCTCTTCGTGACGTGAACCATCTGATGATGATGGATCTGAAGATTCACATTGTGCTGAAATATGTCGTTCACAATCTGCAATCCTTCATCCACCTTGCCGCTGAGCATGCAATTGCTCAATTTCTCAATCTGCTGGAGGGGATAATAAAGATCCGGCACATAGCGGATCTGCTCGGTATCCACCATATCCGTGTCCGCATTCACGTTGCGGTACAGCAGGCCGTCCTGAATGTTCCGATAGGCTTCACGGCAATTGCTAATCTTGGATTCATAGGTCCTGCTGACACATCCCCATGCCTTAAACGAATCGGCAAACTCCCGGTTGAACATATCGATGTATTCTTCGAACCCCGTACCAGCTGCCTGCGCCCCGAGGGCTGGTCCAAGCCGATTAACGCGAGAAATTTCAGCTGTTCCACATGATAAACCACCGCATGCCCATAACGCTCCTGCAGGCTGCTGCGAATCTGAGCCGTCAGCTCCTCCAAGACAAAGTCCGCCTTGACTGCCTCCTTACCCGACGCCTGCAAATACACAGCCGCCATCATAAAATGACGGCACTGAAAAAAGTGCGTATAGTGCTTCTGCATCTGCATTTCCTGCTCACGTGAATGGTGATGACCATCCAGCGTCTGCAGGAATACGCTGCGGCGAATATCTTCATCCACCAGGTCCATCTGCTTCTTCAGGGATTCATTCTCCCGCTGCACCTTGATGATACCGCTTTGAATTTTCACAAAATCATTTCCTTTAAGCGAACTGCCCCCGAGCAGGTGCACAATGTTCTTCACCTACTAGGTACAGGTAAATACTCAGCAGCAAGGAGAGAATTGCGGCCAGCACAATCGCGCCGTACATGATCCACCGGTTGGCGTTTGTGACGGAATCGATATTCTGAAACTTATAAGGCAGCTTGTTTATATAGATGAAGCCGTTATAGTCCGATTTGTAGAAGTTGTATTCATAGTTGCCGTGAGTCAGGGAAGCCTCCTGGGAAGGATTGAAGTAGACATCGTTCAGGATATCCACCAGATCCAGATTCTCCTCCGTGCTCAGAATGACGTTCTTGTCCGCATCCATCACGATAAGCGAGGCGCCTGGCATCATCGAATGCAGATCGATCCCCTTGAGCAGCTTGTTCACATTAATCAGAACCATGAGGTTCTTATTCGACATCCTGACCTTGTTGCTGTCGACAGCGATCATCAGATTTCTTCCGAATCCGCTGGCCATATCCGCGTAAACCTCAGCGGGAAAGACCGTAAGCTCATGCTCCGACCGGGTGAAGGTCTTCCAGAACATGGAGTTGAACTTCTGGGACTTGTACCTTCTGTCGAACAAGGCATCCAAATTGCTGGTCCCGCGGCTCGTAATCGCCAGATCATGATCGTCAAACGAAACGATCACATCCTCCACGATATCCATGTTCGAAGCAAAACTTGCGATGCTGTCCCGAAGCGAGATAACCTTCTCCATGTCCATCGAGCCGTTATCCAGCTTCACCCGGTCCGAAGGAAGCGAGTGAATGTTAAAAATCAGATTGTTTACAGAGGAGAAGTGGGTGTCGAACGACTGAATTATATTTTTGATCACCATCCGGTTGTTCTCGCTCACCTTGTCATAAATTCCGTTGATGGAATTTTTGTACACAATGTAATTGAATATGAACATGATGCCGATGACGAGCTGCAAAGCGAAAAATCTGAAGCAGCCCCCTGCTCGCGATCAATCGATTCATTCGGAATCACCTCTCTTGGATGTCATTCCTTCATATTCAACAAGCGCGGTCCTTGTCCCTTCCTGTCATCCCTTCTCCGAACCCAGCATAACCCCTTTCGCAAAATACTTCTGGGCAAACGGATAGATGAGCAGCACCGGAATCATGGACAACACAATCGTAGCGTTCTTCATGGCCTGCGGCGCCAATGCCGAGGAATCGACCAGGCTTGCATTATTGCCGCCTTCACTGAATATCAGCATGTCCCGGAGCACCACCTGCAGCGGATACATGTTGGCATCATTCAGATAAATCATGGGGATAAAGAAGCTGTTCCAATGCCCCATGAAATAAAACAACCCGATGGATGCCAGTGCAGGCTTTGAGAGAGGAATCACGATCTGGAACAGGATACGGTATTCAGACGCTCCATCCACAACGGCCGCTTCACGCAGCGATTCGGACATATTTTCATAAAAGCTTTTTAAGATCAGAAGCTCAAAGGTCCAAATCGCATTCGGAAGTACAAGTGCCCATACGCTGTCAATCAGCCCTAGTTCCGACACAATGAGATAATTAGGGATAATTCCCGGATTCAGAAACATGGTCAGAATGATGGCCATCAAAAAGAAATTGCGGCCGAACATATCCCTGCGCGCCAGCGGATAGGCTGCTATGGCTGTCAGCAACAGATTGATTGCCGTTCCGAGCGCTGTGTACATCAACGTGTTCAGATAAGCCCGCGGAACCCGATTATCCGTAAGAACCTGGGCGTACGCCTCCAGATTGAACCCTCTGGGAAACAACGTAACATGGCCTTGCACAACCTCCGAGGTTGAACTGAGTGAAACCGCCGTAATGTAAATGACCGGATACACCGTCACGACGGCCAAACTGAGCAGAATCAGTGTATTGATCACATGAAACAGGGAGATGTTTCTGAGTCTGAACCGCTTGCTTACCATAGTCCGCTCCCTCCCAATCTCTTGCTTAAATAGTTGGACGACAGGAGCAGGATCATAGCCACCAGCGCCTCGAACAGCCCAACGGCAGTCGCATAGCTGTAATTCGCTTCCAGAAGTCCTTTGCGATACACATAGGTGGAGAATACGTCCGCCACCTCATAGGTCATCGGGTTGTAGAGCAGCAGCACCTTCTCATAGCCGATGCGGAGCATCGATCCGGTCTTCAGAATGAACATGATAATGATGGTAGGCATTATGGCTAGGTATCGTAATCCTGAATATCATATGGCGCCTCTTCGCACCATCGACTTTGGCTGCTTCGTACAAGGAAGGACTGATCCCGGCGATGGCAGCCATATAGATAATCGCTTCGTACCCGACGTTAGCCCAAATATCCGAGGACACATAGATGGTCCGGAACCAATTCGGATCGATAAGGAAATATTTCTTCTCAAACCCGAGGGAGGCCAGAAGCTGATTCAGGATGCCTTGATTGGGCGAGAGAAAATCGATAATCATGCTGCTGATAATGACCACGGACAGGAAAGAGGGAAGGTAGCTTAGCGTCTGAACCGACTTCTTAAACCATTTGATCCTCACCTCGTTCAGGAGAATTGCCAAAATGATCGGGAACGGAAATCCGAAGATCAGATTGTATACGCCAAGCAGCAGGGTGTTCTTGAACAGCATCCAAAAATCAGCGCTGCCGAAAAATTTCTCGAAATGCTTCAGTCCCACCCAATCACTCTCCAATATGCTTAAGTGAACACGCTGTAGTCCTTGAAGGCAATGATCATGCCGTATAGCGGCCCATATCGGAAAATGAGGTAAAAGAGCAGGCAGGGAATCAGCAATATCAGAAGCTGTCTATCGCGTTTGATACGCTGAAAAGCTGCAGTCGTTCGCTTGGCAAATCCGGCACGGGGCCGGGCATTACTCGTTTTGGTGCCTGCACTGGCCATGGGGTAACCTCCTTAAAGCTGAAGGGGCAGCATCGGTATAAGAACGGATGCTGCCTACGAGCAGCTTTATTCTGTCTTCATTACTTGGATGCATTTGCCTCATCAAATCGCTTCTGTGCGTTGTTGAAAATTTCAACCAATTGGGAAGCCCCTTGCTTCTCGGCCGCTGCCTGCCATTGCTGCCACTCGGCATCTCCATAATTCTTGTTCAGAATGTATTTGGAATTGAACTCATTCGCCGATTTGTTGAGCGCGGTATGAAGCTCGGCAATCTTCGATGTTTCCTCATCCGTAAAGTTCAGGATGGGATCGTACGGCTCAAAGTTGCCTGCATTCAGGCGCTTATCCTGCGCTTCCTGCTCCTTCTCCGTAAAGTTGTAATACACACTGCGTTTGTCGGAGTTTACATACATCCCCTGCAGCCACAATCCATAACGGTCCTCCAGCACTTTAATGTCCACGAGCGGTACATCGGTAAGCTCCGGATAAACCGCCTTATCGCCTTCGATCTTGAATGTCTCTCCTTCAACCCCCATCGTGACAAGGGTCGCACCCGACGGGCTTGTTAAATAATCAAGAAGCTTGAGCGCTGCTTCCTTGTTATCGTTGTTGGCTACAGCAATACTGAAACTGTTGTCGATCTTGGGCAGCGTAGCCCCGTTGCCTGTCGGTCCAACCGGCGTGCCGTAACGGAGATTATAATTCGGGTTCTGATCCTTAATCTGGTTGTAGAACAGGTCGAGTCGGCCGATCCAGTCAAAGGTTACGAAGGACTTGTTGCCGGATGTCATCTTGGCTGTCCAGGACTCATCCGTATCCGTCAGAAATTCAGGGTCCATCAACCCTTCGTTGTACAGCTTCTTCATGAAATCAATCATCTCTTTATGTTCCGGCTGGATGGAGGCATACTTCCACTGCTTGGATGCCTCGTCATAATAAGTAGGATAATCTTTGCCTCCAAGCCCCCATCCGTAAGACCAATCACGGAAAATGAACTCTTTGGTTTTCGAAGCGTAGGGATAGGAGTCCGGATGGGCTTCTTTCAGCTTTTTCAAAGCTTCATAGAATTCTTCCGTCGTGCTCCATTCTTTTATCCCAATTTCATCAAATACATCCTTGCGGTACAGAAAACCGTGATTGACGTCGCGGTTGATGTTGGCAATCGGCCAGGTGTAAATATTGCCCTCTTGATCGCCGAAGGACGATATGACCCACGGATTCTCCTCGACATACAATTTCTTGAAGTTTGGCAGCATATCGATGTATTCATTGATAGCCACGACCGCATTTTGCTGACCGATCTTCTTAAGTTCCGATGGCGTAAGCCCGTGGAATACGTCCGGGAGCTTGCCGGAGGCCACCGTCACTCTCAATTTATCAGCGAAGGTTGCTTATGAATATGCTTGAAAGTTCACCTTGATTCCCGTCCGTTTCTCTATTTCTTTGGCAATGAGGGAATCATTCAAATTGGTCTTCTCGCTCGCAACCATCCACGTAATCGTGGTTGGTTTATCCACGAGCGGAAGCGCAAGCCCGCCGTATCCCCGTATTGGTCAGGATTTGGTACCGAAGGAGACGGTGCCGTTTCTTCGCCCGCTTTCGGAGCGGCCCCTTTGTCTCCTCCGCTGCATGCTGCCAGCATCGAAACGATGAATGTGAACACAAGTACCATGCATAGCCATTTTTTTGTCATGTGCTTGCCTCCTCTAAATCTATTCTTTGTCATTGAATTCCACTGACTGAACCTGTGCGCAATCGCTATTCTACCCCCGTCATTCTTCTCGTCTTTTCTCGCCTGCTGTATTCTGCTGACAACATGTTCAATGCAAGATACTCCCTATCACTCCTCCTCAAGTTGTGAACTCCCTATCCCAAACAGGGAATATTCTAAAATGGTTCAGGCAGCTGCTGCCGATTCGCCATGTCTTTTCCACCCATCCACATCATAAAAACGCTTCCATCATTCGTAAAGCAGTGTATTTCTGCGAGATGCTGTTTTTTTCCGCTTTTTGAGGTCCGAGCGCTGAAAACCCGCACAGCATCAAGCTTTATTAACATGTGGAAAATGCTAAAGCGGTAGAAATAGATAAAAATAGAGGGATTTCATAACGAAATCCCTCACGGAGCATGTTAAATTTCTTCTCTTCTTCATCGTACATTTACGGGGCAGAACACTTAGGGAGTTCTATTGCAGCGGGTCACAGAGGATGTAAGTTCACTCAGTAGAGAGATCTTTTTTGCTTTGGCACCCTTTTCCCTCAGTTTCTTGCCTTCCTTGCCGTACAGGTCCTTCAGGATTTTTTCCCTGTCGGTGTCTGTGCAAGTCCGCCCTTCGCCGTTTCCCTATGCTTGGACGGCATGGCCGTGCCCACTTCCAGCATCACGCCAATCACTTCATCGGATGGAATGACACTGCGTACAAGCGCCATGTCTGAAGCTGCCAGTGCCGTCACGGCACCGAAGCCGTTGCGCACGATGCAGGGGATCTCCACCAAACCGCCGACCGGGTCACAGATAAGCCCGAGGGAATTCTTCAGTGCGAGGCCTACAGCATGAACGGCCTGCTCAGGCGTGCCGCCCCGCAGTTCTGTCAATGCTCCTGCTGCCATGCCGATGGCCGAGCCGACTTCCGCCTGACAACCGCCCTCAGCACCGGAAATAAAGGAATTGTTGGCAATCACATATCCGATCGCGCCTGCACTGAACAGCCCCATAACCAGGTGCTCGTCATCCCAGCCGAACCGCTCCTGGGTACTGACAAACACTCCGGGAATAATGCCGCATGACCCCGCAGTCGGTGTAGCCACGATGCGTCCCATTGAAGCATTCACTTCCGATACAGACAAGGCATAAGCCAGTGCCGTACAAGCATCGGTGCCCAGCGCGGGTACGCCGCTGCTCATATACTGATGAACACGAACCGCATCCCCGGTCAGCCCGCTTTTGGAAGGGACCGGTTCATGAATTCCCGGTGGACCGCTTCCTTCATGATGCCATAGTAGTCGGCCATCTGCTTGAATGTCTCTTCCTCGCTCTTGCTTGGTCTCCTTGATCTGCTCCTTCAGCATGAGCTGGCCTATCGTAACCTGATCCTCCCGGCAGCATGCGATAATCTGCTCCAGTGTAGAGAATTTCATGACTGTACCTCCTCTGCGGTCAAATCCGCAACTACGACGCGATGCACACTCGGCAGTCCTTCAATATGCTTCATCAGCTCAACAGGAACCGCCTCATCCGACTCGACTACCGTCATGGCATCGCCGCCCCTTCCCTTACGATCCACATCCATATAGGCAATGTTCACGCCGCCGCCATCCAGGAGTCTGGTAATATGGGCGACCATGCCCGGCGTATCATCATGGAAGACGAGCAGCACCGGATAATTCATCGTAAACTTGACGTCAAAACCATTCACGCGCAGCATCTCCACACTGCCTCCGCCAATGGAAGCGCCTGCAATGATATCGGTATGCTCCCCGTCTTTCAGTCTTAACTCCACGGTATTCGGATGAAAGGCCACATTCTGTGCGGTCCTGAACTTGAGTTCGATGCCTGCCGCTTCGGCAAGTTCAATGGAATTCCGGATGCGCATATCGTCCGTGGCAAAATCGAGCAATCCGCCCACGACAGCCAGATCGGTGCCGTGACCGCGGTAGGTTTCAGCAAAAGAACCGTAAAATACAATTTCCGCCTGATCGGGGAACGCTCCAAATATGCGCCGCGCAGCTCTGCCGATCCGCACGGCCCCTGCGGTATGAGAGCTGGACGGCCCTACCATACTGGGCCCAATAATAGAAAATACATCTTTAAACCGCATGCGCGATTCCCCACTTTCGACTATTCTGCCCTCATTGTATCAGTCCGCGAGCCATCTTTCCAAGTGCTCTTGAATAAATTCATCATCGTTCAAATGCGGATAGTCCCGGTAAACTCTGTCAATCTCCGCGGATTGGCCCGAAGACAGCGTTTCATGCGGATTCAGGCACCATGTGCCTCGCAGCAGCCCCTGTCTGCGGAGCACCTCATGAATGCCTGGAATGCAGCCTGCAAACTGATGTGCAGGATCGAAGAAGGCTGCATTGGAATCCGTGACCTCGGCATTACGGGTCAGCCATTCCTTGGCAAGGTGGTCCTGTCCGCGGGCTTCCTTGATCTCTTCCAGCAGCTTCACCGCTTTATTCGTCCAAACCGCCCAGTGACCAAGCAGGCCGCCGACAATCGGCTTGGTGACCATCGTTCCGTTCACCCGGAACCGATACGTTGTCAGCAGATCGTTAACGATGTTGTCATCGTTCCCCGTATATAGCGCAATATCCTCGCTGCGGCTTGAATAACAGACGGCACGAACGACGTCAATCGTCTGGTAGCGGTTGAAGGGAGCCATTTTGATAGCAACGATATTCGGAATTTCAGCGAATGCTCGCCAGAAGTCGAACGAGAAGATATTGCCGCCAACCGATGGCTGAAGATAGAATCCGATCACCGGCATGATGCTCGCAATTCTCTCCGTGCGCTCCAGAATGTCCTCCTCGCTCCAGCCGTTTAAGCCGCCCATACTGAGAAGAACCGCATCATAACCAAGCCTGCGAGCAACCTCCGTCTCCTCCACCGCCTGTTCCGTCGGACCACAGACTCCGGCCACCATGATAAAGGGTCGAGCAGGCGCAGCCTTGCGAATTTCCTCTGCTGCAAGACGCAGCATAGGTTCATACAGATCGATGCCTTTGTCTCGAATCTCGAATTGAGTGGAATGAACACCAACCGCAACACCTCCTGCACCGGAGGCGGCATAATAGCGGGTTAATGCCCGCTGGCGACGTTCATCCAGCCTCCGGTTCTCATCCAAGGCAAGCGGGTGCGCCGGAATAACGAGTCCTTCATGAAGGGCCTTCAGCTTCTCGGGCGCCAGCTGCTGGGCTGTAGGGACCTGTCCGCTCATTAGAATTTCCCCTTTCTCTCTTGGAAGTGAGTCGGCTTATTCCAGCTTTCGCCGCCGGATAATACCCATTCAGCGGTCCAGTCCAGCATCTGCAGTAAAGACACCCTCGGATAACCGAACAGCTGGTGAGATTTCGAAGCATTGTTCAGGAGCGCCGTCTCGGACTCGGTACCCGTAAAGCTCACTTCCTTGCCCATTCGTGTGGCCAGTTCCTGCGCCGCCCAGCGGATCGACATCGTCTCCGGTCCGGTAATGTTAATGATTTCGGGCGGCGTGCTGCAATGCAGGAGTGAGCGGAGCGCCATTTCGTTGGCATCCCCTGCCATATCATATTCGCATGCCCCATCGCAAGGTGAATCGGACGATCCTCATGGATCGTTTTGGCCAATTCATGAAGAACGCCATAGCGCATATCAATCGCATAATTCAAACGGTACACCGCCATCGGAGTTCCATTCTTGTGAGAGAAGTACTCAAAGACGCGCTCTCTTCCCAGGCAGGACTGCGCGTACTCTCCGACCTCCGGTGCCACGGATTCGTTGACTCCGCCACTGCTCACCGCTGAGAACGGATACACATTTCCCGATGAGAACACCACCATGCGGGATGTCTTGAATTTCTCGGCCACCCGGCCCGGCAAATAGGCATTCATCGCCCAGGTAAAATATTCACGGCCCGTTGTGCCGAATTTATTCCCTGCCATGTAGACCACATTGGCAGCTTCTGGCAGCTGCTGGAGCTCATCATCGTTCAGCAGATCGCATGAAATGGTCGCTACGCCCGCCTCTTCCAATTCGCGTCTGGCTTCGGCATTGCTAAACCGGGACACCCCGATGATCCGCTTGCTGCCACCGCCTTCACGAACGGCATTAGCCGCAAGTCTCGCAAGGCTTGGGCCCATTTTTCCGCCGACGCCCAGCACAAGGATATCGCCCTCCAAAGACGCCAGATCGGTAACAAGCTGCTCTGATGGCGCAGCCAGCTTTGCTTCTAATTCCGCAACGGTTAACATCAACAATCTCCTCCTCCGATATGTGATTCCCCTTCATCATACGGCCCTACTCAATATAAAGACAAATCTTTTAATCGTCTTTAAATAAGATTGGTTGATGCGAGATGATCTCCGGTTGTCTCCTTCTCGGGAGAGGTTTTATCGTTAGGTTCTTCGCAACAAGTACAGAACCCCTTATCCATGCATGAAAAAAGCTCCCTGAGCTCAGGGAGCAAACGAAATGTTCAGCACAATATATCGAAGTACAAAGAAGGCAATAATGAAGGATGCTGCCAGTCCCAGCAGCGTAAAGATAAAGATTTTCTCAAAGCGGGAAAACTTAGCTTTCGTTCTCGTACTCTTCAAAACCATCACCTCATCTACCATTATAGCGCATTTATGATAGCTTATTCCAGAAAGGTGAACCGGAAGATTTGTCTGGGTCTCCCCGCGGCACCTTCTCGATCCCCGCGATTTTGACCAGATCATTGTCCGTCCACAGCTGGAGCAGTTATGTGCACTCCGAACGGTAATGTCCAGCAGATGGGCAAGCTCATGGACCTTGTATTCGTATTTACCCGAGCGTGCGCGCTGGTTCAGCAGTTTGCTTAAATAGGCGCTGGTCATGCCTGCGTCCTCTGCCCGCTTGATCAGCTCCGCATCGGTAAAAGACAACACCTCCTGCACCGGATCGGCCATCTCCAGCGGTCCAATCAGCGTTCCATCTTCCCGTACGATGAAGCAGGCGTTGCCGCCCACCTCCTTCGCTTTGCGCATCGCGATGCGTGCGTTAGTCCCCGCCAGACTGGCCGATTGGCCGAAGCCCATGCCGATGCTGAGCGAAATGCCGTAGGTTTTGTTCACGTCTTTGGCCAGGGGAATGGTTTTGTAGCCACCGGTTTCCCGTTCGAAGATGCCCCGCGTTGTAAAAACAAATACTCATCCCCGCCCAGATGGGTCAGATAACCATCAAGCGACTCCACATAATCCAGCACCATTCGGTGGATGTCCAGCTTCAGCTTCTGGACTTCATGCTCATTATTCCTTCGCAGTGCCTGGGCGCCGAAATCATCTATATTGATCATGCCGACCACAATCTGGCCCTCCCGACTCCGGCGGGAGGCCGTAGACAACAAAGCCCGTTCCAGCGATACCACAATATCCTGATCGGAAGGCAGCAGCCATTCATTCGGTATCCCGAGCTGTGTCAGCTCATCGGCTACAGACTCAACCCCGGTAAACGCAACAAAACTCGTGCCGGATTCATATTGAGATAGGTGAAAGGCAATCAGGCTCTGCTTCGGGGCATAGGCAGGCCCATCGTATATGACAGCCTGTACAGCAGGAATGCCCAGATCCTTCATGGTCCGAACCACCATCGCCTCTGTTAACGTATCCACCGATATTCCTCCTGCAAGCCTTCCCCTCTGTCCGGCATAAAACAGGGCTTTATACAACCCCGCGTCCGTAACGGGTACATAATGAACCGGAATTTCGACTTGGCCGAGATCCTTCACCTTACGCTGTGACAACGGATCCGAGAGGAACATTACCTCGACCTCGCTTCCGATTCGTTCAGCCAGGGCAGGTGCTTCAGCCTCATCCTGAAATACAAGCGGCACAGGGTCAAAGGAAGGAAAGGTTTCAATGACCTTCAAAATCTTGTCAACGATCGTCTGGGTTCCAATAATGCCGATACGGATTTGCTGGACAGGGGTACGGTTACGCTCTGTCATGATTCCTTCACTCCCATCATTCCCATTTCCGAGAAGCCGCATGGGGCAGGCAGGCACGGATACCTAAATCATACCCGCAATCGGAAATTTGGCAAGTGAATACAGCCCCCATTCGTAAACTCACCCCTGCACCAATCTGGTGATTCAGTCAGGCGAACACGATAAGGAAACAACAAACAGCGCTGCCATGCTTGTCCCCCAAGTTTCAAGTGGACCAACATGATCAGCGCTGCTTTTATGGAATCAACCTATATTAAGTTTGTTCTTCGTGCATGACAAATTGAGCAATGTTCTTGCTGTGGTCCCCGACACGCTCCAGGTTGCTCAGAATATCCAGATATACCGCTCCGGAGTTGCCTGTGCACAGATTCTGGTTCAGACGCTGAATGTGACTCTTGCGGAATTTGACCTCCATCTCATCCAGTTCCCGCTCATAATCCAGTACCTCCTGCGCCGCAGTCACATCATTATGCTCCAGTGCGGCAAGTGCCCGTTCCACCGCCTTGTCGGCAAGGGTGAGCATCTCTTTCAATTCACGCCCGGCTTCTTCCGAGAATTCAACCTTTTTATTAATGCTGAATTCAGACAGCTCTACGATGTTTTCCGCATGATCGCCAATCCGCTCAATATCATTCACAAGTTGGAACCAGCCGGAGGCTTTCTCCGATTCACCCTCGGGCAGGCCGTTCTGCTGCTGGATTTTCACCATATAATCGGTAATTTTCCGATTCAGTTCGTTAATGAGCTCTTCCTTCTGCAAGGCAAGCTCCCCACTCGGGATTCCCTGCTGAAAAGAAGGTTGACGCATCATTAAGCGTCTCACGGGCATACTGCCCCATGCGTAAAATCTCATGCTGGGCTTGTCCGAACGCAACCATGGCGTCGCCAGCAAGCGTTCATCCAGATAAATCGCCTTGAATTCAATCTCCTGCATTTTACCCGGAATAACCTTGGTTACCAGCCATGCCAGAGCCGGAATTAATGGCAGGAAGATCAAGGCATTGGTTGTATTAAAGATTCCGTGTGCGTATGCAATCTGCATCCGGATATTGACGCCTTCGCCAAGCCACAGGACCAGGGAGTGCACGGGCACCAGCAGAATCATAAAGATAATGGCTCCAATGACGTTAAAAATAACGTGTACCAGCGCTGTGCGCTTCGCTGCAACCGTGGCCCCGATGGAAGCCAGCACCGCTGTGATCGTTGTGCCGATATTATCGCCAAACAGGATCGGCAGCGATCCCTTCAGACTGATCATGCCTTCATCAGCAATCGTTTGTAATATACCGATGGTTGCGCTGGAGCTTTGGACAATCATCGTGAATACAGTACCTACAATAAGAGCCAATAAAGGCTGGTCCTGCAATTGGATCATAAAGTCCGTAAACGCAGGAAGCTCGCTAAGCGGCTTCACGCCGCTGCCCATGGTCGACAACCCCAGGAAAAGGGTCCCGAAACCAAAAACGACTTGGCCAATATATTGAAATTTCTTCTTGTTAAAGAAAAATAAAAGAACGCACCTACTGCAATAATAGGCAAAGCATATTCTTCAATCTTGATTCCGACGATAAAAGCAGTCATGGTTGTTCCGATATTGGCTCCCATGATCACGCCGATTGCCTGCTTAAGCGTCATCAATCCTGCATTAACCAACCCGATGGCCATAACGGTTGTTCCCGATGAGGATTGGATAAGAATCGTAACCCCGACCCCAACCAGCACGCCCAGCACCGGGTTGGATGTATATTTCTCCAGCAACCCGCGCATCTTGTCTCCTGCCGACTTCTGCAGCCCGTCCGACATATATTTGATGCCGAATAGAAAAATACCCAAGCCGCCTACAAACTTAAATAGGATGTCTTGCCAATCCAAGAGATAAATCCTCCTTCTGATGTTACACACGTAGTAAGGTTATAAAAACCCTCTAATAATTTAGCACAATTTCCAGATAAGATATACCTATCTAAGTATCGACATATTACGGGAGGGGCAGACCTATTTCGACCGAGGTACCCCGCTCTTCCTCGCTCCGAATGACAATTCGGCCATGATGGCTCTCCATGATCCGATGGACAATCATAATGCCAAGGCCGTTGCCGTCCGGCTTGGTTGTATGAAACGGCTCCCCGATCCGCTGAAGCACTTCCTCCGTCATGCCGGAGCCGTTATCTGTAAAGATCACGCGCTGATAACCCTCCTGCACATCCAGACGAATATGAATATTGCCGCCATAAGGCAGGGCTTCCATCGCATTTTTCAGAATATTAAGAAAGACCTGCTTAATCTGGTTCCGGTCACACAGAATCACTGCATTCTGCACAAAACATTGGGTCATCTCAATCCCGCTGAGTTCCGCCTGAATCGCAAACAGATGGAGCACCTCTTCCAGGATTTCGCCGCAATCCTCCTGCTTCAATACCGCAGCCTGAGGTTTGCCCAGAATCATGAACTCCCCGACCATCAGATTAGCGCGCTCCAGCTCGGACATGATCAAGTCATAATGGCGGAGCCGGGCATCCTTATTGGCCAACTGCAGCATTCCCTTCACGGTTGTAAGCGGATTGCGCACTTCATGGGCAATACTTACGGCAACCTGACCTAAGCAAACACCAGCTTTTCCGTGTTGCGCAGCACTTCCTCGGTTCGCTTCATCTCCGTAATATCCCGAAGGGAACCCACCACCCGCATGATCTGCCCCTTCCGGTCATACGCGGCTGGACGTCGAGGATATAGTGGTTCACATTCCCGGATATTTCGAGCGAGAGCTCCTCTCCGATGCAGACTTCCTGCCTCTGTATCACCCGCTCATAATACTCGCCAATCGGCTTGATTCCGAACACCGAGCGGCTCACATAGTTCGACTAGGTCCCGGTCACTCCGATCTGGGCACAACAGACTCAGACAGTGTTCGTTCATCTCCAGAATCTGACCCTGGGCATCCGTAATAATGACACCGTAATGGTTCGTGCCGAGGAGCACCTGGTTCAAGGTCTGCAGCTGTGTATTCTGTTTGCGGGTAACCATCTCCCGCTCCAGGGAATCGGCCATGGTGCATAGCAAGGCATGAAGATGCGGGTGAACAAATTCCTTGTTTGTCATCAAAGAGATGGTCCCTATAATCTCCTTGCCGCTCTCGCCATGAAAGGGTGCCGAATAACAGGCCATGCCGTGAAGAATCTGATGAAAATGATCCTCTCCAATTAACGTAAACGGCCGTTTGTAGTTAAGGCACAGATCGATCGAGCTTGGGCCATCTTCCGCGCAATAGCCGCTGCCCTCGACGATACCCAAATACCGGGCCGTTTCAATGATGGTCGGGTCCCCGGCAAAATCAAGAATGAATCCTTCATTATCCGTAATCGTAATCAAGACGGGGTTCCCGGATCCGGAAGAAAGAAACTTATTTACGAATGCTTGTATCACTTCGATGTATTCACTATATTTTGCACGCCTGACGGCCAATGCTTCATCATTCAACCGATGAGTATGTGTTGGAACAAGCTCCGGGTTCATCCCCTTGTCTATACACTGCTGTTTTGCCTGCCGAATGATCTCCTGATCGGTTATTTCACCAAATGGTTTGTCCAAAATCACATACCCCTTTTTATCATACTGCCACTTTAATGTCATTTCCGTCTATTCTATCACTTTTATCGGCAAATGGAGCCTGGCAGTAAACCCAAGAAAATCACACCCATCCAAGCCTTCATCTTAGCACTATCAGGACTTGCTGAACAGGCAGTCCCGTATGTCTGTCTTCAACCACGAAAATATAAGGAGCCGACCAAGATATGAATCTTGATCGGCTCCTTGTTATTGTATAGGTCACATGATCCTTATTGGTTCAAGAGGAACTCTTCATAAGCAATGCCAGGGAAGTCATATGATACGGGTCCAGGATGACCCGGATCTGATCCTCTGTCAAAAGCCCCTGCTCCAGAATAATCTCCTTGATGCCTTGGCCCGTCTTCTGTGCTTCCTTCACCAGCCTGGATGCCACATCGTAGCCCAGATGCGGATTCAATGCCGTAATAATGCCGTAGCTGTTATCCACGAAATACTTGCAGCGTTCCTTGTTCGCTTGAAGGTCGACTATCAGGTTCTTGTAGAATACATCCATCCCGTTCTTCAGGATTTTGAGGGAATGCATCAAGTTGTTGGCCGCGACCGGAACCATAACGTTCAGCTCGAATTGTCCGGCCTCGCATGCCAGGCTGATCGTGTGGTCGTTGCCGATCACCTGGAACGAAACCTGGTTCATGACCTCGGCCATAACCGGATTGACCTTGCCCGGCATAATCGACGAGCCCGGCTGTCTTGGAGGCACGTTCAGCTCGTTCAAGCCCGCTCTCGGCCCGGAAGCCATTAACCGGATATCGTTGCACATTTTCGAGAAATTAACGGCACATACTTTAAGCGCAGCCGACAATTCCATGTACGCATCCGTGTTCTGGGTAGCATCCACCAGATCCTCGGCTTGCTTCAGGGAGAAGCCCGTCTGCTCAATCAAATGCTGAACGACGCTGTGCATATAGTCCGGCGTAGCATTCAGCCCCGTTCCCACAGCCGTGGCACCCATATTCACAACTAACAAGCCTTGTGCCGCCCGGTCGATCCGGTTGATGTCACGTGTCAGCACATTGGCATAAGCCCCGAATTCTTGTCCAAGGCGGATCGGTACCGCATCCTGCAGATGCGTGCGCCCCATCTTGATGACATCGTCAAATTCCTTGGCCTTGTCCTGAATCCCGGCAACCAGTGTGCGGAACACCCCCAGCAAATCCTGAGTCAAGCGGTAGGACGCAATGCGAATGGCTGTCGGAATCGCATCATTCGTAGACTGTGACATATTGACATGATTATTAGGATTGCAGTAGAAGTACTCGGCCTTCTGTTTCCCCAAGAGTTCCAATGCGCGGTTCGCCAACACCTCATTCATATTCATATTGATCGAAGTGCCCGCCCCGCCCTGAATGGAATCGACAATGAATTCGGAGCGAAGATTGCCCGCAATAATCTCATCTGACGCCTCGATAATGGCGCTTCCTATCTTTTGGGAAGCAAGCCAAGCTCCATGTTGGCCAGGGCCGCTGCTTTTTACTTCTCCGAGAGCAGAGATAAGCTCGGCGTGAATCGGTACCCCGCTGATCGGAAAGTTCTCTACCGCCCTGACAGTATTAATGCCGTAATAGGCTTCCACAGGAAGCTGTTTTTCCCCAGAAAATCCTTTTCAACCCGAAACTGCATATCCATGGACAACATCACCATCGCCTTTTGATTATTTTGTATCGTGCTTTTCACCTGTTATCATCCAGCTTGCCCGGATATATACAGAATTCTGCCTTCCCACTGGAAATCCTCTATAGCTTACGCGTTTTGTTAGAGAACATTGAATAATATGTGTGAGTGCGCAAAAAAGAGGCTTTCTCTAAGTAGAAATACCCAGAAATCGCCTCTCTTACCCATCATACCTCTTGTTCGGTTGATGGACATCCATACGAAGCGTACACAGACTACACAAGGGAGGTCGTTCGATACGGCGGAAAACCAAGCGAGATCACCGCCCCTCCTTCTTTACGATTGCCTGCCGTAATCAGCCCGCCGCAGCGCTCCACGATGGCACGGGCAATCGCCAGCCCCAGGCCGGATTCGCCGTTCTTCCCTTTAACAAATAGGTGGAACAGGAACGGAAGCAGCTCATCGGATATGCCCTCTCCGTCATCGGAAACGGTAAGCACCACCTGGCCTTTTTGGATCTAAGCTTGAATGTAAATATGCTTGCTTGCATGTCTGGCCCCATTCGAAACAATGTTAAGCAGCGCTTGCAGCAGCTTGTCACGGTCAGCGCACACAATTAACGATTCGTTCTCCCCATAAGAAGGATGCACAAACAGCCCTTTTTCACCAAGACCGGATTGATTCTCTCAATGGTTTCCTCCACAAGCTCCCTCAGGTTGACGGCTGTAGCCTTGAATATGTCATCCTCGCTGTCCAGCTTAGCCAGAAGTGTCATCTCGGTCACGATATTTCTCATCCGGCCGCTCTCGCTCATAATGATCTCCAGCCCTTTGCGGATGTCCTCCCCTTCAAACACCCCGTCCCGAATTCCTTCCGCATATCCGGAGATGGACATAAGGGGCGACTTCAACTCGTGCGAAGCGTTCTGGAAAAATTGCTTCTGGACATGGTTGTACCGCTCGAGCTCACCTGCCATTTCGTACAGAGAGTCTGCAACAACGCCGATCTCTCCGCTTGCCGTAACACGCTCTACTTCGGAGAACTGGCGCTGCTTCACCTTCTTCAATTCTTCCCGAAGCAGCATGAGCGGCTTAATCAGCCGTTTGGTAATGAATAAGCTTAAGATAAACATCATCACAGCCCCTACGCCAAAGACCAGCATTAAACGGCCAAGCAGCGCCTGCTCAATCGCCTTGATCTTGCTGAGGGGGTAAGCAGCGTTAATGTTCCCTGAGGCACCGTCGTGACCTCCGTGAGATACGCATCGTTGTTCATAGCGGCTTGAAAGGATACCGTCGAGAATTCCACCGGTCTTATCGGTGCAGCGTCATACGGATAGGCTGTGACCGTTTCCCGTGGAATCACTACATTTCCTTGAGTATCCTGAATAATAACTTCCACATTCGCCATCCGGCCAGCCGTATAACCTGTAACGGCTATCGGCGTACTATCGATCGGAAGACTCTGGGCGGCAGCCGTCTCCAGCTTGGCCGAGAGCTCGGCGCCAATGGACTGCATGTCCTTGCGCTGCGTTCCGATAAAGTGATCCAGCAGCACGTAATGAATGACAACGGCTGTAACGGAAAGCACAAGTATTAACGATAACGCAAAAGCAAGATTGATCTGATGCACCAGCTTCATATCGATGATTCCTCCCCATCCGCTCTCATTCGGTATCCATGTCCCCATATCGCCTCAATCGGCAGCTGCTCCACCTTCTTGCGAAGACGTTTAATGAGATGATCCACCGCCCGGTCGCTTCCGAAATAGTCGTCGCCCCACACGGAGGTCAGCAGTTCATCTCTTGTAAACGCACGATTGGGATGCTCTACAAATACTTTCAGCATCTCGAATTCTTTGTTGGTCATCTCCACTTCTCCCCGTTCCAGAACACACGTCTCTCTTCCAGCATCAACTGCAGACGGCCGTTGCTAAGCTCCGGGGACGCTGCCGCAATCCTGGCATTACCCTCTACATGATTGAATTTATACCATCGGTTGAGCTGCCGTTTGATTCGGGCGATCAGCTCACGGGGCTGAACGGCTTGACCATATAGTCATCGCTGCCCAGCTCAAGCCCCAGTATTTTATCGACTTCACTATCCTTGGCCGAGATCATAATGATGGGGACCTCAGCTTCCGCGCGTATCCGCCTGCACAATTCGAAACCGTCCATGCCGGGCAGCATAATATCCAGCACCCACATATCTGGCGGGTTCGTTGTCCACATCTCCCAGCCTTCCTCTGCTGTTCCAAGCCCAACGGTCCGGTAACCCTCCTTGCGCAAATAAGCCTCCACCAAATTTCGTATATGCTGATCATCGTCGATCACGGCGATGAGATAATTTTGATTCATATATAGTACCTCCGAATTCATCTCCTCTCAGTATACCAAGCGGCGTGCGGCGAATGGGGAATGCCATTATTTTTCCACAAATACACCAATGTTCTGCCAATGCTGACCCGTACACTGGGTACTGTAAGACAAACCAACCCGATAAGGAGTGTTAAACCATGAAACACAGATTATTTGGCAAACTCGCACTATCCGCAGCCCTGCTTGGTGGAACAGCAGCTCTTCCAGTCCATGCCTCAGGTGCTGATACACCAGGCGACGTTTCAAGTCAAACAGGGAAAAGCGCGCCTGCTGAGACTATTGAGATTGCAGCTGTCCATACCCTGCCGAACCCGCTGGAATTGGCAGAGAAATACGCCCCGGAAACGGTTCAGGATTGGAAAGAAACCCTTGAGAAATACGGCAAGCTTGCTGGTGCTGAGGGAACATTTCAGTTCGCGGCGACAACAGCCGCCGCCACGGTTCGGGTTAACGATGACTCGAAGCCGGGTGAAGTAAAGGACCCCGTGGAAGCTACAATTTCGTTCAAGGCTACATAAGCCAAGGATATCCAGGAGTTAATTGACAGCGGTGAGATCAAGGAATTCACAGCAACCGGGGTCAATGACGTTGGGATGCCTCCTGAAGGTGTGACCATTCAAAGAACGGAAGCTGTAAAAGCAGGGGCGGCGAGGCTCCATCTAGCTTTGTACCAGTAGGTGTAGAAGGTACAAAGGCAGTGAAAATCAGCGATGAGGATCTGGCTTTCATTCATGCAAGAGTAGACCTCTTCAAAGCTGCGGATTCCAAGGATTCCGCCGCCATTCAAGAAGCGCTGACAAAACTGCTGAACCAGTACAAGGAACAGATCACCAAGCTGGAAGCTGAAGCGAAATAACATACAACGGTTAAGTACAATCGGAACTTACAACACACAGGCGGCAAACGCCCGATATACTTAACAAAACAACCCTTGCTTGGTGCCGCGGCAAGGGTTGTTCGTGCAGGCTCTGTTTATTTTTGCGCCATGGCCTTCATGAGTTTTACGGCTGAACGTATACGCGGACGCTTTAAGTTCTCCTCCACATAGCGGTAATCCGTTAAGATCACCTTCGCATCCCGCAGTCCGTATGCAAAATCGTCATCGAACAGAAGCCGATACTCCCACACCCGCTTCTCCCAATTCGGAATATTCGCCAGCATCCATGCATCCTCGGCTCCCGGGTGGACATAGGTTTCGCTAACCCCTTCAGGCAGTCTGTACAGCTTATCGATCAGCGATTGCTTGAAGCTGTCATAGGTCTCCCCTTCGACAACAGGGAACGGATGCGAGAGCAAATAATCCGGAATCGGCACCCCCAGCATATCGGCAAGACTGGAGGCAAGCGCGACCGGACGCTCGATATTCGATAAAGAGCTAAGCAGGGGATCCTCCGGATGAATGTAACGGAATAAACGTGCAGGAAGCCGCCAGCGCGAAGTCTTCCACAGCATCTGCGGAATAAGACTGCGCCCCGTCTCCATCCCATACAGACTGCCCATGTGATTATCAACATGGCTCACAGGAATGCCAGCCTTGCTCGCCCGCTCATACTGCGCGTCCAGCTCTTTCAGCACGGCCCCTGTCTCCGCCTTCTGTTCAAACTCCTGAACCGTCGCGTATTGTTGACCGCTCTGGTCATGCAGGGATGGATGAGGTCAAGCTGCTCCATCGCAGCGCCTCGAATTCGCTTGTCATGGTCAGGTGCAGTCCGACATTGGGCTGGCGCCGACGAGCCGTCCAGGAAGCAGCCTCTTCAAACCCGGGGCCACCGTCATGATGGTGGCAGAGGAAGCCTTGTTCTCCTCCAGCAGATGCTGAATCGCCTGGTTCATAGCTTTGCTCTGCCCGAAATCGTCACAATTGATGATCAGCCTTCGCTCCATGGTCATGTTCGCCTCCTATGGTTTTTGAGAATTCGATTCTGGTCAGGAAGGATAACAGGAAGGAGATGATCAGCAAGCACAACGGAACGACACTGATCAAGTACCTGAAGGTTGATTCCGGATCGCTTCCCGGGTTGTCACCGCTCTCATATCCGAAAATCATGCCGACCACAAAGAACGCCAGTGCGGAAATCAATCCGCTGGAACGCGTAATGAACCCGCTGACAGCCGTATAGATTCCCTCTCGCCTTAGACCCGTCCGCTCCGCATCCTCATCGATGATGTTCCCGCTAACCATAGTAGGTGTTACCAGAAATCCTGCCAGACCGAAGCCCACGCCGATGCTTAGCCAAAATGCCGCTGAGCAAATCGTATCCGAACCAGAGTGGAATAACGGATATACCGTACACCCCGAGCGAGAGTCGCCAGGCCTTCACACCATCCATCCTGCGGATCATCCAATACCAGACGAACACCAGCGGGATGACCGATACAAACACAGCCGCCAGCAGAATCGATACTTGGTCAACCGGAATCTTCAGCACATATTTGGCATAGAAGGGGATCGTTGAGCTTATCAGACCATTCACCGTCTGGGCGAACGAGTTGGAGATGTTAAATACCCAGAACTTTTTGTTGCGCAAGGTTTCACGAAACGCCTGAACCAGCTTGAGCGGCTCGTTTGTGCTGTACACCTCCTGCTCCCGAACGCTCATCATACAGAGGAGCATGAATACACCAAACAACAGCGCATACAGAATTGCCATATTGGAAAAACCCAGGGCATCATAGATGATCGGAGTAAGCGCAGTGCCTATCAGCAAAGCCACTACCTGGTAGCCCTGCTGTATAGCTGAAGCCTTTGCCCGTATCCGGTCCCCGCGGAACAGCTCGGGAAACAATGCTCCATAATTAACCCATAACACGGTGGCTACAGCTTCATACAGAATAAGCGCAACCAAAAACCACATAAACAGTCCGTTCTGAGACAATCCTTCCGGTGGCGAGAATACGAGCACGAAGGTCAGCATGAACAGTGGAATCGCACCGAATACCCACGGCCTGCGCCGCCCAAGCCTGGTCTTCGTACGATCCGACCAATATCCCATGAGCGGATTGTTGACAGCATCCCAGATCAGAAATACCGTCCGCGCGAGGGATGCCAGCCCAATGCCAAGTCCCAGTGTGTCCACGTAAAAAAGATATAAAAGGAGCTGAACGCCTGACTCGGAACCATCATGGCAAACATGCCGAGCGAATATGAATACGGTGAATTCCTCCAACTGCGCTTCATCCGTTTCCCTCCATCCGTTAAGGACGATTTGTTGTACAGTATTCGGCGCAAAGAACGATTATACCTGCTCATGCAAGGGAGGCCATGAGATCTTGTCGAACCGTGCAGGGCAGCGTCTCCCCTGCCGTAAATTTGGCTGATAATACATAGTTTTCTTGGCAATAGCCAACCCTTCTGTGTAAGGCCGTAAAACCACTCGGAAAGGATCTGTGCCATGGAACTCATCAAAGATCTTCTGGTAGTGCTCGGCAGAATTTATACCATCTATCCGCTGCTCTTAGCCGTTACCCTGTTTATGGGCCGTCGATCCGTTGCCGAGCTGCCCGTCTTTGATTACATCATCATTCTGTCCCTCGGTTCCGTAATCGGGGCAGATATTGCAGACCCCCATATCGAGCATATTCCTACGATCTTCGCCATTGTTGCCATCGGTGTCCTGCAAAAGATCGGCTCCGTCCTGCTCATTAAGAGCCGCCTCATCGGGAAATGGATGACATTCGAACCCATTATCGTGATTAAGGATGGGCAATTCCTTCATAAGAATCTGAAAAAGCCCGTTATCCCATCGATAATATTTTGCAGATGCTGCGTGAGGATCAGATTTTTGATATCAACACTGTGGATATGGCCGTGCTGGAGCCGAATGGGACCTTATCCGTTCTGAAGAAAATGGGGAAGATGACCGTTACGCTAGAGGACTTAAAATTAAAGCGGCAGGATTCCGGCCTGTCCTACGCCATTATTAAGGAAGGGCGAGTTCAAACCATAACCCTCCAAAAGCTAAACCTTACAGGAAAATGGCTGGAGAACCAGCTCAGCGAGCGGGAGATCCTGCTTGATCAGGTGTTCTTCGCTTCTCTTGATGAACAGATGTCTTTAAACATCACCGTCTATGATAAGGAAATTCCGGTTCCCCGCTGTATCATTAACGAGAAAAAGCCCGGCGCAGCCGCCAGGCTTCTTCTTGTATTCCCCTCTTATTGAAGAACGATTTTGATCGCATGGCCAATCGGCGGCAGGCTCTTGGTCATCACAGGGCTGTAATAACCAATGATCTCCGCATCGGCAGTCAAATCACTAGCTTTCATAGCTTTGCCATCTTTATGCTCGATAATCGTTTCAGGCGTCAGACTTAGGATCACTTCACTTGGTGATTGCTCCGTCAATCCTTGACCCTTGATCGTTACACGCAGGTTGCCGCCCTCTGCATTGATATCAGTAATCGCACCAGCGGTAGCGAGTTGTTCCTTCTCTTCCTTGTCCGACTTCACACTGATTTCATAAGCGTAGGTCTGCGGCGGCAGGCTCATGGTCATCGCCATGCTGTGAACGGCTTCAATCTCCATCCCTTTCGCAAGATCCTTGAGCTCGATCTTCTTGCCTTCCGCGTCGCGGATGATGGTGCTCTCGTCCACATTCAGAATGATGCCTTCCGTTCCCGTGCCGTTAATATGAACGGCCTTGCGATTTTCATTTTGAATGACTTCCGTGATTTTGCCGCTGGTGGTTTCCTTCTTCACATCATCTTCCCCGGAAGTGATACTCACCTTCATACCATCGACCGCGACGCTAGCCCGGAGTACCTCGCTGAAGAAGTTAGCCGGAACATAGAGCGTGCCCTTCACATTCATAGGCGCAGCGCCGAGGGACTTGTACATTTTGTTTACCGCGTACTGATCCTTGCCTGTTTGCACGAGGGTCCAGATCGGTGAGCCCGGTTTCGTCAGCTCTGCAGAGCGATCCTCCTGATTCCAGTCCAGCTCAAATCCGAGTGCCTCGGACACGCTCCGCAGCGGATCATGACCAGCTTCGCGTCTGTATTCATAAATCCAGCGCCCGTCACATCCTTGCCGTTGACCAGCACTCCATAATCCATGGCAGCCGATATCACAATGGCTTCTGTTCCTGGCTTCCTCCAGCCTGGGGTGCCGCATAAACCGCTGCACTACCGGAAACCGCCATGGCTGCAACCATCAGTGTCACCGCTTGCTTCTTCCATTGTTTGTTCATGTTGATCATCCTTTCTAGGTGTCTTTCATTATCATGTACAACTATACTGACGGGCGTTTTTGCCAAATGTTGCATTGAAACGAAAAAGAAACCCTACCGAGAACATACAAAAAGCCGTCCGGAAGACTATACAGTCTTCCGAAACGGCCTCTTGCATTAGGTCTATTTCGTTGATCGACATACAAACAACGGGTCAACAAAACTTCTGCAATATTCCTCCGCAATCTGCTCCGCACTATATCCCATATCCCGGAGATACAGAATAATGTCCGCCCGAGGCAGCGAGGCAAGCATGACGGATGTAAATTGTGAATCAATAAGCATCAGCGTTCCTTGCTCCGCCGCTTGGTCCAGAAGGCCCTTGATCTGCAGTCGCAAATACATGAAAGGTGGATGCTCACACAAAATGTTCTTGGTGTCTTCCAGCCGATCGGAACTCAGCATCACCCGCAGCCATTCCAGATCCTCATTGAAGTGAAGAATAACCTTCGTCATGACGGTCCTCAAACGGGCCGCAGCGGGCACATCCGCGCTATTGCGCAGGTAAAGGTCCAATTCCTCCATGAATAGGTCAATCTTCGCCTCCATGAGCGTAAAGCAAATTTTACTCTTGCTTGGATAGCGGCGGTACAAGGTGCCTTGACCGATTCCGGCGGTTTTAGCCACCTGATGCATCGACACGTCCTCGACGCCGTATTGGTCAAACAAGGCCTGAGCCGTATCCAAAATTCTCTGACCTAATTCGTCATTCTCTTTTGCCATTCATATATCCCTTTCTCTTTGAACAAACGGGAATCTTATGCGGCAGACTGTTCTTCTTCTACGGGTGAAGTTGTTCGTTTGACGAAGAAGCCCAGCACCAAGGCCACTATTGCAAGAACAAATCCGATTATAAAGGCGCTTTGAAGGCCTGCAATCATACTTTCCACCGGATTCATATCCCCGGTCGTCTCGACATAATTTTTAGCTCCTGATGACATGATACTGATAAAGAGCGCCATGCCAATAGCTCCGGCAACCTGCTGCAGTGTGCTCATAATCGCTGTTCCATGCGGGTACAGCAAGCGCGGCAGCTGGTTTAGTGCTGTTGTCTGGTGGCATCATGACCATAGATATGCCAACCATCATCATAACATGAAGGAAGATAACATAACCATAGGTCCAGGAAGAATCCACTCTCGAGAACAGGAAAATCGAGAGGGACAACAGCACCAGTCCAGGAATAATGAGAACTCTCGGACCGAATTTGTCAAACAGCTTGCCTGATATCGGGGCCATCAGACCGTTGACGATACCCCCGGCATCATGACAAGTCCTGCCGCCAGTGCGGTCAAACCAAGTGCATTCTGCAGGAACAACGGCAGCATGATCATGGTGGAGAACATACTCATCATCAGCACCAGCATCAGCACCGTGACGAGCGAGAACATCGGAAACTTAAACGTGCGCATATCCAGCATCGGCTGGTCCATCTTCAGCTGACGCCATACAAATAGCAGCAAGCTGACCGCATAAGCGGCAATGAACCATGTGACCTTCGGATCAGACCAGCCGCCTTCATAAGCACTGCTGAAGCCGTACACAATTCCCCGAATCCGACGGATGACAGAATAATGGAGATAAAATCCACCTTCGGCTTGGTGAGCTCTGTAACGTTTTTAGATATATAAATGCAAAAACAATCGAAAATGCCGCCAGCGGAATGATGAGGAAAAACAACCAGCGCCAGCTAAGAGCATCCACAATCAAACCGGACAGCGAAGGTCCGATCGCCGGAGCCGTCATCATGACCAAACCGATCATTCCCATCGCTCCGCCGCGATTCTCAGGCGGATAAATGCTGAGGATCGTATTCATCAGAATCGGGATCAGCAGACCCGTTCCTATTGCCTGCAAAATCCGTCCGGACAACAGCACGCCAAAGGTCGGCGAAATACCGCTGATCACGGTACCGATTAAGAACAGCGTCATAGCACCGATAAACATCTGCCTGGTGGTAAACCACATTTGAAGCAGCGCGGTTCTAAGCACCAGAATACCGACAACCAGCATATACGAAGTGGACAGCCACTGAACCGTGGACTCCCCAATACTAAACTGCTCCATCAAGCTTGGGAAAGCGATGTTGAGCAGCGTCTCATTCAAGATGGAAACGAACGCGCCAATAATCAGTGCGGCTACAATCGGCCCTCTCTTTAACTTGCTTAAATCAATCTTGGCCGTACTTGGCCCCACTCCCATATCCAAGACCTTATCCTCCTTAAAATGATGTCTGCGGACAATTGTCCGATTATGCTTTAAATTCTAACGGACAATTGTCCGTAGGTCAACTGAAAATTTTCATTGAATTTTCAGGAATTGCAGCCATGCTGGAATTCCTGGGATTATGCGAATACACATCAGTAATTAGGACGCTCAAGAGTTAGGATTTTCAAGACCCTTATGGGTTATCGAAATAACTAGAAAAAGGATCTGCCCCATTATGAAATGCCGGGACAGATCCTTTTCATTCTATGTTCATGCCGATCTCCATCAACCCGCAAGCCGGACATCATCGGAAGGATAGAATTACACTGATGTACTGAACTCGAATGATGCGAGTGCCTGTTATCCGTCACTCCAACTGCCGTTGCCTCTTTTGAGTTTCACGCGTTCTGGGCAATCTTCTCTTGGTATACCTTGGCCCAGCCCTCCAAATTGTTCGTCACGATCAACAATTCCGGATATTGGGCAAGCGTCTCCAGAGCTGCTTCATCATCCGGTGTCCAGACAATGAGCTGGATGTTCCGCTTGCGTGCTTCCTCCATGAACTTCGGGGTCACATAAACGTATTTTACGGATACATACCGGGCCCCGATCGCTTCCAGATACGGAAAAACGGAAGGGGTCGCCCCATATATAACCAGGCCCAGCTCAATGTCCGGATCAAGCGCACGCGCCCGTTCAACGGAATAATGATCGAAGGAGGTCAGGAAGACCTGCTTCTCCATACCCGTTTCCTTGATCACGTTGATGACCTTCTCCTCCAGCCCCGGATAGGTATCGCCCATCTGCTTCAGCTCAATGTCCACGATCATCCGATCCTTGGCAAAACGCAGCGCCTCCTCCAGCGTTGGAATGACCTCTCCCTGGCCTGCGTCCAGCTTGCGTATTTCCTCTAGCGTGAAGGCGTTGATCGCTCCTGTACCGTTGGTTGTCCGGTTTACCGTCGGGTCGTGTATCACAACGGGCACGCCGTCCTTCGTCAGCTGGACATCCAGCTCCAGATGCGAGAAGCCAAGCTCCAGCGCTTTTTGAAAACCGAGCATCGTATTCTCCGGATATTTTAGCGGATATCCTCTATGGGCCAGTCCCCGTACTTCCATATTCCCTTCCCTCCATGTACAAATCGATTGATGGCTTCGATCACGCCTTCGCCATAAGATGCCTGACTTACGTAATCGGATGCCATTTGAAGCTCTATAGGACTGTTCGCTACCGATACTCCAATCCCTGCCAGCTGCAGCATGGACAGATCATTCATCTGATTGCCTATCGCCATGATCCGCCCCGCTTCGATCCCAAGCGTGCGGGATAGACGCTGCAGCATAAATCCTTTGCTAACTTGTCCCGAGACAAGCTCCACGTAGTCAGCCTCGGACTGAAACGGAGAAACGGCATGGCGGTGGACGCTTTCCCACCGGTCCCACACCGTGTTGAATGCGAGCAGATTCCCGATTAATATCACTTTCTCCAGCTCCCCGCCGTCCAGCGGGAAGATCGGGCAGATATCACGGAGCAGGATACGCGCTCCTTATGCTCATAGGCTTCGATCTCTTCGGTGCGTGCAAAGGTCTGGATTTCGTGCTCGCGGAATAACAACACGCTCAGTCCCATCAGGTGGAAGTCCAGCAGCATATCAGCGATGTTCTTTACGGACAAACAGTATCGTTCCAGGACGCGCCCGCCTTCTGCGAGCACGGCTCCATTGCTCAGAATGACGGGGATATCGATTCCCAGTTCCTGAATCACAGGCATCGCAGTCCGATACGGTCGTCCCGTTGCTACCGTGAACAGGCCGCCTTCCTTCACATATTGCCGGATAGTCCCTGCTACATGTTCACTTAACGAATGATCGGGTGACAATAACGTACCGTCTAAATCGCTTACGATCAGGCGAATGTCTCTCAAGAATATGTCCTCCTCGGTAACGGTGCCAAGGGATGCAGGCTTTCTCCGTCAACTCCGCCTAATCTCTTAACGAATAAAATGAGGTTATTTAAATGTCGAATTCGCCATGGCGGCTACAATATGCTTCTGCATGACCGTAAACACCAGCACGATCGGGATAATGGCCATGACGCTGGACGCCATAATAACATTGAAGAACATCGCTTCATTGCAAGCAATGGAATCCGCAGCATGGCAATACCTACCGTAAGCACGCGCATATCGTTGTCGTTGGTCATGATGAGCGGCCAGAAATACGAGTTCCAGGACGAGATGAAGATTAAGACGCCCATGGTGACAATCGTTGGCAATGCCATCCGAAACAACAGCTTATACAGAATCGAGAACCTTCCGGCTCCATCCACGCGCGCTGCTTCCAGCACGTCATTGTTGATGGATTTGAAGGCCTGCCTAAGCAGGAATATCGCGTAAGCAGAAGCTCCATGAGGCACGATGAGCGCCCAGAAGGTGTCCAGCCAATCCAGCTTGGACATCATGACGTACACCGGAACGAAAATGACCTGCTCCGGCACGATCAGTGCAGCCAGAACCAGTAAGAACAGAGCGTCCCGTCCCCAGAATTGCCCCTTCGCAAAAGCATATGCCGCCATCAGCGCCACATTCAGCTGCAAAATAATCGTTCCTACCGCCATCAGCAGCGTATTACTGAAGAACCGCGCATAAGGGATCACCCGGAAGGCCTCGGCAAAGTTCTGCCAGGCAAAGGTTTCCGGCCAGAATGTAGGAACGGCCATCCGCATCTCAGACTGCGTCTTGAGCGCACTGATCAGCAGCCAATACACCGGAAAGAACATGACAAGCGTTACCATGACGGCTCCGATGATGCGAAGCGTCATCATGGTCTTGCGGTTCTTGGCTGACCCGGCCATATAATTATCCTTCATAGTGCACCTTCTTCCTGCTGACCACCCATTGAACCAATGTTAACAGCAGTATGATAACGAACAGAATCATGACAAGCGCAGAGGCTCTTCCTGTCTTGAATTCATCGAAAGCCATCGTATAGATCCAGTACACAATAGCGTTTGTGGCCTTGAGCGGACCGCCGTCTGTCATTACGTCAATTGACTGGAACACCTGCATGGAGGAAATAAAACTGGTAATGACAAGAAACAGGGTCATCGGCGACAAGAGTGGCAGTGTAATATTGCGGAACTGCCGAAGCTTGCTGGCCCCATCAATCGAAGCCGCCTCGTAATACTCCGCCGGAATCCCCGCATGCCTGCAATAAAGAGGATCATCGCGAAGCCCACGCCCTTCCATACCGAAACGGCAACCAATGCTTAATGCCGTGGAGGGATTGGTCAGCCATTGGACAGGGTCCATGCCAAACCAGGATACAACGGAATTCAGAAGCCCGTATTGTCCGTTGTATATCCAGGTGAATACCATGGCTGCAACCACCATCGACACGTAATATGGCATGAAGATGACACCGCGCATGAAGCCGAACAGACGTGACGAGGACACATTGAGGAGCAGCGCCAGCAGCAGCCCGATCACAAGCGTGAATACAACGTCCATCAAGGTGTACAGGAACGTGACCTTCAGGGACTGATAGAAATCCGCGCTGCCCAGAAGACGCGTATAGTTATCAACGCCTACGAACTTTTTCACCGGACGAGTCATATTCCAATTCGTGAAGCTGATGTAGACGGAATAGCCCAGCGGATAATACAGGAACACGCCCATGAACAGCAGCGCCGGGACCGCGAATGAAAAGTCCTTCCACTTCTCCATTAACGTATGAGACATCCGTTTAGAGACCGAAGCGGTCGCCCGATTGGACGCCGCCTTAGTCACTTGTTTATTGGTCTCCATAGGCATCACTCATAGTCAGCCAGAATATCGTTGATCTTCTTGGCCGCATCCTGCATAAGTGGTGTCGGATCTTTTTGTTCAGCACCATTTCCCCTACAACTTCTTTGTACACTTCACTGAATTCAGGATAAGCCGGGTGCTGCATACGCGGTGTCACTTCATCAAAATGCTCGTAAACCGATCGGTATTGCGGCCATCTTTCGAAATATTGATCGCCTTCCTCCGACTCGATCGCGGATTTTCTTGTAGGCAGGTATCCAACGGATTCGGCCCATTTAATGTTCTGCTCAGCTGAAGTCATGAACTCGATGAATTTCCATGCTGCTTCTTTCTCCAGATCCTTGGCACCTTCCATCATGACGATACCTGCGCCGCCAATGTTGGAGGTACGGACTTTATCACCAGGAATGAAGGATACGCCGACTTCGAAGTCTGCATTCTCGCGGTACATCTTCAACATCGCGGAAGTGTGCTGTACCATGGCGATTTCACCGTTCAGGAACATTTGCCGCATATTGTCGGAAGCTCCTTTACCGAAGCCCATATGCATACTGCCGTCATTTTGCCATTTGTAGAAATTCTGAAGGTAGCGGAGGGAATCCTCGTTCTCGACAGCGGAAGCACTCAGGTCCTCCGTCAGGATTTGTCCGCCGCCGTTAATGTTCCAAGGGTCATAGTACCACGTATCCCAGCCTGGAACCGAGAAGGCATAGCGAGTCGTTTTGTCGCCTTCCTTTTTTGTTACCTTTGCATTGAAATCCTCAATCTCATCCCATTTCGCAGGAGGCTCCACGCCCAGCTCGTCCAGCATCGTTTTGTTGTAGACAAACACGCTGGTGCTGACAATCAGCGGGAATCCGAATTGCTTGCCGTTGTAGGCATAGGCGTTCAGCATCCCTTGAGCAAAATCGTCCATCTTCACTTCATCGCGCTTGATCCATGGACCCAGGTCGGCAAATACACCGCTGTCCGCAAAGTTCGCGAGGGACGATACCTCCACATTGGTCACGGTAGGTACATTATTCGCAGCTACGGCAGCCGACAGTTTCTTGTGAAGGTCAGGATAACCGCCTTGGAACACCGGTTCTACCGTAATATGAGGATACTTCTTCTGAAACTCTGCAATCATGTAATTCAAGCCTTCAAGCTGGGCATCCGCGTGGGCATGCCAGTATTGGATTTTGACAGGTGTTGTATCGTTCTTCATATCCATTGAAGCGGCTTCCACATCATCCAGCGAAACCTCGCCTCCAGCACTTTCACTTCCACCGCCGCCTCCGCATGCCGTGGTGATGACCATAAATATGGTCAGTAACGTCAACAACCATGATTTCTTTTTCATTGATGATCTCTAGCCCCTTTCGAATCAACTTCTTCTGAATAATGGCTTGTCTATCCACACTTCATCCATCCCAATGCCAGCCCTGGCGGCATATGGACCCTCAGGAATGAGGAAAGCTCCTCATCCAATCAACCCTTCTATCCCTTAAAAAGCGCACAAAAATAGAGACGTCAAAAGAGCGCAACCTAAGAGCCACCACCTCCTATAAAAGCTAAAGTAGCTGCTACTCGGGTTATCTCATCGTCTCCACCCCTAGCAAATATGTAATTGTAGTAAATCCATTAATCCTACAGGACGCTTTATTTCCAAAAGCGCGCATCACCCGTAGATACGAGATCTGCACCGTTAGCCAGTGCCTCATCGATTTCTTCTTCGCTTCGTAAAAAACCTCCCACGATTAGCGGACAGTGAATTTCCTTCTTCAGGTCGCGGATCACGCGGGGCATAAGTCCCGGCATCAGCTCCACCTCGTCCGGACGCGCTTGTCCGATCATCTTCACGGCGGTTCTTAAAGCTGTTGTATCAATGGCAAACACACGCTGTATCGAGCTGATGCCTGCTTGCCGCGCTGCTGCCACCGTATTGGTCTTCGTGGTAATGATCCCATCGATCCGATACGAATCCGCCAAATACTGCACAGCCGAATTGTCACGACCAATCCCGCTTACCATTTCCAAATGAACAAACACTTTTTGCCTGAGGAGTGCAGCCGACTTACGATATCCCTTAGTTTCATGATGTCACCTGTCATCAGGTTCACCCGTTCCACCGCGCTGCTCACAGCCGCATCGATCTGTTCAAGCTTGGTAATCGAAGCGATCACGGGAAGACGGCTTCTCTTCTGATCTGTCATAAGTGCGTGTCCCCTTTACCGAACACTCACTATGATAAAGCGATAGGATCATGTGAGTATTAACGATGTGTAAAATATGTGTTAACGACGCTCGCTGCACACAATCCACACGTCATGAATGCGCTTTCCATTTAGCTGATAACAGATTTTACTATATGCCTGGTTTGGTAGGTTCCCTCCTAGACTTAGGATCATTTTCGGTTCAGCGAACATGGGGAGAACGCTTTCAGAATAGCTCTATCAGCTATTTAATATCTATCATAGTGGAATGATTTAGCTAGAGTCTATAGCGAATATTGTATTAATTTGTCGAATTTAAAAGAATGTGAGCTGAATGTAATAAATATCATGACGCTTTGTAAAAGAACGTCAACTCCGTTTGCAATCGTCCCTGGTTATGGGGCATATAGAAGGGCAGATCGTGCCACGGAGATCGCACAGGATGGAAACAGGCCGCCCGAGGGTATCGGACGACCTGCCAAACCATGCTTCCATGCACCTGTTTCAGGCGCTTAACCGTTTGGTCTGCAAAATGCTCTGACTGCTCTACACCTTGGGGATTACGGATTCACCTGAATCGTAAACGTCGAGGTGTTATTCTTGATCGGCGTTACGGTATCGGTGATCTTCAGGTTATTAAAGATCACACTGCCCACGGCCGGACCTTGGTTCGGCTCCGGCATTTCGTTAGCCCAGATTCCTACGCCGGACTTCACGTCAAATGCGTCGCCGCTCTTTTTCGCACCGGAGATCGTAATGTTCGTAAAGATCGTATCCTTGACCGGGTTCTGCGGCTGCCCGCCAACATAATTGGTCTGGAACATGATGCCGTGGTAAGTCGGATCGATAATGTCCACGTCCGTTACCCGAATGCCCTGGAACACCTTTGAGGCTGAGAACAGCCACATTGCCGGGAAGGTCTGCTGGTTCCAGAAATGGCCGCCCGCACGGACAATCGAGATATTCTCGAATTGGGTCGGCGGCGATGCGCCGAAGCCGTTCATCGGGTATCCGAAATCCAGCGAGCTGATCGTGACGCCGGAATAACAGAGCGTATCCGCAATGTAGATATTACGAAACGTATTGCCGTATCCTCCATATACCGCAAGGCCCGCCGCACGCCAGGTCAGCAGCGAAGTCAGATTCTCGTAGACGTTATCCTTCTCGTCTGCCCCTCCCGCATCAATCGCGGAGAACAGAGCAAAGCTGTCATCCCCTGTTGCCCGTGCTTCAATGTTGCTCACGAGATTGTTCGTGCTGCCGTTGGTCATGTTGATCCCATCAGCAAACACGTTGCGGATCCGGGAGTTGGTAATTTTCATGTAATCCGTATTGGCGCCCCAATACATGCACACTTGGTGCTCCACCCAGATGTTATCGATCGTCATGTTCGCAACGTTCGAGAAATCGAACACTTTACCCGGTCCGTCGATCCGGGAGGTGTAATTGCCAAAGTATGCAAAGTTCGCGAAGGTGGAGCCGTTCGCCGTTGCATTGATGGAAAATCCGATATCGGTATTGTTCTGTGACGATGGACTGGTAAAGCGGGTAAACCATGGGCCCGCACCGACGATTTTCACCGGTTTGCCGTAAACCTGGAACTTATTCGATGTCTGATAGGTTCCGGCAGGAGATAGACGCCGACCAGATTCCCCGTTGTATCCATGCGGAATTTATCCAAAGCATTCTGCACGTCCTGATGCGTAAAACCTGCGGGAACGACATATTTAGCCGGGTCCGGATTCGGGATTAATGTCACCTGCTCCAGGTTGATAAAATCAATGGCGTACTGGCTTGTGTTGGCTGCATCCTTCTGCAGGCGGATTTTGCTTCCCTTTGGGATGGTGGTATCAAACATGATGTTGGCCTCGTCGTATATGTGACGCGGTGCTCCTGCAGATGGGCTGTTGCTTGGATTGGCCTCATCGCCATAGAGCCATGCATATTTGGAAGTGAGATTGATGGTCTTGGTAAAGACACCATCCACATAGACGTTCAGGGTGGCATCGATCCCTCCGCCGCCAGGCGCATCCGGAATCGAGAAGCGCGTAACCAGACTATTCGTGCTGGCTTTCGTCGTGAACTCTACGAAGCTGCCTGTTGAATGGAGTGTGACCGCCTTCCGGCCGGATGCTTCACCTAAGCAATATCCCCGATGTTGCGGTTCGGCCCGACCACAGCCGCTCCGCCGCCAACGACGGCATCCTCGGCCTCATACATGTCATAAGGCATATTCGCCCCCGTCCGATAAAGAGCGGACTTGTTGCGATGTTGTTAGCTTGCTTCATAAGCAGCTCATTGGCATCCACGGCCACCTCGGTCTTCACGTTGTACTTGCCGTTGGCCGCCGTCCAACTGCCTACGTTCATAAGCTGAGCCGAAGCCCCGCTGGCGATGACGCCATTCACCGTGCCTGTAAAGGTCTGAATGACGTTGTTTGTATTCGCATCGCTCAGGGTCACCTTAATGCCGTGGGCACCTCCAGCGGACGCGGCCGTACCCTGGTTCTTCACCGTAACGGTGAAATTCACACTGTTTCCGGCAGCCGGATTGCCCGGTGACCAACTGGTCGCTGCCACCAGGTCGGAGCTTTGAACAGGGCTGATGACCATGGATGTCGGATGCGTATAGCTGTTATTGGCTTCGTTCTGCTCCATGACGGCATTGTTCTCATCCACCTTGGCCGTGAGTTGATATGTTCCCGCCTCCTTGGCAACGAGATTCAAGGTCACGTTAGCCGAAGCACGCTGCGAGTCCCGCCACATTCGAAGTACCGAGCTTGGTATTGCCATGGTAGAAATTGACGGTTGTTGCCCCGGAAGAGAGGGTCCCGATGTTCTTCACTACAGCCGTTAATACAATGCTGTCGGTTTCCACCGGGTTCACGGTGTCCAGGACATTCCCGTAATGGTCAAGTCCGGATTGGAAGCAGGCGTGCCGATAACTTGAAACTCGGCAATCTGTCCTCCCGATGAACCCGTATTGGCCGTGATCCTCAACTGCACGGCATTCACTTTGGCAGTAACCGGAATGGTCACCGTATTGCCCGTGGCCGGGTTAAAGGTATACTGCGCAGCGGATACCAGATTTGTGAAGGCGTTACTGTTCTGATCATGGCCCAGCACCTGAATTGTCTGCGCCCGCGTTCCCCATTGGCTATCCGGATTCAGCTTCAGCACAACCGACGAAATGTCCGCGTTGGAGCCTAAATCAACGGTCAGCGTATGCGGATAACGGTTGGCACTGCCTTCCCAATACGTGCTCAAGCTGCCATCATTGGCATTGGAAGCAGCATAAATGTACTCGTTCGAGGAAGCCGTGATCGGCTTGTTCAGCGCCAGATTGGTTCCGTTGCCTCCGCCGCCGCTGCCTGTGCGGGTCACCGTGTTGCTGGCGGCAGATACATTACCGGCTGCGTCTTTGGCCTTCACATAGTAACTGACCGTGGCGGCAGCAGGCTGATTATCCGTATACGTCAGCACATTGGCTACGCTTGCCCGCACTGCCTGATTGGCGTATATATCGTACCCCGTTACGCCGACATTGTCCGCTGATGCCGACCAGGTCAGCTTAATTTGGCCTGAAGCTGGCTCAGTATAAGCGAGGTTGCCCGGGGCAGTCGGTGCCTCTGTATCCCCGGTAGGTGCCTGGCCGTACACTTCGAACTCGGAAATCTGACCTACTGGCCATGCGGTATTGGCGGTGAAAAGCAGCCGTACATATCGCGCCGATTGCGCGGTCAGATTGATCGTAACCTTATTGCCGTCTGCCGGATTAAATGTATAGGCAGCGGAAGAAGACAGGTTGTTGAACGCTGAGCCGTTGCTGCTGCCTTGTACGGTCAACGTCTGAGATCTCGTCTCCCACCCGTTCGCAGGCAGCTTCAATATCACTTTGTTGACACTGTAGGAGCTGCCCAGATCCACCTGAAGCCACTGAGGAAAGGCGTTGTTGCTGCTCTCCCAGTAGGTAGCCTGGTTAGAATCATTGGCATTCCCGGCAGCATAGGTCTGGTTATAGGAGCTGGCCGTCATATTCTTGCCAGCCGCCAGATTGCCTGGCTCCACTGCGATTACGGCATCCTCGGCTGCTGGCGCTTTGGCGTCTTCGCCGGATGCAGGTGCTTTACCTCCTTCGGACCCGCCGCCCGGAGTGCCTTCATCGCCTGAGCCATCTCCTAGCACCTCCTCATGACCGGAGCCGGGTGGCCTCCGCCCGGTTGATCCATAGCGGGTTCCCCCGCCGCCGGATCGCCATCCCATTGCTGCCCATCTCCAATCTGAACGGCTGGATGCGAATCGGTATGGGATCCCTCAGCAAAGCCCGGGTCAGGCACCATGATCAGCTGTGTCCATATCAGCATCAATACGAGTAAACTCATGACAGCAGGTTTGATTCTATTCATCAACCTTCTGGATTTCATGATCCAACCTCCTGATATCAAATGTTTTCCTTGTGTACGTTGCATACGTTAGTCTCGTCTTCCCGGCCGCATGCCGGAAGAAATAAGTATGCGCTTACAACTATGTTCCGTTCGTGCCGATCACCTCCCTTGAACTCCTATGTTCCTATGTGCCCTGTGTTGGTCAACCGCCGCCGCTATCCTCCCCATCACGCCCCCAGCACGAATAACCCTGTTAGGATCACCCGAACATAGGCAAAATCTCGCGCACTGGCAGTTTATAAGGAAGAATGCAATAAACATAATGAGAGGGTATGCTGGTTCAGGTGCTGCTGCAAAAACAGAAACATCATGACGCCGTGCGTAAATCTGCGGGGAGCTTAACGATGGGTGGCAAACATATTCCATGCTGTGTCATTACTATAAAGGATTTCCAGATCGATTGACGATGCGCGATCGTATGTTTTTAGGTGGATTTCTATGCGAGGAAGGAAAGGAGTTTTAATATGGTCAGGTCAGAAAAAGGCCGGACAAGAACGCCCCCTTATCCGGCCCGGATGGATCTCCTCCATCCCATTGCTATTCGAATAACGGGACCTTCGGGTCCTTTCCGTTACAGTGAACCAGCATCGCATGCAGCTGTCCCCGGTGGTGGTACACATGACCCAGTATTTCAAGCAGCCATTCGTACCTCGAATAGGTGACGCCCCAGTAGGACGTCATCTCCTGATGAAGCTCTTCTTCCGTCATCTCTCTGAACGCCTGTTCCAGATACGAATAGTTGCTTAACAATTCAGCCTGTATATCCTTCAGGTTATGAATCGATACACCTGCATAATAGGCGCTCATCTCCTCCTGCGCAGCTCCTTGTGATATGTGGAAATCGGCCCGGCAGATGACGGCGATATGCTTGAGCAATTCCCCGACAGAATGTTTGTCCTCGGTCGGCTTAACGAGCAAATCCGCTTCATCGAGCTTGTCGATTATCGCCACGATGGATACAACGGCAACTTCAATCTGATGTAATGCATATGTACAATAGGAATTCATAGTTTCTCTCCCATCCGGTATGTATACAACAATCCATTCAAACTCACTTCACTATTATAGAACATACGTTCCTCTAATTTCAACCAAAAACAACCTGACCCTTAAGTATTAAGAGTCAGGTTGTTCGTGCACACAGAATCTGATAAAAGATCAATCCACAAGATTGAATCCGGTTGTATTCTCAAGTACTTGGACTTTAAACGTGCTGCTGCTTGGCTTCCCGTACGACGAATACGGACAGATGCCCGTTTCCGATGGCAATCCGCTCGCCCTTCAGCTCATTCATCCCTTCCGGAAGGAACGGAGACAACGCAATTTCCTTCCTCGCTGCATTCGGATACAATCCGAGCATCGCCTGCAGGAAGGCAATCGAGGTTCCCGCTGCCCATGCCTGCGGCGAACAGGTTGTCGGGTATGGAACCGGATAACCGAGCTTCGCATCATGTCCGCAGAACAGCTCCGGCAGACGCTGGTACTCAAAATGCGCCGAAGCCTGCAGCAGGCCGGAGATGACCTTACCCGCCTCATCCTTGAATCCCTGCTTGCCAAGTCCCAGCAGGATCATGGCATTATCATGCGGCCATACACTCCCGTTGTGATAACTCATCGGATAGTATCCCGTGGAGTCTGTGCTCATCGTGCGGATTCCATATCCGTTAAACATGTCGCTTCTGAGCATCCGCTTGGATTGGGCTTTCGCCCGGCTCTCTTCCGGCAACCCGCTCATAAGCAGATGCCCGGGATTCGAGGACACGCTGCGCACCTGACGGAGATCCTTATCCAGTGCGATGGCATAACACATCTCATCCTCCATCCAGAAGGCCGATTCGAATCGAGCCCGAAGCTCCGCGGCTTCCGTCTCCAGCCTGCGGGCCCGTTCCGGCTCCCCTAACCCTGCAAAGACGGGCACAAGCGATGCCTTGGCTTGATAAACATAGCCCTGGACCTCCGACAGTGCGATCGGAGATTCCGCATACTCCCCATTCTCATGGATGATCGAGTTGGCGGAATCCTTCCAGCCCTGGTTCGGGAAGCCTTTCTCGGCTTCCTGCTTGTAAGCCATGAAGCCGGAGCCCGCTTCAAGCGAGGCGTCGATGTAATCCAATGCCCGCAGCATGTTTGGCTTCAATTCCTCCGCCAAGGAAAGATCGCCTGTCCAGCGGTAATACTCGCCGATCAGCGCCAGAAACAGCGGCGTGGAGTCGATGGTACCGTAATACGGCGAGAAGGGCGATTGATTCGTCGTGACAAGCTCTCCATAGCGAATCTCATGCATGATTTTGCCCGGCTGCTCGTCCCGCCAAGGGTCACTCTTCTCACCTTGGTAAGCGGCCAGCGTTCTCAAGGTTCCCTTGGCATGCTGCGGATTCACCGGAAGCATGAACAAGGCCGTAATCAAGCTGTCCCTGCCGAAGGGAACCGCAAACCATGGCAGCCCGGCTACCGTTGTATCGCCGAAGCCTACATCGGTGGTCAGCATGCGCAGATCCTGCAGCCCTCTCTGATATAAGCCGCTGAACAGCGCGGAATCCGACTGCACCCGCGAGCTGTTTTCATACCACTCTTCATAGGAGGCCTCCAGTTTCTTCAGCCCCTCTTCATAGGTCAGCGGCTCCGCTGCGGGATGCTGCTCCGTCATCGGTGTGATACAGAAGGTAATGACCTTCTGTTCTTGAGGTTTCAGAGACAGCGGAAAGCTAACCGTGCTTGGTCTGATCCGCCTGACCACCGTCTGCATCCCAGGAAATGCGGGTCTGTCTTCTCAAATTATCCGCTCCCATGTAAGCCAGCGTCATCTCCAGATCCCCTGTTCGAATTTCCTCCATCCTGCCAACTTCCCCGGTACGGTATTTACGAACCAGGAACATATCCTGAAAATCGGCGTCAAAGGAAACCGAGAACTCGAAATGGGAATCCCCAACAAAATAGTTGGTCAGCGTGCAGCGCTCGTACAGGATGCCGCTGTAGATGAAGCGCTCACGATGTACTTCAACAGCCCCTTCATCCTTGGCCTCCTTCATCAGGCGGAAGGAAGCAACATAACTCTTGTCCCCGTGGAGGACAAGAGCGAAGGCTTCTCGCCATCGATGAATAGCTCCATGCGGCTCAGAAAACGCGTATCCTTCGTATATAAACCATGGCCTTGTTCATCCCCCAGGACGATATCTCCATTAAGCCCGGTCAGAAAGAATAAATTTCCTTCTTTAATTACACGGTAGTCCATGTTTAAATCCCCTTTCGATTCCGGTTATTCAACAACTACAAGCTCAGCCTGCAGTCCTTCTTCCGAATGTGGTCCGACCCAGACATGGAACTTCCCGGGCTCTACCGTAAACACAAGTCTCTCATCCAACAGCCCAAGTTCTTCACGTCCCAGCGTAAAATGTACCGTCCGGCTTTCTCCCGGCTGCAGTCGTATCTTGCGGAATCCCTTCAACTCTCTGACCTACCGGGTCGAGCTTGCAACCAAGTCGCGGATGTACAGCTGAACGGTTTCCTCGCTCTTTGTCCGGTATTCGCTATGCTCACCGATACATCTACGGACTCATCCCGGCCGATTTGATGCCGATCCAGCCGCAAATCCGTATATTCGAACGTTGTATAACTGAGGCCATACCCGAACGGATACAGCGGAGAATCATCGCAATCGATATAATCTTCGTACAAATGAGGACGGGTATTCTTCCGGTTGTAATACATCGGAATTTGGCCCGTCGCACGCGGAACGGTAACCGGCAGGCGACCACTTGGATTGTAAGTGCTTAAGCACATCTACAAGCGCATGACCTGTGGCGGTTCCCAAATGCCACGCTTCAACCACAGCATCCGCATGTTCATGCAGCCATGGAGTGGCAAGCGGACGTCCGTTCATCAGCACGACGACGATCGGCGTGTCGGTCTGACGTTTCAGCTCCTGAATCAGGCGCTCCTGACAGGGTGGAAGCGTAATGGAGGTGACGTTGTAATGCTCGCCCGTCATGGCTTCGGATTCGCCCACAACGACAACCGCAACATCGCACTGCTTGGCAAGCTCGACAGCCCGCTTCACTCCGCCATCCAGCTCCTCCAGAATGCCGCTGCCCGGCTCATAGAACACCTCGGCCTTCGGCGCGATTTCCGATTGGAACGCATCCCATACCGTGATCACGTCTTCATCGCGGCCTTTCCAGGCCCAGCAGCCCATCGAATTGTGGCGGTCATCCGCCAGCGGCCCGATCAGAGCCAGCTTCTTGTGCGTGCTGGTGTCCAGCGGCAAAATCCCGCTGTCATTCTGCAGCAGCACAATCGATTTCCGGGCGCTGTCCCTGGCCTGCTCCAGATGAGCAGCAGGAATGGCTTGCCCTTTCGGCGCATCTCCGTTCACTTCAGCTTCCTCGCTCACATACGGATGCTCGAACAATCCGAGCCGGAATTTCACCTGTAATATGCGGAGCACCGCATCATCCAGTTGCTTGAGCAGCTCGGGATGGTCCTGGATCAATGCTTCCAGATGATCGAGATAAACACCGCGTGCATGTCCATATCCACCCCCGCGTCCAGCCCCTTCAACGCGGAATCCTTCCGATCCTCGGCATAGCCATGGTAGATCAGCTCTTCGATCGACTCCCAATCGCTGACCACCATCCCGTCAAAGCCCCATTCCCCTTCAATATATCCCGCAGGAGATAACGGCTTCCGGAAGCAGGAACGCCGTTCAGTTCACTGAAGGCACTCATCACGGATTGCGCTCCGGCCTGAATCCCGTGATAGAACGGGGGCAACACGGTTTCGCGCAGCGTCCGCTCCGACATGTCGGTTGTATCATAGTCCCTGCCGCCTTCAATCCAGCCGTACCCGGCAAAATGCTTCACGCATGCCGCTACCGTCGGATAGCCGTCCTCATTCGGACTTTGAAATCCTCTGACCTTCGCGGCAGCGGCCAGGAGGACAGATAAACATCCTCCCCGTGCTCTCCGCGATGCGGCCCCAACGGGGTCGCGCGTGATGTCAACCATCGGCGCGAAGGTCCAGCGAATCCCTTGCGCTGCGGCCTCTACGGCCGCAATGCGGGCGTTCTTCTCCATCCCTTCGGGATCCCAGCTGGCGGCCTCGCCCAGCGGAATCGGAAAGATGGTGCGGAAGCCATGAATGACGTCATCCCCAATCAGAAGCGGAATTCCGAGGCGGGTTTCCTCCACGGCCAGCCGCTGAAGCTCGTTGATCTTTTTCGGACCATGTACATTCAGCAATGACCCGATCTTGCCTTCGGCAACCAGCTTCAGCTCCGGCTCCTCACACCTACCGTACTGAACTGTCTGACCAACCTTCTCCGTCAAGGTCATCTGCGCAAGAAGATCCTTCGCACGCCGTTCCACGTTATCCATCGCTAATCCCTCCCCATGCTCCTATATCAACCTTTGACACCGCGTTCGAGATTCCCTCGATATATTGGCGCTGGAACAGGAAGAAGAACAGGATGATCGGCAGTGTGGATAGCACAACGCCCGCCATAATCATCGGTGTATTCTCAAAGAACATATCCTTCACACTGTTCAGGCCGACAACCAGCACATACATTTCCGGCGTGTTCGCAAGCGTACTCGGAACGAGATAACTGTTCCATGTTCCGGCAAAAGCAAGAATCGACATCGTAATCAGTGATGAACGGGCCAGTGGATACACGATCCGCCAGAAGGCGCCCATCTTCGTCAAGCCGTCCATCCGCGCTGCTTCCAGGAATTCATTCGGAACCGAGATGAAGAACTGCCGCAGCATGAAGATGTACAGACCTTGATACAGGAACGGCACCGTTAACCCCAGAACGTGTTCAGCCATCCGAGCTGCGCCACGTTCACGTAAACCGGGATCAGGATCATATGGTACGGCACCATCATGGTGGCAACAACGATCCAGTAGATCAGGCCTTTGCCCTTGAAATTCAGCTTGGCCAGTGCAAAGCCTGCCATCGGGTTAATGATCAGGTTCCCGATCACGACAGCGCTTGTCATAATGACCGTATTCAGAAACCATCTCGGCACATTATAAGCATCATTCGTAAAGAAGATTTTAAAGTTTTCGAACGTCCAGTTGGTAACGATGTCAAGGTGTTGACATGGCGCATCGGAATGATGGACGTATAGAGGGTATAGAGAAATGGAAGGGCGAACAAGAGCCCAAGGATAATCGTGCCGATGTACAGAAACGGCCGACCATTATTCGTACGGGTCAACATTACGCTCACTCCTTCTCATCCAAGAATTTTTTTGCAGATACGTAATCAACATGATGATCATGAAGAACAGTACCACCGCCGCGCTGCCGTAACCGATGTTCATGTATCGAATCCCGTGCTGGTAGAAATACGTCACCACCGTGCTGGTAGCGCCAGCTGGCGAACCGAGTGCGCCATAACGGGAAATCGCCGCAATCTGATCATAAATCTGGAACCCGGCAATGGTGGATACCGACACGATAAAGAAGGTGATCGGCTTCAGGTACGGCACCGTAATGTAGCGGAACTTGTTCCATTTGGACGCCCCGTCGATTTCACCTGCCTCGTACAGATCCTTCGGAATCTCCTGCAGGCCCGACAAGTACACGATCATGGTAAAGCCACTTGCTGGAAAATAAACAGGATACATACAAACAAGAGCGCATAGCTTGTATCCGCAAACCAGGTCACATTCCCGAAACCCAAAGCTCCGAAAAACTCCGTCAAAAGGTCCCCTGCTTAAAGAGCATCATGAACACGGTTGTGATTGCGATTTGCGAGGTGATATATGGAATGAAGAATACCGTGCGGAATATCCCCTTGCCCTTCAGCTTCTGATTGACCAGGATGGCCAGAAGCAGACCGAGCAGCGTCTGTATCGGAATTGAGATGACAACGATTTCCAGGGAATGAAGCAGCGCCTGGAAGAACTCTTTATCTTGAAGGATCGTCACATAGTTTTCCAGACCGATGAATTTGGCCTGGTCCAAGGCGGCAAAATTCGCATCCTGAAAGCTTCTTACAAATGACTGGATAAATGGATATAGAAACCACCACGCCCACAAAATCAAAAAGGGCAGTGAAAACAACCAGCCCAGCGTCTTGTCGGAGTCTGCCAACGAACGGAACCAAGACTGTCTAATCCTGCTCCCTTTCAAATCAGCGTGCTTGCTGCTGTAATCGGACATGAGTTATCCCCGCTCCCTTACTCAAATTCTAATAGGTGAACAAAGGCTCCCGCTCCCCTGAGAACAAGGAGCGGGAGCGGGTGTTGCCTTTTCTTATTTAAACTGGCCTTGAATGTCATCGAGAATTTGCTGAGCTGTTTTACCGGAGCCGCCCAGAATCAAACCTTCCAATTCTTTAACGAGTTCATCCGTGAAACGCTTGGTATCCGTCGGATAACCGTAGTCTGTGCTGTACTCCAGCGCAGGTTGCAGCGCCTTGAATTCAGGGTTTTTCTCGAAATACTGCTCGGACAACGAGGATACCGCCGGATTAAAGCCGAGCTCCATGAATGCGGTTTGCGTATCGTCATTGGTCATATAATAAGCAGCTTTCAGCGCAGCTTCTTTGTTCTTTGCGTCTTTCAGTACCATGTAAGCATCCGAGCTCATGGTGCTTCCGTTAGTTGTTCCTTTAGGAACCGGAATGGCTACCATTTTCAGATCCGGATTCGCATCCTTCAGGTAACCCTTGTACCAGTAGCCACCCGTACTCATTGCGCCCTGCTCATTGCTGAACACTTCGCCATCCCAGCCGAAGCCGAGTGATTTCGGTGTTACAGCAAGTCCTTCGTCATACATATCGATGATCATTTCCAGCGCCTTCACGTTCTCTGGCGAGTTGATGGTCTCACCGTTGCCCCAGCCGCCGCCGAAGCTCTTCACGTAGTTCGTGATATGGAAGGCATCCAGGTTCACGATAATGCCCTTCACATTGCCTTTGTTCAGCACTTTTGCCGCTTCGATCACTTCATCCCAAGTCGTCGGGTACTCGCCGAGACCTAAGCATCTTTCCACATCTGCTCGTTGATGAAGAACATCGCTTAAGCATATCGCTGTTCGGCACGCCGTATTGCTTGCCGTCCACGTTCCAAATTTTCTTCGACGCATCCGGGAAACGGTTCATGTCAACGCCAGCCGCTTGAACCAGTTCATCGATTGGCGAGAACAACCCTTTGTTGATGTATTCGTAAGCACCTTCATTGGACATCTTAATGAAATCAGGCGCAACGCCAAGCAGCGATTTCGCCCGGCAGCGTGTTCCAGAATTGCTCACTGCTCGGATATTGTTTGATTTTGAGTTCAAGCTCCGGATATTGCTCGGAGATGGTGTCTGCTGCTTTCTGGTAAATCTCCAAATCCTGTGCCGTACCCCAGAATCCGAAATTCACCGTCACTTTTTCTCCTGCATCTCCAGATCCGTTATCTGTATTGTCAGCGCTTTTATTGCCGCCGCAAGCGGTCAACCCAACAACAAGAGCCAGGCACAACACCAGCATGGCAGAAAACTTCCTGTTCACTTTACCCATGATGCTACCCCTACATTTCTTTTCGTTTTAACTTGCACCTTAATCATAAAGAGCGAGGGCAATAAAAAAATTAATCAAATGATGATTAATTTTTTAAAATTGACTATTTTTTTATAAATAGATTGTGCGGTAAGATCATTTTTATTAAAAATCATACTTTCTTTTCGATTATCACACTTCTTCTTTCCTATACTGTTTAGGAGAAAAGCCTGTGTATTTCTGAAATACAATCGCAAAATGGGCCTGATTATTAAACCCTACCATCTCGGCAACGTCATAAATTTTGTAGCGGTAGTTCTTAAGCAGCACCTTCGCCTTCTCGATCCGAAGCTCGTTGATATAATCGAACAGTCCTTGACCGACCTCCTGTTTAAACAGCTACTGACGTAATTCGGACTGACATGAAACAGCTCCCCGAACAGCTTCAGCGAGAGGCTCTCCGCATAATGTTCCTCCGTGTACTCCATAATATTGCGCGTGAGCTGGCTGTATCCCTTAAACCCCAGATCGTGGCGATGCTTAAACCGTGCTTCGAACAGGGTCCGGTATGCAGCGGACAGCTGTTGAAAATCATGGATTCCCTCCAAGCCTGCAACTTCTTCCTGCACGGCTCCGCTTGGCTTGCCGCCGCTTTCCCCGATCATAAACTTCAAGCCTTCATACACTTTGCGGACATCCTTCTCTTCCATGCACTCTTCTTGCTCCAGAAACTTCTCCCACGTGGATAGCAGCTCGAGAAACCGGTCATTCGCTTCTTCCCTGAGCGCAGACTTTATCTGGCTCAAATAGACATCCGCCTGCTGATAAACGCTCTCGCTCTTCTGTCTCAGATGCTGATAATAAAATATCGAAGTCTCCGGGTGGTAAAATTGCTGGGACAAGGCTCTGCCTGCTTGCTCATAACCCATGGAAATGCCGTCAAAATCAGCAAACCAATCGCTAATGCCCAGCACGATGTCAATATTCACAAAGCGCTTTAGCGCCGAGCTGATCATCTGAACCATTTTATTGACGCGGGTCAACGATGCCAGCAGACTTTTCAATTCGCTGTTGCTTATAAATACGGCATATAGCTGCTCATTCAGCCGAAGAAACTCCACTTCCTTCTCCGTCGATAGAATCTCGCCTACTACGTTCTGAACCGTATTAGGCAGGATCGATTCCGTTTCTTTGGTGTACCTCTTGATGACCGCTTGATAATCCTTGATTTTGAAGAGAACGACATACATATTGCCCTCTTTCAACCCGGTCTCTGCTGACAGGTCATGGACGTTCCCGTGAAGCGCGTCATATAGAATCTGTTCCTTCCGGCTGCCGGGTGCATTCGCTCCGGTTCGGGCCGGAGCCTGCTGACTTCCAAACTGCTCCCGAATGCTCTTCAGCATCGCCGTCAGCTCGTGCTCATTCATGTCCGGCTTATGGAAGTAATCGAAGGCCCCTAACTTCAGAGCTTCCTTCACATACGTTATGTCGTCGAAGCTGCTCAGCACGACGGCTTGAACCGGCAGCTGCCGCTCCTTCATTGCCCGCAGCACTTCGATTCCGTCCATCTTCGGCATCTTGATATCCAGCAGCACCACGTCCGGTACCGTTTCCGTTATCATGCGCAGCGCTTCTTCGCCGTCGCCCGCTTCACCGACAATGTCCACACCCTGGGCCTCCCAGTCGATGGCCGATTTGATACCGATGCGCACGAGCGGTTCGTCATCTACGATTAGTATTCGCACTTGCTATCACCCTGCTTCTTCTGTGATGATCGGAACCCGAATCCAGGCCACCGTTCCGCCATGCTCTCCGCTCTTGATCCACAGGCCGTACTCCGGTCCAAAATGAAGAGATATCCGGTTCCTTATATTGTTTAGTCCGATCGAGTTGAAGGTATCTCGAGGACCTTCCTGCTCCTGCTTGGCTTGTCCGCCCTCCGGAAAACCGCGACCGTTATCACTTACTTTCATAATCAATGTTTCTTCTTCCTCATATATGGATATCACCAGCATCCCTTTATAATCGATACCTTCGAAACCGTGGAAGACTGCATTCTCCACCAGGGGCTGAAGCAAAAATTTCAACGTCCTATGATTCATTACGGCTGGTTCAACCTCATACGTAACATCGAATTTATTAAAATAGCGGAAATCGAGAATTTTCGTGTAATTCTCCATAAACTCGACTTCCTCTGCAATGGTCACATAGTTGCCCTCCTTCTTCACCGTAAACTTGATGACCGAAGAGAAGGCCTGCAGCGCTTCCTCAATGCTGTGGCCCCCTGGATTTTGGCCATCCACTTGATCACGTTCAGCGTGTTATATATAAAATGCGGACGAATCTGGGATTGCAGCGCATTCATCTCCAGCGTCCGCTTCTCTTCTTCCTCCACATAGATCCGCTCAATCAAATCGCGGATTTCCTGCAGCATCTGGTCCACGGTATGGCTGATCACGCCGATCTCCCCATGCTGCCTCGTATCAAAGCTTACGTCAAGCTGACCTTGGGAGACAAGCTTCATCTTGCTGTTCAGTACCGACAGCGGCTTCATGATCGTGGTCGCGATGCGCGCCGAGATCAGAATGGACAGCACGAGCAGCAGAATCAAGGCGCCCATCAGGATGGCTACCATCAGGTACACAATGGAGAAGAGGTCTTTTTCGGAATTACCGTAACCGCCTTCCAGTCGGCCATAGAAGAGGACGAAGATATCATGTACGTATCCCGATTAATCTGCGTATTGACTTCACCGTCAGCGTTATATTGAAAATCACTCCCCAGCACCTCGGCTGCTTAAAGCCCGATCTCCTCCGGATAAATGCTGTGCACGATATGATCCGCTTCATCAATCAGATAGAAATTCGTGTTCTCCGAAAATGCCGAATCGCTCCAGAGCGTCTTCAGTTTGTCCACCGAAATGTTAAACAGAATAAAGCCCAGATCTTCCTTTGTATAGGGGTCCATGATCGCTCGGCTAAGCAGATACGACCGGAGTAGCCTTGGTGGACAGCAGTTTCTCCTGGTGGATGCCTACCGGAACGAAGCGCCCGTGGGCACCTCTGATCTTCTGGACAAAAGGCTCGCGCGTGAACTGCTGCTTGAAATAAGCGAAATTCATGTACTCCTTGTTGCTTCTGCCGATGATAGACTGGCTGTTCTCGTGGTAGATGACAACCGAGTCAATCAAATCGGAATACAGCATGACTCCGCTCTGGATCAAGCCGTTCACTTTATCGAAATCCCGCCCCCGCTCAAGCAATGGGTAGGTCACCTTGCCATAATCCTTGCGCATGATGGGATACACCGTGGAATCCTGGATCGGAAACATCGACAGCCGCAGCAGCGGCTGCAAGGAGGTATCGATATTCTTGATGATTTGTTTGTTGTTCTCCACGGCAGCATCAATCATCGTACCCCGATTATTCTCTACGTAGACCCACGATACAATCCCGCCGATCAGAATGAGCGGCACAATGATAAATGCGGAGAAAGCAACGATCAGTTTCTTCTCCAGACTGAGATGAAGCATTTTCTGCTTGAGTTTGTTCATGACATTCTCTCTCTTCTCGTTTCTCTCACTTCTCGTTGTTCGTTGAATCGTTCGTTATCGCGCCGTACCGCTGATTCGGAATTTTCTCGGGGTCATCCCCGTGAAATTCTTGAATAATTGCGTATAATAACTCTGGCTGCAGAACTTGAACGTAAACGCGATTTCGGAGATTGATTGGTTTGTATGGGTCAGCAAATGCTTGGATTCTTCAATCTTCCGCCGATTCATAAAGGTTGTAATGGATACACCCGTCTCCCGCTTAAAGCGATCGGACAGGTAGCTCGGGTGAACGTTTAAATATTTTGCAACCCGCTGTAAGGTCAGCTCCTCAAAAATATGCTCCCTGATGTAATATATCGCCAGATTCACAATATGCGAATAGGATACTTCTTCCTTCTCGGAGCGAATCATCGAAACAAACTGCACCAGCATTTCATATTCAAAATGAACCAGCCGCTCCACATCACTCATTTTCTCAATCTCAAGGATTAGCGTATCACTTAAATGAAAGGCTATCTCCGGGTCGACGCCGCCCTTGATGATCGCCCGGGTAAACAGGGTGCAAGACGCAATTAAGGCATTCTTCTTGGATCGAAGCGGATATGTCGCAAGCACGGCGGCCTCCAGCTCGTTAATCTTGCGCAGCATATCCATGGCCCTGTTCTCGTCCCCGAAGCGTATGGCCTCCATTAACTCGTGCTCGTAATCAAACGGAGGATGTATAAAATTCTCGCGCAGATAATGCATGCGGGAAGACAAATAAAAGGGATGATTTCCTGTGCGGGAAGGTTCCTTCATTATTTCTGCACCACCTAAAAATATTGATAAAAACCTTGATATTTTAGTATAACATAACCCCGTTTGGCTCTAAAATTCAAGCATAACCATGCTAGGAAGGAAGTGTAGACCATGACCTGGACAATTTCAAATCCTGAGTTGTCACAGCAAGCCTTGCTGAATATGGAAAGTATTTTTGCACTCGGAAACGGTTACTTGGGTGTACGTGGCAACTTCGAAGAAGGCTACGGAGAGGACATGTCCACCATTCGCGGAACTTACCTGAATGCTTTCCACGACGTTATTGAAATCCCTTACGGCGAGAAACTGTTCGCCTTTCCCGATACACAGCAAAAACTCGTTAACCATATTGATGCCCAATCGGTCCTGATCTATTTAGGCGATGAGAAAGAACCCTTCCGCCTGGATCACGGCACGATTATTTCGTTTGAACGCCGCTTGTTTATGGACAAGGGATATTCCGAACGAATCGTGCATTGGAGATCGCCCGAAGACAAAGAGATTAAGCTGACCTTCCGCCGCCTGGTGTCCTTTACGCACCGTGAGCTGTTCGCCCTCCATGTACGGATAGAGGTCAATTACAACGGCCAGGTCCGCATCGTCTCTACGGTGAACGGCAAAGTGAAAAACTACACCAATCCCAATGATCCCCGGGTCGGCGCAGGACATGCGGAACGGATGACCGTCACCGAAACTGGCGTTAAGGGCAGCGATGCCTATGTCGTTGATGAAACGATGGCATCCAAGCTGCGTGCGGCTTGCGTTACCCGCCACCGCCTGGATGCCGATGCTGACGTTCAGCTTGAAAATGGAGCCATGAAGTCACCTACACGGCTACCCTTTCATTGACCGGACCGATCGGCTTTACGAAATACAATCTGTATACCGACAGTCTTCGTCACGGACAGGATATGATCGAGCGCGGGATTCAGCTGCAAGAGAGTTTGAAGGAGCTTTCCTTCGAGGATCTGCTTGCAGAGCAAACCGAATATTTAAATGACTACTGGAAGTCTGCGGATGTGGTGATTCAGAACGATGACCAGCTGCAGGAAGGCATCCGCTTCAACTTGTTCCAGCTGCTGCAGTCCGCAGGGCGGGACAAACACAGCAACATTTCCGCCAAAGGGCTCAGCGGCGAAGGATATGAAGGCCATTATTTCTGGGACACCGAAATTTACATGTTCCCGGTATTCCTGATGACGCAGCCGGACATCGCGCGCCAGCTGCTGCTGTACCGCTATTCCACACTGGAACAGGCGAGAGCGAGAGCTCGGGAAATGGGACACCGCAAGGCGCTTTGTTCCCGTGGCGCACCATTTCCGGAACGGAGTGCTCCTCCTTTTCCCTTCGGGCACGGCGCAGTATCATATCAGTGCAGATATCGCATACAGCTATATCCAGTACCATCTGGCCGAACAGGATCAGGATTTCCTCTTGTCTTACGGTGCCGAGGTACTGATCGAAACCGCCCGTCTCTGGGCCGATATCGGCCACTATTATAACGGGGCGTTCCATATTGATGAAGTTACTCCCGGATGAATATACCTGCTGCGTGAACAACAACTATTACACCAACGTCATGGCAAAACATAACTTGAAATGGGCTGCCAAGAGCTGCTCCATTCTGAAGTCCTATGATGCACATGGCTTCCAATCCCTGCGCGACCGACTTGGCGTTACCGAGGATGAAATCTCGGCTTGGGCGAAAGCCGCGGAAGCTATGCTGCTCCCGTATGATGAAGCCCTTGGCATTAACCCGCAGGATGACACGTTCCTCCGCAAAGCGGTATGGGATTTCGAGAACACGCCGGAGGACAAATATCCGCTGCTGCTGAATTACCATCCGCTAACGATTTACCGTTATCAGGTGTGTAAGCAAGCCGACACGGTTTTAGCGCACTTCCTGCTGGAAGACGAGCAAAGCTATGAAACGATTCAGCGTTCGTACGAATACTATGAAGGCATTACGACACATGACTCGTCCCTGTCCTCCTGCATCTTCAGCATCATGGCTTCGAAGATTGGCAGTATGGACAAGGCTTACGAATACTTCATCGAGACGGCGCGCCTGGACCTGGACAATACGCACGGCAACACAAAGGACGGTCTGCATATGGCCAACATGGGCGGTACCTGGATGTCCATCGTATACGGCTTTGCTTAAGCATGCGTCTGAAGGAGAGCGGGCTCTCCTCTCCCCGCCATTCCGAAGGATTGGGAGAAGTACGCATTCCGCCTGAACTTCCGCGGCCGCCTCATCGGCGTATCCATCGAGAAGGACGGCGTGACCCTGGAGATTGTGGAAGGCGATGCCATCGAGATCAAGCTGTACAACGAGGCCGTTACACTTGAAGCCGGACAATAGGTGCAAAAATCACTCGCCAAGTAGCTCCGGGCAGGTACAGATCCACCAGATCCATCAGGTTAGGCTTACCGTGAGGAACCTACCAGATAAGTGCATCATTGATCGTGCTCTCATTAGGAAATTAGCGATGATACTAGTACGATTGAATATATTTCAGTTGGTAAAAGGAGTTATTTGGACATGAGCATAGCGAAATCGCTGAAGGCTGTCATTTTTGACTTGGACGGCATCATTACCGATACAGCCGAGTATCATTATCAGGCCTGGAAGGCTACGGCAACCGAGCTGGGCATTCCCTTCACCCGAGAATTCAATGAGAATCTCAAAGGGGTATCCCGCATGGATTCCTTGAAGCTGCTGTTAAGCCAGGCGGAGACGCTTATCAACTATTCCGAAGGAGAGCTGGTGCAGCTGGCTGACCGCAAAAACAAGCTGTATGTCGAGCTGATCGAAACGATCACGCCAGCCGATCTGCTGCCGGGCGTCACCGAGTTCGTGGCAGACATTCGGGCGGCGGGTCTTAAGACCGCCATTGCGTCCGCCAGCAAGAACGCCATCGCTGTACTGACCCGGCTTGGCGTCATGGATCAGTTCGACGTCATCGTCGATGTAACCAAGCTTACGAACAACAAGCCCGACCCGGAAATCTTCCTGACCGCTGCCGCGCAGCTGGGCGTAGAGCCCGCCGACTGCATCGGGGTGGAAGATGCCGCGTCCGGCGTCGATGCCATCAAGGGTGCCGCATGTTCGCCGTGGCAATCGGCAACGCTGCCCACTTCCCGCACGCGGATATCGTGCTGGACAGCACGTCACAGCTGAATTTCCGGGAACTGGCGCAGAAGTTCGAAGGTAAGTAGATCGATGTAGTGAAGGGGTGTTCCTTAGGTGGGACACCCCTTTTGATGTGGCGGAGGTTGTTGCAGGGACGGGATGCTTCCCATGGTCGCTGCAATCGGGCTGGCGGGGAGCCGCTCTTTGGCGACTCTTAGTCCCTTTTGGGGACTTGTTGGCGCGTAAGCCGCTCTTTGGAAAGTCCCTTTGGGGACTTATTTGGCGCGTGCGAGCACCCATGCTGGGTAAGATTATCTCACAACGTCAGGATACGCTATCCCTTTTTTGCAACGATGCACCATCTTCGGTAGACTTGAGTTGATACTGATGCTGCTGATTACCATCCGGTATGTGGACCAGACCGACATATCGAGAACACCATAAAGGGGATTTTCCATGGAACAGGCTGTTTTGAATCAGGGTGCCGAGCGTTTCGGCAGAGGTTCTTATTCACTGCAATTGCTTGGAGGATTTGACCAAAATGTATTTGAATATATCGGTGAAGACGGGCTTCGCTTCATCATTAAATTCTTAGACGCGGCCAAGTACCGCAAAGCCTCGATCATCCGCGAGCTGACGTGGATGGCTTATCTCGCCGAGCATGGGCTAAACATAGCGTCGTCGATTCGTTCCGCACAGGATCTCCTGATTGAAGAAGTCATTCACGGCTCCAAACGATATTATGTCATTGCCTTTACGAAGGCTCCGGGCAGCCCTTTATCCGATTTGACATCGGATTTTGCTATGATCGAGCGCTGGGGACGCGGGATGGGAAGCATGCACAAACTCGGCAAGAAGGACTCCACATCCGCTTCGCTCGTTCACCGCATGGCTTTTCCCCAATGGAATGATCATCTCATCTTTACGGATGCGTTCCCGGAGGCTGCTTATGAAAGGGTACATACTCAGTGGAGGCGATATCTTAAGGAGCTGGAGTCCCTCCCGCAAGATCAGGACAGCTACGGGATCGTTCATAATGACCTGCACCATAACAATTTTCATGTACATAACGGGGAGATTGTCTTTTTGATTTCGGGGATGTTTCTTACCATTGGTTCGCATACGATATCGCCATTGCCATCTATCATGCGGTTCAGACAGTCCCTGAACACAGGAAGGCCGAATTTGTCGCCAGATTCTTCGATTCGTTCTTATCGGGCTATCTGAAAGAGAACACATTGAGTGCGGATTGGATTGAACGGATTCCATTTTTCATCGACTTCCGCAACCTGTATTCCTATGTCTACTTCTCCAAATTCGTGGACTGGAACGAGATGGATGAGTCTACTCGGAATTATCTTCTAGCCATGAAAGCCGATATAGAATCAGGCCAATCGGTAGTCAATCTGTCTATTTAATATAAAGAAGGAAGATTGCTCGCCATGAAACCAAAATCCAAACATCTCCGCTTACTGCATATGCAGGCCTGGGTTTGCTCCTCTCAGCCAGCCTTCTATACCTGCTGTTTCTTCGTCCCACACCCATCAAGGCGGGTGGATTCACATCCCTTACGGGCGAGAATACGATCATCTTCGAAGTCATCAACGAAGGATTCACCAAGGTGGAGCTGCTGGATGTGCGGGTGAACGATGGCCAGAAACCAGCCAAGGCGGAGCTCGGCGTCAGTTACTCCCTTCATCTGGTCGGCGGAGACGACCTTGATGAAGACACCCATATCGAATTCGTGGGTATTCAAGAGATGCCGCTCCAACCTGAACTCACAGCAGATGAGAAGTTAGCCGCACTTGATCAGAGAGCACGCATCCCGCTCAATTATGGTGTCCGTCTTTTTAATGATACGCCTATCACTCAGATTGAAGTGACGTATAAATATTGGGGGATCACCTTTAAGCGGGCTGTGCCGATGGGGCGGTTTTTCAATAACGGTTCAAGCACCTAAGGTAAGAACAGATTTTAGTATACGTGAGTTTCATATTGAGCGTAATATCGCTCTAGCCGCTTTTGTTATCACAGTTGTACCGCTTCCGTTATATCTTTAACCAAGCTCTTTGATATCGACAAGTATACTATGATCACAGGACTCTCTTATACAACTAAATAAGCAAACCAAAGCCTCTATCCGTGTTGGATAGAGGCTGATGCAATTAAAGACCCCGTCTTGCAATTCTATGTAGTTAATCATTATCTACGATACAATCTCCGCCCACCGGGCCAGCGTCTCCTGTACCTCGGCCTCTCCTTTCATCATTGCCTCAATATCCAGATTGATCTGCTGCCTGGACAGGTTCCAGACCTGATTGGAGAGATAGGCATTCTTCTCAATGCGCTCCATGGCATACAGGGCGGGACCCCACCACGGATTATCGGTACGCCCAAGCTCCTTGGCCAGTGTTCTCGTGATCGGCAGGCCCCAATAAGCACGCTTGGCTTCCACAGAAGAGGGGATCGCCAATGCCTTCAGCAATTCCCATGCCAGCTCAGGCTGCTTGGACATGGCAGGAATACCGTATCCTGTCGAATACATCATATAGATATCCACGCCGTTTCGTGCATGAGGCAATCCCACAATGCCATACGTCTCACTTAGCTCAGGATCGTGGGCCACCCCTCCAATATACCAGCTAAAGTCATATATCATCGCACAGCGATTCGAACGAAATACGTTCTCAAACCGGACCCCGGCAGAGGAGCGACACGGTGCTTCTGATACAAATCAACAATCCATCGATACGTAGAATGCGTAATTTCACTGTCCGTATAGCCCTTACTGACAGATCCGTCCTCCGATAAATGCCGTCCGCCCCTGCGCATAAGGAACGGCTCCAAAATTCCACATCCGGATAAATATAGAAGCCATACCGGGAGTCCTCCGGATGTTCTTCGAGCCGCGTTAAGCGAATCGCAGCATCCAGAAACTGTGCATCCGTCCACCCATTCTCAGGGAACGGCACACCCGCTTCAGCAAACCTTTTTGTTATAAAAATAAGGGGAACCGCGGCATCCACAACCTAAGCAAGGCTGCCAGCTGGCCCTCCCACATCGGATGTGACAAAGCCCCTGGTAAAAATCATCGATGACCATCGCGGGATCATTCTTCAGATAAGGCAGCAAATCCCGGACAACGCCTTTACGCATCTGAGTAGAATATGCCCCTCCCGGATGTGCAGCAGATCCGCTCCATCCTGATGAAACTGCTCCAGCACGCTGTAGCTGTCCTCTGCCCGGACAAGCACCACCTTTACATCTGGCCTGGCGGCTTCAAACGTTTGAATAACCGTCTGCACATATTTCAGATCATGTCCGTGCGATTCCGTGATGACACGAAGCTCGGTTGGCGTTGTCATTTCATAATCCCTCCTGTATGATCGATCACGATTCCCTGTACTTGCTCAGGCTGTTCCCATACGCAATTAAAATCCGTTCTTCTTCTCAACTAATCGTACATCGCTAGGAGTTACCGCATACGTATAGGTTGTTCGCATCTGCGGACCTTCCCCGTGTTTTGGTTCGCAGTCTTGTCTGATGATGACCGTGAAACCCTGTTCATGTTCCTTAACCTCCACGACATCGTTAATCGTCTCTAAGTCCCCTGTACACTTCGGCACTTGGGCCAAAACCTTGGTAAGTACAGCAGCACGGTCCATATTCCCTCTAAGGGATACCCTGATATTGAAACGACAATCATGAGCACCATGTATATCATACGCATAACATCAACTCCTCTCTAATGTCATAGACGTAACATTCCTCATAATGTTCTATAGATCAACCTTGATCTCTATACTGCTGCCTGTATGTTCGCGGAGACATTTGTACCGTCCGCTTGAACACCTTCCCAAAATGGGAGAAGTTGCTAAATCCTGCACGCATGGCGATATCCGTAATGGAATCATCGCTTTCGCGCAGCAAGCGCTGCGCCTCCTTAACCCGAAGCAGATTCAGATAATCGCTGAAGGTAAAGCCCGTCGTTTGCTTAAACAGCTTACTGAGATAGTGCGGGCTGATTCGGAACGCCTCCGCTACCCCGGGCAACGTAAAACCTTTCTGATAGTTATCGTTCAGATAACGGACCACCGCTTGGGTCTTGGGATGAAGAATGGGCTCGGTATCGGCGGAACGCACCGTGCCCAGCTGCTGATTGCGGTATGCGTACAGCAGCAATTCAACCGATCGGTGCCGGAGCAGCAAGCAGCTTCCGGCTTGGGGATGAACCATCTCGTCCACCATTTCGCTGACCATTCGCGCCATGGCTTCGCTTGCTTGTGAAGGAAGTCTCAGAATCGGAATATCCCAACCGAACGGCTCCTTCAGTCCTGCGGCCAATTCAGGCGAAATAGCCAGCTCCGTGAACAGCTCCGGCCTGATATAGAGGACAACCCGATCATGATCCGGCCTGCCGCTGTCCAGCGTCTTGTGAACGGCATTCCGGTCAACGAATACGAGATCCCCGGCTCTGACCCGATAGGAGCGGTCCTTAATGAAGTATATGCGCTCGCCCGACAACAGGTAGTACAGCTCGTAATGATCATGAAGATGGTCAACCGTCATCGAGAAGTACCCGATGCGGCGGTCATATTCGATATCCAGATATCCGGCAGGATCATGGTAATCCGCTCGAAATGGCTTCGTCACATGGCTGTCCCCCTTTCCTTGGATTATAGCAAAATATGCGGCATTTGAAAGCGATTACGCATAAAATGCGGCGAAAGAAGTGTTCCCTTGTTATAGGCTAGAGCTATATTCAAGGAGGCGATAGAGATGAGTGACAAGAAACGCTATGTATTGGTCGGAACCGCATGGCCGCGCCGAGTTCTTTTACGGAGCCCTGGCCCAGAACTTCCGCGACAAATCCGAGCTTGCTGCCTTTTGCGATATAAACCAGACCCGCATGAATTACGCGAATCAGCTGCTGAGAGACAAATATGGATATGCCGAGGTTCCTACCTATCCTGCGGATCAGTTCGATCAGATGATTGAGAACGAGAAGCCGGACTTCGTCATTGTGACCAGCGTCGACCGCACCCATCACAAGTACATCATTCGCGCGATGGAGCTTGGCTGCGACGTCGTGACCGAGAAGCCGATGACCGTCGATGAGGAGAAATGCCAAGCGATCCTGGATGCCGCCAAGCGGACCGGACAAAATATACGGGTAACCTTCAACTACCGTTATGCTCCGCACCATACCAAGGTACGGGAGCTGATTATGAATGACGCCATCGGACAGGTGACTTCCGTCCACTTCGAATGGCTGCTGAACACCCGTCACGGGGCGGATTACTTCCGCCGCTGGCACCGGGACAAGCGAAACAGCGGGGGTTGCTCGTTCATAAATCGACCCATCACTTTGATTTAGTCAATTTCTGGATCGGCTCCCATCCTGAAACCGTTTTCGCATTCGGGGATCTCATGTATTATGGTAGAGAGAACGCGGAAGAACGGGGCGTAACCCAATTTTACAATCGGGCAACTAAGCAATCCGATCGCCAAGGAAGACCCTTTTGCGCTCCATCTGATTCCGATGACCACCTCAAAGCCATGTATTTGGATGCCGAGCCGGAGGATGGCTATCAGCGGGATCAAAGCGTATTCGGGGACGGCATCAACATCGAGGATACGATGGGCGTTCTTGTACGGTACCAGAACAAGGCCATTTTGACCTATTCCCTTGTCGCCTACCAGCCGTGGGAAGGTTACCGCATCGCCATCAACGGCACCAAAGGCCGGATCGAGATGACTATTGTGGAGCAATCCTACGTGAACTCGCTGGGTGACAAGAATCTGGAAGGCGCGTTAATCGGTAAAACGCTGCGGGTGCTCCCGACGTTTGATGCCCCGTACGAGGTTCATGTAGAAGAGCAAGAAGGCGGGCATGGGGAGGCGACCCGGTTCTCCTGAACGATCTGTTCGGGGAGCCCGTGGAGGATCCATACGCCCGCGCTGCGAACCATATTGATGGAGCAAGATCCATACTAACAGGAATTGCAGCCAACCGCGCCATCGCTACTAAGCATGCCTGTACGAATCAGCAACCTGGTTCGTTTCTAAGCAGTACAAGGCTGCTTCAAGCAAATTCTCTTAAGCAAAAGGCTGCGTCATTCACGCAGTCTTTTTTCTATTTCCAAGGGCAGCCTTGAAGTCCATTCGGTAAGGAGGGAAAATGATGTTCTTCTCATTAAAAAGCCGTCTGATCGCCTTTATCGTTGTCCTGTTCGTCCTCTCTTTCGGCACGCTCTCCTTCCTGCTCTTTACAGAATCGCGAACCGTAATCCGCTCCTACATTGAATCCTCGGCCCTGGAGAAGATGGAGGAATACGGCTCGTACGTGGACATGGTCCAAATGCAGATTTACGATGTCGCCTCCCTGGTCTTCAACAGCGACATGGCCAAGAACTGGGATAACGCCATACGCGACCCGAGCCTTCCCGAAGGGGAGAAAATGCTTGCTAATCTCGCGATGAGCCGATTCCTGACCCAGGCCACCAACAGCTATACCAGCATCTCCGACGTTTCCGTCTACGGCGGAACGGGCTTCGCATCGGCAGCGAGAACCAAGTCGCGAATGACCCCGCCTTTATGCAAGAATCGTGGTACAGAAACTTCTTCACGTCCGGGGACCACTGGCTGGCTGCCCATACGGATCAGCATGAACGCGTAAGGGATCACGGCAATCCGGTTGTCAGCCTGCTGATGCCTCTCGGTACCTTCCATCATGCGACGGCACAGAACGTGATGAAGGTGAACGTCAGCGAATCCTATTTTCTGGAGCCGCTCAGCCGCATCCATTTGGCCAAGAATAGCACGATTTTTCTGCTTAATGAACAGGGAAGCCCTATTCTCTCCCAGCAGGCGCATGAGCTTGGTGCTCGGGCTATAGCGGAAATCGACCGTATTCGAAACGGCCCGATCAAATCAGGAGTTGTCTATCTGACCAACGATGAGGGGCAGCGAGACATTCTGGTACACAAAAAGCTGGGGCGTACCTGGATGCTGGCAGGTCTGGCACCGGAAAAGGAGTTATATTCCTCTCTTCACAAACTTCAGAGCACGATCTTGGTAGTTACGGTTGTCCTGATTCTGGTCTCCCTGTTTGCCGCAGCATGGCTCTCCTATGGCGTCACCAAGCCTTTAACGCGACTGGTTCTGGCCATGAGGCAGGTGCAGCGGGGCGCTTTCGATCAGGCGGATTCCCTTCTGCCTCCCGACAAAAACGTAAAAAGCGAGGTCAGTTACGTCATCTCGACCTTCCGCTACATGGTCAGCCGCCTGCAGCAGCATATCCAGAATGAATTCGAGCTGAAACTGCTCCGCCAGCAAGCGGAATACAAAGCCCTGCTCATGCAGATTAATCCCCACTTCATGTTCAATACCTTGGAGCTGATAAGCAGTCTGGCCATGCAGCGCCGGACGGAGGATACCGTCCAGGTCATCGAGGACCTTGGCAAAATGATGCGATTCTCCATGAATACGAGCGACGATCGGGTCCCGCTTGAGGAAGAGCTGGCTTATGTCCGGCACTATATCTCCATTCTGCAAACCCGCTTCGGTCATAAACTCGGCATCTCCATCACGGAGGAGGGCAAGCTGGATTCACTGGTCATGATCAAGTTCATTCTTCAACCGCTGATCGAGAATGCCGTCAAATACAGCTTCCAGCATCAGACCACGGCACAGGTGGATATCCGGATCAGCAGAGTGGATAACCGCCTGCATTTCAGCATTGCGGACAATGGCCCCGGCATGCCGTCCGAGATCATCCGCAAGCTGCAGGACCCCTGGCAGCTTCTCAGCTAGAGCCGATCCTGCGGAGCGAGAGCTGGCACATCGGACTCTGCAACGTGATTGCACGCTGCCGCCTGCATTACGGTGCCTTGTTTGCCGTCCATATCCGGAATGGAGTTCAAGCGGGCACATGCATCGAACTGATTCTACCGGTACAGGAGGAATATCATGTACAACGTATTGATCGCTGACGATGAGATCGAAGTCCGCGAAGGGCTGAAGCTGAAGGTGGATTGGGAGGGCATGGGCTTTGCCATTTCGGGGAGGCCGCAAACGGCGTAGAAGCCGAAGCGCTCTTGCGAGCAGAACGCTTTGACCTGCTCATAACCGACATGAATATGCCCGTTATGGACGGAGTCCGTCTGCTGGATACTTGCCGAAGCCACAATCCTTCCATCCAGATCATCATCATAACCGGATACGAGGATTTCCAATACGCCAGAGCAAGCGTCCGCAGCCAAGCCATGGATTATTTGCTGAAGCCCGTAACCCGAGAGGATCTGAGAACAGCACTGACCAAAATCAAAGCGGAATTGGATAAGAACCGCAAGGTACGGGACGATTCGGAAATGATGCAGTGGCGTCTCTCCCAGTATTACAAGGAAATGAAGGAACGCTTCCTGCTGGATCTCGTGCGAGGCAACCGGCTTCCGGCTTCCTCGCTGCCGGAACGGATTCGGCTGTTCCACCTGGAATCATGGCAGGATCACAGGGTCTGCTTCGTAGCCGCAGGCATGAGGGAGTCCAGCATACAGCATACTCCCAAAGGGCGCGCGCCAGAGCAGCTTTACCTGCCGTTCGAGATGGTCTGCCATGAAATCGCCCAGTCTTATCCCGGCAGCATCCAGGTATTTCATGACGCAGCCCATCCCGGAATCATGTTCTTCATTACGCTTGACGGCGTTCAGCACGAATTCACACGCAAGCTCGCGGAAGATGCGGCTTCCTATTTAACCATGGATGTGCAGGTCGGGCTGGGACTTCCCGTATCGGGACTTGAACGCTGGAAAGAAGGGTATATTCATTCGCTCTTGGCGTGGAATCTGGCAGAGCGTCAAAAGGAACAGGACCGCACGCCCGTAACAGACCACAGTCCATTACTCCCGGAGGAAACCAATCGAACACTGCACCGCTGTCTGATTCGGGGCGAGCTGGATTCCTTTCGCAGCGTCATCCGGAAGGAGCTTGCCGAGGCATACCAGCTCTCTCCTTCCCGCTTGGTCCGGAGCCTTTTTCAAATTTCGCTGCTGATGGAGTCCGCCGCCGCTGACTTCATGGGGTATTCTCAGGGAAGGGAGCCTCACTGGATTTCGCCGGAATGGGTGCTGTGGATGGAGACTCCCGAGCAGGCAGAGCGTTTGCTGATGCAGTGGGCGCAAGATTTTGTGGATCAGCAGCAGGTCTCTGAGGGCGGGGAAGCTACTCTGATCGAGTCAGCCAAACGGTATATCGAGGAGAATTATATGCAGGAATTAACGCTGACCTCGTTAGCTGAACAATACAACTACCACCCTACCTACTTCTCGGAAATGTTCAAGGAAGGTGCAGGCATATCCTTTATTCACTATGTTACGGAAGTCCGTATGAAACACGCCGTACGCCTGTTGAAGGAAACCACCTTAACCGTATGGGATATTGCAGAGCTCGCCACTTCTCATCTCCCGGCTATTTCAGCTCCAAGTTCAAAAAATATTCAACATAAGCCCATCCGAGTTCCGATTATCGCAATCCGAAAAAATCGAACATGATGATCCGAAGAAATGAGATTCCGGCCCCTCCCCTTCCCCGGTATGATGAGTTTACCAGAAGTAACGCCGCCTCAATTGTAAGCGGCTTCACATCTCAGGGTAACCGCCCATTCTCATCCATCTGAAGGGAGGCATAACATGAGAAAGCTGTCCAAGCCCTTATACGGCCAGCAGAATAAGACAGCCTACTTGTTTCTTCTGCCTTGGCTCATCGGCTTCTTCTGTCTGACGCTGGGGCCGATGATTGCATCACTGTACTTATCCATGACGAAATTCAACCTGTTGTCATCGCCGACTTGGACGGGACTCAGCAACTATGTCCAGATCTTTACCGAAGACGATACCTTCCTAAGATCCTTGTGGCTAACGTTCTACTATGTGTTCTTGTCCGTGCCGCTGAGGCTTGCATTCGCGCTGCTGGTGGCGATGGCGCTGAACAAGGGCATTCGCGGACTCGGCATTTACCGAACCGTGTATTACATCCCTTCCCTATTGGGGGAAGCGTGGCCATTGCCATTGTCTGGCGTCAAATCTTCGATGGCAGCGGACTGGTCAATCAGTTCCTGAGCTGGTTCGGCATCACGGGGCCATCCTGGATTGCCCATCCCGACTATGTAGTCTATACGATCATCACCCTGTCCGTCTGGCAGTTCGGGTCGGCCATGGTCATCTTCCTTGCTTAGGTCTGAAACAGATTCCTGCCGATTTATACGAAGCCTCGGGCGTAGATGGTGCAGGAAAGCTCCGTCAGTTCTTCGGCATCACACTCCCGATGCTGTCACCGGTCATCTTTTTCAACCTGATCATGAGCATGATCAATTCCTTCCAAGCCTTCACGCCAGCTTATGTTATCGGGGACGGCCGGGGAGGACCGCTCGACGCCACGATGTTCTACACCTTGTATCTGTATCTGAAGGGCTTCTCGTTCTTTGATATGGGATACGCCTCAGCCTTGGCATGGATCATGCTGGTCATCATCGGGGTGTTCACCGCAATTGTCTTTCTCACATCGAAGTTCTGGGTGTTCTACGGGGACAACCAGGAAGGGAGGTAATGGATATGCCACTCAAGAGACAACTGGTTCAAGCAGGCATGCTGCCATTATCCTCCTCGGACTGGCGATGCTCTATCCGGTGTTATGGCTAATTCTGAGCTCGTTCAAACCAAATCAACTCATCTTTACCGACAGCAGCCTTATCCCGACAGCCTTTACGCTGGATCATTATGTGAACGGCTGGAAAGGGCTGCAGGGCATCTCCTTCGGCAGGTTCTTCAGCAACTCCCTGCTGATCTCGGCACTGAGCGTCATCGGAAATGTCATCTCCTGCTCACTCGCGGCCTACGCGTTCTCCAGGCTGAAATTCAAGTTTAAGAGCCTGTGGTTCAGCATCATGCTGGTGACGATTATGCTACCTTACCATGTGACACTGGTGCCCCAGTACATTCTGTATAACGAGCTGCAGTGGATTAATACGTATTTCCCGCTCATTCTGCCCAAGTGGCTGGCGCAGGACTCCTTCTTCATTCTGCTGATGGTTCAGTTTATCCGGGGAATTCCGCGGGAATTGGACGAGAGTGCCACCATCGACGGCTGCGGACAGCCGCAGATCTTTTAGAATCGTAGTGCCGCTGCTTGTTCCCGCGCTCATTACAACAGCCATCTTCACGTTTATCTGGAGCTGGGATGATTTCTTCAGCCAGATGATTTATCTGAGCAAAATTGATCTGTTCACCGTACAGCTGGGAATTCGGTCCCTGTTCGATCCATCGGGACAATCGGATTGGGGGCGCTGCTCGCCATGTCCACGCTGTCGCTGCTGCCTGTGACCATCATCTTTCTTGTGTTTCAGCGGTATTTTCTCGAGGGCATTGCCACAACGGGCCTGAAGTAGTCACGCGCTGTCTGTTCTGTTCGTGAGCATGAAGCACATTTCAAATTATATTTAAACCGGGGGATTAACTATGTTAAAACGATTTATGGTGGGTATGCTGGCAGGACTCATGTTGTTCGTAACAGCCTGTTCCGGAACGGATCATACCTATGCTGGCGGAGATACGGATAACGGAGCCGCGGAGAGCGGCCAGGTTGAACTGCGCATGATGTGGTGGGGCGACCAGAAACGGGCAGATATTACGAACGAAGCGCTTAAGGTGTTTCAGGAGAAACATCCGAATATTAAAATTATGGGTGAATTCTCACCCTCCTCAGGATATTTTGACAAGCTGAATACGCAGCTGGCATCCGGCACGGCACCGGATATCTTCTTCTTAGGCGGGAATGTGGTCGACTATGCCAAAAGAATGTCCTTCTGGATCTGGATCCGTATGTTGGCAGTGAATTGAATCTGGACGGAATGGATCCCACCATGGTTGAGTATGGCCGTCTCGACGGGAAGCTGCAGCATATTTCAGTTATGCGAATGCCCGGGGCATTGTCATCAATCAGGCACTGTTCGAGAAGGCCGGAATCCCTTTGCCGGAGCCGAATTGGAACTGGGAGGATTACGCAGCTGTCAGCAAGGAGCTGTCTGACAAGCTGGGTGATGGCATTTTTGGAACGTACAACTTCACCGTCGATGGCATGGACATCTATCTGAAGCAGCGCGGCAAACAGCTGTATAATATGGAAAATGGAACTCTGGGCTTTGCCAAAGAAGACATCCAGGAATGGTTCCAATATTGGGAGGAGACGTCTTCAGCAGGTGGTGTGGTCACACCTGAAATGCAGGTATCCAATCCGCATGACGACACTAGTAAATCGCTGCTGATTACAGGCAAGGCCGCCATGAGCCTCCTTCCTTCCAACCAGCTGGCTGCTTTCCAGAGCCTGACGGAGGACCCGCTGATCCTCCATCCGGTACCGCGGGGTCCCAAGGGTACGGGTGTTGTATTCGAATCCAGCCAGGGATTGTCCGGTTATGCGAATACCAAGCATCCCAAGGAAGTCGCTATCCTGATGGATTTCTGGATCAATGATCCACAAGCCGCCAAAATTCTCGGCAGCGACCGGGGCGTTCCAGTAACGGAAGCCAACCGCAATCTACTGCAGGAGGAAGCCATCCGGTGGAGGAAATTGTATACCAATACACAAGTCTCGTATCTGAGGCTACAAAATCAGAACCTTTTGACGTGAGTTACAATCCTCCGGGATTTGCTGAATTCTCCAAGCTGGCGCAAACGACAAGCCAGGAAATCGGCTTCGGCCGAAAGAGCGTCGAGCAAGCCGTTTCGGACTTCTACAATGGCACCGTTCGAATCTTTGAATCGAATCAATAAACCAGGCTCTACAAGGAGGCGGACATGACCGAAGTTATGCTGGACCGTCTGCGCGGGATCTCGATACAGGATCAGGTGCAGACGGTTAAACCGGAAGATCAGAATTTGTTGCGAGAATGGCAGGAGTCAGGCGTACGATTTGCCGCATCGGGCGGACGGCTGGAGGCTTCATATTATACGGCGCTGGAGAAGCTGCTTCCTGCATCGTGCCGATGGCTGGCAGCGAGCCTATTCTGCAGGAAGGCGGGATTTATCTTGGCTGCTGGCTGGAGAGCACCGCACCATCAATGCGGAGCTGCTCTCGCGCTTGATTCCTTCTGTCTCGAAATCGACCTATCTCGCCTTTGCGGCTCACCAAAGAGAGGACGGTTTGCTGCCTTACAAATTAACGGAGAACGGTCCCTCCTTCCGGCAGATTCAGCTGGTTACACCGCTGGCACGCAGTGTATGGAACCATTACCAGCTCCACGGCAAGGACCGCGACTTTCTGAAGACCATGTACAAAGCCATGGCGCATTATGACGAATGGATTGCAAGCTTCCGCAATACCCGGGAGACCGGCTGCGTAGAGGCCTTCAGCACCTTCGACACCGGACATGATTTATCACCCAGGTTCTGGCATGTTCCGGATACACCCTATATGAATGATGCCGCAGCCTATCACCCGGATTCTCCGGTCCTGCCTTTCCTGGCACCGGATTTGACCGCCAACATCTACTGCCAGCGCATATATTTGGCCCGCATGGCCGAAGAGCTTGGTGGATCCGGAGCTGATTGGAGAGCGAAAGCCGAGTCCAGCCTCGAGAGTCTCTTCCGTTACTGTTACGACGAAGAAGATATGTTCTTCTACGACCGGGACCGGAATGACGAGCTGGTCAGAGTCCAGTCCGATGTGCTGCTGCGCGTGATGGCCTGCGAGGTTGGGGACCGTGAATGGTTCGACAAGCTGCTGCGCCAGATTTGCTGAATACGAGCAAATTTTTCGCCAAATATCCGTTTACATCTATGGCGATGGACGATCCCAGATTCGATCCGTTCTCCTCCTACAACAGCTGGGGCGGGTCATCCAACTTCCTGAGCCTGATTCGCGCTCCGCATGCGTTTGAATATCACCACCGCTATGTCGAATTGACGTGGGTACTGCATCCGATCCTGTCTGCGCTGTCCAAGGCAAAGCGCTTTGCACAAGCGTTAAGTCCCTGGACCGGAGAGGAAGGTTTTACCGAGACGTATTCCCCTTCCATCCTGTGTCTGCTTGATTATGTGGAACGGTTGTGCGGGATTATGCTTTCGGGTCGGACCAATTATGGTTTACTGGTCTTCTCCCCGTCGACATGGATCATGGCGAGGAAGTTGCAGGCAACACGGCCTACAGCCGCACGGTGAATGGGCTGCATTACGAATTGGTAAATACAGCAGATCGTATAACGATATACCGGGAAAGCAGCGTTCATATTGAAGGACCTACCGGAATTCGGCTGGTTACCGATCGAAGCGGACACCTGGAAGGCGTCATTGGAATGAGTGTGCGCACCATCGAGGGCGAGCTCATCTATCAAGGCAATTCCCTTCCGATCCGGATCAAAGGAAATGAAATGCAGCGATATCGAGGCGGAGGCTTGAAAACAGAGAGGGATATCGGCATTATCTGTCCCTCCTATCGTTAATGATTTCAGGAGGTGCCTGAACAGCATGAACACTCAGGATATTCAGCTGCGGGATCCTTATATCCTGCCTGATTCCAAGCACAAGAAATACTACATGTACGGCAGTACCGACAAAAATATATGGAGGGAAGGAAACGGCTTCGATGCCTATATAAGCGAAGATCTTCGGCATTGGGAAGGCCCTTGTACGGTCTTCCACAAGCCCGATAATTTCTTCGCGGAGGTGAACTTCTGGGCACCCGAGGTGTACGAATATCATGGCCGTTATATCATGTTTGCCACCTTTCGCAGGAAGGATAATGATCTGCTGGGCACTGCGGTGCTGTCAGCGGAGCAGCCGACAGGGCCCTTTGCTCTCCATAGCAGCGGTCCTGTGACACCATGGATTGGAGTTCTTTGGACGGCACGCTGTATATCGATGAGGAGAACCAGCCGTGGATGGTGTTCTGCCATGAATGGCAGCAGGTTGGCGACGGCGAGGTCTGTGCCATGCGCCTAAGCCCGGATTTATCCGAATCCGTATCGGAACCTATGATCTTATTCCGTGCCTCTGAGGCGGCGTGGACCACACCGTTTCATTCGCAGCGCTTTCCCGGGACCGGAAACTATGTGACGGACGGTCCCTTTCTATTCCGGACAGCACCCGGCAGCCTGCTGATGCTGTGGGCCAGCTTTGTCGACGGCCGCTACGCGCTCGGCATTGCCAAATCCCCATCCGGCAGCTTGACGGGTCCCTGGCTTCAAGAGCCGGAACCCTTATATTCCAGCGACGGCGGGCACGGGATGGTGTTTCGCACGTGGGAGGGGCAGCTGATGCTGGCGGTACATACCCCGAATCGGACGCCGGAGGAACGTCCGATCTTTATCCCTGTAGTTGAAGACGGAGACAGCCTTAAGGTAAGTCCGATGGATCGGCAAACCTATTAAAGCACTGGAGTGAATAAAAACAAGAGCCGCTCTCCATAGTAATGGCAGAGCCGCTCTTATTTTTATGAAAAAGTTGTTGCTGCCCTGCTTATCATGATCATCGCTTTACTATCGGATATGACAAAAGAGAAGCCGCACTTCCACGGCTTCCCTCTGTTCATCCTATTACAGCTTCACAATCTTACCCGTCTCTTGCGATTCGAATGCGCCCAGGATGACGTTCAAGGAACGCAGCCCTTCCTCACCGGAAATGCTAGGAGGCGTGTTTGTTAGAATGGATTCCACGAACGCGTCGATGACGCCGCTCGGCACCTGCTTCTCATTCGTTGCCATGGCACCAACCTTGTAAGTCTCGATCGTACCATCTGTCAGCTCGACGTTAACCTCGTCACCATGAACGGCACCGATCTTCATCACGCCTTTCTCGCACCAGAGGACCGTTCCGTTATCACCGGATCTGTAATGCGTCCAGCTTGCCATCAGCGTGCCGACTGCGCCACTCTTCATGCGAACGATGCAGGTCGCATTGTCGTCCACGTCCGTTCCCTCTTTGTGGACCGTTCCGATAAAGCTTAAGAACTTCTGCGATTTCATCGTTCAACAAGTAACGGATAAAGTCGGATTTGTGAACGCCAAGGTCACCCATAGCCCCCATAATGGCTTCTTCCTTACGGAAGAACCAGCTGTCGCGACCGTCCAGACTCCAGCTCTCTGGACCCCCATGGCCAAAGGAAGTGCGGAACGTAAGCACCTTGCCGAGCTTGCCGGAATCCAGGATTTCCTTAGCTTTTACGTGTGGAGGCATTAAACGTTGATTGTGGCCTACCATCAGGTAAACCCCATTCTTGCGTGCTGCCTCGATCATTTGCTCTCCTTCTTCCGTTGTTGTAGCCATCGGCTTCTCAACCAGTACATGAAGGCCAGCATTCGCTGCTGCAATACTCATTGGAGCATGCAGATAGTTCGGCGTACATACGCTAACGGCATCAAGCTTCTCATTCTTAAGCAGTTCTTGGTAGTCGGTATAAGCTTTGCCACCATACTGGGCAGCCATCTCTTCGGCACGTTCCTTTACCGGATCGGCAAAAGCAACCAGCTCCACATTAGCATTGTTCGCGTATTCAGGAATATGTCTGCGCTGGGCGATGGCGCCGCAGCCAAACACAGCCACTTTAATTTTGCTCATTGAAAGTCTCCTTTTGCACATAGATTAAAATTGGTTCAGGTAGTTCTGCTTCAACCAGTTCATACTGTTCTCCACGCTTTGCAGCGGTGGATTCTGACACACGTCCTGCTCCACGATCAGCCATTCCGTGCCTGCATCCGATGCAGCTTGAATGACACCCGGCAGGTTCACAGAGCCTTGGCTCAGCTCCAGCGTCTTCATGTTGCCCTCAGCGTCTTTGCTGAAATCCTTCAGGTGAAGCAGTGGCAGGCGTCCCGCATATTTCGGAATGTAAGCCAGCGGATCTTGTCCGGCAAACTGTACCCAGCATACGTCCATCTCCACTTGTACGGCTTCCGGTGTTGTCGCGGAATACATCGCATCAAATACGAATTCGCCGTCAACCTCCGCTTCGAATTCAAACGCATGGTTATGGTAACCAAAGATCAGTCCTTGCTTGCGTGCTTCAGCTCCTACTTCTTCCAGGAAGGAGAAGAGGTTCTTCCAATCCTCAGCATCTTTACGATCTTCTTCAGCTACATAAGGGCACATCATATATTTAGCGCCAATGGTTTTCAGGTAATCTATCTCCTTCTGCAGGTCTGCACGAAGAAGATGCAGGCCCACGTGGCTCCCAATCGCCTTAAGGCCGAGCTCTTGAAGAAGCGTTTTCATTTCCTCGGCCGGAATGTCTCCGTATCCTGCGAACTCCACGCCTTCATAACCCAATTCAGCCACTTTGCGAAGCGTACCGCGGAAATCCTGAGCCGTTTCATCGCGCAGCGTATACAATTGCAAACCAATGTTCATTCTTCTCATTATAGCGCACCTCGATTCCAAAAATGAGTTACTGCTCTATCTGCTACTATCATACATGCAAATAGGCTAAAATGAACATAAACAATATTGCTGCAACATGAACTATCTGCTTGCATTTTTACTGGGGTTTTAACCATGATGGAGGCAAGACTGCTAATCTGCGACTATTCCTACCACTTCCAGCAGTTCAGCAACAGCCACCGGGGCGGCTTGACGACCTATCTGTTTCGTCTCCAAACCGAGGGGTCCTGTGAAATATACTGCAACGGCATCGAGCACCACGTGCAAGGGGGCGATCTGCTGCTGCTGAAACCCGGCGATGAATACGAGCTGCGGATCAACGATGACGGCGAGGATGGCCGCGTATCCAGCGGAGATTATTATATATTTTGCGATGGGTCATGGATCGATGATTGGTGGAACCGGATCCATCGGCCAGTTGTCAGCCATGTCGGGCTCGACGATCAGCTGCTGGGTCTGTGGAGACAGATGCTGCTGGAGAAGCGGCGCGGACTTGAGGGGAGACCGGGGAGCTGACGGATTATTTGCTGCGCAGCCTCTGCCTGTGTCTGGACCGTGCCATTACCGAGATCAAGCCAACGGATCGGCTTGCCTTCACCGCTCTTCGGCTGAAGCGATTCGTGGAGGAACATGCCACGATCACCTTCAAGCTGGAGGAAGCCGCTTCTCATGTCGGGCTCAGCTTATCCCGGGCCGTTAAACTGTTCAAGGAGTATTACGGAAAAACCATGATTCAGTACGCCTTGGAGATCAGGCTGAACGCAGCCGTTGAGCGCATGAAATACAGCACCATGACGCTGGAGGAGATCGCGGAAACCTGCGGCTTCGCAAGCTATTCCTATTTTCACAGAGTATTCCGTGCCACATACGGCATGTCCCCGGTCAAATACCGGGAAACGGCAACCGTACGCAAGGCCGGGGCAAGAGAAAGCCCCGCGGTAATTTTTCTCTACATTATAAGAAGCAGCCTGCGCGTACCCGGAAAGGTGGAGCAGGCTGCTCCAGACTACAGATGCTATTAATAACTCGATATACTCTCCAGTACCCCATTAGTAAGTAGAGATAAGGGATATTATACCATGCTTCGACAGGTTGAATAGGTAATTTGAACTAATTGGTGCTGCCGTTCTACTCGGGGAAATCCGGTATAGCGCTGGCTTAAAAATATCAACACCGAGACTCTGTAGAACCGTTACGGCATCTTCGACAGGCAGCTTCGGAAGCTTAAACTCATGATCGATCACCTCTCGAAGCTCGCTGAGGTCCGATAAAACGCGCTTTTCAACCCTCCCGTCTTCATGCCGGATACTCAGTATATTATTGATTAGGGACAGCGACCGTTCTTGCTCCAATTGCCAGAGCTGACAGCGTAATATAGAGGTGAAGAGATCGTTAGGCTTAAAGTACTCCCTAATAGCAGGCTGAAAATCATCGAATTGATAGGTTTTTCGGGTATCGAAGGACCATACCAGATCTGTAAGCAGCTGGCCGTCCACATACCTGTAGTACGTGTACGTTCCCGGCTCGTCTCCCGGACGCAATCTCACTTCAATTCCAGCATATTGGGAAACCTGATCAGGATAAGTCTCCAACCGAACGGGTTCGAAAAACGGAGCAGCGTTCCCGCAGTCCACATACACTTCTTCTTGCCCATCAGGGTTCCGAACAAGCAGTCCGACATGCCCCTCGCCCAGCAGCGTATAACGAGTTGGAAATCCGAGCTGGTTCAGCAGCTGATGGAGACTGCTGTTGATCATATAACAAGTGCCTCCCGCATTCAGCTGCATCAGCTGATCGACAAACCTCTTCTCGTCTTGCTCCAGTCTGCCTTGCTGGTGATACTCATGATACCGCAGCAGCGTGCTAATATTCTCGAAAGGAATCCTATTATGATGCGCAGTGCAAATCTCGGTTAAATACGCCAGCGAAGCCTCCTTGAATGGAACCCGAATATACTGCAAATAATTGGCGGCCCATTCAGGTAAGTGTACTTGTTCCGTCACTATCGTTCACTCTCCCTTATCGGATGCTGTTGATATACTCTTTATTTTAAACGATTCAGCATATCAATACTTCGTACGAACGATAGTGGAACTATGCAAAAATAGTCTTACCCCAAGGTAAGACCATTCTCTATGACCCAGGTCTAATATTCCTCTTTTCTTGCGGCACTCATGGATTTCTCATGATTCAACAGCCATTGCTTGCGCGACAGCCCTCCCCGTATCCGCCCAATTCACCGCTCGTATTGATGACGCGATGGCATGGAATGACAATCGCAAGCTGGTTGGCCCCATTCGCCTGGGCGACGGCGCGGTAAGCGGTAGGTCTTCCCATCCCTGCTGCGATCTCGTCATAGGAAGAGGTTCGACCGGGTGGAATCCGCAATAATTGGTCCCACACTTCCTGTTGGAATGGTGATCCTAACAGGAACAAAGGGGTTTTAAATTCCGTTAACTTCCCGTCAAAATACGCACCCAACTCTCTCTCAATCGAACGGATGGGAGCTGTGTAACCCGGAATAATCGCTGACTTGGTTCTCAGTCTGAGACGTTCTACCTCCCGCTCCAAGCCCCGGCGATCCACGAATTCGAGCAAATACAGCGCTTCGTCATCTGCAATAGCCATCATCGGTCCCAGACGCGTGTCGAGCCACGATGCTTTTAGAATATGATGATGCCCGGACCTTGTAGGGGCTGCGCCCATAATCCGCGAAAAAGCATCCCGAAATCCGCTGCTGGACTCGTAGTATTGACAGCTGCGCATCGATGACAGCATCTCCTTCCCGGATCTGCTTCAGGGCAAGGCCCATCCGCCTAGCTCGTGCATATTCAACAAAGGTCATCCCGAACCGCTTCTTGAATTGGCGTCTTGCCGTTGAGGCATCCACGGATAGCTTCTGGAAGTCCTGGTTGGTCCATCTCTTCTCCGGGTTATCCTCCACAGCGTCTACAAGCAGCCGCACAAGATCCGAAACTTGATTGGGATGCGAGAGCGGTAAGCATCGTTTACAGGGTCGGAAGGATGCCAGCAGTGCTTCTTCGGCCGTCTCATAAAACTCGCAGTTCTCGATCTTCGGTTTCCTCGCCGGGCATGTCGGGCGACAGAATACACCTATTGTCTTAACGCCCACGTAAAAGACGCCTTCATATTCCGATTTCTTATCCAGCAGCGCCTGATAATATTCCTGTTGATTTGCGGCCGATATCATGTAACGTTCCTCCCTGTGACTATGTTCATTCTATATGGTACATCTGGTATAAGCTGTGTTTCTCCAGGAAAATCATGTACCCTGTCTTGGTGTACCTATTATATTTCTTTTGCACACATGGCGCAGCCGAAAATCGTGCATGAATGTTTCCCGGTTGGAAACAGAGAATGATCGTCACTGGCACGAACCAAAACAGCCCCTTCCGAATGAATCGGAAAGGGCTGTTCATGGTAAATATGTGCGGAGCCTCGGAACAGGCTATCTGCCTCCGTTGTAAACTAAATGGACCTTGCTGGCAGCCTTAACCCTTGATCGAGCCTGCCACCATGCCCTTCATGATCTGCTCCTGCAGAATCAGGTAGGCTACAATGGTAGGAATGACCGCGATTGCCATCGCACCCATGGTCAGGGCGTAGTCCGTGCCGAAGCCGTCCGAGAACAGGGACAGGCTGAGCGGCAGCGTCTTCAGCGCTTGCGTATTGATAAATACGAGTGCGAAGGAGAAGTCATTCCAGAATCGGAGGAATGCCAGAATGGATATCGTTGCAACGATAGGCGTGCAGAGCGGTAGAATCATTTTGCTGAATATCCCCCACCAACCGCTGCCGTCAATCATGGCCGCTTCTTCAATTTCCCTTGGAATGGATGACATGTAAGCCATCGCCAGGAAAATCGCAATCGGCAGCTCAAACGCCGTATAAGGCAGAATGAGCGCTCCGTACGTATCGAGCAGGCCGATGTTTTTCATCATGATAAACAGGGGCACCAGCGTACTGTGGATCGGAATGAGCAGCCCGGTCGTAAATAACACAACCACCAGCTTTTTGAACCGAAACTCGAATCTGGACAGCACATATGCCGCAAGTACGCTGAGCAGAATGGTCAATGCAACGGCTGTAATGGTCACAACCGTTGAATTGATCATCGCCCTGCCCATATTTCCAAGCTCCCATGCCCGAAATATATTCTCGGTCATCCACTCCTTCGGCAAGCCGTAGGGGTTCGTGAAGAAATCCTGATTCGATTTAAACGCGCTTGTAAAAAGCCAGTACAAGGGATAGAGCGTAAGAATCGCATACACCATCAGCAGCAATTTTACGAACCCGGATAAACCCTTCATGATGACTCGTTTCCCTGAAGCATTTTCGGTCCCGGTCGTCTGTAAATTCACATCGCTCCCTCCTTCATGTTAACTTGACTTTCTGCGCGTTGCGAAGTAATTAAGCGCGATTAGGATGGCGCTGACAATCATAATCATCGTGGAGACGGCAGAACCGTAACCATAACGATACACACTGAAGGTGCTGTTATACATGTATGTGGCAAGCAGCTCGGTCGATTGCGCCGGTCCGCCGCCCGTCATGACAATGACGTGGTCAAAGGCCTTCAGACTTCCGGAGATACAGAGCACGATAGTCACGACAACCGTACTCCAGATCATCGGCAGCGTGATTTGCATCAGCTTGTTCCAGCCCGTGGATCCATCAATTTTGGCCGCATCATGGATCTCGGGAGAAATATTTTGCAGTGCTGCAATAAAGATAACCAGATACGGACCGACGTTCGCCCAGTTAATCGGAATCGATATCGCCAGCATGTTGACTTTCGGATCAGACAGCCAAGCGCGGGTCCATGAATCCAGACCGAGCATCTCCAGCACATAATTCGCAATCCCGAACTGCGGATGGTAAATGTAACCCCAGATCAGGCCGACTACAACCGTCGACAGCACCATCGGCATAAATACGGCGGAGCGTATGAATCTGGAAAAAACGAATTCTTGAACAGTACAATGGCCAGAATCAATGCAATCGGAACCTGACCGACAATGGATGAGACAACCAGAATCAGGTTGTTTCGAAGCGCCCGCCAAAAAATCGGATCCTTGAACATCTCTATATAATTATCAAGACCGATAAAGGTGGCATCCCCGAACCCTTTCCAGCTGAAAAACCCGTAGTAAGCTGACCAGAAAACCGGAATAATGACAAATATCAGAAACAACAGAAGCGCTGGAAGAAGAGCTATGGCTATAAATCCTTTGCTTCTCATCGCTGTAGGCATGGCAGCCTCCTCCCTCCTAATCCTTGTGCAGTGGTGAATGGTTTCTTATGGAGTAGCGGATCTGGCTTGCGCATCCTGAAGCTTCTGGGCCACACCTTCAACGGGACCGCCCATCATGATTTCCTGCAGACCGTTGTTGATGACTTCAGCCGCTTCTGCAGACAGATAAGCATCATATACTGGCGTAATTCCAGTGGTTTTCACCAGATTAAAGGCTTTGTAGTACAGGGAAGTAACTTTGGACTCATCAATCTCGGTATCGTACATTACCATGGAGTTGCTCTCGGCAATCGCTTTTTGCGCTTCCGGTCCGCTCACGGCATAAATCAGTTCAAGGGCCAATTCTTTCGCTTTCCCTTCGGTTCTGCTGCTAAGGGCCAGACCGCCGCCAGCTCCGCCGGAGATCGTGCCTGCCTCACCTTTTCCACCAGGAATCGTTGGCAAAGTAGTAACCTCGATATCCTTCATTTGCTCCTCAGAGGAAGAAGCCGCAAGATTCGTAAGGGTCCATGCGCCGCTGATCATCATCGCTGCATTTCCTTGAATGAAATACTGCTCAGCTTGCGTGTTGTCGATGCTGTTCGCCCCTTCTTGGAACGCTTTGTTGTCAACCAGCTCTTTGAAATAGCCGAGCGCTTCGATAAACTCAGGATCGGTAAACTTCGCGCCTTGCTGTGCTGCTGCATTCTTGAACCATTCGGTGCCTGTCACACGGTCGGCAATAGAGCCGATAATGGTGGATTGAGCAACCCACGGAGCTTTGTTTCCGAGGGCGATTGGCGTTATGCCGTTATCGTTGAAGGTCTTAACCGCCGCCATCATTTCTTCCCAAGTCGTTGGGACTTTTACGTTATGTTTGTCAAACAAGGCTTTGTTGTAGTACAGAATTGAGGTTGCCGACATACCCAGTGGAGCAGAGTAGATCTGGCCTTCCTCGAACTCGTATGGATCAAACGCTCCCGGCAGGAATTTATCCTTCCAATCCGAATGCGCATCTAACACTTCCGTAATCGGTTGAAGCAGCTTCGCTTGATGAAGCTCGGAAGACTGACTTCCTGCATAAACGAAGAACACGTCCGGCATCTCATTCGCAGCCGCAACGGTACTCAGACGTTGACGGTAGCCATCCGGTGGAATCGCTTGTGCATCGAGTGTAACTTCAGGATGGTCCTGAGCAAACTGATCGATAAAACTTCGGACTGATTTCGCACGCAGGTCATCATAACAAAGTTATGCCAGATGGTCAGCTTGACCTTTTCTTGATCGCCTTCATTCCCTCCGGCCTGCTCTTTGCTTTGCCCGCCGCCGCATGCTGCAAGAACCAGTGTCATCATCAGCAGTACAAGACCTATTTTGCGTTTTGGTCTCATGGTCAATCCCCTTTAATTTATACGAAAATGATGAAGCATCCTAAGATGATTAGTCCAAGTATAAAAGAGGATGTAACGCTTACATAGGGGATATAATTCAGTCCATAGAGGGACAAAATTCAGGATTTGCCCGATACTCCGACGGCGTCTGTCCCGTCCATTTCTTGAACAGGCGGTTAAAATACTTAATATCCTCATAGCCGATTTCATTTGCGATTTCACTGATTTTGGTAAGCGTTTCCCTCAGCAGAGTCATTGCTTTCCGCAGCTTCGCCTGGGTCACGAATTCAATGTAATTCTGCCCGGTCTCCTTCTTGAACATCTCGCTGAAATAATTGGGATTCATATGAACATGCTTGGCCACTTGCTGAAGCGACAGGCTCTGCCCCAGATGCTCATGAATGAAGGAGATCGCCCTTTGAACAGGACTGGTTGTCGACACCATGTCCCGGTACTGCTTCATGATGAGTCCAAGGGAATCGATCAGCACCTTCTCCGGCTTCTTCGTTAAATCGCGGATATCAAAGTTGTCCTCAATCTTCACCGGACTGGTGTAGCCGATGGACGTTGCAGCGCGTATGAGCCAGCGCTGTCCGGAGACGAGCAGAGAATGCAGATAAGCCTGAACCGAGCCGGGTGTCGCCTGGCTCTGACTTTGGATGCGTTCCAGCACATCCGCGACCCATGCCTCCAAATCGGCGGATTGCCCTGAGCGCAGAAGGGAGGAGAGCTCGGTTTCTTCTTCCATCGAACAGACCGTCTCAATGCCTTTCCGCCCTTCGATGTCCTCATAACGGATATGCCGTTCCGAATGGAGAAGCCACTCGTAGGAGCTGGCCTCCACCGCCGTCTTCAGCGCGCGATCCAGCTCGCGAACACTGGACACCGGTCGGCCGCTGGCTGCCTTAATGCGGCAGGCGTGAGTCGATTCCAGCTTTCGCAGCGCGGAATCCACGCGCCCCCAGCCATCGCCTGGCTCTGTGCGCACCAGCAGAAGCAGGGAACCATTCCACTCCAGCCAGGCACCATGCAGCCCTTCTGCCAGCTCCGTCCCGAGTAAGCTGTGTCGTTCGCCAAGGGTCAAGTGCTCCAACTCATCCTGATGTAATGGATGAACCGACAGCATCCATATCTGCAGAACGGAGCCGGGCGTTGTCAACCTCAATTCAGGATATCTCTCCCATAATTCATTCTCGGCATGCTCATCCAGTGAAACTCCCGATGCAAGCAGCCTCCTCAGGAACCCCGGTTGACCACCATTTCCTGGGCCTTTCCCTTCGCTTGATGGAGTCTGTGCTGCAGGATTCGCTCTCTCGCTTGAACTGCAGCTTCGATAATTTCCCCGGGTCTGCTCGTCTTCAGCAAGTAGTCACTCACGCCTTCACGCATCGCCTGCTGTGCATACGTAAATTCATCAAAGCCCGATATGACAATGATTTCGATCTCGGGAAACCGCTGCTTAACTTGATGAGCCATGTCCAAACCGCTCAGGTAGGTCATGCGAATATCAGTAAATATAATTTCGGGCATATCGACGGGAATACGCTGAAGGGCTTCCTCTGCCGAAGCCGCGGGCGCCAGCACCGTAAAGCCGTTATCCGCCCAATTGATCACTGTACTCAGCCCATTTCGAATGATTACTTCATCATCAACGATCAGTACCTTCAAGGTCGTCATCCCCTTTGCTGGATATTTCAGTTTGTTGAATATCAGTTAGGTCCGGTATCGTAAACATAACCCGTGTTCCGGCCCCTTCCGTGCTGTCCACACGCAATCCTGCATCCTTGCCGTAATGGAGGAGCAGCCGCTTATGGACATTTCGCAGCCCGTAGCTTCCGCCCGGGGTTTGTCCCTTCTCGTATTGCAATGGATTCTCTACCAGCTGATCCTGAAGCCATTTCAGACGATCGGGCGTCATCCCGATTCCATCATCCTCCACCACGAAGTGAATCCCCTCGCTGCCATGCCGACCTTGTATCGTTATCGTCCCCATTCCGTCACGGCTCAATATGCCGTGCAGCATGGAATTTTCGACGAGCGGCTGCAGCAGCAGCTTCAACATGGTGTGCTGATGAAGTGTCTCCTCGACATGAACCTCAAACGAGAATTTCTCCGGATACCGAATGGTTTGGATGTTCACATAGTGACGGACATGCATAATCTCCTGCTGGATCGTGCAGTATTCCTGGCCATTGTTCAAGCTGAACCGCAGGAAATCACTGAGTGATCCGACCATCTCGGCTATCTTCACATCCTGGTTCATCAGCGCCAGCCAATGAATCGAAGACAGCGTATTGTATAGGAAGTGCGGATTAATCTGCACCTGCAGTGCATGCATATCCGCCTCCTTTTTCAGCGACTCATTGAGTTTCACTTCATCGGTAAGTTTCACGATCCGGGAACTTAACCTATTGTAACTGATAATAAGCTGTCCAACCTCATCAATTGTCTTCATAAGCAGCGCAGGCAGCGGCTCCTCCGGGCTCGAATTCTTGAGAAACTTCGTTAACACAGACAACGGATTCGTAATCTTCTGAATCAAGAAGAGAACCAGTATAATGGCGAGCAGGATGGCCACGGTTACGGCAACCGCCGTCAATTTGATGAAATACTGGTTCTGGGAACGGTATTCCTCTGAGGGAATGATGCCGACCAGCTTCCAGTTCACACTCGACATTTTCTTATAGAGAATGGTCTTCTTATTGCCGCCCTCTCCATAGTCCATATTCCCGCTAAGCCCCTCGAACTCTTCAATCGAAGGATAATAGTCTGCCAGGGTAAGATTCGTCTCCATATCCGGCGGATAAGCAATAATCCGGTTGTTCTCATCAAGCAAGAGGACAAAGGTTTTCTCCAAGACGGCCTGCCTGAATTGATTGGCAATGACGCCTTGATCCAGGTTGATCTGCAGATTCCCGATCGGCTTGTATTTATCCGTGCTGCGAATCGGCCTGGCCAGCGTGATGACCTTTCTCATGCCTTCAAATGTCCACTGTCGGTGAACAAAAGACCACCATTTGGGATGATGCTCATAATAATCCGGGATCTCCTCGGTAATATTCCGGAACTCGGAACGCACTAATGACTTATGCGAGATCGGATCCTTGCTGCCGAGCGGTTCGACAATGATATTGGCGATATAATCCTTGGAGAAGGCCAGATTCGTCAGGAAGTTAATGACCGTTGTCTGCTGGACATAGTTGCTCTCCTCTGTCTTAAGGTAGGATTGGACCCCGGTGTGCCCGATGAGGAATAACGAGATATTCTCGACGTCCTTCACCATCGTGTCCAAGTAAGCTTCCAGTTGGCGGAGCGTATTCATCCCCGTAATCTTGGCTTTCTCTTCCGTCAGGCTCTTGGCCATGTTAAAAGAGAAAATACCAAGAAATAACAGCGGCACCAGCGTAGCTATAATAATAAGCAACGATAATTTATGCTTTAGCGATTTCCCAAGCCATTGCTGCATAAATACACCCCGTTCGAGTCCATATGGTATGGGCTTGTTATATTACTTAACATTGAAGGCGTTTACTTCAAAAACATTCTCTTTCCGTTGCAAAAAGGTGTCAGGTTTATTAACTATCTTAGAGGAATCTTAAGACTCAAGTAAATGGTAATAAAGACCTATGAATAGAGATAAAACCATCTTTCATATAGGGTATACTCCCCATGGTCGCCGACCCGCTTCGGTGATGCAAACCGCGTTAACTCTTGATAAGAACAGCAAAAAGGGCGCTGCAGCGCCCTTTAAATAGAAAAGCACATCACCCGATCCAAATTCCAACCTTCTAGTTCATGCTTATATCCTTCTGCTGGTATTCATATATATGTAGTTCTAAAGTTCCGCATCGATAAACGGTAATTTACCTCTGCTCTTCCAAACGATCATATTCCATGCGATCCACCACAAATCGATTCGACTCTTCATCATACCGGTAGGTTATTTGGAGATCACCCGCAAAACCGGCTGGACTTATGCTCCCAGCTGCGAGCGTAACAAGCCGCCCTTCTTCGATGCTGTGTCTGATCACAGCTCCAAAACCCACCTTGTCATTCAGATAGCTTTTATCCTCGGAGTCATCCTCAATTCTCTGAACAGTTTCCTTCCCGTCGATCACAATCTTCACGGCGATGTAATCCGCAAACTTCTCGATGCTGGACTCCACATGACCTGCTACCGCCTGATCCAACGATTCCATAGGAATTTCCTTCAGGGTTTCAGCGTCCACCACATGTGTCTTGCCAATATAAATACCCGTCCCAGTCCCATCCACATAGAACACAACCACTTCCGGCTTGCCATCACCCGTCATATCCCGATATTGAATGATCGGTTTACGCGTACCATCACCACCGTACCAATCCGCAAAAACTTGCCTTCTCCCTTCTACCTCTACCACCATTCCTTCATATCTTCCGTATTTCGTAGCGCTTACCGGGTACAACTTCACATCAGGGTTCTCCTCTGCTGTCGAAACGTCCACCTCCGGCGTATAGACGTAAATCATTCTTTCCTTCGAATCCCAGCCTACCTCTGCATTGTGCAGCTCCGCTATGAATCGAACCGGAACCATAATTCGGCCATCCTTTAAATACGCGGGAACGGACAGCGAATACGCCTTCCCTTGCCCCTTGGCCTCCCGGCTTCCCATCTTCAGCGTGACTTGATCTGTGCTTGTGCTGACGGTTACCGTCTTGGTCTTGTTGTTCCATTGAAGCTGCGTGGGCTTCAAGTATTCCTTAATCACGCGCAAGGGAACCAGCGCCGTCTGATTCACGATAACAGGATTGACATCGAGCGTAACCATCCAATGATTAATGTTCAATTCCATTTCCTTCTGCGGTGCGGCTTTGGCCTGTACCTGTGCCTGTACCATCGTACTCATCAGCATCGTGGACACCATAGCGCCAATCACCGCCATTTTCGCCCATTTCCGGGTTGTCATGTTCTCTAATCTCCTTGGCTAATAATATAGAAATAATTCGTATATAACTAAGACGCAAGTTGATCGGTATTGGTTGTCCATGTCACGCAAAATAAGCCGCTCAAGCATATCATCACTTGAGCGGCTCACCCGGATGGGTACGGAGGAAATCTATGCGATCACGATCGGATAACTGTCATGCCTACGGACGCGGCTTCCGATATTTCTCCGTGCGTTCATCCTCGATGACTCCCTTCCAGTTTAAACCGAAGGCAAAATCATAGGTGTGATTCTCGGAGTCGGTATGGCATTCCATATCAAACGCCACATCCTCAAGTTGTTCCTCCACGGTCTTCATATTGGTAAGCATCTGCATGGGCAGCAGGCCTGACGGCTCCACTTCACCCGCAAGCACCTCCATGATGGCTTGATCCAGAACGCCGAAATTCACAAGAATCGCATCCACTTCGGCTTCAAACTCCTCAACCACAGTCGGATTGGACAACAGCATGGAAACGATGACCTATTTGCCGTTCAGGGCTTTCTTCGTTTCCAGTACCATGTCGAGATCGGCCGCATTCTGAGGCGTAACGGATTTGCCCCGATAGGAACGGTTCAGCACATCCGTTGTCCGTGTATCACCTACCAGACTCACTTCACGGGCATGCTCTGCCGTATACGTCTTGTACTGCAGGCTCATCGGCACGTAGCCGTTGCCTCCTGATCCTCATCTTCTTGGCTATACCCGGTTCCGGATTTCGGCGTACTGATAAAGACAAGCCCGAAATCCGCCTCGTCCGGATGCTCCGCGAGTTCGAAGTATTTGGCCACGATGTCCAGATTAACCGGATACTCCAGGCTTTCCGGCGTGGGGTTGCCAAACCAATCCTGTCCTGCAGCCATAAAGCGCTTCGGAATGTAGACCTTGCTCTTCCGCTCGACAGGAAGCACGCCATTTTTATTTTTCAGCATGACGATCGATTTTAGCTGGGCTTCATAACCTTCACGCATAAACTCCGGATTTCCGACCATACGGGAGCTCTCCAACGGATCAACATAAGGGTTCTCAAACAGCCCCAGTCGAAACATATTGCTCAGCAGGCGCACGGCCGATTGTTCGAAGCGTTCACGCATATACGTCTCGCCATGCTCCCGGACACCCATGTGATAGGCAGCCAGCACCGGTTCCATCTCATTGTTGCCGCCAAATTGGTCAACGCCTGCCATCAACAGCTTGTAATGCCGCTCTGCTACCGTCAATCCTTCGACACCCCACGGCTTCCCGCTTAGGAAAGAGTCACGGGGACCGGACTCATCGGCCGTAATCGCCCAGTCCGTGCAGACAACACCGTCGTAGCCGTATTTTTCCCGGAGCAGGTCCTTGATCAGATAGGAGTTATATGAATTGCCAACGTTCTCCCCGTTGACGGTATCCTGGTTCATCGAAATGGTGTAATACGGCATCACAGCGGAAGCCATTCCCGTCTTGCCCTCCAGCTTAAAAGCCCCGTCTACAAACGGAATGAAGTGCTCGTGAAAATTATTACCCGGATAAACCGCATATTTCCCGCTGCTGTAATGCGCGTCTCTGCCTGCCTCGCCGGAACCGCCGCCCGGCCAGTGCTTTACCATGGCGTTGACACTGTCGTACCCCCAGCCTTCGGATATTTCCCGATCCCCTCCGATGTCTGAAAGCCATCCACGTAGGCGCGGGCCATATCGGTTGTCAAACGTGAATCCTCGCCGAAGGTGCCGTTAAAGCGGAACCAGCGCGGCTCTGTTGCGATATCGATCTGTGGGGAGAGCGCCGTTGCAAGGCCCAGGGCACGATATTCTTTGGAAGCCATCTCGCCAAATTTCTTCGTGATGTCCGGATCAAACGTAGCGGCCAGGCCCAGCGTCTCCGGCCACATGGAGATCCGTCCTCCCGAGTAGGCGTTAAACTCCGAGCTGGCATCCGTGCTGTGCCTTGGGTCCGAGCTGTTATTGGCAGGAATGCCAAGTCCCGTGCGTTCCGCGTATGCCTGCACCTTATTGTTCCAGCGTGCCGCCACTTCCGGACTCTCGACCGTGGTCACCAGCACATGACGCACATGGTCCTGGGCCAGAAAGGCCAGCTGCTCATCCGTCAGCTCCCATGGCTTCACGCCGCTCTCCTCGTAGGATTTACCGCCATAGGTAGCCGAGAACCAGCCCCCGCTGGCAGCCGGAATCGACTGATGCCTGCTGTACAGCATCAGGCCGCGATTTGCTCTATGGTCATTTTGGAAGCCAAGTCCTTGGCACGCTCCTTAGGCGTCAACCGCCAATCCTCATATCGGTCCAGCCTACCGTCACGGCTCAAATCCTTGAAATACAGTCCATCCATCTCGATAATTGCCACACCTGATTCGGACGAGTATCCCAGCTTAGGACCTCCCGAATTGTCGATATAGCGAATGTTGTCTCCATTTCCCGGGATCGTTTGGGTTGTCTGATTGATCTGATGGTTCATTGTGATTCCCTCCACTCCAAGTTTGTCTGCTCTTTCGCTCTGCGCCAGCTATGGACTTTCCGTTATACGTTCTGTACGCTCGGTGCCGTGAGGTCCGGGGAAGGATTCATATCTCCTTCCGTTGCAATGGCTCCCCGACTTCAGGCAGCGGCTTAATGGATATCATCCCGATCATCATGAATACGGAGAGGGCGATATAGAAGAAGGTCCAGTCCCCGATACCCATCATGGTGCCTGCACCCAGCAGGAACGGCGCGATCGCAGGCACGATGGATTGCGGCAGCGCATTCGCCACGTTCATGATGCCAAAGTCTTTTGCAGAATCCTCCTTGCGGGGCAGAATCCGCGCAACCAGCGCCATATCCACAGCTGAGAAGCATCCATAACCGAGACCCAGAACTGCGGAAGCGATAACATAGGCAAGATAATTCGGAACAAAAGCAAAGACCAGCGTGGCCAAAATCATAATGAAAGCCGACATGTACAGAAACGGTTTTTGCTTACGGAACTTATCCGACAGCATCCCGCCAAATATGCTGGTAACCGCCATTGCCACCATGGAGATGATGTTCACGGTTGCCACACTGGCTGTCGCCTGAGCTTCGGTATAGCCCATCCGGTTGACCAGCATAACGGTAAAATAAAGACTGCTGCAGTAACCCATCATCAGGAGAAACTTCGAAATAACCGCCCAGGTGAAAGCCGGATAAGCGCGGGCTTGGGTAGACCTTGCTGAGCTTTTCGCCAAACGGGATTTTCTCTTGCTGCTTATGGACGATATCCACTTTGCCTTCCTGGATCAGGAACAGACTGAGGACTGGACCAACCACTCCGATCACCGCGAGCAAAGTCCACTTCGCTGCGGAAGAAACATCCGTCAGGAAGGTCATCATGACCATGCCGACCGCAATCGCTAAGCAGCACCAATCCCAGAAGCCCGGATACCGTGCCTTGTTTCTCCTGCTTGACCTGATCCGGGATGAGCGCGGTGTACGCCGCCATTCCGAAGTTAAAGAACAATTGCGCAATCGCCCAGCCGATAATAATGAGCCACAACGAGGACGTCATGCCGATCATGAGAAGAGACGCGCAGCCGAACAAGGGACCGATCAGAATCCATGTACGCCGCCGTCCAAACGACAGGTTCGTACGGTCACTGATCGCGCCGCCGAGCGGATTGCCGATAAGAGCGAAGAATGCCCCGATGCCTGCCACCAGACCATAGGAGGATGTATATCCGTTCGGGTCGATTTCAATCATTTTGAAAGTCAGCAACAAGGTTGCAGGTGTCATTAATGCCAGCATCATGCAGCCATAACCTAGCATAATACCGAAAGTCAGTCTGCCAAACGATGTTTGCACCTGCCCTTTCACCTTAGCTTCAGCCATTGATATAACCCCTAATTATTATGAAAACGATTACAGTTTTATTATAAAAGAAACCGCCTTCATCAAGACAGGCGGCTGCTTACAGAGTTCTACGCTTATTTTTAACATCTTTTTGTAAACGTTTTCCTAACTTCAATAGAAGGAGATTAAGAATTGACACAATTCAATCATACGTAGGTGTCAGCTCTATGAGCGCTACCCCGTGGGGCTCAAGATTGAAGCAGACGGTTAGTGCCGCCCCGGGCTCTGCATCGACATATGACACGTCTTGCGGGGACAGGAACTCGCCTTAAGATACTGCACGTCCTCCTTCGTTAGGGATTCCGGGGCTCCCATCGCGACCCAGGCATCATAACTGCTTCCTTGGTTGCGGTCGATCGTGTGCTTCACCATTTTGAACCTACCATCCGGAACGTTCATGAGGGCTATGTCTATTTTTAATGTCCGCTCATGCTTGAAGCCGTTATAACGATGTGTATGATCAATAAAGAGATATCGCCCATGGCGTACAGGTCGTCGAAGTGGCAGTAATTATACGTGAGAATCTGATACCCGCCGTCTCCGGCACTCACGATATATCCCTCACCCTGAGCCAGTACGGTGTGACCCAGCTTCGATAACAGCTCATAGGCATGCATCGCAGCCTTCGGGATCCCATATTGCGCAATCAGGCCGAGGCCTCCATGGAACAGCTCCCGGGACGGAAAGGTCTCCTCAATGTTGTCGCTGAGGACCCAGTACCCGAATCCATGGATAACATCCAGATTATCGAGCAGATTCTTCACGATATAAGCGGCCTTGTACACCGTATCGTTCGTGAGCTCGCGGTGGTATGCCGTCGAATTCCATTCGGTAAGATAAATCTCGCAGCCCGACAATCCGTACGCTGCAAGCAGCTCAAGCTCAGCGTTCAGTCTCTCCTTCAAGAAATCAGGATTTGGCGATATCCCGCCAAATTCCTCAAGCAGCTGGTAATAGGGGTCGGTATCGAGCATTTGTCCGATAAACTCCGCGTTCACCATATCCTCGATGCGCTCGTGCGGATAGAAGTGAAGCGGAATAAAATCCGGCTGGCAGGCGTGATGTCGGCAAAACTCGAAAAATCCTTAACGATGGAGACGGAATCCACCGTAATGATCCTTCCCGGAGCGCCGATCTGGAGCGACTGCGATATTCTTTTCACCGTCTGATAGGTCCTTAAATACAGCGCCCTGTATTCATCCTGTGAGGCAGGCCAGAATATATGGAACTCGGGCTCATTCCAGAATTCAAACTTCCAGCTCTCCACCTCCGCCGCTCCGTAACGGTTCATGCAGTGCCTAATCAACCGCTCCACAAGCTCACACCATCTATCCACGGATTTGGGAGGACTGGTGTAACTGGCCCGGTAGAATACCGTTTGGTCCGGATCGGAGGCCAGAGCGGAGGGCATGAATCCCAGCTCGATAAAAGGCTTCAGTCCAATGGACAGCAAGAAGTCAAACAGCTGGTCCACATAACGAAAATTATAACGGGACTGCCCTGCCTCGTCCTCATGATAGACCATCATCCCGTCATCAAAGATGCCGTGGAACCGCAAATACTGAAAAGGACTTCGCCGCTGCACATACTTCAGATGCTGCTGTACATCGGCATGCAGCCCCTCCTTGGCTTTTCCAATGGTAATCAGGCTCTTCCAGGTATGCTTAACGGTTGTTCCAACCCGTGCCGCATCGATTTCATAAGCTCTTGTTTCCAGGGTCTCCACCTTCCGGACCTCTCTGGACTTGCTTCGCTCCAGAAACTGGTGGATGATGCCCAGCGCACTCGAATGATTAAAATTCAGATAATGGGAGGAAATGTCCTCCTTCTTCCGGGGGCCATCTCCGGACGATACTGCTTGCGGTACTCATGCGGCGTCATATGGTATCGGTTCTTAAAGGCGGTATAGAATGACTTGGCATTCGGAAAACCGTGATTCAAGGCCAGGTCCGCAATCGGAAGCTCCTCGCGTAACAGCAGGTCTTCGACCGCATGCTTCAGACGGATGCTGGTCAGATAGGATTGAAAATTCAATCCGATGTTCTCACTGAAAAATTTGGACAGATATGGCACCGAGAGAAATTCACGCTCCGCTAGGGACTGAAGCGATATGGCGTCTCTGTAGTGCTCATCGATATAAGTGATAATGCGCAGCATGCGCTCCATATACTTCTCGTTCATCGCGCCGCTGGAGCCGCTTGTCCGAAATTGCTTCATGAGGATGGAGAATACGGCCAGCATCCGAATGCCCATGTCCAGTTCGTAAGCTTCCCCTTCTTATTGCTCAGCTGCACCATCTCGGCCAGCAATTGCAGAATTTGATCAAGCGCGCTGCGCTGCTCAGGTCGTACCGTTCCGGATTCGCATTGGAACGAAATACGCTCAATCCCCTTAATGTTCTCTTTGAGATAAGACAAGGGAATTAGAAACGTAGCGATAATGTTTTGATCGAGACCCATCACTTCATGAACGTGACACGGATTGATCAGGAACACATCGCCCTCTGCCAGCTTGTGCTGCTGACTCCCTACTGTGACCTCAAGATTCCCGCTCAGCACAAAAATAATCTCCACACTGTTATGCCAGTGGCTCGGTACATAATTCACCCTGTGCAGGGACACGTCAAAAGGCAGCTCGTCTCCCGTCTCCACCAATTCATAGATGGATGTCTTCAATTCATTTTCCTCCTTTTCTTTGCTTTAGCGGAAGTTATGTATTTTTGGCTTCATATGCAAATTTCATTACAACGTCCCCTGCATTATGTTAAAGTTAGATCGTATTGTTATATTCTGGAATGCGAAGCATGCTGAAATTGCCCTCTCTTCTAATCTTATAGGTATGTAGACCTATGATGCAAATACCAGGAGGATCCTATGAAAAAATGTTTAGCCTTTACCGGAAAGTATTCACGATGAACCGAATGGGTTCCTCCTTAAGGCAGGCCTATGGCTCTTACCCGATACCTCCGGTGATCCATCGTTTGCTTGAGCTTAGCCAAGAATACACCGCAAAGGGCTTTGACATGAGCTGGATCGGCTTCCGGATGACCGGTTCCTATGCGCCGTATTCCATTACTCCTCCTGACTTGATTCCCTTCGCAGAAACCGCGGGGTGGCATTCATTTTGGCTTCTTGACCGATTTCGGCAAGGTAAAGAATCTTGAGTCTGCCGCCATCGTCTGCGTTACCCCAACCAACGATCCCCCGATTCGTTTGATTGCGCGCAATATGGCGGAATTTCTGGATCTGGTGGTCTCGGTTCCGCATGCAGAACATCTGGAATCGTGGTGGGCGTGTACGGATGAAGAAATGAAGCGTCAGGAAGAAGCACAATTCGAGGCGGAATCTCCCGTTCCAATTACCCAAACCCGGAAGGAGATTTTCGAGCGTCTGAGATCTGAATTCGGGGCCAAACCCAGAGCCGTTCTCCCTTATTTACGGGAGGTCCTTCGGGAAAGAGAATCGAGCTGTTCCCTGTTAACGCTGGATGGATTAGGCGTTATGGGCGAAGATGCGCCATCGGAACGCTTCGACTTCGATGCAAGCAGAGCCGAGACGAAGAGGGAGCTAAGCCGGATGCGCACCTACCTGTCGAATGCATCCAGCACGGCAGCGAAACTGGCGTTCATCCGTGACGCCAACTATTGGTATGTCCTGGACCGTGATCAACCGTCGCCTGTATCCAAGCTGCTTCGGGAGACCATGCTGTCGCTTGATCTTCAGGATGAGGCAGCAAGACTGTTTGATATCGACTTGTAAAAACACCTTGAAGGGAGGTGAGTTTATGGAATTTGGCGGGATGTCCATGTTTGGCATATGGTCGATGTTGATCATTATCGTTTACGGACTTTTCATACTCCTTGGATTATGCGCGTTGTATCTGCTTATCAAGCTGATGATGCGGGCCATAACCGCACTTGAACTCTACATCGATGAGAAAAGAAACCGACGGCTGTAAAGGTGGAGCTTCGGATAATCGAGGGTTGAAGCCACGGAGTATGCTGTCATAAAGTCCAGGGAACCAGAAATGAAAGGATAAGCCAAAAAGCCAATGCTCTATGCATTCTGTCCCTGCACTAGGTAATACTTCGATATGGGGTGCTTCGGGATAGGGTTTCTGCGGTTTTTATATGTGGCACGGATGCTTGATTTTTTTGATTCCTTAGGCCGCCAAATTCTGCTTCTGCCCACACCAGCCTCCTATTCCGATAATCTCGGAGAGGGGGCTTTTTATGCCGCTTTTTTACATGGATGGATCATCCATGACAGGGCCTAATCCAAGGCAACCTTACCTGCTTCCAGGGAACCGGAACGTACATTTCATCAATAACACAATGGCACAGCCTAGCATTATTGTGGACTACTCCTGCTGCGATGCCATCACGAACGAATCCTTGGAGGAGCAGTAACTTCACAACATCAGTGCCCTTGAGAAGCCCGTACAGCTGTTACCGGGCTTCTCAGCAAGAAGAAATTCCCCGCTGGTTTCTTCATCTATAGGAATGTGATAGATTTAATGGATAACTTAGAATGATTTCTCTTAGGAGACCGCCTTATTATGAACCCAAACCTAACGTTAGATGATATACAGTGGCAGACGCTCATTCAGCAGACAGTAGGTTATTTCAGCGACCTGACCCTCAAACGGGGATTTCAATACTACAAGCAGGGCCGTGTCCATGCAAGCGAGCTGACAGACTCTTCCGGGATTATAGAAGCCGCTGTGGACGGGACGGAAACCTACCGTACCCGGCTTCATATTCATTCCCTGAATGACAGCGAGTGCAGCTGTCCCGTTAAGGAAGGCTGCAAGCATATGGTGGCCGTTCTCCTTGACTATGCCCAGCTTCAGGGGAGGTCTGTTCATGCTCTGGTAAACGCGCATTCCACCTCGTATGCCCCCGCCGCTTCTTATGCTCAGAACGAAGCTCGCTCCGGTCACATACAAGGACGCCCTGCGGCCAGTACCTCGAAATGGCGAGTGCAGGCAGACCATTTGCCCGAGCTGCCGATCTCCGCATGGCATGAGCTGTTTGAATTGTGCACGGCATCCCTGGGAGCTAACACGCAGAATTCGTTTTACGCCAAAAATGCGCTGGCCTCCCTGCACCATATCAAACCGCCGATGTAGCGGATATGGATCCATTATACGAGCTCCATGCCCATCTCTTTATTCTGGAGAAGCTGGTCAAGCAGCCCGCCAGTGCCTGGAATGCCTCAGGCTCTTACATTGGCTATCATACGCAGATCGCTGCAGATCATATTCAGGCTCGAATGGAACACATCTTCAAGGAAGGTCTTGAGGGCATCGAGCCCAAAGAGGCGTTCGGACAGCGATTGACCGAGACCAATGCCTATGTCCGGCAGAGCATGCTGAGCGAACCGAGGAACCGTAAATTTTATGCCCAGGTCTACATGCAGCTCTGGATTCACTGGATCTATCCGCTTGCGAAACATAATGCCAGCTTGATCCAAGCGGAGCTGGAGCAGCTTCAGACAGCCGAAGCGGAATTCGGCAGCACGCTCTCACGGGCCTCATGGTTTACGGCGCAGGGCTTAATGTCCTTCTATCTTAGAGAAGATGAAACGTCCTGGAATCTGCTCCGGGAAGCAGACAAGATCAGCAGCCTTCCCCGGCTGCAGTCCTCGGCTTCTTTGACATGCTGCACGCCGCCCAGGAATGGGACAGGCTGGCCCAGTGGCTCCCCGAGATCGGCCCCCTGCTCGGCAGTCACCGAAACGAGCACCTCAGCAGTTATCAATATTACTGGGATGCCGTTATTCAGCATCTGCCCGAGAAGGCTGAGCGGATGTGGAACAGTCTCGCGGCTATGCTGCCTTACTCGAAGGACATCTACCAGAATGCCTTAATCACGCATGGCAGATGGCGGGAATGGATCGACTACCAATTAAGCACAGGTCGGGAACCGCTGGAGCTTCGGGTCAGCGAGCTTGCCCCGATTGAGAAGAATGCGCCCGAATTGCTGCTGCCTTTTACCATCAGGCGGTCGAACGGTACATCCTTCACAAGAACCGCGGCTATAAAGCAGCCGTCAAGCTGCTCAAGCGATTAGCCAAGCTATATAAGAAGCTCAAGCAGCAGGAGCGCTGGGATCTGTTCATTGTCGCCTTGTCGGTGCGTAACAGCAGGCTGCGCGCATTTCAGGAAGAGCTTCGGAGAGGAAAGCTGATATCATGAGCAGACACACGGAAACCATCACAGTCCATATGGCATTAAGCGAATACGGAGATGCCGTGATATACGGCTCTACCGTCATGCGTGGTTACGTGTCCGGGACATATTTGAAGCATCGATTATTCGCATGGCATGAAGTCTCCTTCTATGGTACAGAGCTTACCGTTCAAGCCGTTCAGGATATGGAAGTGGTCATTCTGCCTTCCGAGCAGGTAATCCCCTTCTTCGCGGACGGGCGGCTGCTCGAACATATTGAATGGGTATGGGATGAGGCGTGCCTCCCCTTCGTTGAGCTTGCGCCTTCGCTTGCGAATTGCATCCAAGACAAGAAATACGCGCCAAGCTTGAGCGCCTTCAAGTCAGGCAAGCTGCAATGGGTGTGGGATGCGGAGGCTTTTACACCGGAAGAACTGAACCGTATCTCCCTGCTCCACGAGGACGAGATGTGGGATGAGGGCTTGCGAGCCACGTTCTCTGCCGCTGTTCAAGATCAGTGCTATGGCAGTGAAGAGGCGGCGGCTGACCTGCGCAGGGAATATCCCCTCCTCTTCTCGCAAAACCGCACAGCAGCCGAAGGCATGGATGACAAGCAATGGCTGATTGCAATCGGTTGGCGACCGGATACCGCTCCATTCCGACCGCTTCTTCAACTGTTGGAGCCGGACGAAGAAGCCCCCGAGTGGCGGCTTAAGCTCGTACTGCAAGATAAGCAGGACGCCGCAGGGCTTGCAGCCGTTCGCCTGGTTGAAGACGGCCAGGCATTCGGCTCCTGGCCGGAGACATGGACGGCGCATATCAAGGAGCGATCCCCGGCTGGCTCCAAGGTCTGCAAGCAGCACTTCCGGCAAGGGTGCTTCATGCACCGGAAGATGATGTGCTCGGAAAGCCTCTGTCCGACGAAGCCGCCTGGCAGTTCCTGACTGTAGACAGTCAGCGGCTGCTGCAGTCGGGCTGGCTTGTGCTGCTGCCTGCCTGGTGGGAAGCAGCGAGCCGGAAGAAGCCCAAGCTGCGGGCAAAGGTACGCTCCGGCGAAGGCGAGAACGCGGAGCGAAGCAGCGGCGGCTCCCTGTTCGGTCTGGATGCACTGGTGAATTTCGATTGGCGCATCGCCATCGGGGAAGCAACCCTGTCCGAGGACGAATTCGCGGAGCTGGTTGCCCGGAACGAACGGCTTGTCCGGTTCCGGGGCCAATGGATTCCGCTGGACCCGGCTCTGGTCGCTCAGATCCGCCAGATGATGGCAGGGGTGGACCGCGAGGATGGTCTGTCCTTTCAGGATATTCTGCATCTCCATCTGCTTGGCAACAGCGATGAGACGGAGCCGCCCCCGCAGAGCGGGGAGGAAGCGCAGGACCCGGAACGGATCAAGCTCGAGGTTGAGCTGAACGAGCATCTCGTGAAGCTCATCGGCCAGCTCGGTAAGCAAAACGAATGGCCGAGCCTGCCCGTCCCGGATGGGCTGAAGGCTGAGCTTCGGACTTACCAGCATGACGGCTTCGCTTGGCTTGCCTTCTTGCGGCGATACGGCCTTGGAGCCTGTCTTGCCGATGACATGGGCCTTGGTAAAACGGTACAGTTTATTGCCTACCTGCTGCATGTAAAAGAGATGACGATGCAGCGGGAAGAGAGACGGCTCCCTTCCCTGCTGATCTGTCCTACCTCGGTGCTCGGCAACTGGCAGAAGGAGCTGGAACGGTTTGCACCTTCACTTCAGGTCATGCTCCACTATGGCGGCAAAAGAAGCACCAGCGAGGATTTCTATAAGGAGGCCTACCAGGCCGACATTATCCTGACTTCATATGCTACAGCGACGCTCGACCAAGAAATGTTACGGGATATGAAATGGGAAACAATCGGCATCGACGAAGCGCAAAACATCAAGAATGCAGACACCAAACAATCCGCCGCCGTGCGAAGCCTCCCGGCAAGACACCGTGTTGCCTTAACCTAAGCACGCCGATTGAGAACCGGCTGTCGGAGCTGTGGTCCATCTATGACTTCATCAATCCCGGCTATCTTGGAAGCCTGCGCGCGTTCAACGCCCGGTTCATTCAAGCAATCGAGAAGGACAGGAACGAACAACGCACGGCGGATCTTCAGAAGCTGATCAAACCGTTCATGCTTCGCCGCAAGAAAAAGATCCCGCAATCCAGCTCGATCTGCCGGACAAAAACGAGATGAAGACCTATATCCATCTGACCGCCGAGCAAGGAGCGCTCTATGATCAGACGGTGAACAGCCTTCTGGAGCGCATGCAGAAGCTCGAGGGCATCGAGCGCAAAGGCGCCATCCTGGCTGCCCTGACGCAGTTCAAGCAGCTCTGCGATCATCCCGCTCTGCTTACAAAGGAACCGCTCCCGGAGGTGCCCGGGGCGGCGGCTTGCTGGATACCGAAGCCGTTGTTGGCCGTTCGGCCAAGCTGGAGCGGCTTCTGTCCATGGTCAAGGAGCTGCGCGACGAAGGGGTGCGCTGCCTGATCTTCACCCAGTATATCGGCATGGGCGAGATGATGCGGCAGGTGCTGCATCAAGAGCTTGGAGAGCCTGTACTGTACTTGAACGGCAGCACGCCCAAGCGGACGCGCGACCGCATGATCGAGCAGTTCCAGTCCCAGACGCTTCCGGCCGATGAGCAGCCGAATGTTATGATTCTCTCGATCAAAGGCGGAGTCGGCCTGAATCTGACCGCCGCGAATCACGTGTTCCACTTCGACCGCTGGTGGAACCCGGCGGTCGAGAATCAGGCAACGGACCGCGCCTATCGGATGGGTCAGACCAAGGATGTCCAGGTGTACAAATTCATCTCCATGGGCACGCTCGAAGAGCGGATTGATGAGATGCTGGAGAGCAAGCAGCAGCTCAGCGATCAGGTCATCGCAAGCAGCGAGGGCTGGATCACCGAGCTGTCCACCGATGAGCTGAAAGACCTGTTCACGCTGCGGCGTGACTGGGCGTAATCTCAGCTGTCAAGGCGAACCCATAGACAGCAAAGAGATAGCCAAAAAGCCCCGTGTGCTAACACGGGGCTTTTTGATTAAACAACTTAAGAGCTTAACCAGCTCCTTGCTTGCTTACTTCATATCTTTGGTGAGTGTGGACACTTAACTAACGGACTGAGCAGACGTTATTTAGCATGAACTCGGCAATTTTGAAATCTAACGGACATGAAATACGCTAATTACGGTAAAAGACAGTAAACTCATCAGATACTGGCCCCTTGACGTCTCTCCTGTCCGTTACGTTTAAAATAATGCCGTTATTGTCAGAATAACGGCGTTGAGGTCCGTTGCACGGTAGTAATGTGGAGTTGCCAGAATACCGGGAGTAGCAGAGTAATAGAGTGCTTAGGTTACCGGAGAAACAGAGACCGGGAGTTACGGGGGTCTGGGGTTACTGGGGTTACTGAGCTAACGGGTTATTGGAGTTATTGGAGTTTCCGCAGCCCGGGATTACTGAGCTAACGGAGCTATCAGAGATACCGGAGTTACTGGACAAAACTGGAGTTATTGGACTTTCCGCAGCCCAGGATTACTGAGCTAACGGGGCTATCAGAGATACCGGAGCTTTTTGCCTTACGTGTGACTTTTGGTGGGTGTTGGCACTCAACTAACGGACTGAGCAGACGTTATTTTGCATAAACTCGGCAATTTTGAAATCTAACGGACATGAAATACGCTAATTCCGGTAAAAGACAGTAGACTCATCAGATACTGGCCCCTTAACGTCTCTCCTGTCCGTTACGTTTAAAATAATGCCGTTATTGTCAGAATAACGGCGTTGAGGTCCGTTGCACGGTAGTTTGTGGAGTTGCCAGAGTACCGGGAGTAGCAGAGTAACAGAGTGCTTAGGTGTTACCGGAGAAACAGAGACCGGGAGTTACGGGGTTACCATGGTTTCCAGAGTTACTGGGTTACTGGGTTTCCGGAGTTACTGAGTTACTGAGTTACTAAGTTACCGGAGTTGCAGGGGTTACTGGGGTTACTGGGGTTACTGGGGTTACCGAAGTAACTGAGCTACCGTAGTTAAATGAGTATTGGGAGCTACCAGAGTTACTGGAGCTGCCGGAGCTTCCAAAGTTACCGATGTTACTGGCGTTACTGGAGTTACAGGATTCCCAGGGTACGGGGGTGCGGGGTTACGGAGCTATTCGAGTTGCCCGGGTTTCCAAAGCCACCAGAGTTACCGAGGTTAGGGGTTCCGGAGCTACTGGTGCTACCAGAGCTACTGGTGCTATCAGAGCTACCGGAGCTATCAGAGCTACCGGAGCTATCAGAGCTACCGGAGCTATCAGAGCTACTGGTGCTACCGGAGCCACCAGATCTACCGAAGTTAGCGTTACCACAGCAACCTCACACCAACAATGGCCCCGCTGGACAATCACCAGCCAGCCAGACCACCACCCCTCCGCTCACTTCTCCTCCATCAGCTGCCGCAGCTTCGCTTCCGTGGTCGTATCCGGCGCGGGTGTGTAGATGCTGCATCGCAGATCATCATTGCCGTACACCTTCAGCGACGTGAGTTCGTATACCATCTTCCCGGCTTTGGCATGCCGGAATTCCAGATGCACCTCCGGAGCGTAACTGACTTGGCTCTGCTCCCACATCCGGTTGAAGTCCGGGTGCCCCTTCTTCATCTCCTCCAGAAAACGGTCATACCACTCATCCTCCACGTACTGCCCGTAATAGGTTCGGAACATGGAGAGGAAGCCGCTGGCGAACTGCTCCCAGTTCACCGCCAGCCGCTGGAACTCCCTGCGGGTGAAGAGCAGCCGGATCATGTTCCGCTCCTCGGGAGGAATGCGGTCAAAATCCAGGAATACATACGCGGCCGCCCGGTTCCAGCCCACGATATTGCACATGCGATCCGATATCATGACCGGGCAGTACTTCAGCTCTGTGATGATTTTTGCAGGGACGGGCTGATATGCACGGCCTCCTGCTTGACGGAGTAGGGCTCTGCCCCGCTCTCGAACGCAAGCGAATACAGGTATCTCCGCTCATCAGCATTCAGCAACAGCGCACTGGCAACACAGTCCAGCACAGACGAGGATACCTGAATATCGCGCCCTTGCTCCAGCCAGGTATACCATGTCGTGCTGACACCTGCCAGCTGGGCAACCTCCTCCCGGCGCAGGCCCGGTGTTCTCCTTCGGGTGCCGGAAGGCAATCCAACGGACTCGGGGAGATTTTGGCACGCTGACCTTTCAGAAAAGCCGACAAGGCTTGAAGCCTGACTTGGGAATTCATAGGGTACGCCTCCTTCATCCAACTCAGGATAGCAGTATTTATACTAGGATAAACGGTATCTTGTAATAGGATACTCTACGTGACATTATAACCTTAAGATTGACAAGTTATAAAGGCTTGCCGTTAGTAAAGTCTTAAAGGAGGCTGTTATTCCATGGAAAGAGTCGTTATTAAGCATGGGTGTCATCTCACCGCTGGGAAATGATGTTGAGACGTTCTGGTCCCGGCTTGTTCGGGGAGAATCCGGTATTACACATATAGATGCATTTGACACATCGAGGCAAAAAGTAAAAATAGCAGGTGTCGTAAAGGAGTTTGATCCAAACTCGCTGTTCGGTGTAAAAGAAGCACGGCGTATGGACCGCTTCTGCCAGTTTGCACTGGCTGCGGCAGATCAGGCCTTGCATAACGCCGGACTTGATCTTGACCAGATCAACCGGGAGCGCATGGGGGTATACGTCGGCTCCGGCATCGGCGGTATCCAAACCTTGATGAATCAGAGTGAAACGCTGGCTTCACGAGGACCTGAGCGAGTCAGTCCTACTCTGGTGCCGATGATGATTCCCAATATGGCGGCTGCCCTCATCAGTATTAAATACGGTGCGCTGGGCTCTACGCTGGCTCCGGTTACAGCGTGCTCGATCGGCAATACGGCGATTGGCGAAGCTTTCTTTAATATCCAGGCGGGACGGTCCGATGTCATTATCGCGGGAGGCTCCGAAGCGGCCGTGACCGATATCTCGCTGGCCAGCTTCTCGAATGCAACCGCCCTCTCCACCCGCAATGATGATCCCGGCCGAGCCAGTACCGTTTGATGCGGCCCGGGACGGATTCGTGATGGCGGAAGGGGCAGTATCCTCGTGCTGGAGTCGCTCTCCCATGCCCTGCGCAGAGGGGGCATTTTGGGTGAAGTAATCGGGTATGGGGCTCGGATGCCTACCATATGGTGGCAACCCCGGAAGACGGCAACGGTGCAGCCCGGGCGATGAAGCTGGCACTGACGGAAGCGAACCTCTCCCCTTCCGATATCGATGTCATCAGTGCCCATGCTACAAGCACAGTGATTGGCGACCGGTCCGAGACGGCTGCAATCAAGTCTGTATTCGGTGAAGCTGCCTACCGCATCCCCGTGACCGCCAACAAATCGATGACCGGACATATGCTGGGCGCATCGGGTGGCGTCGAGGCGATTGCCCTCGTGAAATCGTTGCAGGAAGGGGTCATACCGCCAACTATCAATCTGGATGCAGCCGATCCCGGATGCGATCTGGATTATGTGCCTAACGAGGCGAGATCGGCTGCGCTTCGGATCGGCATGTCCAACTCCTTCGGCTTCGGTGGACACAACTCGGCGATTGTTATCAGAAAATATGAGCATGAATAACAGCAAGAACCGAAGACCCCCATACTGGAGCATTCGATCTCATCTTAAACTCCCTGCAGAAAACGGGGAGTTTCGCGAAACTCTGAGGCCCCAGTGAAACTGGGGTCTTTTCTTGTTGCGACCGTTGAAGGGTTCGCTGAATAATGAGGCAGACGCTGTTTTTAAATTTTTATGGAAAATCAAACTTTTTGAAGGACTTGCACGTCATGCATCCGTAAGTCAATTGCAATTGATGGTTACCCGCGCGGGCCCAAAGGAGTGTCATATTTACATGAGAGGCGGACGGAAGCTGGAGAAGCTTCTTATACAGTGCATAACCGAAAATCAGGATAGCGCCTATCGACTGGCATACAGCTACGTTAGAAACAAAGAGGATGCCCTCGATATCGTTCAGGACGCCATCCACAAAGCATTTTTATCCATAGAAAAACTGAAGCAAACGGGTTCATTAAAAAGCTGGTTTTTCCGGATTATTGTAACAACCTCCCTGGATCTCATAAGAAAACAGAAAAAGTCCGCGTCATGGACGACGAGAACCTGGAGTTTGTATTACCCAGCAGCCATGATCATTATCCCAATCTGGATCTGGCCCAGTCCCTGGAGGAACTTCCCGACAAATATCGGGCCGTGATCATTCTCCGGTATTTTGAAGATATGAAAATCGAAGAAATCGCCGAAGTGCTTCATGAGAATGTCAGCACGGTGAAAACACGGTTATACCAAGGACTGCAGAAGCTGCGCGTGAATTTAAGTGAGGAAGATCAAGAGGAGGAACAACAATAATGCATGACAAGCTGAATAGGATGAAAGAACAGTACGAGAGCACTCCTATTCCTGATGAATTGACCTCGCTGGTTAACAGAACCATTGCAGCCAGGCGGAAAAAATAAAACCCTGCCCTGGCTCGCCAGCGCGGCGGCAGCATGCATTCTGCTGTTTGTAGGTGTGAACACCAGCCCAGTCCTCGCCCAAGCCATGTCGGATGTGCTTAGGTTCTAGGCAATATCATCAAGGTCATCACCATAAGGGAATATACCGAGCAGGATGACCAGACGAACCTGCATATGGAAACGCCGGGCATAACCAATCTGGGTAATGCGGAGCTGGAGCAAACGTTGAATAACAAATACCTGGAAGAGAACAAAAAGCTGTATGACAACTTTAAAGACGAAGTGGCCCAGCTTCATAAGGAAGGCGGCGCGCATCTGGGACTCGACAGCGGCTATGAGGTTATCACTGACAATGAACAGCTGTTGATCCTTTCGCGCTATGTCGTCGAAACGGTAAGCAGTTCGGCCGAATCCAGACAATACGATACGATCGACAAAATCAATCAGATGGTGATCACGCTGCCAAGCCTGTTCAAGGATGATCGTTATATCCAAACCATCAGCGACAATATCAAGGAACAGATGCGCCAGCAGATGCAGGATAACCCGGATATCGTCTACTGGGTAGAGCAGCCGGGCGTGGAGCCTGAAATACCGGAGGATATTTTCCAGTCCATCGCTAAAGACCAAAACTTCTACATTAATCAGGACGGAAAACTGGTCATCAGCTTCAATGAATACGATGTCGCACCCGGCTATATGGGCGTTGTGGAATTTACGATTCCAACGGAAGCCATCGAAGCCGAGCTTGTCAGCAACGAGTACATCCGGTAGATCACACATGGTAGATATCCATTATAAAACTGGAGGTAATAACGATGAAAACAATGAAACATACAACGACCCCGTTGACCAGAACCTTGGCGGCTGCCGGATTAGCAGGCATTCTCATGATATCCGCTTCAGGGCTGCCGTCCAGCCACGTCCATGCCGAAACCCGGACTGCAGCGAGTACGGATCAAGCAGAAACGCTTACCACAACCCCACCACTCGTGACATCCAAAACGCTGCAATCCAAGGAAAAGTGGCTGGAAACCGACATCAAAATCCCTGTATTTCAGGGTCTGGCCGACACCAAATATCAGGAGCAGCTGAACGACATCATCGAATCCCACGCTTCCAAGGATATGGCCAAATGGGAGAAGGAAGCGGCAGAAACAGCCGCCAGTGCTCAGAAGAACGGCTATACCATGCGCCCTTATCAGCTGACGATCACCTATGAGCTGACTTCGGATGGCACGGATGGCGACTTGATCTCCCTCAAAGTCATTACAGAGGGCATGGGAATGAACAATGGTGTCCCCCGCGTGGATACGTACAACTTCCGAAACGAAGCCGAAGCACAGCGCGTGACGCTGGAAGACCTGTTCGGAAGGGATTACAAAGCCATTGTGGATCAAGCGGTCAAAACAGCAATTGCGGCAGATCAAGAGAATTATTTCCAGCATGAGGACGGGTTCCAGGGCATCGATGCCGGGCAAGCCTTCTATGTTTCAGGTGGAACCGCCTATATCGTGTTCCAGAAATACAGCATCGCACCCGGGGCTGCAGGCATGCCGGAATTTGCCGTGAAGCTGCCTGGTCAAGGTCAAGCAACGGAGGAACAAGCAGCTGCAGCTGTGATGAAATCAGGCGTTTATTATAAGGATAACAACGGCAAAATCATGGTTCCGGCAGCTCAAGTACTGCGCCAGCTGCACTTCGACGTCAAGTGGAACGGCAAGAACAAAACCGCCGAGATTTCCAAGGGAGCCGTCTGGAGTGCGGTGACTCTGAACAAGGATGCTTACTCTGTTGGCAAAATGGCCCCGCGCCCGCTCGGCTCGGCTCCTGAAATGAAAGGCGACCATGTGTATGTTCCGCTGGTCTTCCTGACGGATATTTTGCATCTACAAGCCAAGCAAGACAAGCACGGCGACATTACGGTGACAGCAGCGCAATAACTTTTATGCTGATCTTATGTCATTAACTTCCATCCAACTGCACGGCTGCTCCTCAGCCAGAACACCATGCCACAGCACATACAGAGGCCCTCTCAATCCCTTGAGGTGGGCCTCTTTTCGCGCTGTGCGATGGGCGGATGGGCGGTTAGCCCTGCGACCTGCCAGCATGACATCCTGGTGATTGTGCAGAAGCTCAACCATGCGTTTTTTTACGAAAGCGTCATAAGCAATAAGCAATCAGAGGCATCCCTTCACCTGTATACCTACTTGTCATCTCTGCATAAAAGGTCGATAATGGAAGCAGATTTCTATCGTACTATGGGATTGAGGAGGGTATGGGATGGAATATGTCTATTTGGGAAGAACCGGACTTGAGGTATCCCGCTTTTGCCTGGGAACCATGACTTACGGAGACTGGGATTTGGACGAGAAAACCTCGCTTGGCATCATCAACCGTGTGCTGGATTCCGGCATTAATTTTATCGATACTGCGGATACCTATGGCAAAGGTACGAGTGAAGAAATTATAGGCAAAGCCATTCAAGGACGCAGAGACGATGTTATCATCGCGACCAAATTCAAGGTACGGACCGCCGAAGGACCGAACGGAGAAGGCGCAAGCCGCTACCGTATCATGAAACAGGTTGAGGCAAGCCTGAAGCGGCTGAATACGGACTATATTGACCTGTACCAAGTACATCGGCCCGATCCGCATACCCCACTGGACGAGACGCTGCGTGCGCTCGATGATCTGGTTACCCAAGGGAAGGTAAGATATATCGGCTGCTCGAATTTCGAGGCTTGGCGAATCGTTGAATCCCTATGGACCAGCGAAAAATGAACCTGGAGCGTTTTGTCACCAATCAACCTTCGTACAGCATCTTCAACCGCTACATCGAGCAGGAAATCCTGCTTACTTCACAGCGTCACGGGTTGGCTACACTGGCCTATTCCCCGCTGGATGGCGGCTGGCTCTCCGGTAAATACCGGGCCGGGCAGCCGCTCCCGGACAACTCGCGCGGTGAGCGCATGGACATGGATTCACCTGATAACCGCGCCAAGTTAGAGAAGGTCGAGCTGCTTGCCCAGCGGGCGGAGGAGAAGGGAGTCACGCTGGGACAGTTTGCACTGGCATGGCTTCTGCAGCGCAACATTGTTCCTGTTGTCGGTATCCGTAACGAGCAGCAGCTTGCAGATAACCTCGGTGCGCTGAAGGTGCAGCTGACCGAGGAGGATTTGAAGCTGGTCGACCAAGTATCACCAAGTCCATACCGGGACTTCTCCCAGGACGGCAGCTTCTGGTTTACCGAGCCTCGGGCCTACGGTTTAAGTAAGCCTGTCCATCCAAAAGTCGGCAAACATATGTAAAGCCGCATTGGCAGATATGATATATCTGCCATTGCGGCTTTTTGAGTTACAGCCTTATGCTATAGATCATCAACAAACTCCAGCTTTCCGAACCGGGCAGGAATATGGTAATTCACCTCTCCAGTTGGACTCCATGCCTGATATTCCCGGATACCTTGAGGGTCTTCGTCGATCCGGTAAAAATTCACATTCCAGCTCCGCCCCTCTGTGGAGGATTACCGAAGTTCACGGCAGGGATTGTAATCTCACAAACCCAATTCCCCTGCTCGTCATGATCGACCGAGGTCACAAGACCGGTTAGATCCCACTTGATATCGCTGGTCGTAATCGACTTCCCGCCGTCGTTGCGGATAAGGGCGTCAAATACAACATTGTTCGGGCTAACCTCAAGCTCTATGTATTCCTTTCCACTCCCGGCATCATCCACGAACAATTCCACAACATCCTGTTCATATAGCGGCTCATCCCTGTGAAGATACTCGGATACCATGTAGGAATCCTGACAAACAAATTGCACATGAAAATATTCAGGACTCCAGCAGGCACGGACCTCGGTTGCTTCTTTCACGGCATGCCCGGTCACCGTATCGTGGAGAACAACCGCTTCATAACGACTCCAATCGATCTGTTCTCGTTCCTCTCCCTGCCGGGTGAATGAAGCCAGCCTGCATGGATAAACGGCGGCATTGTGCATGATAACCCCTCCACAAAATTCAATTGCAACTCATCTCTCTATGATAATTCATACCCGTTGGGTTCACCATGCCATGCCAGGAATAAAATTTTCGGAAAATCCCAGCTTTTGCTCTATATCCCCATAGTGAAAAAAGCGCATGCTGTGCTACAATATTAAAATTGCAAACTCTAGGGAGGGTTATGGATTCGCCATGCTCATAATTGGTATTGCTTAAGCGGCACCGGATCGGGCAAAACGACGGTTGCCCGCTCTGTCATTGACCGTCTTGGTTCAGATAAAGTGACTTTCATTTCGCAAGATAACTATTACAAGGATCATAAAGAGCTCAGCTTTGCGGAACGCGAAGCGATCAACTATGATCACCCGTTCGCCTTCGACAACGAGCTGCTTATCGAGCATCTCGGCATCTTGAAGGGCGGGGAGCCCGCTTATGCATAGGTCTATGATTTTACTGCACATGCCCGCTTCACGGATCAGACCCTTGAGCTCAAGCCAAACAACATCGTTATCATTGAAGGACTTCATGTGCTGTCCGACGAGAATCTGCGCAAGCTGCTTCACATTAAGGTGTTTGTGGATACCGATCCCGATGTGCGCCTGCTTCGCCGGGTCGTTCGTGATATTGAGGACCGCGGCCGGACCATCCAGTCGATTCACAATCAATATCTGACAACGGTCAAGCCTATGCACGAGGCGTTTATCGAACCCTCGAAGAAATACGCCGACCTGATCATTCCGGAAGGTGGAGAGAATGAGGTTGGCATTCGCCTGCTCTCCATACTGACCGAGAAATATTTGACCGCGATCACACATTGTCAGGAGAATAGCCCTGGCACGCGCGCCCTATAAATCTCCCCGTAGGGAGACGTCAATAACGCCCGCATTCCTGTTGCTTACAGGTTTGTGGGCGTTTTGGCGTTTATGTTTTTCATAAGCGATTAATTCCCTGACGGTTTGGGCTCGTTCGTGCACGGATCATAATCGGCAACCACCAGCACATCCATATGCCTTGCATATCTCAGCAGGCTTCGGATCGATTTCCGCTCGGCGTACAGCCTCCATCCCGTGATCTTCGGCTGACCGATGATCAATTGGGTAGCCTTCGCCTCATCAGCCGCCGCGACCCATTGGGATGCAACTTCACGCGCCTTCCCTCTTCTTACAGGCAGCACGCAGAATGTTCCTCCAAGTCGTTCTGTCAGCGTTTGAAGAGCCGTTAAGCGTTTGGAGTCAGCACGGGATGAATGCGCACGCCCCTCCTGAAGGAGCGTCACATACCAGGCCGCCTTCAGCCGATGGGCAATCCGGAAGCCGCGGCGGATGAGCCGCTCCCCTGAGGTCCGCTGCCAACCATAACATAGATAACCTCCTCGCGCCGCCACGGTCCCCGAAGCGAGCTGCTTCGCTGCCATGACTCCAGCCTCTCATCCACATCATCTGCAATTTCCCTCAGGGCCAGTTCCCTTAGAGCAATCAGATTTCCCGTCTTGAAAAAATGGCTGAGCGCCTGGTGGATCTTCTCCGGCGCATAGATTTTGCCATCCTTCATCCGCTGCTGCAGTGACTCCGGCGTGACATCGATGAGCTGAACCTCGTCCGCCAATTGCAGAATATGGTCCGGAACCGTCTCGCGGACACGCACACGGTAATTTGCTCCACCGCGTCATTCAAGCTCTCCAGATGCTGCACATTCACGGTCGTAATAACAGAGATGCCAGCCGACAGTATATCCAGCACATCCTCATATCGCTTCCTGTGCTTGCTTCCGGGAACGTTTGTATGCGCCAGTTCATCCACCAAAACCACATCGGGCCTTTGGCGGATGATCTCATCGGTATCCATCTCTTCAAGGCGTGAGCCCCGGTAATCCATCACTCTTCGTGGAAGAACTTCCAGTTCACCGACCTGTAAAAGCGTATCCTTCCGCCCGTGCGTTTCCAGCAGTCCGGTAAGAACCGTCAGTCCCTTTTTCAGCAGATCATTGCCCTCCCGCAGCATCGTATACGTCTTGCCTACACCCGGGGCTGCACCGATATAGACTTTGAACCGCCCCCGCTTGACCTGCTCGATCTTCTGATCCAGCTCCTGTTCATTCAAGCGATGAAACGATTCGGACGAACGCTGCGGTGGATGAATCTGAGCCGGGATGATTCGTTCTCCGTCATGCGCTGCCCGGTCCGCTACGATAAAAATATCAATCCCGCGCGTTTTCTTAAGCAGCTCCTGAATCATCGATCCCTGCCGCAGCTCCTGCCAGGGGTCTGCTTCGAGTGTCCCAGCACAATACGGGTGACATGATGCTCAAGTGCATATTGAACGAGTTCACCTGGCAGCTCCCTTCGTGAATGAAGGGGCAGTTCTTCCAGCTTGGCGCCAATCCGTTCCGCAAGCTTCAGCATGGAGCGCTTAAAAGCCGCCTGTTCCTTCGTAAGCTCCTGCTTCTGATTCACAAACGTTACCGCCAACAGTTCGCCGTTCAGTCTCTTCGCAATCTGCTGACCGCGGCGTATATAGATGGACCCGTTCCAATGGTACTGTGTGGACACCAGAATCCGCTCATCGGCCCCCGATGGGCCGATGAGTCCCTGTTCCTTGCGGTACCGCGCAAGCGAGTTGTTCACGCCCTCTGCAACAAGACGGAGGGTAAGCTCCCGAAGCACGGCCAGATTGCCCTGCTTCCATATGCCTCCCCCGCAAGCAGGCCTTCCTGTGCCCGATCCAGCATCGTTTCAGGTGTTACATCAATGAGCACCACCTCATCGGCGGTCTCAAGGGTATCGGCGGGCACCGTATAACTGGCCTTGATGCCCGTCAGCTTGGTGGCAATGCCGTGCACATCCTCAAGCTCATACACATTCACCGTCGTGATGACACTGATCCCCCGGCTTAACAGGCACTTTATGTCCTCCAGCCGTGTGGCATGCCTTGCCCCTCTCCGGTTTCGGTGGGCAAGGCCATCCACAAGCACGACCTCCGGATTGCGCTTCAGCAGCAGATCCAGATCGAGATCCTTCTTCTCTACGCCGTTCTGAACCCAATGAATGCTCGGCACCCGTTCCAGATCCTGTGCCTGCTCCACCGTCTCCGGACGCTGCATTGTGGATACGGCACTGATGACAACATCAATGCCTTGCTGTCTCAAGGTCTGCCCCTCGCGAAGCATATGATAGGTTTTTCCCGAGCCGCTCACGGCCCCGATATACACTTTGAGCCGCCCCTGGTGGAGCTTCGAGATGGACCTTAAAATTTCCTCCGGCGATTTTCTCCGAAAGTGATCCATCGTCAGCTAAGAAGCTCTCTGAGAGCCAAGTTCAGCTTCAATACATTCACGCGCGGTTCACCGAACACACCTAAATCCCGTCCTTCCGTATGCTTCTTTACCAGCTGCTGAAGCTCCGCTTCCGGAATTTCAGTCAGCTTGCTGATCCGCGGAATTTGAATATCCGCTGCTTGCGGCGAAATGTGAGGATCCAGTCCAGAGCCGGAATTCGTTACCAGGTCCATCGGGAGCTCGCTTACCGGAACGTCCGGATTATTCTCCTTCCATGCCTCAATCGACGCCTTTGTTCGATCGATCATCTCGGGATTGGAAGGTGCATAGTTATTGCTGCCTGGTAAGCTGCGTTGTATTCGATGCTGGACACCCTCCCATGGAAAAATTGCGGGTCCGTAAAGTTCTGGCCGATCAGTTCCGAGCCTACCACCTTTCCGCTCTCATCCGTAATCAGGCTGCCGTAAACTTGCTTCGGCATCAGCAGCTGCGCTGCACCTGTAGTTACCAGAGGATACAGAACTCCGCACAGCACAATGAATACAAGACTTGCTCTAAGCGCAATGCCTACGGAGACGCGAGCGTTGCCCGCCTCAGCATGAGGCGTGGACGTTGACGATGTTTGCACAGGATTATTCATTATTCTTCGGCCCTTTCTTTCATATCTACCTTGTATAATCAACCTTTGGTTTATCTCTATATACCCGGTTTAACCAACACGCCTAAATCCATAAGTGGACAATCATGTCAATCAGCTTAATCCCGATGAACGGCACGATCACGCCGCCTAATCCGTAGACAAGTACATTACGCTGTAGCAGCTTCGATGAGCTCATCGGCTTATAGGCGACACCCTTCATCGCAAGCGGAATGAGCAGCGGAATAATGATCGCATTGAAGATCAGCGCGGACAGGATGGCCGACATAGGGGAACCGAGTCCCATGACATTCAATACGTTCATGCTTGGAATAGCAGCTGCAAACATGGCGGGAATGATGGCAAAATATTTGGCGACATCGTTCGCAACGCTGAACGTGGTCAGCGCGCCTCTTGTCATCAGCAATTGCTTCCCGATGGCAACGACCTCGATAATCTTGGATGGATCTGAATCCAGATCCACCATATTGGCCGCCTCCTTCGCGGCGGTGGTACCGCTGTTCATCGCAAGCCCGACATCGGCCTGTGCAAGGGCGGCGCATCGTTCGTTCCGTCATAGGTCATGGCCACCAGCTTGCCTTCGGCCTGTTCTTTTCGAATGACGGCGATCTTATCCTCCGGCTTGCTCTCTGCGATGAAATCATCCACTCCCGCTTCGCGGGCAATCGTCGCTGCAGTCAGCGGATTATCGCCTGTACACATAATGGTCTTAATGCCCATCCGGCGCAGCTGTTCAAACCGTTCCTTCATTCCCGGTTTCACAGTGTCCTTCAGGTAGATCAATCCATAGATGCGGTGATCCACAGCCACAGCCAGCGGGGTTCCTCCCTCCGTAGCAATTGCATCACTGTTTGGCGTCAAGTCCGGAGGTATGGAGCCTCCTTGAGACAGCACCCAAGCCTTGACGGCATCCACTGCACCCTTGCGAACTTTTCGGCCATCCTTCAGGTCCATGCCGCTCATTCGGGTCTCTGCCTTAAATTCGATGAATTCGGCTCCCGCCGTCATACTCTCATCCACCTCAAGGCCTTCCTTCTTCAACAGCTCCAGAACGGAGCGGCCTTCCGGTGTTTCGTCCAGCAGCGAGCTGACCGCTGCCCACTGGGCAACCGATGCCAGCGTTTCGCCACGGGCCGGGATCAGTTGACTTGCCATCCGGTTGCCAAACGTAATGGTTCCGGTCTTATCCAGGATCATTGTATTAATATCTCCGGCCGCTTCCACCGCTTTACCCGACATCGCCAACACATTGAACTGGGTCACCCGGTCCATGCCTGCAATCCCGATGGCCGACAGCAGCCCGCCGATCGTGGTCGGAATCAAACATACCAGCAGCGAGATCAATACCGGGACAGACAGCTCGATGCCAAGATACTTGGCAATCGGAGCGAGTGTAACCACAACGATCAGGAAGATCAGGGTCAACACAATCAGCAGTGTGTTCAGCGCTATTTCATTCGGCGTCTTCTGCCGCGAAGCTCCTTCAACCAGTGAGATCATTCGGTCAATAAACGATTCGCCGGGATCGCTGGTAATCCGAATTTTGATTGTATCGCTGACCACCCGGGTTCCCCGGTGACCGAGCTGAAATCGCCGCCTGCTTCTTTGATCATAAGCGCGGATTCTCCCGTAATGGCAGATTCGTCGACAGATGCCAGACCGGCGATGACCTCTCCGTCACCAGGGATCATCTCGCCCTGCGTAACCACCACGATATCCCCTTTGCGAAGATCGGTAGACGGCACGGACTGAACCCCTCCGCCTTCCATCACTTTATGGGCGGTCATTTCTTTCTTGGATTGCTTAAGAGAATCGGCCTGAGCTTTACCCCTGCCCTCGGCAAGGGCCTCGGCAAAGTTCGCGAACAGCAGCGTAAACAGCAGAATCACAAACACCGTCAGATTGAATCCGGTACTGCCTTCTGTACCGAAATAGGATGGAAACAGTGTCATGAGCAGAACCACCAAGGTTCCGGCCTCCACAACAAACATCACGGGATTTCTCATCATGAAAGCTGGATTCAGCTTGATGAAGCTGTCCTTCAGCGCTTGATTGACCATTTCTTTGGACATCACTGTGGTTCTCGTATTATTCATGGTAATAGGCCACCTTTTCTAATTAACGGATCGTCAGATGCTCAGCAATCGGGCCGAGCACCAGCACAGGCAGGAAAGTCAATGCGCCGATGATCAGAACCACCGCGAGGAGAATGCTTAAGCAAACAGCTTATTGTCTGTTCGGAACGTCCCGAGTGTCTCCGGTACCCATTGCTTCCGCATCAGTGAACCGCCAACCGCCAGCAGAGCGATCATCGAGATATAACGGCCGAACAGCATGACGAGCCCGGTTGTGATGTTCCAGAACGGCGTGTTATCTGCAAGTCCTTCAAACCCGGAACCGTTATTGGCTGCGGATGACGTGTATTCGTACAACACCTGTGAGATGCCATGGAAGGGCATTGGTAATGCCCGCCTGCCCGGCATCCGTCATCAGGGCAAGCGCCGTCGGAGCCAGAATGATAAATGGGTGCACCAGAATGACGATGGCGATCAGCTTCATTTCCCGCGCTTCTATTTTTCTGCCCAGAAATTCAGGCGTTCGCCCAACCATAAGCCCGGCCAGGAACACAGCCAGTATCGCATACATGAGCATATTCATCAGCCCGACGCCTTTTCCGCCAAAAACAGAGTTCAGCATCATCAGGGACAGCGGCGTAATTCCGCCAAGCGGCGTGAGTGTATCATGCATGTTGTTAACTGAATAGGTCGTAGCCGCCGTCGTCACTGTAGTAAACAGCGAGGACTGGGCGATCCCGAACCGGACTTCCTTACCTTCCATGCTGCCTTGAGATGCATCAATCCCCAGTCGGTTCAGTGCCGGATTGCCGTTTGATTCAGCGGCATAGTTCAGAGACAAGAAGCCGATGAACAAGGTCATCATCACAGAGAATATAATCCAGCCCTGCTTGCGGCTCTTGGCAAACAAACCAAATGTATACGGAAGCGCAGCCCCGAGACTCCACATGCACAGGATCTCAATCACATTGGTCAGAGGGGACGGATTCTCAAACGGATGGGACGAATTGACCCCATATATCCGCCGCCGTTGGTACCCAGATGCTTGATCGATTCAAGAGCAGCCACCGGACCTACCGCAATTTGCTGCTCGCTTCCTTCCATCGTGGTCACGCTGAGCGCAGGCTTCAGGGTCTGAGGCACCTGCAGGGCGACCAGCACCATTGCAATGATGAAGGCCGCCGGAATGAATACCCGGATATGAGCCTTCACAAAGTCCTCGAAGAAGTTGCCGACGGTTGTCCCCTTACTGGTCACTGCCCGGATAAAAGCGATGGCCACGCACAGCCCGGTCGCCGCCGATGTAAACATCATCATCGTAATGACAGCCATCTGCGCAAAATAGGATAGCCCCGACTCTCCGCTGTAATGCTGCAGATTCGTATTGGTCATAAAGCTGATGATCGTATTGAATGACAAGGTTGATTCCATATTATCGATTCCGTTCGGGTTGAACGGCAGTACCTTTGCAGCCGCAGAATCAGGTAGCCTGAAGCTACCAGTATGATATTCGTAATGACAAAGCTGAGAGCATACCCTTTCCAGGTCATCCCCTTGCGGTCTTTCAAGCCAATCAGTGCAAATATCGGCTTCTCTGCCCAGGAGAACCATTTATCGGTTCGGTTATCTTCATTGCGAAATACCTGATATAGATAGGTTCCGAGCGGCTTAACCAGCAGCACCAGAACCAGAATAACGATGGCAATTTGTATAATGCCCATGACGAGTGCCTTCCTCCTTCAGCGGTTCCCCTAGAATTTTTCAGGGTGAACCAGCGCATAAATCAAATACAGAAAAATAAAGAGCGTACATACCAATAATATGATCACGGCTGATCAGCCTCCGGTTCTGAAACCACGCGTCCACACCAGGACATAAACAGCATGAACAGTCCGTAGGTCCCTCCTAATATGAGCACCATATAAAAATCCTGCATAATCCAATCCTCCACGAACCGTATTTGGCATTAAATCTGCAACTAGCTGACAATGGACGAAATCAGGAAAGATACCTGATGATGGTTCGTATGAAGCACCACATCGGCGCCCAGTCCCTTATATATCAACCGCGGATTGCTGGAGTGGGTAATGACGTAAATCGACTTTGTTGTCCATGTCCGGCAAATCCGCAAATAGCGGCAGCACAGATTCAAGCTGCTTTCGAACAGAAACACCTTGCTAACGGGAAACTCGGGAATGATCCAGGTTGACTCGTCTCTGGTATCAATCAGAATAATGTCTTTGCAGCCCAGTTCCATCATCCTCTCCTGCTCGGCCCGATTGTTGGCTATAGCTGCAAACGAAATATGTTTGTACCTCAGCTGGCGGATAAATTCCTCCCCGGCCTTATTCGGGGCGGATACCAAGATGAAATCCTGCGGTTTCTCCATGTGTTTCTCCTCCTAAGTTTCAGAAAGAGAAGGCAACAAAGAAGCCTGCGGGAGGAGAAGAACTCTTCCCGCAGGCTTCTTATTCATCCACGGTGAAATACACCGTGGCTAAAGTCCACGACAATCGTTGCCTCTCTCGATACGCTTACGAGGTTAGCTGACGGATTCGGGCGTGAGAGTCGCCCTACCCATAGACCGTTATCTTGTCTATGGGATTCACCCCTGAGAGATCAAGTTCATCTCCCGACTGGTTCCCCGTTCCTTTTCCATTCAAGGACTCAGCGAAAATTGAAAACGAGTAGCATGTTATTCAATTAGCTATTGACTTATATTCCAAGCCTGGCAGAACTGTACAGCCGTCAGAGTCAAGCCGTGAGAGTCGCTTGACCCTGAGCCTCTGGAAGACCCATGGTGCCTTCGCCGAGGTTCTCATTCATAAAGGAGCACCGCAGCTCTCACACTGCCTTGTATCCTTATGAATCTTATCGACCTACTGCCGCTGTGCCCTGCTCTTGGAATCATCCGTCAATTCATAGTTCGTATCATACGTCCGGCCGTGCGGGATGTAAATGAGCTCAGAAACACGTGTGGCTGAATGTGGAACAAGATCTAACCAGTATGTCTTCATTATCTCTCGAATACTGCTTTATACTATGTATTTCTCTTGTTTTCTCGAATTTATCGCAATCCATCGAGATACTGAGATTTTGCCATGATAATAGATGACAATACCAAATGTACACGTTTTCTTTTACGGATTTCATCGATTTTCGGAATGTATGCGTCAAATACGGTCATTTACTTTTGGCTGCCTCCGGCGTATGATTCATCCATCTATTCGAAACACACGTTATACGCTGAGCTCCCGACAGATCGGGAGACGGGGAACCAATATCACCGATAGGACTTCTGTTGGTGAATGGGGTGAATCCGCGATGCCTGACCAGGCATTGTGGTAGGGCGCTCTCAAGCCCGAATCCGACAGCTAACCTCGTAGGCGTATTGAGAGAGAACACGATCCAGCCAAGCTAAAGCGGCCGCTTCATCGGCTGCTAACCGGAAAAAGGCCTGGAGAGCGGGGTTTCTCTGCTCACCAGGCCTTTTTGTCTTGCATATAACATCTTATAAGGGAGCGTAGATCATGACGAAACTCATCGAATTCGAAGCACAGGCAACAGCCATCCAAACAGCGCCAACAATATGTGAAGAGCCCATCCGCTATATGGAGATGTTCCGTTTCGACTGGGGCTCGGCTGAACGCTTTATCCCCTGGAGTGATCGAAGCTGGAACTGCGGCTTGTTCAAAATCAGCTGCGGAGAAGCAGTAGGTTATGCGGAATATGCCCTGCCGAGCACGAGAGAATTCGCAGATCTGGTCCGCTGGGCATCTGTATTTGCAAGGCTGCGGGGCATGCCCGTGACTGAGGCCATACGCTATGCTCAGCAGCAGCAGCAATGGGGATCCACTCGGATGCTGCTCGCCGTATCGGCGTTAGCCGATCTGGAGGCGGACCTGCACCAGCATGTAACTCGCGAACGGTTAGGCAGCCTCCCGCTGGAGCGGTCCTTCCTGATGGATTGCTCGCAAGCTTATTATTTCTTTTAAGGTAAGGGCGGTGTTCACACCCCTCACTTGAACATATTTTTCAGCACCATCATGAGGTTAGTAAGCTTCTCCGCCAGCCGCCGGGTGAAGTACGGGTACCACATCGTCCCGTAGGGCATATAACAACGGATGCGATAGCCATCCTCTGCAAGCGCAGCCTGATCGTTCATTCGCAGCCCGTACAGCATCTGAAATTCGAAATCCTCTTTCTCTATGCGGCTCTGCTCGGCAAACACCTTGACCCAGTCGATGATATTGTCATCGTGCGTGGCAATCGCAGTGTACGCTCCCTGATCGAAATGCATTTTGATCAATTTTTTATAGTTATCGATCACTTCGCGTTTCTGCTGAAAGGCGATGGTTCCGGGCTCTTTATATGCCCCCTTTACCAGGCGCAGATTGACCCCCGCCTCCATCAGGCTTCGCACGTCTTCCTCCGTGCGGAACAAGTAGGCCTGCATCACGGTGCCCACATTGGGCAGCCCCTCCTTATGGAGCCGCAGCGTCATATCGATTGTCGCCTGGGTATATGGCGAATCCTCCATATCCAGACGCACGAAATTGCGAAACTCTTTCGCCTTTTTCACCACCGACCTGATATTCTCGTAAGCCTTCTCAAGGTCCAGTGCCATGCCCATCTGCGTCGGTTTCAATGACACATTTGACTGCACTCCCCGCTGTGCGATTCCCTCCACAAGCTTCAAATATTCCTCGCGGTATTCGGCCGCTTCGTCCAGCGTCGTAATGCCCTCCCCAGATGATCCAGCGTGACGAGAATGCCCTTCGCATTGAGCCTCTCGATTTCATCCAAGGCCTCATCCAGCGTATTGTAAGCAATGAATCGGCCTGCCAATTTCCTTCCGTATTTGATCGACAGCCACTTCACGAGTTTATTGCCGGACACCGTCAGGATCACTTTACGGTAAAACTCGGTTCCGTCCATGCATGCGCCCCCTTTGTAAGGTAAACCAAATGCACCTCTACCTTAACTCATATGCAAAAATCATGACGGCATGCAGGAAGACATACATATCACGCAGGCAATGGCCGTGTCGGAGCGATTCTGGCTTTCCGGCATGCAAAGAAACCTCTCCATTACGATAGTGGAGAGGTTTCTTTGCATGCCGAAGATTCTTTATTGAGCATTTTAAAATCATTATAGTTCCGATTGATTTTTCGATTTGCAGACAATTGAAGTAGAAAAGTTCGCCATATGTAAAAGAGATAACTGTAAATATTATAATATACCATTTTTACTATTATAAATTCATAATCACACTATTTTTTTAGAGAAAACACAACTTTTTTCATTTGTTAAATTTTAGGATTTTAATATATATTATTCGTGTTAATTACAAAAAATAACAGTAAGGGGTTGATTTTTGAGTTTTTGGGGAGTAATTAAAAAAGTAGCCGCTTTTTTGGCTTTGGTAATGTTATTAAATACGGTATTTGCAGCAATTACTGTATCCGCGCTTCCTGCACATAGCGAACTGCAAAAGACTCAAGAGGAATTAAAACTATCAGAAAGCGAGATTCAAGAACTTCTATTATTTATTCAAGAACATTCTACAAGCATAGAGGAAGCAATCCAAACAGACAACAATTTAAAATTAAAAATGGAGGAATACGACGAGTACAGCAAAGAATTTGCCTTGATACTTGCTTTTGCAGATATAGCAAATAGTCAGACCTCAACGATTAGTCACTTGTCAGATCCCAGTATTCAGAGTGAAATTTCATAAGCGATTTGGCCTATTGTTTGGGCGGTTGTTGCTGCTATAGTAAAAGCAGCTGTAAAAAGAAGATGGGAAAGAAAATCCAGCAGCAACTCGGTGATCGTTTCGATAGAGAAGTTTGGCCTCAAATAGAGCCAGGAATTAAAGCGCAATATGAAAGATATGGTTATACTAGAAACAAAGGACCTGAGTTACCTTCCGCACCGAACGGGATTAATCAGGGCGAGCAAATTATTTCTTTATTTGGTCAAGATGGTACAGAATATTTGAGACTAGATGTCTTTACTTCCCAATCAAGAAATCATACTCGGTGGCACTATCATACAAAAGATGATTGGCCTGATCATAAAGGAAATATTGATTTATACCATAATTCACTTCCAAAGTGGGGTTCAGAGTAAAGTTGCATAAGAGACGATTTCTATTAACGTTTGGTCGAAATTTAGACCATAGTAATATCGACTACTTGGTAAAAAGCCGATTATCCAGGTATAAGGGCGGAATCCAGAAAGATTATTTTAATACCGTTCTTAAAAAAGGCGCCGAAGTTATTCTAAACTACCAGATTATCGATACGAATTTTGATCGAATATCGTCCAGGTATTATTTGGACGACTTTCATTTGACGGAAGCTCAAAAGAACGGCTTCCTGCTTTCATTAAGCAAGCTGAAAGGCACCCATGTCTGGTGCGATCCTAGGATTCAAGGTCATGCGTTCTGTGTAGTGGGTGATATTGAGTTCAGTTTTTATGTGTATCGGTCACTTGAAGGCCAGGAATACCGCTTTCCTCAATACTACAATCATGACGGTAACGCTGATATTATTGTACATTCTCAGCTGCCTAAAATGCCCGAAGAAGAACAATATTTGTGCTTTCCGACTGATTGGAGCCTAGAGGTCAAAGATGAAATAACGATCAAATGGATACAGAAGCTGATTAATTGTAGTTAACGATACTCTAAACCCAGCCGACTCGAACCAAGAAGGTATAAGAATATACTGAAAAAGCTGAACTAGCATCATCTAGTTCAGCTTTTTACATAATTTCAGTCTGTAAAAGGCCAGGTTGATTAAACTTTAGCCCATTGGTCTGATGACGACCACATCATATCCGTTTGGAGAAAAGCAAAAATCACATGTTCTACGCCTTGGCCTTGCCGTTAATCTCCCGGACCACTTTGCCCTGAAACGATTGGTTCATCCAGTAAGCGAGATGAATCCCCTCCTCATTGAAGGTACAATCCGTGGTTAAATAGAACGGCGTCTCCGTCAACCGGATCGTCAGTCTCAGCGTCTGGTCGTTCCAGGTCATGGAGGCGGCATAGTCGTTATCCTCGAGCATAATCAACTTCGTGGTTCCTGACTTCCACTCATTGCGGCCAAAGGCAATCGAATTCGTGCCGTCTTCCCCGCAAGCTCCATTACAGCGCCATCTTCTTCGAACCGAATGGAGATCGAATGCAGCTTATCCTCATTCTCCTCCAGCTCATACACAATTCCGGTAATGTCCTGCTCGATCGGGGAACGCGCTTCTTCCCTTGGGGGATCCAGCTTGAGCTCTTGCAGCACTCCAGCAAGAGAGGACTCGGCCCCCGTGTCAGTAAGCAGCTTATCAGGTCCCATGGCAGGCAGCAGATGCTCCCATACCACGTCCAGCACTTCCTGCATGTCCCCAAGGCCGGAGGTAATGGCGATGACCGCATCCTGCTCCGGCAGCATGACGCAGAACTGGCCGAATGCGCCATCACCTCGATATCCTCCATGACGGCACATCCAGAATTGATAACCGTAGCCTTCGGTCCAATCCGATGTGGAGTCCGCAGGTCCGTTGGATATCTGCTTCGAGGTTGCCTCTTCGATCCAGTCTTCCGGAATCAGGCGGCGGCCTTCCCACACCCCCTTCTGAAGGTAGAGCTGGCCAAACTTGGCGATGTCCTCGGTCTTCACCTTAAGCCCCCATCCATAGGTATTGATTCCCTTCGGACAGCTTTCCCAGGTGGCTCCATGTATGCCAAGCGGTTCGAACAGACGGGGCTGCAGATAATCCAGCAGCGTGATGCGGTTACCTTCTGCAGAATAGCCGAGAGCATGTAAGTCGCTGCGCTGTTATAGACAAAATGGGTTCCAGGTTCATGCTCTACTGCTTGTTTGAAAAAATCATCTACCCAGATATCGGACTGCATGGCAGGCTCCTGGGCATGCCCCGTTCCCATAATAAGCAAATCGCGTATCGTCATCGCGGACAGATTTGGAGAAGGTTCCTCCGGCGTATTTTCCGGAAAGAATCCGATCACCTGATCCTCCAGCGTGACCCGGCCTTCCTCGGCCAGAAGTCCAATCGCGGTAGAGGTGAAACTTTTGCTTAACGAGAAGAGCATGTGCGGCTTGTCCGCCTGATACGGCTTCCACCAGCCTTCCGCTGCGACATGCCCGTGCCGCACCAGCATGAAGCTGTGCAGCTCAAGCTCCTTCTCCTGAATCGATGCGATAAAACGTTCAATAGACTGTGATGAGATTCCTTGGTTTTCGGGGGTACTTCTTGGCAATAACGGAACCGTATTCATATTCATCTTCCTTTCGCCTCTCCCTGTATTAACAAGATACATTCATCCGTACGCTTCCATTATACACCGGATAATGGAACCGCTTCATCATATCGAATCGCACGAAAGCCCCGTCGTTCGCTAATCTCATTCAAGTCCTCCCGTGCAAGAAAGGAAGCCTCCTCATTACGCCCGCGCGCCAGTTCCTCCCCATCCACTTGAGCATTGCCGCACTGCACCATTTCCTCCGAATACAGTGCCGGATGGGACAGGAAGAAGTACTGGTCTTCCGTCAGACCGCCAAGCACCCTTTCAAACGAATCGGCGCCGTCCGGGACACCACCCGGGAAGAAGTTGTAGTAATCGCGATGGTTGATAAGCCCCTTCGCTTCAATCCAGCGGTCCAGCTCTTCCTGCAGCCCGGGTATAGAGCGTTCCGGCAGCATATGAGAGTCCACGTAAGAAATCTTGAACCCTGCTGCGGTCAGTTTATCAAGCTGTGCTTCGCATTCCACGATAATCTCCTGCAGTGAAGGCGGATGATCCCGGAACAAGATCGGGTCCTGATAGAAGTATCCGGCCCGATCGACAAGCGAAGGAACCTGTTCCTTCGCGGCAACAGGTCCCCAGCGTACGTTATCCCACTCTGCATTCAGCGTCATATGAAACCCGAAGCAGATGTCCTTGCGATGCGCCAGCAGCTGCGCGGCCTCGGCTAGATAGGGGCCGGGCGCCATAATGGACACATTTTTAATAAAAAAGCATCCACACTTCGGGCAATCGCAGCATTGGCTGAACGGCTGGAAGCGTAATCGTCCGCTCTCGTGATGATCCGCCTCATTTTACCGCACCTGCCGCAATCCCCTTGATGATGTATTTCTGCGCGAAAATATAGAATATAACCACCGGGATAATGGTCAGTGTCAGACCTGCCATCGCCTGGTTCCACACAATCGTGAATTCCCCGAAGAAGTAGAAGGTGGAGAGCGGAATGGTCCGAAGCCCTTTGTCGGACAATGTCAGCGATGGAAGCAGATAGTCATTCCACAGGGCAATGACATTCAGGATGGCAATCGTCACACTGATGTTCTTCAGCAGCGGAAACACAATTCTCCAGAATACACCCAGTTTGGAGCAGCCATCGAGCGTTGCCGCTTCCTCCAGCGCCATAAGCACGGATTTAATGAAGCCGTGGTAGAGAAAGACCGCCATGCTCGAAGTAAAACCGATATTCATATAAATCAGACCCTCATGGGTATTAAGCATCGGAATGTGAAGATTGCTGCGAATCCAGTCCATGACCTGCATTAGCGGCATCATCAGCGTCTGGAACGGAATCAGCATCGTTGCCACAAATGTGAAGAAAATGACTTTGCTCAGCTTGTTATCCGTACGCACCAGCATCCAGGCCGTCATGGAGGCGAGCACGATGACAATGACAACCGAGATGATGGTGACATACAGCGAGTTGCCCAAAGCCGTGAAGAAATTCATCTTCTCCATCGCCGATTTATAATACTCGAAGCTGAAGGAGGAAGGCAGCGCAAGCGCATTCTCATACAGCTCCGCACGATCCTTGAACGAGTTAATCAGCATGAGGAAGACCGGAGACAAGAAGACCAGCGCAAAGAGGAACAGCAGAATGTCGAGCAGCCATTTACCTGATTTCTTCATTACATCTGCACCTCTTTTCTCTTCGTGATGATGACTTGCGTCAGCGTGAGTCCAGCAACAATCAGGAAGAAGATGATCGCTTTTGCCTGACCTAAGCCATAATTGCCGTAAGCAAAGATCTCATTGAAGATATTCATCGCAAACATCTCTGTCGCATTGCTCGGTCCGCCCTTGGTCAGGGACAGATTGACATCATAGATTTTGAACGCACCCGACAAGGTCAGGAACAGACAGATCGTGAAGGAAGGCATCAACAGCGGGAACACAATGCTCTTCAGACGCTGCCACAGACTTGCTCCATCGACCTTGGCCGCTTCCATCAGCTCATCCGGAATCCCTGGATTCCCGCGATATAGATGATCATCGTATAACCTGCCAGCTGCCAGGTGAACACCGCAACGATGGCATACAACGCAAACTGCGGATGCAGCAGCCAGTTAAAGAACACACTGCCGAGCCCTGTTTTCTCTCCCAAGAAACTGAAGGCATCCGTAAAAATAAACTGCCAGATGTAACCCAGGATCAGACCGCCGATCAGGTTCGGCATGAAAAACATCGTCCGCGCCGCGTTTCTTGAGCGGAGTTTTGTCGTAACGAGCAGTGCAAACCCAAGCCCTAAAATATTGACGCAGACCAGCGCAAGCAGCGTGAATTGAACCGTATGCCAAGCCGATGACAGGAATCGGTCGTCCTGGAACAGCTGAACGTAATTGTCAAACCCTACGAATACTTTCGGATTGGCCGGAATACCGTCCCAATTCACAAAAGAGTACACAATACCGATAATGAACGGGATGATGACGACCGTCGTGAAAATAAACAGAAGCGGCACCGTAAACAGGGCAAACCAGGCTTTGTCCTTTCTTTTGCTCATAATCCATACCTTCTTTCCGTTCCGGATGATTCCCGCGCGGGCGGCATCAAACCTTGAATTCGTGTTAGAAAAAAACAAAAGCCTAACGCTCTTGGATCATCAGAACGTCGGAGGCTAGGCTTTCGTTTTCATGGAATTGTTATTTCACTTCAGCGGCTTTGCCTGCTTCTTACTTGGATGCTTTCGCCCATACCTCATCAAGTTTCTGCAGGAACTGTTCACCTGTCATGCCCGGATTCATGAAGTACTCCTGCGTCGCCGGAGCCAGGTCATTTGTGATGATGCCCGACGGGAAGTAGTTCAGTGCCCAAGTAATCGTCTCGCCTTTCGTTGTTGCCTCATGCACCGCTTGGGACAATGGATCCAGGTCGCCTGCTTCAATATTCGTTAAAGCCGGAATGAATTTGAAATCGTCCACGATGGCTTTCTTGCCTGTGTCGCTGGTAAACAGCCAATTCAGGAAAGCGTTCGCAGCTTTGACTTCATCAGCATCAGCCTGATTGTTGACGACCCAGTAGCTCGCCACGCCAACGGCGATTTTATCGTTGCCCGCAAGCGGGAACGGCATCATGCCGACCTTGGAGCCGAAATCACCGAAGTCCGCAAGCATGGAGTAACTCCAGTTGCCTTGATGCACCATAGCCGTTTTTCTGTTGCAAAGTCACCCATCTGGCTGTCGTATTTCACTTCCAGCGGATTCTTGGCATTGGCTTTGATCACATCCATGAATTTGGCCCACTCCTGGAACTCTTTCGTGTCGGCCATCTTCACTTCGCCTTTATTCAGCTGTTCAATATAAGCCAGCGGATCCGCTTGAAGCGCAAATGGTGTATTGAGAATGTGTCCGATCAGGAAGTATGCCTCCTGGGACAAGCTCAAACCGTTCTTGCCATCAGCCTTCAATTGCTCCATCGTCTTGGTGAAGGAGTCCAGGTCTTTCACATTCGCCGGATCTACCAGGTCCTTGTTGTATACAAGTCCGAAGCCCTCTACACCGTATGGAACGCCAACGGTTTTATCGTCGACCTTCAATTCCATGTCAGGCGCAATGTTCTTAACATACTCTTCACCGCTCAAGTCGGAGAAATAGGATTTCAGCTTCTCGGACTCGGGTCCCTGTGCTACGCTGAATATCGTCGGTCCCTGATTGCTGCCGAGCTTTGCTACCAGCTGCTGCGAATAGGCATCGCCCGCTGCACCCCATACTTCAACCTCGTTGTAGGTCTCTTCTTTATAAGTTTTAACCAAGGCTTCAAGTGGTTCTGTAATTTCAACTTTAGATTGGAAGAGCGTAATTTTCTTTAGCTTATCTCCCCGGATGCTGCTCCAGACTCTTTGTCAGATGTACCGCCACAGGCCGCAAGTGTCGCAACCAAAGCGGTTGCCGTCAGTATGCTTAATACCTTTTTACTTTTTTCAAGTGACACGCCTCCCCTAAGGACTCTATAAAGTAAAACGTTTACAAACCCATCATATGGCGGTTTATCTAGATTGTCAATAAAAATTGTACGCGTTTTCATAAAAATATTAAGTAAAAAAACTAGTAAAATATTAGATATTTTACTAGTTAAATTCCCTGCGTTTTATTTTACTGTTTTCCGCCACTGGATGGTGGCATTCAGTTTAAAGGGTTCCCTGCCCGTGGTGCCCTTGATCATTTCCAACAGTTCCTTCGCCGCTAAATAACCGCTTTCATAACGGGGGATGGCAATCGTGGTCAATCCGGCCATGGCCGCCGCATCCGAATTGTCGAATCCGGTGATCGAGATATCCTCCGGTACCCGCAATCCATTCTCCTCCAGCGCTTTAATCGCGCCCAGAGCCATGTTGTCATTCGCGCAGACCAGCACTTCTGGCAAGACGTTACTCAGTACCAGGATTTTGGCAGCCTGATATCCGCTTTCCTCACTGTAGTCGCCATGAAAGTAATTGCGGCGATCAAAGACGATCCCGTTCTTCGCAAGCGTATCTATAAATCCGGCGTACCGCTCCTTATGGTCCAAAGTAAACTCCAGCCCGCCGATGTATCCAAATGTTTTGAACCCCTTATCCACCAAAGCCTGAACCATCTCACACATCACAGGGTAATTGTCAACGATCACGCTCTTGGTGTTGGCATACTCGTTATCGATAATCCGGTCCATGAGAACAACGGGAAATTGAGGCGTAGCTACAGAGACCAAATATTCGTCCGTCATATTCCGGTCCAGACTTATGGTACCGCTTGCAAATTTGCTGCGCATGAAATTCGTGCTGGATTTATTCGTGCAGATGATGAGGTCATACCCGTTCTCCGTCAGGCAATGGCTGATGCCCTTGATGATTTTTAAATAATAATCGCGATCAAAGTCGCTGAATACAAATATAATCGTGTTGCTTTTATCGGATTTGGTCCCCTTATGTGGAAAATAGCCATGTTCCGAGCATAATCTCAGCACCCGCTCCCTCGTATCCTGGCCCACGTTCTTGCGTCCGTTAAGTACATTGGACACTGTAGACACCGAGACATCCGCGAGCCTTGCAATTTCCTTCAAACCACTCATGCGTCCTATCCCCTCTCCAAAGGCGTTAGTAAATTTAATATAACATGGTTTTATTTTTAATAAAATTTACTTATTTTGTTTGGACGAGTTTTGGCATGGAAAATAATTGATGGGGATCATCGCTTAAGCAGGAAATTCTTTGCTTATACAGGCCAAGAAGCAGGCCATACGATGACATCGCCGTGACCTGCTTATCCGTATGTATGTACCGGGAATCAGAGCTGGCTTAAGGACAATCATACCCTGCCTCACTCAATATCCGCAGATGGCAACGCACTTGCGGCTGGCCAATTCCCAAAATTTCTACGATGTCGCTGACCGATCTCGATTCTTGCTTTTAGAGTTCAACAATGTTAAATCGGTTCGGTTACCCGTTCCCTTTGCTTATGCTGGTTCTCTTAGAGAACCAACAAAGAGGCCGCCCAATGGCGGCCTCTCTCACTATAAACTCCTCTATAGATCAAAATAGGTCAAAACTATGAAAATTTCATAAAATCACTATGGTTGAATTGACACATTATGCAGCTGCATAATACCGTTTGGATGTCTCCAAAAGCCCTCGACCTTGCTGCTGACTCCGTTTAAATACTCCTGGTGGTGGATATACAACATCGGGGCCAGCTCAACCAGCTTCTCTTGCGCCTGTTTGTAGATTGCCTTGCGCTGTTCAGGATCGTTCTCCTTACGACCTGCATCCAGCAGTTTATCCAGTTCAGGATTCTTCGTAAAGGTGCGGTTACCCGGCTCCCCTACATTTTGGAATGGAACAGCTCATACATGCCGTAGTCGGCATCAGCCGTTACCGTAGACCAGCCCAAGATGAACATATCATGCTTGCCTTCTGCTGTCTGGGCCAGATAAGCGCCCCACTCCACCACTTCGATTTTGACATCGACATTCAATTCCTTCAACTTGGACTGTACATACTCGGCAACCTTGATGCGCTCCGGATTATCGTTGGTCCAGATGGTTGTGGAGAAACCTCCCTCGTACCCGGCCTCCTTCAGCAGTTCCTTCGCTTTGTCTATGTTATATTCGATCGGCTTTACGGTGGCATCATAGCCGTTTACGTCCGGTGCCAGCGGACCCACGGCAGGAATTCCCGTACCTTCATAAATACCCGAAATGATCTCATCCTTGTTGATGGCCATGGACAAGGCTTGCCTTACCTTCACATCATTAAACGGCTTCTTATCGTTATTAAATCCGATATAAGACAAGCTCAGCGAGGCTTGACGGTTCAACGACATGCCGGCTGTGCTTTCAACCCGGCTGATGCTGCTTGGCGACACCGGATCTATAATGTGCGCATATCCCGTTTCGATCTCGGCGATCCGCGTCCCTTCTTCACTTACGACCTTGAACGTCACCCGATCCACCTTCGCTTTATCCCCCAGTAATCGGCATTTGCGACAAGTTTCACTTCCTGCCCGGGGTTCCAGCTCTCTAACTTGAAGACGCCCGTACCTACTGGATTCTGTGCAAGGTACGTGTGCTTTCTCACCTGCCTTCAGCTTGTCATAATCCAGCTTGATGGCCTCTGCACTCACCATGCTGACCGCGGAATGGGCAAGATGCGCAAGCAGCGGCGAGAAGGCATACTCGGTCACGAACTGCACCGTATACTCGTCAATAACCTTGACCTCTTTAATCATGGCGACAAGCGAGGCTCGCGGAGAGGCTACGTCCGGATCCTGCATGCGCTCTATGTTCGCTTTTACGACCTCGGCATTGAATGGGGAGCCGTCTGTATAATTTACTCCCTGTCTCAGCTTGAACTCCCATGTCAGCTCATCGATTGCTTTCCAGCTCTCGGCCAGCCCGGGCTGAATGTTCAGGTCCTTATCATGAATCACCAGTGTGTTATAGATATGTGTTGTCATTACACTCGTTTGCTGGTCCGTCGACATATGAGGGTCCATGGATGGCGGATCAGAAAGCCAGGCAATCACAAGCTCATTCGCATGGCTTCGGTCGTCCCCTCGGCGGGATCTTTGCTGCCTGTCTCCGGAGTAGGTGTATTGCTGTTATTTGACGGCGTTTCGGGATTACTGCTCTTGCTTGAACTATTGCACGCTGAGAGCACTACGGTAAGTATGACCAAGATACAGACAAGCCACCTTAATCTTCTATTACCTGCCATGTGAAACAAACTCCCCTTCTCAATCAAAATAGGAAAATATTTTATACACAGTTAACATATATTTTACTATTTGATATTTATACCAGAAGAAGCCAGATTTACTTGCCGTTTCTACGACACCAATTCTGATATCCATACTCTGAGAAAGGATGATTTCACGTGCATAACATGACCGCTGATGCCAGACCACAAGAATCCGGTAATCATGGAACCCGCCTCGTACAATGGAAATCTTTCTACCACCGTCTGAGGAAAAACAAAGCGGCCTTATGGGGGTTATTTTCTCCTGCTGATGATTATTGTCGCTGTCATCGGCCCCTTGCTCACCCAGTATGATCCGACCAAAGTAGACTATTCTACGAAACTGCTCAAACCCTCTGCTGCCCATTGGTTCGGTACGGATCACAACGGAAGAGATATATTCACACGAATTATCCACGGCATGCGCCTCACGCTTTCGGTCGGTTTTATCTCCGTCATCATCGGAGCTGCTTTTGGTGTCGTACTCGGAATCATATCAGGCTATTACGGCGGCAAATGGGATACTCTCATTATGAGAATTACTGATGTCATGCTGGCATTTCCAGGCATTCTGCTAGCATTGGCGGTTGTAAGCGTTCTTGGAAAAAACCTGTTTAACGTGATCATTGCAGTCAGCATCTTCTCGATTCCCACTTTTGCCAGAGTCGTCCGAGGCTCCACGCTTGCCGTCCGCAAGCTCGAATATATCGATGCCATGCGTTCGCTTGGCGCGAGCGACGGCCGCATCATCTTCGGACATATTCTGCCGAATATTACATCCCCCATCATCGTGCAGGCTACGCTGCGGATTGCGGTTGCCATCCTGACCGCCAGCGGTCTCTCCTTCCTCGGTCTTGGCGCCCAGCCTCCGACACCGGAATGGGGAGCCATGCTGAATGATGGGCGCAACTATATTATGGATCACCCTCATGTCGCCCTGTTCCCCGGCCTATCGATCGTTGTCGTGGTCATCGCATTTAATCTGCTGGGTGACGGCTTGCGAGATGTCCTTGACCCGAAAATGAAAAAATAATGAAGGGAGCTGCCGGGCCATGCTCATCTATTCCATTCGAAGGCTTATTCAGACGATACCTGTCGTCATTGGCGTCACCATTGTTGTCTTTCTGCTGATGCACCTCATCCCGGGGATGCGGCGCAGGTCATTATTGGGGAAGGGGCACCTAAAGAGCAGGTTGAGAAAATCCGCGAGAATCTGGGATTGAACGATCCGCTGCCACTGCAGTATTGGAACTATGTCAGCGGTTTGCTGCAAGGAGATCTCGGCGATTCAATCCGCAGCAACCGTCCCATCGCCGATGAAATATTCAAAAGCGGTTCTGGATCACCGTCGAGCTGGCCATCTACAGTACGATCCTGGCCGTATTTCTTGGCATTCTGGCAGGCATCATCTCCGCCGTTAAAAAAGCTCGCCTGCCGACATCGGCGTCATGTTCATCGCCCTGTTCGGGCTGTCGATGCCGAACTTCTGGCTGGGGCTCATGTTGATTCAGTATTTTGCCGTAGATTTGGGCTGGTTCCGCCCTTCCGGCTGGGGCACCTGGTCGCAGACGGTCCTTCCCGTGATCACGCTCGGGACAGGCGGCGCTGCGATTATCGCCAGAATGACCCGCTCCAGCATGCTGGAGGTTATCGGTCAGGATTACATCCGCACCGCCCGTGCCAAGGGTGTCCGGGAGCGCATCATTGTCTCGGCATGCCTTGAAAAATGCCATGATTCCCGTCATTACGGTCATCGGCCTCGAATTTGGAGGCCTGCTCGGCGGGGCGGTGCTGACCGAGTCCGTCTTTGCCGTGAACGGCATGGGACGCTATGTGATCGACTCGATCAGGGCGAGGGATTTTCCCGTTGTGCAGGCCACGGTACTGGTGCTCTCGGTCATGTTCGTGCTTGTCAATCTGCTCGTGGACATATCCTACCGATACTTCAACAAGCGCATCGATTTCGATTGATTGATCTGGTTAGGATTCCAATTGACCCCCTACTCACTGTCTGCCGGACTTGATCTATTTCTGGGGTGCTGTGCGGACATAGTATCCGCTGTTTGCTGAGGAATGGCCTGTTTCTGGGGTGCTGCGCAGACGCATGATCCGCTATTTGCTCTGAATCGCCCTATTCTCGAGCCCTTGCGGACACACGATCCGTTATTTGCCGAGAATCGACCTATTCTCAAGCCCTTGCGGACACACGATCCGTTAATCTACTCAAAACCACGGATTAATCCCGGAATATCTCGCAATAGCGGATCTGGTGTCCTCGTACTGCTACTAAATGGCTAAAAACCAACAAATAGCGGAACCACGGTCCACAGCTACCCCTAATTGAGACAAACTGAGCTATTGGGAAGCCTTTTGCACACCTACATTAGATACCAAACCCTCATTAGCCTAACGAAGGAGCCGCATTTACTGAAATTACTTTGTTTCGGGATTTTGGGACATATACTCATGAGTAGCCCAACATCGTACTGTTTCGGGACTTTGGAACATACACCCCTGGTTAGTTGAATTCAAGTTGTTTTGGAACTTTGGGGCATTTAATCCAACACCGGACACACGATCCGAGGAGCGAGCCTGTTCTTGATTTCCTGCGGACACTCGATCCGCTATTTGCCGAGAATCGACCTATTCTCAAGCCCTTGCGGACACACGATCCGTTAATCTACTCAAAACCACGGATTAATCCCGGAATATCTCGCAATAGCGGATCTGGTGTCCTCGTACTGCTACTAAATGGCTAAAAACCAACAAATAGCGGAACCACGGTCCGAAAGCTACCCCTAATTGAGACAATCTGAGCTATTTGGGAGCCTTTTGCACACCAACATTAGATACCAAGCCCTCATTAGCCTAACGAAGGAGCCGCATTTACTGAAATTACTTTGTTTCGGGATTTTGGGACATATGCTCATGAGTAGCCCAACATCGTGCCGCTCCGAGCCAACAGCAAATACCGTCAGATCAATTGAAAGCGAAGGGAGCTTAGCCCATGATGAAGATGGAACAGCACGCATCAAATCTGCTTACGATCAAGAACCTGCAGACCTCTTTTTCACCGACCTGGGAGAAGTAAAAGCGGTGGATGATATCAGCCTGAGCGTACGTAAGGGGAAGACACTCGGGATCGTTGGCGAATCCGGCTCAGGCAAAAGCATATTGTCCTTGTCCATCCTGCGGCTGATCCTTCATCCGGGACGAATCGTTGGAGGACAAATCCTATATAACGGAGAGAATCTGCTCGATAAATCGGATAAGCAGATGCGCAAATTAAGGGGCAACCAAATCTCGATGATCTTCCAGGAGCCGATGACCTCGCTCAATCCGGTCTTCACCGTTGGCGATCAGATTGCAGAGGCGTATCAGATTCATGAGAATCTGAGCAAAAAACAAGCCATGGACAAAGCCGTCGACATGTTACGGCTGGTGGGCATTCCCTCCCCGGAAAAAGAGTGCGCCAGTATCCCTTCCAGCTGTCCGGCGGTATGCGCCAACGTGTCATGATTGCCATGGCGCTGGCCTGCAACCCGGATCTGCTGATCGCAGACGAGCCGACCACGGCGCTTGACGTGACCATCCAGGCTCAAATACTGGAGTTGATGAAGGAACTGCAGCAGAAGCTGCAAATGTCGATTATTTTTATCACACATGATCTGGGCATTGTAGCTGAAACCTGTGATGACGTAGCGGTCATGTACTGCGGAAAAGTGGTGGAATATACCGATGTGCGGACCCTGTTCAAGCACCCGAAGCACCCCTACACCGTCGGCCTGATGAACTCGCTGCCGCGGCATGATGTCGATAAAGAAACGCTTGAGCCGATTAAAGGCTCCGTTCCAAGCCCTTATGATCCGCAGGATGGCTGCGGTTTGCGCCGCGCTGTCCGCACGCCGCCCAGCTGTGCTATGACAAGCTGCCTGACCTCCAGGCACTGGATGACCATCAGCAGGTAAGGTGCTGGATATACACGGATCAATGGCAGACCGAAAGCGAGGTGAACGTTCTCCCATGAGCAAAGAGCTGTTAACCGTCAAGAATCTCAAGCAGTATTTCCCGATCAAGGGCGGCGTCCTTGGCCGCACCGTCAATGTCGTAAAGGCCGTGGATGACATTTCGTTCTCCGTGCATGAGGGGAAACCGTCAGTATCGTGGGCGAATCCGGCTGCGGCAAATCCACCACGGGCCGGGCCATCCTAAGGCTGGATGAACCGACCTCCGGCGAGGTGCTGTTCGAAGGGACGGATCTGCTCTCCCTGAACAAAACGCAGATGACCCGAAGGCGCAAAGACTTGCAGATGATTTTTCAAGATCCCTACGCGTCGCTGAATCCCAGAAAAACCGCGCTGCAGGTACTGGAAGAAGCGATGGACATTCAGAATGTCGTGCCGAAGAAGGACCATGCGGTCCCGTTCCATCGAACTTCTGGAGACCGTCGGGCTGGCTTCCTATCAAGCCAATCGTTATCCCCATGAATTCAGCGGCGGGCAGCGACAGCGGATCGGGATCGCCCGTGCCCTGTCCGTGAATCCCAGGCTGATCATCAGCGATGAAGCAGTCTCAGCGCTCGACGTCTCGATCCAGGCACAGGTACTCAATCTGATGAAATCGCTGCAAACCGAGTTCAAGCTCACCTACCTGTTCATCTCCCATGATCTCGGGGTTGTACGCCATATCTCCGACCGGATCATCGTGATGTACCTGGGAAAAATTGTGGAAATCGCGGATAAGCGCGCGCTCTTCCAGCAGCCGCAGCACCCTACACCCGCGCCCTGCTATCCGCCATCCCGACGCTGGATCCCGAGCGCAAGAAGGAACGAATCATCCTGAAAGGGGATGTTCCATCCCCAATCAATCCGCCTGACGGCTGGGTTCCACACTCGCTGCATGTATGCCAGGGACCTATGCAGATCCGAAGCCCCAGCGCTTCGGGAGGTGATTCAGCAGAACGGCGGCCATCAAGCAGCCTGCCACTATATCGAGGAGATTGCCGCCGGTACGCTGGGAATGGCGCAGCCCTGTTCACCACTTCGGACCGAATGACGGAAGTGTACAGGATGCGCGTGGCCCAGGGCATACTTGCAATGGCTTCCGAGACAACCACACGATAAATGCGCCACGAAAAAGCGAGAGAACCATCATCTCGCTTTTTTAGCTATTAAACCCCGGAATGAAGCGTAAATACCGAAATTTCCGGCGGATTGCCCAGCCTGATTTTAAAGCGTGTTGTGCCGATGCCCCGGTTCACATATAACCGTGCTTCCCGCTCTGAGCCGGGTATGTCATACATCCCGCTTATATACTTGTCCGCCAGCGAAGTCCTGATCCATGCTCCCAGCACAGGCACATTCACTTGACCGCCATGGCTGTGACCAGACAGAATCAGGTCAATCGGATACCCAAGCAAGCGATCCGCTACGTCAGGCTCATGCACAAGCAGCATATTGAAGTGATCTTCGCTCAGGTCGGATAGTGTACCTTCAGCGTCCGGCCGACCCAGAAGATAATCGTCCAGGCCCGCAACGGTCATCGTCTCTCCGCTGCCGAGCGTTAAGTTTGCCGTATCGTTGACAAGCACGCGGAACCCTGCCTTTTTCATATATTCCTGGTACACGCGGCTCCCCCGCCACCGCGGTCGTGATTGCCATAAACGGCGAATTTGCCTAGCGGCGCCTCGATCTCGGACAGAATATCCGGTACTTCCTTGATGCTCGCCGGACTTCGCCATACCGAATCAAATAAGTCGCCCGTAAATACGACCAAATCCGGCTTCTCCCGATTCAATCGCTGAACGAGTTGGCGCAGCTGGCGGTTCGAATAGCTTTCGCCAAGATGAGTATCACTGAACTGGGCGATTTTGATCCCATGAAAAGATTGCGACAGGTTCGGCGATTCCACCGTATGATGGGTCACCGTCAGTCGGCTCGGTTCTATTTGCGTAGCATAATAATAAGTCCCGGCAGTCAGCAGGAGCATTCCGATTACAATCCAAACGATGACACGGAGTGGGCGAGGTGATTTGCCCATTCCCGCTGCAGCAGCTTTTGCCTGCACTCCGTCGTGATCCAGCATTCTCATATCAGCCTCTTCCTCTCTTTATCCCAGAACTCGGTGCCCCACATACAGCAGCAGCACCACTAGCAGGAAAAACAGGCTCAGCAGCAGACTCGGCAGTTTATGAATCATGGGTGTCATCCCTTTCTCTCGGTGATGACTACATCTTAGGTCCCCTGTGTTACATCAATGTGACAGCAGCAAAAAGCCAATACAACAGCCTCACGGCTGATGCATTGGCTCTAATCGATCCTCCTCACGAACGAACGATTTCAGGATCGCTATGATGATCCATGAACGGCAGGGAAAAATAGAAGGTCACCTCATCTGCGTCAGGACGGACCCCATAGATGGCATGATGCTTCTCCAGAATCGTCCGTACAATCGACAGGCCTAGGCCCGTGCCGCTGTATAACTTGCTGCGCGAGGATTCCATCACATAAAACGGCTCCCATACGTGATCCCAATCGACTGGAGATCTTGCAGACGGTCCTACTGCGTTGGTAATTTCGAAATGAAAAACACCCGCCCTGCGCTCTGCCCTAACCCGGATGGTTTCATCCGCGGTATACTTCATGGCATTTGTCAGCAGATTGTGAAACACCGAGGCCAGCTTGGCCTCGTCGGCCATCACCATGCCGCCCTCTGGCGGCAGCAAATCCTCAAACTGCACGCTTAAACCCTGCTGTTCAAAGGATAAGCGGTACGTATCCAATATCCCGGTTAGCAGCTGACGAATCTCAACAGGAGCATGCGTATACGGCTCGACCTGCAGCTTGGAGAATAACAGGAGACGATCAACCATCTCCGTCATGTCATCGGTTTTGTTTCGTATAATTTCCGTATAGGTTCCGTCGTCAAGTCCATCCTGAATGCCTGTCGCATACGCCTTGATCAAGGCTAACGGTGTCCTCAGCTCATGTGAAATATCGGCAATAAACCTGCGCAGCTCCTCATTCTTCCCCTCAAGTGTCACATGGGCACTCTCCAGCTTGGTACTCATTGAGTTAATCCGCTCGGCCAGCTCCTCCACCTCATCATAGGTGCGAATGTCCGCTTTTGTAAAGGTCAGGTTGGAAATCGCTTCGGCGGTTTCATTCAGCTTCGCCAGCGGCTTGACGATTCGCGTCGTAAACAGCACGGACAGCAGGATCAGCACCACCAGGGCCCCGCTCCAAATATACACATTAAACTGATTAACCATCGAGATGGTGTCAGACGTATACGGAATGGACTCTCCAACGGCAACAACATTCCCTTCCATTGGCAAAAAATTGACGAGGAAGTTCGATTTTAATTTGGGTTGGTCGTATATTTTGTTAACCCTTCCGCCTTCCCGCAACGTATCGATGTTGTCCGCTGTCAGCCAAAAGCGGCTGAGCGTAATCCGCTTCTCATTCAGCCGCGTCTTGAGGCGGTCATTCAACTGATCTTCGCTCTCCGCCAGATCCGCATAAACGATCGTAACCCGGTAGGTCTGCTCCAGCTCCGCTATTTCCTCCAAGAGCCGCTTCTTTTCCATCGACAGCACATGGGAGCTGACTTCCGCGAGCTTCTGCTTCTGTTGGTATAACACGTATTTCGGGAGAAAATACGTATTTAAGGCAAGAGACACAATGAATACGGCGGAGAGCACCAGTGTAATGCGAATGATCAGCTTTTTGCTTAACTTGCTCATAGACTGTCATCCAGACTGTATCCCATCCCGCGGTGGGTTTGAATGCATGACTCGCCGATCTTTTCCCTAAGCCGCCGGATGTGGGTATCCACGGTGCGCTCATCGCCAAAATAATCAAAGCCCCATACGTGATCCAGCAGCATTTTTCTCGACAGAATCCGGCCTTTGTTCGCCAGAAAATATCTCCCGTACATAATCATCCGCACCGGACTGCAAAGCCGCAAACTCATCGTCCGCCTCGCCTTTAGCGGTTAACAGCAGAACTTTCGTATGGCCAAGCTGTTTAATGGTTCTGCATACTTCAATCCCGCTCCGCGTCAGGTACCTCCGCTTTTCTTGTCACCTAGAGGGGTATTTTATTAGGAAATCTTACACCATTAAGATGAAAAGAAAAAATGGAGCCTTCCCAAATTGATAAGGAAAACTCCCGCTGTCTTCTCTACTTATTAGGAGGTGCACTCCTGATTATTCAAATATCCATCGTTCCCCGAAACCATTGCCGTATGGTCCAGGGCTCTGGTCATGAATGTTGTTAACTGTTTTGACCCCTCTATACCACGCTACTTTCGAGTTTCCCTCTACTTCATAAGTCACCTTATAAATAATATTATTTCTATTGCCTTCATTCTTAAAAGGTGACAAGTCACTATCTACTTTCTCAATTTCAGTTATCACTCCTTTTTTTCATTTATTACTCTTGTAATTTCTGCTTTATGTTTGTTATCCAAAACCAACAAAGATGCTATTAAGGTTATTGATACAAAAACAACAAATCCTATTACGATTATTATAAAAACTTTAATTTTTTTATTTATGTTCATCACCTCTTACTAAGCAATTACCACCCATTGCCATTCAACATATTCATCCACTCTTCTGCGTTAGGTGCTCCAACGTAATGAGGATATAATAGAACCTCTTTACCTAAGTTAAATGGAACATCAAATTCAACATAATATTCTTTTTCTAACGAGGCATCAATCGGGATTAACATAACTTGAGCTGAAACTCCAGCACCTCCTCCAACACTCAGCTCAATGTACTTAGAATCCGACTTCAGAGATGCTTCACCGACAAAAATAACTCCTCCTGATGCTCCAACATTAGTAGTTTTCGAAGACATCCTATTATTAGTATCAGATGTGACAGATAAACCTGCTGTAACAGCTCCAGAAGCACCTATTTGTCCATTTGGTCCTACTGCAGCATAGATTTTTATAACATTGCCTTTAAGTTCAATGCCTATCTTACCACCTGCAAGCAGCGAAGCTGATGCTTCCCTTTAATATATGAGCTTACACCTATTGAAACAGTTCCTCTAATTCTATTTGCATAAGCCTCCATGCTCTTCTGGTAATCTTTCCACGTCGAAACTTTATTACAATCCTTACATAATAAGCCTGTACTTTTGCCTGAACGAATTAAATCTATATTATTTTGAGCCACCCACCAGTTATTTTGAGCGTAAGATAATAGCTTAGTAGCTTCCTGAGGATTTTTGGCATCGTTAATGCAGCGCCAAAACTATCCTTTGTATTTCCACTAGGATCAATATAAATTAAAGGATTATTATGAACATAGGTATATAAATTCTGACTTAGAGGATTGGCTATATCTCCTTTGTAGGGATCCTCATTCAGAAACCGACCTACACTTGGATCATACCACCGGGCTCTTAAATACTGCAATTTAGTAGTGTCATCCCAGTACTCCCCAGAATACCTGAAAGGATTGTGCACTTGCTCTTGCTGCGAAAGAATGTTGCCCCACAGATCATAAGAGTATCTGTTGAGCGTTTGGCCAGATCCATTCTGCAACTCGGTAATATCTCCGTGTCCGTTAGATAATACATACGCTCTTGAACCATCTGCATAATCAATTGCTTCCAGCTCGTTTCCTCGGATATAGGTTGCTTTATGAATAGGCTGTCCATTCACTATCTCTGCTTCCGCTATGATCTGACTGCCGTCATAATAGTAGCGGCTTCGAACTCCATTCTCGACTCGTTCGACCAAAAGCCCGTCACCGTTATACATATATTGCACGGACTTATCTTCGGTGGTCACCTGGACCAACCGATCTTGAGCGTCAAATGTATTATTCATTGGCGGCGTATCAAGCGATTGTTCCGAACGCAGGGTTAGACGGTTTCCTAGCTTATCATAGGTATATGCCTCGTTAAATACACTGGATTCCTTTATCCGATCTAACGGATCATAAGCAAATGTATCTACAACATCATTTTGAGTACGATTCTGGATGTTATTATTGGCATCATACTCATATTGATAGCGACTGATCAGTTGCTGACCTCGAACTTGTTCCTTCTCGGTCAGCTTTGTACCATTGAACCGATGTTTCGTTGTCACATTGCCATTTGCGGTATATTCATTATGCAAACCGTTGGCGTAGTATGTGTACTTGAATTCCTCAACTCCATTGGATGTGCCCATAGAGGTTAGACGATCCATCGCATCGTATCTAAGAAATCTCTTACCACCAAAAGGACCAATGGCTTCCGTTCGATTACCGTTAGCATCATATGCTATGCGGAGTTCCTGCCCATCTGGATACTGCAATCGTGTCAAGAAGCCTTGGGCTGGATCATATTCATAACGGGTAACTCCTGTTGGATCGGACATGGAAATACGTTTAAGCCGCATCATAGGTATACTGAATGGTTTCATCCTGGCTGACTCGCTCAATTAACCGATCTCGGTCATCATACCGATAACTCATGGTATGTCCGCTACGATCGACCTTTCGGACCAGATTACCATTTCCATCATAGTACAACCTTTCTTGTTGACCTACCTTATCACGGGTAAGTGTGACCCGGTTGAGTTCATCATAGTCCTTATGTGTCTCTCTACCATTTGAATCTATTACGGTAACCAAGTTCCCATTGAGATCGTACTTATACTCCGTCGTATTATTTAGTGCATCCCGCACGTATTTCAGTTGTCCCAAGGAAGTGTAGCCGAATTGAGTGACATTTCCTTTCGCATCCGTTTGCTTCAAAACTTGGCCGCTGATTGGATCCATAATTTGCTGTACGATCAAACGACCCGTTTGATCCTGAACCGTCTGTTCCTCCGACTTTACCATCTGACCGTAAATATCGTAGTATTCTCGATGTACATTGCCTTCCGCATCCCGAGTAGATTGGATCCGATTTGTGTCATCATATTGAGTCAACGTTTGTGTTGCATCTGCAAAAACTGTTATGGTCTGACGACTCCAGCTGTCATAGCTGGTTTGAGTTCGTTGTCCAAGCGCATCTTCGGTCCATACCGTTCGGCCATAAGGGTCATAATAGGTTCTGGACTTAATGTCGAGTCCTCTCTCGGTGTGAATCCCTTCCTCTAACTTCCAACCGAGTGCATTCCATCGCGTTCTCGTCTTCTGTCCAAGTTCATTTGTTACGGTCACGGTGTTATTAATATCATCATACTCCGCTGCAAGTGTGTGATGGTCCGGATGGGTAACGCCTATCACGCGGCCAAGCGAATCATAGCGGTAAACCGTCGTTTGTTGTCGTGCATCCGTAGATGACGTTATGTTTCCCGTCGTTTGATCATACGTGGACGACACGGAAATTTCTGAAACGTTCCCATCTGCATCTTTAACAGGTATCCTCTGCCGTGTCGGGAAAGAAAATTGGTGGTCAGCAGGATAATCCGTAGTGACAGTGCTTCTCTTATCGCCTTGAATCGTCGTTTCAGTAGTTACGTTTCCGTAGCTGTCATATCCAAATTGGACATGTTTCACAACTTGCCCGTTTGCATTGTCTTGGCGAACAATGAGTTCTGTAATATCACCTTGTGAATTTCGGGTATACGCTGTATGCAGATCTACTCCTGAAGCAACACGTTCTATTGATTGCATCAACCAATGACGAGAACTATCATACGTGTTAGTTATCGTTGCCCCCGCTCATTCGTTACCTGCACGACATTTCCGTAGTCATCATACTGTTTTGTAACCGTTAATGTGTCGTTATTTCGGTTGTTTGTCGTTACCTCGGAGGTTGGCATTGATACGGGATAACTGCGACTGCCAACATTTTTGGAATAACTGTAACTGGTCTTCTTTTCAGTCCCTTCCGCACTTGTCGTCAATTGATCCAAATAAAACTGTGGACTTGTATTGTGATCAATATGTCGCTTGGTGTATTGATATTTGGTCGATGTCAGACCATCTTCAAGGATCGATGCGAATGTTTGGTTCTGTCCGTAGGAGTTTCCTACGTCATAGGTATAGAAAAAGTTCTTTCGATTGTAATCAATGCTGGTGCCGTCTTCATATTGAATCTGGTCCTTTCGAGAAAGAATCCGATAACTCTCATTTTGAGAACTTTCTCCGATATAGCGCTTGATCGGTTGTTCATCATACGTATACTGCGTAATCGCGCCTGTTGGATGGATCACGGAAGTCAGTAAGGCATACGGGTTAGAAACTGCTCGTTCCGGACTTGTCGTGAACAAGTTGAACCGTGCTGGCGCCACTTTATAGCTATAGTTTGTTCGTCTGCCGAGTTCATCGGTAACTCCACTCAACATTTCGGCCCCGTTATGTGTTTGTTTTTCATAGGTAATGTTTCTTTGACCTTGTTTGAGTGTCACATGGTTGGTGGTATATTCGAGTTCGATTGTGTTACCAATGGCATCCTTAACCTGGGATAGCAACTTCCGCCCATATTGGGCATGATGTGTGTAAAAAATTGGGTACTGTTGTTATAGGTATCCGATATTTGAAGAATTCTACCATCCGATGAAAAGTATTGACGAATTTGCCCGTCTGCTGTAGTTAGCTTGTATTTTGAAGCTTCATTCCCTACGATCACTGAGGAATCTGTTGTTAGACTAATGCCCTCCCAATCATAACCTTTAAGCTTATTTCCTTCGACTTCATAAGATGCACCATCGCCTAAATGAACGTATTGTTTTCCATCCTTCGTCCTTATAAACGGCAGTTTCCAGGTCCAGCCTTTCCCTAACGGGTACAGTTGCTCCTCGTATTTAGGTGATGTTTGATTGTAATACGTAACGCCTGTCCCTACTCCTGCGACGTAAGCTTGAATTGATGAGTTTGGCTGATTAGAAACATAGTAATTATATTGATTATCACCATAAAGATATGCTCCCGGAGATCTATTAAGAAGATCTCGAAGTTCCTCGCCTTCTGACCAGAAATCAAAAGATTGCGATACTAAGGTCGTCATGCTGCTTGCTCCTTCCATAATCACCTGATCGACCCATGGCTGTTCGGCCACGTTATACGCATAGCGATATTGGTAACCAGGGCCAGAGGAGATCCATGAGCCATAGCGTCGATCTGAGGTCACAGCGGGCTTAATGACGATGCTTAGGTATAATTTTGCCCCCAATGCCGGGTATCCGAGCCAGGCTTCGTGACAGTTCCGGAATAGTTTGCCTGGAATTTTTGGTGCAAATATAATTCGGTGTACCTGGTGAAGGACATGCTTTTATTGTTGCTGTCGACGTACGATTTAATGTACCACTGAAACCATCACTATTGAATGTTTTATAACTAGGGCAATCACTACCAGGTCCTGTCTGAACCCATTGCCCCTTAGCATTGTATTTTCCAGGTATTTCATTTGTACACGTTGATGTTTCTGTACGCGATTGAGACGGTATATAGGAGCCCGATACAACATAGGAACCCCCGTTTTTAGTTAGTGTTCCACTGAATCCTTGCTCATTGTAATACAATGCCCCTGGAAAACTGTTAGACCAGCTATATCGATATTCAGTTACCGTTCTTCTTTCCTCTGGTGTCGTATAGGTGATTCGCTGACTCGCAACCTGCCTTGCCTCACTATCTGTGTTATAAATTCCTTTACTGACGACTTTAGTTTCCAGAATGGCCGTTTCATAGTCCACAATGCCGTCACCGTTATAGTCATTTTGTATCCATTCATTTTCTCTATAATTAACTTGGTACTTCTGAACTAACTGTTTACGAATTGCATTAAACTGTACAAAATAACGATACATATTATACTCGTAGGTATTGTAGCCATATTCCATATCATAGAATTGGGAGTCTCCCGAATCATATTTTCGGGTAAGTGAGAACGACAATCCGTTCCGACCAGGTAAAGTAATATCCGTTTGTTCTAGAGATACGCTTCCGGAAAGACTTGAAATGGCCTCACCACTCGTATTAACAGAATATGGAGCATCATTAAAAGAAGAGGAGTTATACCTATGCTTTTTCAAGAATTGGGTTTTGTTCTCCGGATCCCCTAACACCGTTGGTCCTAGTTTCATTTTCTGTGCTCTCTGAATCTGAGAGTGCTTCTTCTGATTCAGAATCGCTCTTAGCACTATTCGAATCTTTATTCATATCATCGCCAGCATTGTCAGTTTCCCTCAAACCATATACTTCTTCAGTTACCGTAAAAGGATTAAAGTAACGTACAACACTGGAATCTTCTTGCTCTACAAAGGTGATATCTTGAATCCTATCGACAGTCGATAAACCATAGACCACTGAACTAACAGTATCAACGGTATCAGTTAATCCATAAACCACTGACGAAACTGTTGGAGTCTTGGACAAATTCACTTCCGCCGGGTAGAGGCTGCTAAGCGCTTCTTCAAAAGAGATATTTTTGATCTTGGATTTGTATAGAGCTGAGTGAATATGGTTCAACGAATATCCTTCATCCAAGTAACTCTGGATCCAATCGGAGGATACAGAAAATTCCTCGACAATGAACCTCATTTTATCGTTGTTATATGAATCTTGCTCTACGGCGTGTGAACGAGTCGGAAAAATTAAAAGAAGTTCGAATATTAGGGTTAAAACTAGGAGCATTGAAAGATATTTTTTTACATTAGCTCGTGCTTTCGCCAATACAATCATTCTCCAATCATGATTAAGGTTTTATATAACAACCGAGCAGTTTTCAAATCAACTTTCAACTTGTTAAATTAAACTGTATTAACTTTATCCTAGAAATTTAGTTATTAACAACTTTCTTAATTTGATTCCCGTTTAAATCATAGGAATAATCGATATAAATATTACCCGTTGATTGAAATTCTATATAATCTAGTCTGTTCTGAGCGTCATACTTATAAGCTAATTTTCCAAATGGAATTTTTATTTGGGCGCTTGAATAATTCCCTGCGAAATCGTTAGCCCGTACAGTTATTGTGTGGGCGTAACCTTCGTTAGGATTGAGTAATGTATACTCAAGCCTACGAGAGGATATCGTCTCTACCAGTGTTCCATTTAATAAAATACTGTAGCTTGCCACACCTACATTGTCAGTGGATGCCTCCCATGATAAGGTAATAGAACTATTCGTTTTTTAATAACTTTTAAATCCACAGGTATTGTTGGTGATATTGTATCAATTCCGACTAGAAATTCAGAATTTTTAAAGTCCATTTCTCCGGTATCGTCCTGAAGAGTAAGGCGCCATGAGTAAATGCCATCTACTAGCTTGTCTGGTATCAAATAATATGTACTTTTGAATTAACGAAACCAGTGTCTTTTATATATTTTCCAGAGCTATCAAATATTTCAATCCTATATTTCGCTTGAGTATTCTTCCCATCCCTATCCGAATATTCCCAAAACAATCTATTGTTGTTATAACCAGTCTTAGTAATAATAGGCGGGTTTACCGTCGAAGGATTGTAAGTTATATAAACTAGACTGTAGATTTCATAATCCGTCTCTAATTCTGGAACCCAAAATCCTACACCAGAAACAATTTTTCTATTCCCAAATAGATTACTAATTTCTTGGGAATTCAATACTAGTTCATTGGTAGCTCGACTTCCTAAATAAACATCGGTTTGACCTACTTTAGTTGCTGATATACCATCAACACCTGGTTCTGGAGAACAACAACCATAGTAACCATATGGAAGAGACTCACCGCTTGTCTCTATATCTTGATGAACGAAATAAACATTCATCGGATAGTTTGGGCTATTCGGACTAGAAGGAACTAGCACATCGTTGGTAAAGACTATCTGTTCAATTTCGTCGGTGTACATCTCATATGTATCAATATAAATTTTGTTTGAAACATCATACCCCAAAAAGATACAGTAGAAGGGTCAATTACTAAAGGGTACTGTAGCCCCGAATCGTCAAGCTTTATTTTTAAATTATAACCTTCCTTTGTTTTAGTTAAGTCAATTGCAATCTTCTCAAAATGTTTTATTTGGCTGTTTTCACCCTTCACCCACATAGGTGGAATCTCGAATTTTTGATACCGTTTACATCAAAAAAGAAACAGACTGATCTTTATTTTGAACTGCCTCTAATCCTTGAGTTTTAATATTAAAGTTAAATTCATTTTGAGCCTTTGGATCATTAATAACGATATACATTTTAATTGAATTATTAGTTACTGCATAAATGAGATCGGTATATTTCCATAATTCAGAGTATGATACAGTATTCTCTACTATTTTCACTCTACTACCTGTCTCGATACTGGTCGGTTCATATTTTATTGAGTAGGAATCCTTTTTGATTTTGACTCCTGGATAGTCTTTCATGATTTCCACTGTATAGTTATTTTCATCCATCACACCAATAGAGTCGCTTGTAGTTTTTCTCTTGAAACTTGTATTTATTTCTTTCCATTCCCCATTACTAAAATAGTGCTCCGGTTGATTAGAATAACGAACTGTTTTTTATTTCCTGGGCCTTTAAACGTCTTCGAGTTAATCGTTCTTTCACTTAGGACTTCAACGCCGCTTTGCTTTATTTGTCTGTCAGTACGCTTATCACCAATAATTGAATCTACTAAAGGAATATCAAGTTTCTCATCATACGTAAGTACTTGATTGTCCCCTTCAACATGTGATTGTATTAAAAGGTGAAAACTAGCACTATTACCATTGTCCTAATAATAGAATGTTTACGCATTACCTCGTAAACCTACCTCTCAGATTAAAATGGATACTACTGGTGTAACGATAACAAGTTAACTCTAAGCCTTCAAATAATTTGATGATTACGAAAATTCCTTGTTGGATTAAAGCACCCTAACCGATAGTCGCCCCATGAAAAGCATGAGAGCTATCATGCTGATGAATCTTACTGTGTAACCAAATTATTTTATTCATTATTTTGATCTATTTCAGTCAATTTCATATCTCCCATCACCCTCCTATTAATTATTAAATTTATTGAATACTCCAAAATTATAAGTTGAAAATTTGATTTGAGTAAATGAGAGTTTTTGTTGGTTCATGTCGAAAAATATAGTTTCGTGTAAAAAATGTTATTCGAATTGTAAAATGGATACTCCTGCAGTCATAATGCAACAAATCCTGTCATTTTGTTGTATAAATTGTCTATTAAACGTAATCCAACGGATGTTCGTGAGACTGTGTATATTTGACACAAAATGCAATGTGTTTCTTCTAGATATTGGTCTGTTGGAAGAAAGATGACTCCTTCTCTCTGGCTCTACGATAAAATTAGGTACATTATGTGCTCGAAGGTTGCGCTTTGCAAGCTCAAGGAGCACATGCGGCCTGAAATGGCGAAGCGTAGACGGGAAGATAACAGGCAGGAATCAAGTGAACAGGATGATTAGCCCCGAAATTGAAAATGATGAAGTAGCCGATCCAATCCTTCTATGGAGAAAACAGAAACATCATCACCCAGGTTTCCGCTGCAAGCGGTAAGAGGTAAACAAGCCTACAAAGGAAGGAGAACTCGACGGCTTGCAGGAAGTCTTACTGACTGATAGTACTCGGAGGTAGGGAAAGCCTGTTACATGGGGAAGCGGTCAGCAGAATTGTAATCTTTCTAAGGCAACATGGGCTCCATTCAAAGGGAGGATACAAGCGAATCTCCCTTGTTCCCAAGGAGCCCATTGATAACATGCTGTAGGTACCAACCCCAGAAGCAACAACCATCCCCTCGCCATCATAAAGTACAGCTATGGAATTGCCTAGAATGGAGATCCCTAAGCACACCTAAGCACACTGCACCGGGAACCGATGGTGTCGCACGTCAAGAAGCTGCGTTACGAAGGGTTTGAATACCCAAGCCTGGAAACGCGGCTAAACGCCCGCTAGGGGTACCCGCTGTGGCAGACCGCGCATTTCAACGGTGTACGACGGGCGTACTATCGGCCATTTATGAGAAGGACTTTTGAACTACTCATTTGGAGGCAGACCTGGTAGAGGGTAGCACAACGCGCTCGCAACCCTGAATGAGATCATCTGTGGAAAGGAAAGTAGGCGTCCTCGAAGATGGAGTTACCACAGCCAGTGAAGAAGGAACAACGCAGGAATTGTATGGATAAAACTTGAGCTGAATTACATCCTGAATGGTGATTATTTCCTATTAATAATTGATAGGTTATTGTCTAAAAACGTATACATTGAAAGGTAGAAAAGACGGAGAATCAGAGTGTAAAGCGTTGTCAGCACTTCAGGAAGGGGACTATGTTCCAGAGTTGTACGCTTACTCCTCTGGTAAGTTTTTACTTACGGAGTGGATCGAAGGATACAACCTTGATCAATATCAAAAAGCTTTTGCTCGTGTCCCGGAGAATATCATATACGATATGTTTTCAACAGAGCTGCAGCTGGTAAACTCCGGGTATAAAGATTGGGACTTCAAACTTTCTGAACATCTTATCTGGACCGAATCTGGGGATGTAAGGAGAATTGATTTAGGATTATGTGAGCCTGCTTATCAACTTAAAGATCAGTTTAAACGTGAATTAAAGAATCGCGTGGAGAAGGCATATACAAATGATCCAGACTTTATAGATGAACTCTTAGGAGCAGGAATTAAGGTTTCAGTAATAGAACATGTGTTGTTACGTTTTAAGCAAAGAGAACCACGCCTGGTGCAACTTCTATAAGAAAGGGAAAACGGCGATCTAAGACTTTTGAGTCATAGATCGCCGTTCTTCTCATATATGTTGAGACTTCATCACATTAAGTGAATTCACCGAATTCTAATAAGGACGCCTTACTTCCCACCAAATTAGAATAGCCACAATACTTAAGCTAAAGAAAGAGACTATGATACTAAGGTAATTCATGTGATTAACCAACATTTGTACCCTCTCTGAAAATAAGAAAAACACGAACATAGATAAACTGATCAACAGGAAAATTACGTGTGAAGAAAAAAGGACAATAGACCATATCTTTCAAAAATCGAAGCATATCTCTGCTTTCCTTTGTGGGCGCTAGTGAATGGCCCTAAGTTTAAGAATCTATCACATTTCGAAGTTTAATTTTCGTCATGTACGCATAATACTTATTTATTGTACCTGAAATATAGTCGTTTTTGCGTCTCTATCAAATCTTTTTTCGTTATTGTTGCTAAGGGTCAATATTGGAATCTGCCCTCCCCATCTTTCATGACTCTTTTTGGCTTGTGGTCTCCTTTTAAGGAGAACTTTTAACAATCTTAATTATTCCAGTTTGTAACTCGTGCTCATGTTAGCAGGACACATCATATCATTATCCATCTGCATTTCTGTATAGCGCTCTTCCAATGCTGCAAATGTCCGTACGTTGAATCCAAGAGCCTTCTCTGTATTCATGGACTTAGGCATCGTGAAATTGCTTACCAACGTGATCAGCTTGCCGTAAATTCGTGCGTTCAGCCAGGAACTTGCATCTGCCGAGAACCAGTTAAAGGCTAACAGATGTTTAATAGAGCCTAGTCCAAGTGCGTGGAAGTTTACATGATCCCCGAATCTTTCGAAGATAGCTTTAAAGGCTACTTCTCGCTTGTGCGGACTAACGGAGCGTAATGCACTGCCGCCAATAGCAATCACATCGTGTCCCTCATCTACAATTTCTTGCAGAGCTTTCATAGGACTCTGTATATGATATATGGGAATCGGTTTCTTACCGACTACCCGCTCCAAATAATCACTATTCTGTTTTGTGGTCACAGGATCCCCCGATCTTATCAAGAGTAAAATAGCGATGAATGATATCCGAATGACGAATGACAAAAGCTGCGTAATCATCGATGCAAGGTGTCTTGGATAAGCTCGATGTCATGAATGTTTTGAAGCGCCTGGTCAAAAACTGCGTATTGGCGAGCTTCTGGAGAAGCAAAAGGAAATCTATATCAGCATGGGAGTCGATTCGCCTTCCTCGTTATTGGGCATCATCCAATCGAGAATGACCAGATCCATCTTATGATGATAAAAGAGGTCGACCGCCTCTTCCCCGTCCCGGGCAAGAAAGACAGTAAACCCCTCTTTTTCGAAATAAGCTTTCAAAATATGAAGCATGTGCTGTTCGTCATCTGCTATTAACAGGTTCATATACGTCTCCTTTTAACCTCATCGTGAGTATATATGCCCATCAGTATAACAAAAGACGATCTTCCACAGCAATTACGCCGCCTTCACAGAAGGCGCATCCCCGCTTCACTTGGAATCATGTTCTTCCGTCTGTAGATGGAGAGAAGCAGGCCGACCGCAGCGAGGTCCATGATTTGGTTCATCCCGCTATAGGAGATGAATGGCGGTTCTAATGTAACTTTTGGAAAAACACCCAATCCCATTAACATAGGCCAGAGCAAGCGGAATCCAAAAACAACGATCAGTAACGAAGAGATGTGTTTAGCATAAATGTCTTGGTGGACCGCAGAAATGTTCCATATCCTCATGAGGAATAGAAGAATCAGCACTCCTGTCGCAATCCCGAACATCCACCCGAAACAATAGATCAGATAAGGAAACACGTTTTCATACAGGACATAAGGGATCTTCGGTGTAACTTCACCAAATCCTTGTCCAAACCAGCCCGCTGCCTGGATCGTCTCAGCGTTATTCCCCATGTACCACAATTCCTTGGCTGACGGATTCACGAACTCTCTCCACCTGAGCAGTAAATGATCCATGCGAGTGAAGAGAAAATGGATAACCCCGCAAGAGGCATCACAGAAATCAAGGCAAATTGTTTTCGGCTTCTGCTCGTTCTCCAAGTTAATACAAGAAACCCGACCGTATAAATGTACGTGTATATAATCGAGCTGCTTATGCTGTACAGAACTACTGGCAGAACCCCGCGATACAAGATGTTCAGTACCGTCTCCCACCGTCCCCACTGGCTGGCAGGCTTCATGCCTGCTAAGGCGATCAGAAGCGGCAGCAGCGAGAACGTGATGATATTGACGCCGATGAAACCTATATTGATATAAGGAGTTCTCATATCGTATAACTGCCCATATAACAGCGAGAAGGCTAATAGAAGGACGACGAAGAAAAACACAGGTGCCGAGTACTTTCTCAATTGCCGATAATCCAGAAAATAAAAAACGGTCATACATAGAACACCGATTCCGAGGTAGAGCAACTTTCTCTCTGCAAGGACGATGGAATACCTTTCGTCTCCGTAATACACACTCAACATGCCAACCAGCCCTATAATCAAAAGAAGCCCCAGCATCACCAGCAGCTTCCAATCCATCTGGGGCCGATGGGCCATGTGCAGGCTCTTGCCGATATCCTCCGGGACCCCCATCTGTTTTACCGCATCCTCCACGGCCGATTCTTCCGTATTCCCCTCCCGCATCAAAAACTCGACCCGATCTTCGATATGACTGAGCAGTTCCTCCCGAATCTCTATATGCATTTGTCTTGTGCGAACTTGTTTGCACACACGGTCCAAAAATTGCCGAACAATCTGATACTCCTCCATTTGCCGCATGCGGTTCCTCCTTGACAGAATATAATTCAGCATTAGCTTCCAGAAGTTTAATGACATCACGCCATAATAATCTTGCATATATAGGCAGGTTACATTAGCTAAATGATGAATACTTTTACAATAGTTAATTTAAAAAAGATAACTCTCCCTAAACTTCGAAAAGAGTTATCTAATCATGATGGGCTAAAACAGTAGAAGTTGTACGATAAACCTGTTCGATATAACATAAGTTGGCTACATCAGCATTGCAATTACGCCGCCCTCATAGGAGGCGCATCCCCGCTTCGCTTGGAATCATGTTCTTCCGTCTGTAGATGGAGAGAAGCATACCGACCGCAGCGAGGTCCAGCATGTTGTTTGTGCCGCCATAAGAGATGAATGGAAAATCCAGACTCACAAGGTACCACGCCAAGTCCCATAATGATCGGCATGAGCAGGCGCAGGCCCAACACGACAATGACATAGGTCACGATATTTTTCCCGTAGGAATCGTGAAGTACATTAGATATGCTCCACATTCTGGCGAGGAACAAAAGTACGACCATCCCGACCACAATGCCAAACATCCAGCCGAAGCAATAGATCAGATAGGGATATATGGAGTCGCTATAAACGAACGGGATCCCCGGATTCGGCGTTGCAAAACCTTGACCAAACCAGTAAGCAGAAGAAACGGCATCGGCGATGGTCCGCATGAAATAGCCCCCGGCTCCTTCTCGATCTGCAACCCCTCCAGTCTCCACATGAGATAATTCCTTTTTGTAAACAGGACAACCGCCAATCCAGCAAACGGCAGCAGGGTCAATACTGCAAATTGTTTACTATTCTTTTGGTAGTCCAAGTCAGTACCAGGAACGCCAGCAAGTAGATGAACATATACACCATGGATCCACTCAGACTGTACAGCACGATAGGCAGCACACCCCGATACAGGATGTGAAATACCCCCTCCCATGGTCCCCATTGGCTAGCAGGCTTCATGCCTGCCGCAGCAAATAGGAGAAGGAAGACGGAAACCGTTCCCAGCATGGGAATCACAATAGGCCCGAAGTGAAGATATAGGTTTGCCCCATTCACATTTGTGCCGAAAAATTCCGTCATCGCCATGAGGCACAGCGTGATGAAAAATAAAAATCCTGAATATTTTTTAAGCTTTCTGTAATCCAGGAAATAGAGGGCGATGAGAAGGATGAATCCTATACTCAGAAACACGGCTTTTCTTGCGAATATATCTGTAACGTGTTCCGTACTAAGCATAGTCCACGCTCAGCGCGCCGAACAGTCCAATAATCGAGAGCAGGGCCAGCAGGACCAGCAGTTTCCAATCCATCTGAGGCCGATGGGCCAGATGCAGGCTCTTGCCGATATCCTCCGGGACCCCCATCTGTTTTACCGCATCCTCCACCGCAGGCCCTTCGGCATTCCCCTCCAGCATCAGCAGCTCCGTACGCTCCTCAATATGCCCGAGCAGCTCTTCGCGGATTTCCGGATGCATGGCTCTGGCACGCACCTGCCTGCACACGCGGCCCAGAAAATCTTGCACCACCTTGTATTCTTCGATCGGTCGCATGCTAACCACCCTCCCCGATCACGGTGTCTACCGCCGTGCGGAACCTGACCCATTCCTTGGTCTTCTCACGGAGCTGGTCCTTCCCAAGCTCGGTGTAGGTAATATTTACGCTTTCGGCCATCATGCTGACTCCAAGAGGATTCAAGCCACCCTTCCGCTTCAAGCGTGTGCAGAATCGGATATAACGTGCCTTCTTTCATCAGGAATACCCCGTCCGAGCTTTGCTCGATCTCCTTGATCAGCTCATAACCGTACATTTCCCGCTTGTTCAGCACGGTAAGCAATAAAATGACGGTGCTGCCCTTAAGCAGCTCTTTGTTAATGCTCATTCTCTTATCACTCCAATACCTAGATAATCTATGTATCGTAAATCTATGTATACGAGTATAAAATAAGCTTCCCCATATTGCAACGGTAACTTCTCAAGTAATTAGATGCTCCATGTCCTTGTCGATCACAAATGATTCGTGCCTGCGCATCTGTGCCCCACGCTAAAAATAAAATCACAGCAGCTCCAGTAAAGACTCTCCTTACCGCACGCTGTATGACTCCACAGCGAATAGCCCGGAAGCTTCAGCTGTCCGGCTATTCCAACAGTTTTCCATCAATTATTCAAACAGCTATTCCATCCATTAATTAAACAGCTATTCATTTCTTCCTATCCAAACGGCCACGGAACCTCAACAGGCCGTAGTTTCGAGTATGGGAAACGACCATTTGGCCTTCCTCGCTGTTCGTAAAACCGTAAAAGATCGCTACGCAGTAATCCGCACGCTTTTTGTGTACCTTCCTTATCGGGACCGCACCACATTTGTTACATGCTGGGCAAAATCCTCCGCATAACGCCGCAGCTCTTCATCCGTCAGCTGCATGGCATTATGGACGGTAAATACCGACAAGTACGCCGCGCCTACCAGACTGGCCGTCACTTCATACGGCCGTGTCAGCTCCTCCACCGTATAACGGTTGTATCCCCCGCTGCCATACGCTTCTTCGGCTCCATAGGTCGTCACGGCCACGCCCCACTCTTTCCAACGAAGCTTGTCGCCGCCCGGACCATACGCCCATCCGAAAGTCAGCACCTGGTCGAACCAATGCTTCAGAAGGGGCGGTGAGCTGTACCACCAGAAGGGAAATTGAAACACGATTCGGTCATGCCGAAGCAGCAATTGCTGCTCTGCCGCGATATCGATGCATCCATCCGGATACTGTTGATACAGGTCATGCACCGTCACATTTTCCATAGATCTCACCGTCTCGGTTAGTTCCCGATTGATCCGTGATCCCGTTTGCAGACTCGGATGTGCAACGATTACCAGTGTTCTCATGTAGGATCCCCACCCTTTTCTAGGTCTAGTGTTATGTATACAAAAGGTATCAATCCCGACCGACGCCCGAATATGAGAAATGTCACAGGTAGCGTTATCCGTCTGTGATACTGTAGCAAGGAACATTGCGGGCGAAAATAAAGTACGCCAAGGGAGGAGAACGAGAACGTGGCCCTTGTTATTCAAAATGTCAAACTGGCTCATCGCATCCATCGACTAACCGTTCAAGGCAGCTATTCGGCACGAATGGGGCAGTTCTTCATGCTTCGATGCTGGGATACGTATCCCGTATTGTCACGCCCGATCAGCGTTCATAACCTGACGGAGGACTCCGTTTCCTTCTTGTATCGCGTGCATGGAACAGGCACATGGCTGCTATCGGCGCTTCAAGCGGGTGACAAGATTCAGCTGGAGGGACCTTTCGGGCAAGGATTTCCTGAGCCCCAAGGCCGGACGGCACTGGTAGGAGGCGGCATTGGCGTTGCCCCACTGCTGCTGGCAGCTAAGGAAATACCTGATGCCAGCGTATATCTGGGATACACCAGCATCCCTTTCGGAGTCACCGGATTCCACGAGATCAGCCGCAATGTCACCGTCAAATCCGGAGGCACCATTGTTGATGCAGTGGACCCAAGCCGCTATGACACGATATTCGCATGCGGACCGGTTGGCATGATGCACAGTCTGGCCCAAAAACGGAGAGTACTAACGCAAAGCTTCACGTCTCCATCGAGAAGCGAATGGGCTGCGGCATCGGGGCATGCAACAGCTGCACGTTAACCTCCGCTGGCGCAAGCCGCAAAGTATGCACCGATGGTCCTGTCTTCCCGGCGAAGGAGGTGAATTGGAATGATCTCCATCGATTGTGAACTGGCAGGCGTGCCGCTGTCGAATCCGATACTGGCGGCATCAGGCACCTTCGGATTCGGCAAACCGTATGCGGATCTGTATCCGCTTCGCAAGCTCGGAGGCATCGTTTCCAAGGGACTGACCTTGAATCCTCGCCCCGGCAATACAGGTACGCGGCTCTATGAAACGCCATCCGGCATCATGAACAGCATTGGCCTTGAGAATCCGGGGATCCGGGCTTTTCTGGATTCGGAATTATCCGAAATGGCCTCGCATGGGACCGCGGTCATCGTCAATCTTGGCGGCGGTACCTTACGTGAATATACGGAGGGCGCCGAGCTGCTTACGGAAGCCAGCCTCAAGCTACAGGCAGCAGGCAAGCGTGCCATCGATATGATCGAGCTTAACATCTCCTGCCCCAACATCAAGGAAGGCGGACTTGCCTTCGGCGTTGAGAACGAACAGGCACAAGAGGTGGTCCGGGCTGTCCGCAGAGCTACTGCGCTGCCTCTGCTCGTCAAGCTCTCTCCCGGAGCACGGGATTTGAAGGAAATGGCACGAATGTGCGAAGCCGAAGGCGCTGACGGGCTTTCCCTTATCAATACGATTCAAGCGATGGCGATTGATATCCGGGAACGGCGAAGCGTATTTGACAGGGCTTATGCCGGATTATCGGGGTAAGCGATTAAACCGATTGCACTTCGCATGGTTCATCAGGTAGCCCGATCCGTATCCATCCCCTCGTTGGGATCGGCGGAATCAGCTGTGCCGAGGACATCCTCGAATTCATCATGGCAGGTGCGGCAGCCGTGCAGATCGGCACCTTCAACTTCATCAACCTGCGAGTAAGCGATACCCTGGCTGAAGAGCTGATTCAGCTGATGGATCGTGAAGGGATCCCTTCGCTGGATGATATTCGAGGCATCATCTAGTCTAATAGCCCTCATCTGGAGTCATTCAAGTGGTCCCACACCCGGAGCATCATTGCTATTTGTGATTTTTTCACCGATAACTATTCTTTTTAAGAATAAAATGAACTCAAGAACAACATTTGTGAAGTAATTCACAAAATTATAGGAGGAAACCAGAATGAAAAGGACACTCTCTCTATCCCTCTCCATTATGTTAATGTTTGCGCTGCTCGTTGGCTGCGGGGGCAACGGAGACCAAGAGCCTGCCACCACGGACAAACCAGAGAGCCAAAACACGGATAATGGCGGAACTACGGAGCAATAAGACAAGAAGGAACAGCCCTGCAAGACGGCTTGTATTACGCTGAAGGCGAGTTTGCCGAAGATTCCGGCTGGAAGGAGCTCGTAGCCATTCAAGTCGAAGACGGAAAAATCGTCAGCGCCAACTGGAACGGACTTCACAAGGACGGCGGCTTGGACAAAAGACTTTTTCCGAGAAGGGTTTCTATGGCATGAAGGAAAAGGCGGCGCTCAAGCGGAATGGCATGAGCAGGCAGCCAAAATGGAGGAATACCTCGTGGCTCAGCAGTCTGTCGATGGCTTGACCTTGAACGATGAAGGCCGCACGGATGCCGTTTCCGGGGTATCCATCCACGTCAACGGATTTACCGAACTGGCAGCAAAAGCCCTCGCGGCAGGACCTGTCGAAGCAGGACCATACAAAGACGGCAGCTACCATGCGGAAGCGGCTGACTTCGATGCCAACTCCGGCTGGAAGGAAACCGTTGACGTAACTGTCATCAATGGCAAGATCGCAGCCGTTAGCTGGAATGGTATTCACAAAGACGGCGGTACCGACAAAGTGACCCGTTCCAAATCCGGGGAGTACGGCATGAAGAAAGGCGGCGCTCAGTCTGAATGGCATGAGCAGGCTTATCAAGCCGAGCAGTACTTGATCGAAAAACAAGATCCGCAAGCAATCGTTACGTCCGAAGACGGCAAAACCGATGCCATTTCCGGTGTATCCATCCACGTCAACGGATTCGTAGAACTGGCAGCCAAAGCACTCGAAGGCGCTAAATAAGCAGCAAGAGCGATAGAAACAAGACAACTATTCCTTGAGGGGAGATTCGCATGAAACAGATTATCGTGCTGGGCGGCGGATATGGCGGCATACTCACGGCCAAGAAGCTGGCTAAACGACTGCGTAAACAGAAGGATTTGCGGATAACACTCATCGACCGCAAGCCGTATCATACACTGCTGACCGAACTGCATGAAGTAGCCGCTAACCGGGTAGAGGAAGATTCCATTAAGGTGGATCTCAAAAAGTGTTTGCCGGATTCCGTAACGTGGATGTCGTGCTTGATGAGATCGGCGATATCGATTTTGACAACCAGAGACTCCGCGGTGAGAAACAAACCTATAACTACGACTATCTCGTCATCGGAACAGGCAGCAAGCCGACCTTCTTCGGCATACCGGGCGCGGATCAACACGCCTTTACCCTGTGGTCCTATGATGATGCGGTTCGCTTGAAGGAACACACTCTGAACATGTTCCGCAAAGCGGTACTTGAGCGCGACCCGCAGGTTCGCAAAGAAATGCTGACCTTCGTTGTGGTCGGCGGCGGATTTACGGCGTTGAGATGATCGGTGAGCTGGCTGAATTTACTAAAGAACTCTGCAAGGAGTTCCATGTCGAGCCAAGCGAGGTAACTCTTCATGTTGCCGATATGGTCGACAAGATCCTCCCGATCCTGCCCGAGCCGCTAATACGCAAAGCCGAAAAACGGCTGCGCAAAATGGACGTCAACATCATTACAGGCTCCAAGATTACAGAGGTTAAGGCGGACGGCGTTACCGTCGGCGGCAGCGACATTAAATCCCGTACGGTGATCTGGACCGCAGGAGTCGAAGGCTCGGACGTGGTTGGCAGCATGGATGTTGAGCAAAAAGGCCGCAAGCGGATTTTGACCAACGACAAGCTGCAAATCCCTGCCCATCCTAACGTGTACGTTGTAGGCGACAATATATTCTACATTCCTGAGGGCGCAGCTGCACCTGTCCCACAGATGGTAGAAAACGCGGAGCTGGCAGCCCCGGTCATCGCATTTAACATCGTGGCCGAGCTGTTGAACAAACCGATGAAGTCCTACAAACCGACGTTCCACGGCACGATGGTCTGTATCGGCAGCCGTTACGGGGTAGCCAATGTGGGGTTCCAGGCCACATGTTCAAGCTCAGCGGCTTCCTGGCTATGGCAGTCAAGCATCTGATCAACATGGTGTATTTGTTCCAGGTGTGCGGCTTCAACAAGGTATACCATTACCTGCTGCATGAGTTCTTCCATGTCCGGAACAACCGCAGCTTCCTGGGGGACATTTTGCGAAACGTTCGCCGAATTTCTGGCTCGTTCCGCTGCGGATTTTTGCCGGATGGATGTGGCTCTCCCAAGGCTGGGATAAGATTCACAAAATTATCGACGATCCGGATAAAGTGTTTCTGATTCCGGCCAAAGCAGCCGACGGCGTAAGCGCAGCCTCTGCTGCAGGCGCTGACGCCGCCGGAGCCGGAGCGGCAGATGCGGTGTCCGCCGCCTCCGCTTACACGGCTGAAGCGGTCTCGGCACTGCTTAGGTGCCGGATTTCATAAAATCGATGGTGGACTGGTCGATGGACCTCATGTTCTATACGGCGACGGCGGTTATACTTCGCTTGCTTATGTGTTTCAGACCTCGATGGTACTGGCTGAGCTGATCGTTGGCATCCTGCTGATTGTCGGTTTGTTCACGGCTCCTGCAGCCATAGCCAGTGTTGCTATGGGCGCCATGGTCTGGGTATCGGGCATGGCACCTAACGAAATGCTGTGGTACCTCGCAGCAGGGATCGCCTTGATCGGCGGATCGGGCAGCACGTTGGGTCTGGACTATTACGTGTACCCTTGGCTCAAAAAGGTATGGAAACGAATACCGCTGGTAAGGCGATGGTACGTGTACACGGACTAATCCCTTTCACTGTTATGAGAATAACCGTCACCATGCACGGCTGATTCATCTCATAAGCCGCTTCTGCGTCGGTATTTGGAACCCCATGATCAGACCTCAGAGCCGCGCATGTGTCCAGAGCGTAAGTTGCGTTCCCTTGTCGTTGCGATGCCGCCGCGGATTCTGCCCTGGTCCCCGGCGGTAACGGACGATTAAATGAACGTCCTGCGCTCTCTAATCAACACGAGCCTTCCGGAAGGAGTCAATCAACGATGGATATGAAGCTTTTACAAGATACAATCGACATGCTTCGGTCGCATATCGATTCCGGAACGGATATCGATTGGACAGATATGGATAACAGGTAGGTGAGGGACATTGCCGATATGCTTGACGCTTATGAACTGGCCCATTCCCGCAAAATGACGGTACTGGCATGCTGCATCCTGATTCAATCCGCGCTCAGCAAGCACGGCAAGCTGCAAACACAGGATAACGAGAGATTGACGAGGATGCTGCTCGACGGCGATTATTTGACCGGACTCATGTACCGGATTGCCGTCAAACGGAAGGAGTGGAAGCTGCTGTCCCGGCTCCTGCCTTTTCACAAACGCATGCAGCTGACCCTGCTGAAGAAGAATGCATCACCTGAAGTCCTGCTGAGCGAGCTGAAACGTGAAATCCGCAGCTACCTGGAACAACGGAGCGCATAAGGAGCCCTTAAGGGAAAAAGGAGCGATTATTCAGATGAATATTCATAAACAAATAGGAGTGGATCTCGCTTCCTTCGACCGCCTGCTCCGGGAGGTGGTCATTTCAGACCGTGACCTCTCCCCTCCATCCGTTGTGCTGGAGAGCGTCGTGAATCTCATCAACTCCGGTGGCAAGCGGCTGCGGCCGCTGATGGTCATGCTCGGCAGCCGTTTCGGGGTAAGCGGGCATGAGTCCGCCGTCATGAAAACCGCCGTGCTGCTTGAATATCTACACATGGCTTCACTGGTGCATGATGACATCATCGATCAATCCGATATGCGGCGCGGCATGCCAACCCTGCATGAAACAACGGATGTTCAGACGGCCGTGCACATTGGCAACTACATGATCGCCCGTGCGATCGAGTGGGCTGCTGGCCATCCGGGCGAGGAATCAGACGGGGCCAGCGAAGCTGTCTCCGAGGAGGATGCTTACCGTTTGGCAGAGCTTGCCGCTCTCGTGACGGAGCTCTGTATGGGGAGTACGACCAGCTGCATCACCGCTTTAACTATGATCTGACGATGGAGCAGTACTTGGAGAAGACACGCTGCAAAACCGCCCTGCTCATGGCTCACTGCCTGAAAGCGGGCGCTGAGGCGGCCAAAGCAGATGCCAGAACCGCTGAATTGCTCTTTCAATTCGGCGAAGCGCTGGGGATGGCGTTTCAGATCCAGGATGACCTGCTCGATTTCACGCAGTCCAAGGAGACCATCGGCAAACCCGCAGGCGCCGATCTGCGTAACGGCAACATTACGCTGCCCGTGATCTATGCCCTGAACGAACCTGCCCTTGCAGCGAAGATCAGGCAGCTCGGCCCAGGCTCAGCGGATGCTGACATGGATGAAGTGATACTCCGCATCGCGGGAAGCAGCGCAACCGAGCAGAGCGAAGAACTTGCACGCTCCTACGCGGAGCAAGTTCAGCTCATGATCGGTGAATTGGCCGATCATCCGGCCCGGTGTGATTTACAGGCTTTGCTCCATTATTTTCTGCCCTAAAGACATGAACTCATATATTCCAACTTGAACAGGGATCGTCCAATACGGGCGCATCCCTGTTCGGTATGAAAGGATGTTCAAGCACATGAATCACAAACAAATATGGAGGTGGAGAGCAGCGCTGATCACCTTCCTGATCCTGCTTGTCGCCGGAGGTTTCATGCTGTTCAAGTCCTCTCCCCTTGCCGATGGGGCTGCAGGCGACACACAGGTGAAATCCATTGCTGTTTTTGCTCTTAAGGGCTGCGGCAGCTGTTCCATAGCACTGGATGCCATGGAACAGCTGGAAGCAGAAACCCCTGCCTACCGCTTCCAGTACTTCAGCATTTCGGAGGATACGGAAGCCGTTAACCTACGGGATCATCCAGCATCCCACCATCCTGTTTCTGAACGCTCAGGACGAGGAAGTCGGCAGATTGACGGCAGATATTTCGAGCGAACGGATTATGCGCGAGCTGGAGACCCTCGCCGAAGACCCGGAGCGCGTGAGCCCGGCTCAAAGCACGATTATATCCGCCGTTCCCAGCACCATGCCCAGCGTAACTCTCCATGCCTATGACCCGCACAGCGGTTTATTCACGCCCGTGTCCCAGTATGTTCAGGCGGATACCGCTGTCCGTTATGCCAAGGTCAGTGCCATGACGATGCTGACCCAGCTTGGGGATCTGCTTCCACCTGAACTTGAGAGCGCCATTCCAGCAGGCGTAACCTTCGTGGAGATCCGAACCGAGAATGGGACAACCGTGGTTGAATTATCCACCTCCTTCCGTGATTTTGCCGCCTCGGAGGAAGGACAACGGGCAGAGCAGGCTATCGCTTTGACACTGCATACGTTCGAAGGTGTACATGGCGTTCAAGTGGTAAGCGGTTCGTATCGGGGAGCGTGCTGCAGGCGGAGGATCTGGTCGGCCGATCGGACGGAAAAAGCGACTATCTGCTGAACCCGGCTTCGCCCCTTCCCCATATAACCAGTGTAAAGGAATACAATACGGCGATTCTTCACGCCAGCCACTTAGCCTTTATGCCCTGCTTCTGCGGGTGCGGTGATGCTTACCACAGCAGCAATCTCAATTGCTATTATGCCAGGGGAGACGATGGTTACTCACGCCAACCACCCACGCAAAATTCTGCCAAACCTGCCTCGACATCACGAATATGTATCTGGACGGCAGGCAGCAGGGCCTTGACCTGAAGGACATCCGGCAGTCCGTTGATCAGGCCTATCAGGGGATCGAACCGACGGACACCCCTTTGCCGTTAGATTAATAGGGAGCACAGGGCTGCAAGATGATCTCACCAAAATAATCGTTCAGTCTTCCAATTCATACGTATTATTACCATTTTATAACTTTACGCCTAATATGAATCTAGTCTATGATTTGACTGGGTAAATCATCCATGGATCGTATACATCGGGCAGTGAAAATCGACGGATTCAGAAGAGGGGACTTATTGAAGAGTGCGCAAAAATACCTGAGTTTTATGACAGTAGCCTTACTATTTCTCTTGTTTGCCCATGAAGAGATCAGGGCTTCAAGCCAGAAAATGAATTTGACTATTTCTAACGGAGTAACCTATTACGGGGAATTGAAGAATAACAAGCCCCACGGGAAAGGCACCATGAGATGGGGACCCTACAAAGTGTACAGCGGGGATTGGTACAATGGTCAAAGATCCGGCTTTGGCAAGTACATATCGGATAGAGTCTCTGATCATACGATCATCGTCTATGAAGGTGAATGGAAAAACGATCGTCCGAATGGAAGCGGGATTCGCAAAGAAAGCAACCCCGAACTAGAATTCTATAGCATCTCAAAGGGTCTGTTTCAAGATGATGTCTTTACATCAGGTCATTCCATTGTGCAATCGATCGGCGAGATTTGGTTTGAATATCAAAATGGGAACACCTACTTGGAATTTTCCGTAATGGATAACGAGGATGCTGCTGTAATGCATTCCGAACTGACAGACGGTACCATTGAAATTCTGAAATATTACAAAAGAATAAAGTCAACGCCTGATTTCAGAGGATTCGAATATGCAAGGAGCGTAGAGGATTTCGGCAGTTCCTCCAGCGAAGGGATATACAGGCCCGGTGATTATGATCTGATGGAAATCTATACGGGGTCCATCAATATTACGCTGGCGGGAAGTACTATAGAGCAGAGAATTATAAGAGCGGGAAACTGCTTTCAGCCAAAGACATACTGGAGAAGGGACAGTTCGATGGGAGCCTCCAAAAGAAAATCAAAGATCATAAACATGTCTTGCTACCCTATCTGAGCGAATTCTCAACACTATTGAAGGAGATTGAAAATGTCCCGGAGTCAACAGGCTGTCGCAATACCTCCACAAGCATATGCGGTTCCTTTCCGATTAAATTCGAGTAACCAACCGCAGTCCCTTAGGGACTGCGGTTATCTCCATGTTCATGACATACCTACAGCAGTGCAGCAGCGGCCACAGGCAGCAGGAACGCCCCAACAAACAGCGTGTCTGCCCGTTTCCATACGAAGGCCCTGAATCGGCTTCTCGGCGCCCCCAGACGGTATCCTCTCGCTTCCATGGAATCGGCTAGCCCGATAGCGCGGCGGAATGCGCCTGTCGTTACAGGCACCAGCAGGGCAATGATCAGCCGCGCCTTCTCTCTCAGCGGCCGGGACGACAGGTCGAGTCCCCGGGATAGCTGCGCCTTCCACATCCGTTCCGCCTCCTCGAAGATAGTCGGAATGAACCGAAGCGCAATGCCAAGCATCAGTACCAGGCGATCAGTCGGCAGACCGATACAGGTCAGCGGCTTCAGCAAGCTGCCGAGCCCCTGGGCCAGCTGCTCCGGTTGTGTCGTAAAGGTCAGCACCGCAGCCAGCATGATGAAGAGCGCCATCCGCGATGCGGATACGATGCCTTTTTCCAGTCCGCCCGCATACACCTTGAACGCACCCGCATCCAGCAGCTTGCTGCCCCCTGCATCATACAAAAGATGAAATACCAGAATGAACAACATCAGGAACATAAGCGGCTTCATGGCTCGTATGAAGTAGCGGTACGGAATTCCGGTACCTCGGATCACCGCGAGAGTAAACAGCAGCAGCGCGAGTGCACCCATGTACCCGTCCACCATAAACACGGCCACCATAAACAGCGGCATGGCCGCCATCTTAGCACGGGGATCCAGCCGATGGACCCAGGAATCGCCTTCCATGTATCGCCCCAGAATGATTTTTCGTTTCATGACTGCCCCTCCCTTCGCTTATGCCTATGATTGTGATTCGAGAAGCCCCGCATACCAGGCCGCCAGGGCTGCTGCATCCGGCAGCATCTCCGGTGTCTCTATTCCCAGCTGCGCTGCAAGAGTACCTGCTATCCGTACCGAAGACGGAGCCATCAGACCCGCCTCCTCCAGTACCTCCTGCTTGTGCACCAGTTCCCGGGCCGTGCCTTGAAAAATAACCCGTCCGCCCTTGATTACCACGAAATCATCCGCATAGGATACAAGCTCCTCCAACCTGTGAGTAACAACGATCACCGTCTTCCCCTCCGCCTTGGTCAACCCATGCAGCCGCTGCATCAGATCCTCGCGGCTCGCAGGATCAAGGGATGCCGTAGGCTCATCCAGGGCCAGGATATCAGGATCAGCCGCCAATACAGCCGCCACGGCCGCCTTCCGCATCTGCCCGGAGCTTAACTTGAAGGGACTCTGTGCCAGCAGTGCCTCATCCAGCCCGACGAAGAAGGCTGCCCGGCGGACCGCTTCGGCGGCTTCCGCTTCACTCCATCCGAAATTAAGCGGCCCGAACAGCAAATCCTTCTCCACCGTATCCTCAAACAGCTGCTGCTCCGGATATTGAAACACCAGCCCCACTCTTTGCCGAAGCTTGGGAGGGATCTTCCTGCTGTCGCCTGATTCAAGGTTGAAATCCAGAATGCGAACCAGCCCCTCATCTGCCCGCATCAATCCGTTCATATGCTGAAGCATCGTGGATTTTCCCGAACCCGGTGCGCCGAGGACAGCAATCATTCGTCCTTCTTCCAGCTCCAGATTCAGCCCGTCCAGTCCAAGAATCGGGGTCATCCCCGGTCCCGGTAGCGGTAAGATACCTCTTCGAATGATATAACCATAACGCCTCCTGCACCTCCTTCTCCCTGACAAGCTCACCGATATCGATCCCACGCTCTTTCAGCTCCCTGCACAGCTGAAGAGCAAATGGAGCCTTCAGCCTGCACCGCTGGAGCAGGTCCTCTCGCAGAAGCAGCTCCCTCGGACTGCCGTCTGCTGTGACCATTCCGCCATCCAATACGATCAAGGTCGGCTTCAGCCATCTCCTCCACATCATGGGTGATGGAGATCAGGGTATACCTACCATCTGCATGCATCGCTCTCATGGAATCCAGCAACTCGTTCTTGGACTTCTCATCCAGCATGGAAGCCGCCTCGTCCAGGACCAGTATGGAAGGCTCCATGGCCAGTACAGCAGCAATGGCGGACCGCTGCTTCTGTCCGCCGGACAGGGTTGCCGGATGGCGTTTTAACAGATGGACGATATCCAGCCGTTCCGCATAGGTCTGAATTCGATGCTGCATCTCTTCCCGGCTCAGACACAGATTTTCCAGGCCGAACGCGATATCGTCCTCCACGGTCAGGCCGACAAATTGATCGTCGGGATTGGCGAATACCATGCCGATATGGCGCCGAATGTCGCCCAGCATACGGCCGCTTTGCTCCAGACCATCGATGAGAATGCGCCCTCGGCTCATGAGAAGCAGGCCGTTTAACAGCCGGATGAGCGTGGACTTCCCGGCCCCGTTCCTTCCGGCGATACAAACCCACTGCCCATGTGGAATAGCCAGCGAGACGTCCTTGAGCACATTCGTGCAGCCTTGTCCGTAGTACACATGCTCCAACAGGACGGCATGCTTTGATTTATCGATTGTGCCCATGCCCTTCGCCCCCTCCTTAGCTTTCCGCATGAAACATGCCAAACGGATCAATCCGTCTCAGGGATTCAATCAGATGTTTAGCAGCCCATCCGACAAAAATCCCCGTTACCACCCCTGCCCCGAGCAGGAACGGCAGGTAAAAGTATATTTTCGTTGTACCCAGTACGAGCGAGGCTGCCGTCAATTGGCCGATATTATGAGCTACACCTCCCGCGATGCTCACGCCGGTCAGACTGAAATTGCTTCCGCCGAGCCGGAGCATGACATACATCACCAGGAAACTGCCCAGAGCCCCAAACATGCTGAACATAAATGTCGAGAAACTTCCCAGTATAAAGGCGGTCAACAAGGTTTTTAGAACAATGAGCCACAGGGCATCCTTCCCCCAAGGCAGACCAGACAAGTCAGTACGAGAATATTGCCAAGTCCCAGCTTGGCACCGGGTATCGTAACCGCGAACGGAATCAATGCTTCAACGATGCCAAGCACCACCGATAATGAAGCACAAATGGAGATCACGATCAGTTTGCGCAGCGCATAGGGATCAGGAGACAACGGCATCGGGCTCACTTCCTTCAGCTTGATCTCCGGTTACTTCCACAAACACGCGATTGGGCAAGCAGACAATGGTGTCATGGACATCATGGACGTGACCGAAGCCAACGCAGAGCTGGTCCGGACAATCCGACTCAACCATCTCGATTCCCTCGCGCGATATTCTCAGAAGGTTATGCCCCCGCTCTGTGCGGATTTCTATATCCTGCGGTTCCTCCGTAAGTGCCACAGTATCATAATGCTTGCCGTTCACCTCGATCATGGCATAGGTTCCTTTCGCCGTTCCGTCTTCTCCCATAAACCTGGACAATCCAAACCAGGCGACAACGGCTATCAGTACGAGCGCTATTCCAATATCTCCGCGTTTCATCAGCATCTCTCCACTCCGCTTTGCTTATCTTCATTATCAGGCCAACACCAAGTGCCAGAAATGATTTTTCTCACATTCAGCACGATAAGGGTCTGATACGCTGGAATCATCAGAATCGAAGAGGAGGAGGCCCTGCCATGTACCGCACGTTTTTTCCTTCGGCAGTAAACTGGTCATGTCCGCCATCCTGTTAATAGGTTTGATAGGATGTGCATCCACAACGGATCGGAAGGAAGCAGCCGTAAGCACTGCACCGGCTACCGAACGTTATTTTATATTCGACACGATTGTAAGCCTGCGTGTTTATGACGAACGGATGACATCCCAGCATTTCGATGAGGTGCGCGGACTGCTGGAGCAAATCGACCAACGAATGAACCGGCTGCTTGCAGGCAGCGAGATTGATCAGGTCAATCAGGCAGCGGGTGCTTCTGCTGTAAGCGTCTCAGAGGAAACCTTCAAGGTTGTTCAGACAGCCGTTGATTACGCAGCAGCTTCTGGCGGGCATTTCGACCCGACCATCGGACCGATCGTCGATCTATGGGGAATAGGCAGCGAGCATGCGGCCGTGCCAGAGGATCGTAAATTGACTGCGGCAATGCAGAAAATTGACTACAAGAATGTGACCTTGGATCCGTCCTCACACGCCATCATGCTGAAGAAAAAAGGCATGTCGCTTGATCTCGGCGCAATCGCCAAGGGCTATGCCGCCGATGTGATCGCGGATTATTTGCAGCAGCAGGATTTCAAATCCGCCATTATCGATCTGGGGGCAATGTCCTCGCGATGGGTGCAAAACCGAACGGTTCCCCTGGAATATCGGTATTCAGGACCCCGGGGAACAACGCGGGCAGCACCTGGGCACCCTTGAGGTCGTGAATAAAACCATTGTCACCTCCGGTGTATATGAACGGTTCTTCGAATCTGAGGGAAACGTGTATCACCATATTCTGAGCCCCTTCACCTACTATCCGGTTGATAATGACCTGCTCAGTGTAACGATTGTGACCGAGACGTCCATGGACGCGGACGCCATGTCAACTTCCGTCTTCTCGCTCGGTCTTGCGGAAGGACGGCGGTTCATTGAGAGCCGGGACGATGCTGAGGCTATTTTTGTCACCAAGGACCATCAAATCTATCTCACCTCAGGCCTTACCGAAACATTCAATCGGACCAACGACGATTATCAGCTTGCCGAATAAGCTTACGGAAGGAGAAGATCGTATGAAACAGAATAGGGGCACCAGGTCCGATTCAAGGGATGGAGGGTTGTTTCCCGCGGGCACTTCCCTCGTCTACTCACCGCCGCATCTCGCTTTAATCCGAGAGATTGCGGAGCCTGTCCGATTGTTGGTAAGCGATTATTTATATCAGGAGAACGATCCTGCTGACCAGCTGTATTTTGTTCATCGGGGAAGCTTGAAAGTGTCCAAGCTGCTTGAAGGAGGACTGTCAGCGACATTGTCCCTTCATATCCCCGGCGATCTGTTCGGTGAACCCGACCCGTTCGGGCGAGCCGTCCATCAATTCGAAGCCAAGGCGCTGGAGGATAGCGAGGTTGGGGTAGTACCGCAGACGGAGCTGGATAAAATCATCCGCACCAACGGCGACTTTGCCCTGGAATTCATGGGCTGGATGGCGCTTATGCACCGCACGACACAGAGCAAATTGCGTGATCTGCTGCTGCATGGTAAATCCGGCGCATTATGCTCTCTGCTGCTCCGTCTGTACAATATGTACGGCACGAATGGAGCAGGCAAGGACAGCAGAGCCATAATCAGCAAGCGGATAACGAATCTGGAAATGGCGGAGATGATCGGTTCAACCCGTGAAAGCGTCAATCGCATATTGAACGAGCTCAAGGAACTGGGCGTAATTTCAACCGAACGGGGACGCATTGTTCTGAATGATCCCGAGTATTTGCGAAATATTTGCCACTGCGAGGAATGCCCCAAGGAAATATGCCGAATGTAACAGAATATCCTGAATGCCAGATTGGCAGCGATACCACCAACAAATGGCGCTTCCTCGTGAAGCTGCGGTTTGTTGTCATTGTCATGATAGCGGAATGAAATTTCCACATGAAAACAACGCTAATTAGTGATGTATTCTGACTCTTCCCTCGCACGCTATGATAGAGTGGGTCCACAACAGCAGCTAGCAGATCTGAAACTGCCCTGTGTATTTCTGATAGCGTTTCCAATTCAATTATGCATAGAAATGAGGTTTTGCCCCATGACGTATCCATTTCAAAATCCGGACCTTCCGCTGGAAGAGAGGGTGAATAGGATCAACCTGAACTGCATAGCAAGAATTCATCAGATGTGCTTATTTCCCGGCTCAATCACCAGATTATTTTGGAAGTATAAGACTTCTAATCATTCGCATGGTTATGAAAGATAAAAGCCGTCATCAATAGCCTGCCTATGAGCGCCAGATACAATCTGGCGGTCTTTTTAGTTTTTGCACTAGGAAGGTTTACATATTTACAAAATACAAAAACACATTAGATTTCTTCCATCAGTATTTTATTAAAAATAACCCGTTGGAATTGATCATCAGCGGGTTTTCAAAATTCAATTTTTTAACATATAGATCAACCGATTTGACATACCAGGAAGATGACCGTCATTTGCTAAAACAGTCTTACATAAAATAAGACCCACCCACGCATTCACGTGACAGTAGGTCTTATTTCGAGTTTAGAGGAATTTCATCTATTAGTTCCGACCCCGTATTCTTAACGTTTCCTACTGCAGCAGAAACGGGGTAGGAACGCATTTAAGCTGCAGGGAAAGGAGATAACTGTTCTTGCCCTTACCCTTATGCTGCAGAATATTAAAAGCGACATAGATTAGTCCTGGTGTTCGATCCATTTTTAGGATTTGATAAAAATCTGGCCATCGTTGCATCAAAGTCTGGTTTACGTAGTTATATCACACGCCACAAATTCTCTGTCCAGAGTCGTTCCTTTACCAGTTGCTCTGGCGGCTGCTTGAGTAATTTGCTGGTATCGGATAACTCACATCATTTTGATGCCGTGTATATAATAACTTGCTCCTCTATATCTAAGATTCCCCTAATACCATCTATTTTCAATTCGGCAATGTGATCCTTTGCAGGTTCATTTAAAATAAGTCCGTGTTAAGAAAGAGGAACTGCCTCAATAATACGTGTGGGGAAGTTCTGAATTTGTTGCTCTAGGATGCCAAGCGTCGTATTCGTCACTGGAGAAAATTGCACTCCCTTTTTATTCAATATGAGGTTGTACAAATATAGAATTTATCAAATGTCGATGAGTCACCTCATACATATTACAAGTAAGATGTTAAAAGCGTGGAGGTGAGAAAAGTCTGAAAAAATCAAAGCAATCCGGCGCACATGGCCGAATATCAGGCTGATTCAGAAAAAATCAAACTTAATCGTAGGTTGATTCGGAATTTGAAGCGTGCGTTGTATCAAAACCGAAGGCATGCAGTTTTTAAAAGAAATAGGGATAAAGCAATAAGAAAAAGGAGGTTTTCAAATAAAAGAAAACAATGCAATCTTGTTCGCAATAAAAATACATTAGAGGACCAATCGGTTTTCCTGGAGCCATCGGAGCAACGGGACCTACAGGTATAAGCGGTCAGCAGGAGGGAATAGGTTCAACTGGGGCACAAGGTACTAGAGGTGCGACAGGTGCGACAGGCATTGGACTCAGCGGGATTGTTCTCTTTGATCCTGCTACAAGTGGACTGTATTCCCAAGGACAAGTGGTCACTTATAACGGAAGCACCTATATTGCAAACGTTTCTTCACCTAAAGGGATACCATCAGAATCGCCAGATTATTCCTTGATTGCAGAAGCAGGTGTCGGACTCAATGGAGTAATTCCATTTGATCCTGCATTAAGTAATAGTTATCCAGCGGACCAGGTGATTACCTTTAATGGAAGTACTTATTTGACGAATGTTGCCGATCCCGAAGGTTTACCCGGAATGTCTCCAGATTATATGCTACTCGCAGCAAGAGGAGATACGGGCATAACCGGGGCCACTGGTGCAACCGGGGTCACTGGAGTAACCGGAGCCACAGGCGCAATGGCGCGACTGGCGTTACCGGAGCCGCGGGCGTTACCGGAGCTACGGGTAAAACCGGGCCTACAGGTGCAACGGGAGCTACGGGCACAATTGGGGCCACGGGCGTAACGGGAGCTACGGGCACAACCGGAGCCACAGGTGCTACTGGAGCGACTGGCGTTACCGGGGCCACGGGCGTTACCGGAGCCACGGGCGTTACCGGAGCCACTGGCGTTACCGGAGCCACGGGCGTTACCGGAGCTACGGGCACAACCGCGCCACGGGCGTTACCGGAGCCACGGGCATAACCGGAGCCACGGGCATAACCGGAGCCACGGGCGTTACGGGAGCTACGGGCATATCGGGAGCCACAGGTGCTACTGGAGCCACGGGCGTTACCGGAGCCACAGGCGCAACCGGCGCGACTGGCGTTACGGCGCCACGGGCATAAGCGCCACGGGCATAACCGGAGCCACGGGCGTTACCGGAGTCACGGGCGTAACCGGAGCCACGGGTGCAACTGGAGTCACGGGCGTAACGGGAGCTACGGGCGTTACGGGAGCCACGGGCGTTACCGGAGTCACAGGTGCAACTGGAGTGACTGGCGTAACTGGAGCTACGGGCATATCGGGAGCCACAGGTGCAACTGGAGCGACTGGCGTTACCGGGGCCACGGGCGTTACCGGAGCCACGGGCGTTACCGGAGTCACAGGTGCAACTGGAGTGACTGGCGTAACTGGAGCTACGGGCATATCGGGAGCCACAGGTGCAACTGGAGCTACGGGCATATCGGGAGCCACAGGTGCAACTGGAGCGACTGGCGTAGCTTACGCCACAGGTGCTACTGGAGCCACAGGCGTAACGGGAGCTACGGGCACATCCGGAGCCACGGGCGTTACCGGAGCCACGGGCGTTACGGGAGCCACGGGCGATACGGGAGCCACGGGCGTTACCGGAGCCACGGGCGTTACCGGAGCCACGGGCGTTACCGGAGCCACGGGCGTTACCGGAGTCACGGGCGTTACGGGAGCTACGGGCGTAACGGGAGCCACGGGCGTTACCGGAGTCACAGGTGCAACTGGAGTGACTGGCGTAACCGGGGCCACGGGCATAACCGGAGCCACGGGCGTTACCGGAGCTACGGGCACAACGCCACGGGTACAACCGGAGCCACGGGCATAACCGGCGCCACGGGCGCAACCGGGGCTACGGGCACAATCGGGGCCACGGGCGTTACCGGAGCCACTGGTGCAACGGGAGCGACTGGCGTTACCGGAGTCACAGGTGCAACCGGCGCCACGGGCGTAACGGGAGCTACGGGCGTAACGGGAGCCACGGGCGTTACCGGAGTCACGGGCGTTACCGGGGCTACTGGCGTTACGGGAGCTACGGGCGTAACGGGAGCCACGGGCGTTACCGGAGTCACAGGTGCAACTGGAGTGACTGGCGTAACTGGAGCTACGGGCATATCGGGAGCCACAGGTGCAACTGGAGCGACTGGCGTAGCCGGGGCCACAGGTGCTACTGGAGCCACTGGCGTAACGGGAGCTACGGGCACATCCGGAGCCACGGGCGTTACCGGAGCCACGGGCGTTACGGGAGCCACGGGCGTTACCGGAGCCACGGGCGTTACCGGAGTCACGGGCGTAACGGGAGCTACGGGCGTAACGGGAGCCACGGGCGTTACCGGAGTCACAGGTGCAACTGGAGTGACTGGCGTAACTGGAGCTACGGGCATATCGGGAGCTACAGGTGCAACTGGAGCGACTGGCGTTACCGGGGCCACGGGCGTTACCGGGGCTACTGGCGTTACCGGAGCCACGGGCGTTACCGGAGCTACGGGCACAATACGCCACGGGCATAACCGGAGCCACGGGCATAACCGGAGCCACGGGCATAACCGGAGCCACGGGCGTTACCGGAGCCACGGGTGCAACTGGAGTCACGGGCGTAACGGGAGCGACTGGCGTAACCGGGGCCACGGGCGTTACCGGAGCCACGGGCGTTACCGGAGCTACGGGCACAACCGGAGCCACGGGCATAACCGGCGCCACGGGCGCAACCGGGGCTACGGGCACAATCGGGGCCACGGGCGTTACCGGAGCCACTGGTGCAACGGGAGCGACTGGCGTTACCGGAGTCACAGGTGCAACCGGCGCCACGGGCGTAACGGGAGCTACGGGCACAACCGGCGCCACGGGCGTTACCGGAGCCACTGGTGCAACGGGAGCCACGGGCGTTACCGGAGCCACTGGTGCAACTGGAGTCACTGGCGTAACGGGAGCCACGGGCGTTACCGGGGCTACTGGCGTAACTGGAGCCACGGGCGTTACCGGAGTGACTGGCGTAACTGGAGCCACGGGCATATCGGGAGCCACTGGTGCAACTGGAGCGACTGGCGTTAAGCGCCACGGGCGTTACGGGAGCTACGGGCACAACCGGAGCCACGGGCGTTACAGGAGCCACAGGTGCTACTGGAACCACGGGCGTTACGGGAGCTACGGGCGTTACCGGAGTGACTGGCGTTACCGGAGCCACGGGCGTTACCGGAGCCACGGGTGCAACTGGAGCCACGGGCATAACCGGCACCACGGGCGTTATGGGAGCCACGGGCGTTACCGGGGTCACTGGTGCAACGGGAGCTACAGGCGTAACGGGAGCCACAGGCGTAACGGGAGCCACAGGTGCAACGGGAGCGACTGGCGTTACCGGAGCCACAGGTGCTACTGGAGCCACGGGTGTTACGGGAGCTACTGGCATATCGGGAGCCACAGGTGCAACGGGAGCGACTGGCGTAACAGGAGCCACGGGCGTAACCGGGGCTACTGGCGTAACGGGAGCCACTGGCGTTACCGGAGTGACTGGCGTTACCGGAGCCACGGGCGTTACGGGAGCCACGGGCGTTACCGGAGCCACGGGCGTTACGGGAGCCACGGGCGTTACCGGGGTCACTGGTGCATCGGGAGCTACAGGCGTAACGGGAGCCACAGGTGCAACGGGAGTGACTGGCGTCACTGGAGCTACTGGCGTCACTGGAGCTACTGGCGTAACGGGAGCCACGGGCGTAGCCGGAGCCACAGGTGCTACTGGAGCGACTGGCGTTACCGGGGCTACTGGCGTAACTGGAGCCACGGGCGTAACCGGAGTCACAGGTGCAACGGCGCCACGGGCGTTACCGGGGTCACTGGTGCAACTGGAGTGACTGGCGTAACTGGAGCTACGGGCACAATAGGCGCCACGGGCATAACCGGAGCTACGGGCACAATACGCCACGGGCATAACCGGAGCTACGGGCACAATGGCGCCACGGGCACAACCGGAGCCACGGGCATAACCGGAGCCACGGGCATAACCGGAGCCACGGGCGTAGCCGGAGCCACTGGCGCAATGGCGCCACGGGCATAACCGGAGCCACGGGCACAATGGCGCCACTGGTGCAACTGGAGCCACGGGCGTAGCCGGAGCCACAGGTGCTACTGGAGCCACGGGCGTAACGGGAGCTACGGGCATATCGGGAGCCACAGGTGCTACTGGAGCGACTGGCGTTACCGGGGCCACGGGCGTTACCGGAGTTACCGGGGTCACTGGTGCAACGGGAGCTACGGGCACAATCGGGGCCACTGGTGCAACGGGAGCTACAGGCGTAACGGGAGCCACAGGTGCTACTGGAGCCACGGGCGTTACGGGAGCTACGGGCATATCGGGAGCCACTGGTGCAACGGGAGCGACTGGCGTTACCGGAGCCACGGGCGTTACGGGAGCCACGGGCGTTACCGGGGTCACTGGTGCAACGGGAGCTACAGGCGTAACGGGGGCTACGGGCACAATCGGGGCCACTGGCGTAACCGGAGCCACGGGCATAACCGGAGCCACGGGCATAACCGGAGCCACGGGCATAACCGGAGCCACGGGCGTAGCCGGAGCCACAGGTGCTACTGGAGCCACGGGCGTAACGGGAGCTACGGGCATATCGGGAGCCACAGGTGCTACTGGAGCGACTGGCGTTACCGGGGCCACGGGCGTTACCGGGGCCACGGGCGTTACCGGGGCCACGGGCGTTACCGGAGCCACGGGCGTTACCGGGGTCACTGGTGCAACGGGAGCGACTGGCGTTACCGGAGCTACGGGCACAATGGCGCCACGGGCGTTACCGGGGCGACTGGCGTAACCGGAGCCACAGGTGCAACGGGAGCTACAGGAGTATTCCAGCAATTTCAAGTATCCGTGAATACTCCTAACACCTCTGGGAGCTCTGCAATTTTGCTAACTGCAGCACCGACAACGCTTAAAACAATTACCGTTACGTCCATTCCTGCAGGGAGCAGGGTATGGTTAACAGGAATAGTTGGTTGGGAGGCGACTGCAGGAACCTCTTCTATTCAGTTACAGATTCTTCGTGGAGCAACTGTTATCTTCAGTACGAATGCCCATGCTGCAGCCAATAGTGCGTTTGCAACAACAAACGTTAACCACGTAGATACAACACCAGGGACTGGAAATGTCACGTATTCATTAATTGCTGTAATGTTAGTGGGAACCTATACGGCAGTAGGCGGAATAACTTTTACAGGCTCTTTAATCAATCCTTAACAAAGTGAACAAGGAGATTGTTTTGGGCATTGAGTGATGGTTTATAAAATTGCTTGTGAAACAGCTTACGCTTCAGCGGTAACAGCAGCAGTGGCAACAGCTCTGCAAGAGATGAATGCAATTATAGATGCAAAGACAGATGTTAACCATTTTGAGTTTAATCGTTTTATCGTTCAAGAAGGTCGTCTGACAGAAGCATTCCGCTTCGAAACTCAGCCTGGCGGTACTGCCATCATGAAGTCCTGGGAAGTAAATCAGCAAGCTTTAATTCGGGCGGTGCATGCAGCCAATCCGAATACGGTAGTCGTCATCGTCGGCGGGTACCCGTTTGCCGTGAACTGGGAGCAGGAGCATGTGCCGTCCATCGTCTTTACGTCCCATGTAGGTCAGGAGCTGGGGTATGCGGTCGCCGACGTGCTGTACGGGGATTACAATCCGGGTGGACGCTTGAATATGACGTGGTACCAATCCAGCGAGCAGCTTCCGGATATAATGGATTACGACATCATCAAAGGAAAACGGACCTATCAATATTTCGAGGGGAATGTGTTGTACCCGTTCGGTCACAGTCTCAGCTACTCCCACTTCAGCTATAGCGGCCTGGCGTTAAGCCAATCGAACATCCGGGCCGATGGCCAAGTGACCGTCACGCTGGTTGTGAAGAATGAAGGTCATCTGCCCGGCGATGAGGTCGTTCAGCTGTACGTAAAGGCTGATTCCTCTCGTGTCATCCGACCTCTCAAAACCCTGAAAGGCTTCCGCCGCATTCACCTCCAGCCAAACGCTTCGGAAACGGTAAGCTTTGAGCTTAAAGCGGGGGACCTGGCCTTCTGGGATGTCACCCGTGATCGCTACTGTGTGGAGAGCGGCAGCTACACCCTCATGGTCGGACCGTCCTCCGGTCAAGTAGCTGAGACGGCCGTTCTTCAAATCGCAGGTGAAACCATTCCACCACGTTCCCTGCTGGAGCCCGTTCGAGCCGTGAATTATGATGACTATCAAAATGTCTTCATAGACGAATGCCGTGAAGGCGGCGAAAGCATACGTATGGCTGGTGATTCGGGATGGATCGCTTTCCATGACGTGAGCTTCGATGAAGCCTTCACCGCATTTGAGGCCAGGGTGAGCGGACACATCAAGGGCGGCGAAGTCATCGTAAGAACAGGCAGCCCCGACGGTCCCGAGGCCGGGAGCTGCAGGGTCCCTCCTACCGGAGGACGCCAAGCCTGGACAACCGTCAAGGCTCCTCTGACAGGATTAGCGGGAAGGCACAACGTATTTCTTGCCTTCATAGGCGAGGTACAGATCAGTTGGTTCCGTATAACATAGACTGTAAAAAATGGTAGCGGTAATTCACCCAGCATGCATATAACCAGTCCTGCTAACATGACATAGTTATCGGCTGATATCTAAAGAACATCTGATCCTCTTTTTTATAAGGGGGCAGGTGTTCTTTTTGTTAGAATGAAATAATTCTGTATCCATAGAAGCAATTCAAAAAATATGAACCCTTTGCAACGGTCATTTGTTTATATAACATAACGCGAAGAAAGGAGTGCCTTGGATTGACGGAACGCGAGTTATTCGATGCTTATAACAAGGACGTGTACCGCACCTGCTACTACATGCTGCGGAACGCACAGGATGCGGAAGATCTCTGCCACGACGTGTTTGTCACCGTATTTCGTCAGGAATGGAGAAACGTTGAGCATACACGCGCCTGGATCATGCGTATCACGATGAACCACTGCCTGAATTTACTTAGAAGGAATCAGACACAGCGGGAAAAACAAAGCCAGGTTCAATGGCTTCACGAGCAGACCACCGCATCGGTTAAATCCGTAGACACCATCGTATTGGAAAAAGCGGCAACAGCCGAATGGGAGAAACTGCTGAATCAGCTTCCGGACAAGCTGATGGCCGTCATTACGCTCCGCTACATCGGCGAGCTGTCGATGACGGAAATCGCCGAAACCCTGAAGATTCCTGTAGGAACAGTTAAATCAAGGCTTCACAAAGCACTGAAAATCATGCGTAAAAACTCGAACAAAATCACAGCATTTGGTTGAAGGGAGAGAAACAATATGGAACGCATTGAGAACAATCTGAAAGAACAAATGAAGGCAGAGAAGACCACGCCCTACCCGGATTTTGACCGGATGTGGAGCAGTATTCAACAGGATGAGCTGCGGGTCGCAGCCCGTGATGCGGCTGCACTTCGCCCTCGAAAGCGAAAGCAAATCGCCATTGTGGCAGGGATATCCGTTGCATTGATGGCTACGCTTATATGCAGCCCTGTCCTACGATTGGTCCAGCCTGCTCTCCTACCGAGCAGGTATCACAAACGCCCTGGAGCAGGGCCTTGGTCAGACGATTGAGCAATCCGTTACGAAGGATGGCGTAACCTTAACCGTGCACACGGCGTTTATCGATGACAACCGGACTTTCCTGCTCTACAGTCTGGATCCCGGATCATCACGGATGGGAGTGCAAGCAGGGTTTGATCATATCGGGATGAAGGATCACATGGGCAACCCCATTGAAGGTAATTATTCCCACCAGTGGAATGAGGAGCTTGGTGTATTCCAGGGTTATTTTGAGACCGATTGGGTTGCGGATGGGAAGACGGCTGACGTTGAATTTTCACTGGATAATATCCGCTTTACGGGTGACGGGATGCATTCCATCAGCTTCGACCCGAACAACCCCAATACGCAGGAGTTCCAGGTTCAGAAGGACGGTATTGGCAGTATGACCCTGCAGTCTTTCGATCAATCCGGTGGAAATATGCTCCTGAAATCAGCCATTACGTTCACGGATCCTGAGATGAGGCACCGAAGCTGGGTGCGGATTCAAGCCCTTAATGACAAGAACGAGCCTATTAAGGAAGCCGAGACCCCTGTCTTCGGGACACCTGGTGCTTCTGGAGAATACTTGAGTCAACAAATATTCAAGTCGGACTCCATACGTGCTCAGGGTGTCCAGTTCCAACTGGCTTACGACCGCACGCTAGGAACCGCTGAAGGCAAATGGAGCTTGAATTTGGCCCTGTCCAAAAACAATTAGAAAACGGATCATTTAAGGAGACTCTGAATATCCCGCTGGATCAGGTGCCTGGCGGAACGAAGATTCATGAAATGATTGTCACGCCAACGCAAGTGCGATTGATCCTGACCCACAAAGAGAAGTACACCCGCGTTCCTTATATGGATTATCAGCTGGATGTTGGCGGGACACTACTCAACGGAGGTATATGGTATAAGTCCGGTTCATCCAACCAAACGGAGTTGCGGTTTGAAATGACCGGACTGGATGCAGCCTCTCTTACTAAACAACCTGTGTCCTTGATCGCCAAGCACCGTGTCGACGAATTTGCTTACGACAAGAATCCGATCAAACTGACCTAAGCATCTCAGCGGAACATCAAAGCTTGACCACCACTATCGCGGGGTATCCGATCACATGGACCTACTACATGAAGGAGAATCATCTCTATGTGGAATCCTTGAGCTCCGATCCGGCGTTTGGCGGTATCAATCAAACCTATTATTTGGATGGTAAAGACCGGAGCTATGGGATGCTTACCATGATCGGGATGCTTGGCAATGAGAGCAATAAACATATGGACGTGTATGAGAATTTCGATCAGACTGAGCTCGATATTTACATTTCGAACTACACAACCCACAATCGAACCGACGCGCTGCGCGTTCCACTTAAGGCTGGGCAATAACCTATATAGCACACGTTATCGATGAGAAAATAACAAGACAAAGAAACCCGCTTAGATGGACTTGAGCCGTGCCCCGCAGCGAAAGGCGCTTCTGTGAAGAAGTGCTTTGCCCCGGGGGCTCGTTCTTGACTCCAAAGGGGTTTCTTTTTTCTTATAATCCACGTCACAATCCTGCCCGGTGAACTGTCATATGGTTGAACATCAAATTTTATACCGTAAAGGGGAACTGAACATGGAACTGCGAATGAATTACCGAACGGCCAATCCCGATGCCTTCAAGACGCTGCTAGCCCTTGAACAAGCCGTGCAAAAGAACGGGCTGGATCACAAACTGTACGAGATCATTAAACTCCGCGCATCCCAGATCAACGGCTGCTCCTTCTGTGCAGATATGCATTCCAAGGATCTGCTAGCCATGGGTGAGAGCGTGGATCGGCTGCTTCTGCTGCCGATGTGGCGAGAGGTTCCGATTTACTCCGAAGCGGAGCGTGCGGTCATCGAATTGACGGAATATGTGACCAAGCTGTCTGAGGCAGGGGTTCCCGCCGAGGTGTACGAACGTGTGCGGAAGCATTTTGACGAGAAGCAATACGTCGATTTAATTATGGCGATCACAACGATTAATGCCTGGAACCGGATCGGCGTTGCTACGGGCCTGTTCCCGGGCTGTTTTGATTAAACAGCCGCAATTTGTCGGGATTGACCACCAGAAAAATCTGGCGGATCCGGGATAGGTCGGGCTCCCAATCGACTGTAAGCACCATGGAAACCCTGCCATTCCGTCTCAGCAGCAAACCGGGCTCTCCGTTGACGGAAACGGGTTCAAACCCCTCCCGGAATGAGCCCTTGGCGTACAATCCTTCGAAAAAGCACATACCCGTTTCACACCCAATATCGGATTGAGGGCTGCCCGAGTCTTGCCACCTCCATCCGAGAGCAGGGTAACCTCTTCTTTCAGCAATGAAAGCAGCGGCTTAAATTGGCCCATATCGGACGCTCGCAGGAACGCTTCAACGAAGCGTTCCTGCATTTCTGTCCGGGGTCCAGCGCCGCTGGATCCTCGCGGGCAGGCCCCATCTTCTGCCGCGCCCGGCTGAAGGTCTTGCGGCAGCTTACCTCCGTCTTTCCCAGCATTTCCGCTATGTCCTCATATTCGAGGCCCAGCGTTTCCTTGGCGATATAAATGGCTCGCTCCAGCGGCGTTAATCGCTGTAGCAGCACAAGGTACGCATACCCAATATTCTCGCGGCGTTCCGCAGGATCGGCACGTGTCAGCATATCATAGTCAGGCATCGGCTCCGGCAGCCAGGGACCTGTATACGTTTCGCGCTGCCGTCTGGAGGATTTCAGCAGATTGATACAGCGGTTGGTTGTCATTTTTGCCAAATAGGCCTTCTCGTTCACAATATCTCCCCGGTCCAGCCCCATAAAATGTGAAAAACATCCTGCACGATGTCCTCCGCATCCGCTGCATTTCCCAGCATCCGGTAAGCAAGGCCAAACATCATCGGCTTGTACTGCGCATAGATCTGATCCAATAACATAAGGCACACCTTCTCACTCTGTATATTATGGCATGAACACCAATACTAACATGACAGATGAACGCCACGATCTGTGACATCTTGACGTTCTTCATCGGAGTAGTTTGGCTCACATGTGGATGCAAACCTTATCTGTAATTATCCGCCGCGATCGAGTGAACTCGAGATGATCTGCGAATAATTTCGCAGTCAGTCCCCTCTTTTTGCATACAGCGTCACCTTTTCTATATAGTATACGAATACTTAAACCCTACTCTATCCGTATTCCCTGATCCATGATAGGGGCCAGTTTGTCAGAGAGTTTCAAGGTCAGTGGAGGCGAGAGACCATTATCCAATATGTACATTGTGACAACCATCGATAAATCTATCGACATTTGGGTAATTTTTAAATAACATATGTGATGACTCATCACAGCGTACAGGTTTATGAGCTTAGAAAGTAGGTTAGATATGAAAAACTCCACCCCCTTACGCCGCGTTGAACTCGGATATTTCCTGCTGATTGCTCTTGCCATGGTCCAGCAACTGATGATTTACTGGAACATTTACGTAAACCAAACGTTTACTTTCACGGAATTCATGTTCAGCATTGGCACCCTTGCCGCCCTGTTGATCGGTTTTTTCTTCCGGTAGGGGTTTCGACGGTTACGGTCTTTGTGTTTCTTGTCACTTATTTTGTATGGCTATCCACCTTGGCACCCGTCAATGCACTCACGCTGTCCTGGATTCTGCTCCTGCCCGCCAATACCGCTGTTGCGATCCTCATCAAGCTGGCCCTTGTCCGAAGCCGGAGGTTTATTAAACGTCTGGAGCAATTAAGAAAAACCAACCCGGATATCGATATTGACACTTCCCTGGGAAGTAAAGATGCATTCGAGGACACACTAATGAAACAAGCCAATTTGGCCAATCGGTATTCGGATCAATACGGATTTTGCATCGTGATGTTCAAACTCGATTTTCTCCCCTTAACCAGGGAATCCGTCGGCTCACACCGCTTTGCCAAACTGATTATGGAGTTATCCCGCACCATTCAGAAGCAGATTCGCTACGAGGACTATAAATTCTCCATTGGTGAAGGGCGTTTTATCATCCTGTGCCCCCTCACCAAGCCAGAGTACCTCAAAAGCTTGATGGAACGCATCAAAATCGCCATGATGAACGTGCCCTTCCGCGATAAAAAGGAATGTCGCTTAAGCTGGTGGTTCGCGCTTATGGCCTCGTATTCCAGAAGGAACAATTCAGCAGGTACGAAAACATCGATGACATTATCTCCGCATTAGAACGAAATACGGAAACCGACCTGATCGGGGAGTATATTTAACCCGTGTACAACATGATTATAAGGAGGCCTACGATCCGATGGCGTACACCAGCTGGTTTATCCCTCTATGCATCGGGGTCAGTATTGTTTTCTTCATTTCCATCCTTCTTCTTACGGTGGCGACCTTAAGCTTCCGGTCAAAAATCAAACGAAAGTACGATCGGGGAGGTTCAGTGACTGACTTTTTGCTGGTCATCTCGATCATCAGTATATGGGTTGCCGTTCTGGAATCCATCATTATTATGGTAAGCGCGATTCTGTTCATCCATAAACAAAGCCGTCAGAAGCTGGTCAACCCCAGCAATCTGGAGGATTTCCCAACCGTAACGGTTATGGTGCCCGCGCATAACGAGGAGCTGGTCATCAAGCAACGGTCGAGCACATTCTGCAGATGAATTACCCTCATCACAAAATGCAGCTGATTGTCATTGCCGACAATTGCAAAGATCATACGGCCGAGCGCTTACGCGCATTAAAAGCCAATGAGCGCTACCGGGACCGCAACTTTATCATCTTAGAGAGAACCGGAACCGCGGCAAGTCGGGGGCCTTGAACGATGCGCTCAAGCAGGCCACAGGCGAATGGATCTGTGTCTATGATGCGGATGCCGCGCCTGAGAAGAATGCGCTGCTGTTCCTGACGCAGAAGGCGATGGAGGAGCCTGAACGCTATGGTGCGGTCTTCGGACGCAACAAAGCCCGAAATCGCGGACAGAATTTTCTGTCCCGCTGCATCAATCTGGAGCTGGTTACCATTCAGCGCGTGCACCATAGGTCTATGGCAGCTTTTTAAGCTGGGTACCATTCCAGGCACGAACTTTATCGTGAAGACTGGGCTGATCCGGGAAATCGGCGGATGGGACGAACATGCGATTACAGAGGATACCGCTATATCGTTCGAGATTCTGACACGAGGACAGCTGATTGCGCTGGCTCCGCAAGCTGAGGCTTATCAGCAGGAGCCCGAGGATCTGAAGGTCTACATGAAGCAGCGCGAACGCTGGGCCAAAGGAAACTACAGCGTGGTTACCGATAATATTCATCACCTGTTTGACCGGACAAGCTGGCGGATCAAGCTGCACGTGCTGTATTACGCGGCCAGCTACTTCTGGTTCATGATTGCCCTCATCATCTCGGATATCATCTTCGTCGCAAACATCGTGTACCAGATCATCGCGCTGTTTAACCCGGCTGTGGTCTCTCCCTTCCGGTTTGAGGGGACGTGTACATGTACCTGATCATTGCATGGGCGTTAATGTATTATATCTACGTCCTCCAGATCAACCTGGCGCTCGCCACGGACATTGGTCAGAGCAACACACGCAACTTCATTCTATCCTGCGTATCGTATTTCACCTACGCCCAGCTGTTTCTGGTTATATCCATCAAAGCCTTTGTCTCCATGATGAGGGACAAGATCACGGGCAGAGAGTCCAAATGGTATAAAACCGAGCGGTTTGGATGATTAGGCGTATGCTGATCATGAAGAAGAGCGAGTTAGTGGGGCATTCCCTCCTGACTCGCTCTTTTTTCGTGCATTTTAACTCCGTATTAGACATGTTTATTCTTCAACAGGCAGGTGGAATTCCAGTTCAGGTATATATGTTTTTATGCTCTGAACTATACACATAAGGTCTGACCGTGATGGATTTCGGTTTGGTTGGGAACGGTTCGTACATGAACGTGAATGTAAGATGGCTGCCGGAGCCGCTGCCCATGGCACCAAGGGATTTGGCTATTTCCCCTTCTCGTTCATCACCTCATAATCAATATTTATGAAATCTTCCACTTTATATTGATCAGGAACAGATTCAATGAACTCCTTAAGATCCTGGCCTGGCTTACCCGTGATGCTAACTATCATTTGCATTGTGGCAGGGGTAATTTTAAAGCTGCTGATCTCCATATGGATATTGTCATGTATCTTAGGCTCCTCCGATTTAAGGACCGCACGATCTGCAGCGCTATTTTTGACCGGAATGCTGAATCTAAACGGCTCCGATACGCTGATGTCTCGAATAACGACCTCTAATGTGAACTCGTCGGGCAGTCCCTCTGGCGACAAGGTCACGATATCCGAATTCGGCGCGCCATCCCCTACTCCTGTAATGCTGTAACCGTAATTCCCCAGTTCCTCCCCATCCACGTAAAATCGGACCCCATTCACGTCCCCGCGCTGACTGGCCTTACTGCCTAATTGACCAAACGATTCATTCTTGCCATCGATGGTCTGCCGGGTCAATACCATTGAAATACGACTTCCGTCATACATCAATTCTGATATGCTCATCGTAATCCCATCATGGGCAACACTCTGTTGAACTTCCGTTATCATGCCCTGTCGGCTAGCTGTTTTTAACCCTTCATCCCCGTCATTCAGAAAAATGCTACCTAAAACCGGTATGTTTTTAGAGCTTCGGCCATGACCGGGGAGATGAAACCCGATCCGATAATCAGTAACCCCGACGCCGCCACAGCCACCAACAAACCAGTCCAATATCGCTTTTTCGAACAGGAGGACTATTCTCAATAATCCGATAAGTATGGTCTAAACGCGTACGGATCGTATCCGGTAACTGCTGAACTTCCCCTGCTTCATCCTTCGCCTGTTCAAGTTCGTGATTAAGGTCATGGTTCATACGTTAACCTCCCCTTCTTTATGATTGGTAAGCCATTCTGATAATGTAACCCGAGCCCGGTGGAGACGCGTCTTAACAGCACCTTCGTTCAAATCGAGCATTTCCGCAATTTGTCGTAAAGGTAAATCCCGAAAATAATGCAGGATAATGATGGTGCGAGACACCTCCTCCAGGGAGCGATTTATAAGCTTTCAATATGGCTTCCTGCATGGCATCTGCACAATCCTCATCGTGTCGGAGAATGGCCTTCGCTATGCTGTACATTTGCAATTCTAACGGTTTAATCAGATTAATAAATGCCTCATGATTTCCATTCTTGGCGAGTTTAATCTCTGAATCTTGCTCCAATTCCAAAGCATAACCTCCCTTCAGAGCATCTTCGTTAACCAGATTTATGTTGGATGATTTCAATGATTAGATGTCCGGGGCTTTCAAAGGTTACACCCATGCTGTATGTATTATATCGGAGCCACACCAAAAACTCCCGCAAGTTCAGTGAACCTGCGGGAGCTGTTATCTTAGGATATAAAAGTCTTTAAGGGGCTAAAAGTACGCAATAACACTTCGGATTGATAACTCACAGCCAGTAGTCCTTCTTTCAAAAACCAGCTGCCACAGTTCAATTATCTTTTAACTGCTTCTGCTTATCACGAAGCTTCTCGGGCGTTACATCGTTTCCGGCGGGATCCACGATGCTTAATCCCGAGAAGGTGCTGAGTACTTGTCCGCGAATTTCAAGCAAATATTCTTGGCGCAGGACCTGCTGCTCGTCTTTTTCCGCTGACGTGAGTGTGCCTTCCCGCTGTTTTTGGGCCAATTGATTAATCCGGGTTAAGCTTTGAATCATGAATATCGCCTCTTTTCCGTTGAATTCATTTCGTATTTTATCTTAATATAAAGATATAATATTTTAAGGCATTTGTCAATACTTTCCCCTTTCCCACTCCCACTTCATAGTCGCCCGATTCCTTGATCGACAGCGCTGTGCTGGCTCAAACTTTATATTTCGGGTTTATTCATTTGCCATTCGTGGTTAATGTTAGTAGTGAAAACTTGGTTTTCGCAGCATACTAACAAACAGGTCCTTTATCCCTTAGGAAAAATTACTTATTCCTTTCTGATGAACTTGCAATATAATAGAAGAACTTAACTCTAAACTACTGGGGGACCGTCTATGAAGTCTACGCAAAACATCCCGGCAACGGGGAAAAACGACCGTTTTTCTTCAGCTGGTTTTATTCTGGCCGCGATCGGGAGCTCTGTCGGTCTCGGTAACATGTGGAAGTTCCCTATATTACGGGCGAAAATGGCGGGGCAGCTTTCTTCCTGCTCTTCATCATCTGTCTCATCGTCGTTGGTTTGCCTGTTCTGCTGGCAGAGCTCGCCATCGGACGAGCCGGACGGGGAAGTGCAGCCACTTCCTTCGTGAAAGCCGCGGTCCCAAAGCTTTCGGGCGTCTGGGACTGCTCCAGGTTATTGCTCCGTTTCTCATTCTGACTTTCTACGTTATCGTGGCTGGCTGGACGCTTCATTACGCAGTGATGTCCTTTAGCGGCAGCCTGTACAGCAATACGGACTTCGGTGGTCAGTTCAGCTCATTTACGGAGGGCTACATGCCGATTGTATGGCAGGTGGTTGCTATTGCAATCACAGCATGGGTCGTGGCAAAAGGCATCTCCGGAGGCATTGAGAAATTCAACAAGGTGCTGATCCCTGGCCTGATCATTCTGCTGGTTGTGTTGATGATTCGGGCGGTGACCTTGCCGGGAGCCGGGGAAGGCGTGTCCTTCTTCCTGAATCCTGACTTCTCGAAGCTGAGTCCGGAAGCGGCACTGGTCGCGTTAGGACATGCCTTCTTCTCGCTATCGCTGGGTATGGGGATTCTGCTGACGTATGGAGCTTACGTGGATAAGCGGCAATCGCTAGGTCCGGCAACCCTTGCCATCGGTGCAGGTGACCTGATCTATGCGTTTATTGCGGGTCTCATTATTTTCCCGACTACCGCTTCCTTCGGTATCGAGCCGGATTCCGGACCTTCGCTTGTCTTTATTGCACTGGCTGCCTTCTCGGCCATGCCATTGGGTGCTTTTTTCGGAGGGTTATTCTTTGTCCTTCTAGCTATTGCCGCACTGACCTCCTCTGTATCCCTGCTGGAGGTGCCTACCTCTTACGTCATGGACCGCTGGGGTTGGGGACGGACCAAATCCGTCATGATCATCGGTGCGTTGGTTATGCTGGTTGGTCTTCCCTCCGCGCTATCATTCGGCATCTTACCAGGACTAACCAATATAGGCGGCAAAAGCTTCTTTGATTGGCTGGATTTCATCACAGCTAATATCCTGCTTCCTGTCGGGGGATTAATTACGACGATCTTCGCGGGTTATTTCTGGAAGAGGGCTGCCGATGCCGCTGGTCTGAAGGCTGGCTGGTTCCGGGTATGGCTGTTCATGCTCCGTTATATTGCGCCAGTGCTTGTACTTCTGGTGCTGCTCCATACAACGGGTCTTATCAAGTTTGAATAGGTTGACCACAAGGCAATCTCTTAGCCTCTTGCGGGCGAACGAGGTTGCCTTTTTTATTCCCTTGCCCCAGGTTTACGAATTGAGAGTGTTCTGAAAACGACATTATCGATATCAACTTGATGGGTATCAGAAAATTCCAGTAAAAAAGGTGGAGCGAGTCATGAATTTTGAGTATGTATTTGGTGTTGGATTAACCTTAATTCAGTACCTCCTGCTGTTCTTCTGGGCCTATTGGATGCTTATCAGTCTCTTTGGCTTTGGCAAACCGAAGAGACTGAAAGAACATGAGCCTGAGAAACGATTCCTTCTTTTGGTTCCAGCGCACAACGAAGAAGCGGTAATTGGACACCTGGTAGAGAATCTTCACAACATGGATTACCCGAGGGATCTCTATGAAGTGTGTGTTATTGCTGATGGATGCAAGGATAGAACAAGTGAAATCGCTAGAAAACTCGGTGCAACCGTTATTGAACATACATACCTGCCAGGAGAGCAAAAGGGAAAACCATATGGAATCAAATATGCGATTGAGCAGTATGGAGATCGGTTAATCCATGAGTTTGACGGTATCGCTTTCTTTGATGCTGACAACCTCGTTTCGTTAAACTATTTAAGGGAAATGAATAACCACTTGTTGAACGGGGATAAATTAATACAATGTTACCTGGATTCCAAGAATCCGAATGACAACTGGGTGACCATAGGCTACTCCGTAAGCTACATTTTCATGAACCGCTCCTGGCAGCTTGCCAAGTCCCGGTTAGGCTTAGGAAATGCCATCGGCGGAACGGGGTTCTGCGTAGATACGACCCTATTCCAAACGATCGGCTGGACTGCTCGTTCCTTAACGGAGGATCTTGAGTTTACGATGCAGTGCTTGCTTGAAGGCGTACCCGCTAGGTGGTGTCATTTTGCACGCGTGTACGATGAGAAGCCGGAGAGTTTCAGATCCTCCTGCATTCAACGTCTCCGTTGGGCAAGAGGGCACTGGGATGTCTGCTTCAAATACGCTCACAGATTAATGTGGCGATTCGTCACCAGACTGGACTTTAAAGCCTTTGATGGTTTGATGTACCTGATTAATCCTGGAAAAATTGTATTAAGTGCAACCACAAGTCTGCTTGTGTTCATATCTATGGCTACCGACTTATTAGATGCTCATCATTTGATTCCTTGGCAAGTATGGGTGATATGCTTGTTGTTCCAATTCATTTACGTAGGATACGCTCAGTTCCTCGATTCGAAGAATAAAGTCGGCATTTTCCGAAGCTATGTGTACCTGTACTTCTTCAATCTGACTTACGTACCGCTATTTCTTTGGTCACTCATCACCATGAAGAACGTCAACTGGAATCCAACAAAGCATACAAGAGCCCTTCAGTTGAGCGAGATTGAAGTGGATCAATAGCAATGTACATAGTGGATGAATATCACCAAAGCCGCAGGGAGCCTAGGCTCCCTGCGGCTTGCATTTCATCAGACCCATGACAAAGACTAGCAAACCAGGCTTTTAGCTCCAATACGCTAAGCGTGTGTTTCTCCTTTTAAGCTGCTGAAACTACTATATATTTCGGACATTCCGCCAGCAATCGCTATTTCCCGAGAAATAATGACAAGCGCTCAGACCAATCTAAATTTATTATAAAATTAATTTTCATATTGAATGATAACTTACTAACATTTCCAGGATGAAGTAAAGAAACTATCGCCAAAAAACCCGACACACTCTCAAATTGAAAGTCCATCGGGCTACCATTTACCATTATTCATCACCACTCGATTATTACAGCATCGCTTGCAGCCGGACGATCGCCTGTGCCCGATCCACCACTTCCAATTTGCTGTAGAGATTACTAATATAATTACGGGCAGTACCTTCGGCGATGTGCAGCATATCTGCGATTTCCCGGTTGTTCAGCCCCTGGACCATCAGTCTTGCCAATCCCTCTTCCCTTTCGGTCAATCGGATTCGATCCAGTAGGTTTCTCCGCATCACAGGATGGCCCTCCGTCATTTTGCTCATCCTTGCCGCCAATTTGGCTGCAACCGGAGCAGGAAGGATAAATTGGCCCGCGACCGTATCACGGATCGAGGCAATCATTTTATCTGCATCCATATCCTTCAACATATAACCGTTCGCTCCATGCGCCATTCCTTCTACAATGTAATCCGTCTCAATAAACGTAGTCAGAATGAGAATATAAATATCCGGATGGCTCTGCTTAATGTGCTTCAGGGCTTGAATGCCGTCCATGACGGGCATTTGAATATCGAGCAGCACGAGCCTGGGACGGAGTGTCTCCACCATTTCGCAAGCTTCTTCTCCGTTCTTGGCTGCACCGACCACCTCCATGTCATCTTCCAGATCCAGAATCGTCCGAAGGCCTTCCCGTGTTAACAGCTGGTCATCAGCAACTACAATCGTGATTTTTTCCATTCCTTTTCCCCAATCCATTGCATTTGGTAAGGCAAATCAATCCACAGCATACAACCCTGTCCAGGTCTGGAATCGACCGACAAGCTGCCTCCCAGTTGTTCAACACGTTCTCTCATCGCTTTCAGTCCAAAACCCATCACAATCATGCGAGCTCCAATGCCATAATCCTGAAGCCTGAACTCCAGCCTATCTCCCACAGGCATCAGGCTAAAATGAAATTCCTTGCTTCCCCCATGACGGATTCCGTTAGTCAAGCCCTCCTGCAGCGCATGATAGATCGTCTTCTTGTAAGCCGTGGATAGCCACTCGGGCAGATCGTGGATAGCCGCATGAATGATGACGCCCGTATTTCGCTCCGTGTCCCGGATCAGCTCGTGGAGCATGTTGGCAAGGTCTGCATACTTGTCCTCCTTCAACATGTGCACGGAGCCCCGTATTTCATTCAGGCTGTGCCGAACCAGATCCTGTGCCTCATTCAGCCGCTGAACACCGCCCTGCATGTCCTTATAGAGCAGCCTCTTTCCGGCTTCAATCTGCAGAATTGTCGACGTAAGCGTGTGCCCAACAATATCATGAATTTCTTGAGCAATGCGATTCCGCTCCTCATAGACAGAGGCCTCTGCCAATGCAGCGGATGTTTCCCGCATCGAGCGCTCCAGGCTTCGCGTTCTCTCCTCCACTTGCTGCTCCAGATTCTCCTTCAAATATTGGATTCCGGTATATAACTTAGCATTAGCAATCGAGATGGCGCATTGCGAGCCCAGCAGCTTCAGTACATCCAGCCGCTGTGGTGTAAATACGCTTCGTGACAGCTTGTTCTCCAAGTAGAGCACGCTGATCGACTTGCTGCTCTATATCAGATGAATAATGTAGCAGCACTTCCCTGCACTATGAAATCAAAAGATTCATCCCGTAATGGACAAAACGAATGGTGAAAACAGACCTCCTGTCAGAAGGTCTGTTTTCATGGCCTTGCATATTACTGCCAAGCATACCTTCCATTAGTTCCCCCATCTTCCGAAACAAACACCTCTTTCTATGTATTAATGATGTTTTTCATCGTTGTACCGAACACATATCATTTAATATAATGGAAGGGTCGTTCGACAAATAGTGAGTGCTGTCATCAAATTGTCATGTGACATTGATCCGTTTTTGGCGTGATGTAAGGTGTTTACCAAGTATTCGTGCCGCATCGTGCAGATTACTCAGGGTCAGGGAAGTGCTTTCGGGTTTCTTCTTCTCTTGAGGAGCTTCTTCCAGTTTGAATTTATGGATGTCAATTCCTAGCTGAATACAAACGTCTTCTATTTTCAGATTAATAGTCATACATCACCCCAATGTACTCGCTATGACCTTACTTGTTATCCATCGATTGAAATCATGTTTCGTATCCAAAGCTAGGCGCCTTATGTCTCCTAAATATAATGCAAGGTCCGGTGACACCAATAGTGTGCGTTGTCATCAATATTGTCATATGACATCCACCTCGATTTGGTTAATAAGGAAATAAATGCAATAAAAGAACACTGATTATATTGCTCTTTTATTTATTTTCCACGTCATATTTCCAGTACAGCACCCGCTTTAGTCAGCATCATGCCGCTCGTTGCCAGCAATGAGTGAATTCCAGTTCCTAGTCAATCCCTCCCTCACCCAGTTGGTTCATCCCGTCCCACACAAACCCCGAATCTGAGTGTTGTCCCGAACCATGTCTGTTAGTCTTTGAATCGCCTCTATAAGTTCTGTAGTTGGAAATAACGAGTTTATCACAGATTTCGGAGAGGACTTTTCATTTGAGGGGAACGAAAAAGATCCCTCATCCGTTTTACACGGTATAAGGGATCCCTTCTATAATGTGTATCTGCATCCATCCGGACAAAACCCCCATGGACGGACATTCTATGGTCACTTACGCCTGAACCTCTGCTGCTTCCACTGCCCAGTTGATAAATGTTTCTGTGCTCTCAAGGCGTTGACCGTCCAGCTCAATGACAATGTTCCAGCCCTGAGGATTGCGAACGGTCACGATCCGTCCAGCTCCCGCTTGCTGCGGTGCAATAGAGATATCCAGCTCGGCTTCACCTATCTTGAGATTGCTCAAGCTGCACTCACGATCCGACCACGAGGTTGGAAGCTGAGGCTTGATATGGACCGTCTTCGCATGCGCACTTGGCGTCACGCCGAAGAAGTGGCGGATAACCGGAACCGTGAGGGCATACAGCGTCCATGCCTGTACCACGCAGCCGTAATCCGGGGACATCTCGGAAAAAGAGCCCGGGAGCACTTTCGAGAAGGACCCCAGCATTCTGCGCAGCAGTGCCAGCGCCTCGTCCGGATGGCCGTTGGCCGCTTCCGCTACCGCATGAACACCCGTCGAGATCGTCATGGTGCCTTGCTTATAGATCCCTGCAAGATAGGTGCCGTACTCTCCAATGAAGATGTCGGAACGCATAGTTTCAAGCGCCCGCTCGGCCTTCTCCGGATCGGCGATTCGGGTCTCCATCGGCGTCACGATGACCCAGTTCTTGTTAAGCAGCCATCCACGGTCAGCCTTCGCATCTTTGGCTTCCGTTAACATCTTCTCCAGGTACTCGCGATATCCCTGAATCCCTTCCTTCTCCGCCAGGGAAACCATATAATCGACCTTCGGTTCTATATCGCTTCTCGAAGCAACCGCATCTGCGTACAAACCTTCCGACTCGCACCAGTACACTTCGTTAATGGCGCGTACTGCCCGGTCTGCAAGCTCATTATACTTCTTCGCGTTCTCTTCCTCGCCCAGATACCTGCTCATGTCCACCATGGCCTGCAGAGCCTGCGCGGTATACACCGCACTGTCGATCAGTTCCATGTTAAGGCCTGCAATCTCAATGATGCCATAACCCGAAGGGAACAGGTCCCCGTCCGGATCCATTTCTTGCAGAAGCCAATTCATCCCCTTCACGCAATAGCGGTAATGGCGCTGCAGCAGCTCTTCATCTCCCGTCCAGCGGAACAGCTCCCATACAAAAGCGATATAATGAGCCGTCTCCTGGGTATTCCCCGGGTTCGATACGGCGCCCATGGTCGTGATCTCATGCACGATTCTGCCGTTGCCGTTGGCTTCCTCCGATTTTTGCAGCAGAAGATTCAGCGTATCCTTCGCCAGCTGTGCATCCCCGATAGCAAGCACGCCTTGAAGGGAGTACGTATTGTCGCATCCAAACCACCACGGATAGGTAGGTCCCCCGGCAGTTAAGCCGCGTCCAATTCCATCCACCTTCTGCACCAGCCACTGATTGTTCCACTTGGCCCATTTAAAGGCTTCATTCAGCAGATCCTCCTAGCTATTTCCAGCTTCGCGCGGTTCTCCACTACTTCATACAGTGCCTTCTTCTCCTGAAGAAGCTCCTCATGCGAAGAGACAAGCTTGTTATATACCGCTGCACTCTCCTCCTGAGATTCGTAGGAGCTAAGCAACAAACAAACGGAATTGCAGTGTCTCCTTCTCCTGAAGCTCGATCACTCCGCTCCGGAAGACGACACCCGTCCCGTTTCCGGCCGTAAACTCCGGCCCGTACACGGAGGCTCCCGTCTCTACCTCGGTCCCCGGTAAATCCGTACCGATCTGGACATACCAGTCATGGGCGCTGTCCTTCACCGCAACGGTTCGTTCGGAAGACAGGATGACTTCATCCTGTTCGCCGTCTATAATGCCGATTTCATCGGAGAACCAAACGGGACAAAGATCGGTACGAGCCAGCAGCTCCAGCTTCAGCCGCGTGGTTCCTTTTCCATAGGACAGCAGCTGGTAATCGGCCACCATTCCTTTTTCCAGCTCAGGGGCGAACTGAACACGCTCCAGCCGGACCGGAATATGGCCAAGGCCATGATCGTATTGGAACCGCTGCCCCAAGGCTCACTCGTGAAGCTGTCCGAGCGGGACCAAACCGAAATGTTGCGGTCGATATCCGTGATTCTCAGCCAGAAGCCGTCCAGCAGCTTGATCGGGTGAAGCCATACACCGCCCATCTCGTTAGCGACATGGTGTCCGAAATCCGGGAAATAGCCATCCTGGGTTCCGCAGATTTTCATATACTCAAGCGTTATAGTATAGATTGAAGGGGTGTCTGCTATTTAATCCTGATGTACCCTGCATGTCAGCCTCCTATGGCATCCATCCGGTCAACCTTTAATCGCTGAGGAGATGGATATGCCTTCGATGAAATATTTTTGTGCCAGGAAAAATACGATTAATTAAGCAGCATAATCAGAATCGTAGCCGCCATCAGCATGTTCCATTCGACGTTATACAATCCCTTAAACATGGAAAGACCCAGTGCCAGCGTATATTTATCACTGGAGTTCAGATAGATGAGCGGTCCCTGAAAATCATTCCAGACGCCCATGAAGGTAAAGATCGATACGGCAATCAGCGGTGCCACCGACAGCGGCAGAACGATCCGGGTAAAGATCTGGAACCGGCTGGCTCCATCCACAAAGGCGGACTCGTCCAGGTCCCGGGGAATGCCGCGCATGAACTGGCGGATCAGGAATATATTAAAGGCTCCGCCGCCAAAAAACGCAGGAATGATCAGCGGCAGGAAGGTATCCACCCAACCAATCTCCTTAAACATAATGAACATCGGAATCATCGTAACCTGGGAAGGCAGCATCATCGTTGCCAGCAGCACCAGGAACAGCGTTCGTTTGCCTTTGAAGTTAAATCTTGCGAATCCGTAAGCACAGATGGCCGAAGATAATACGGTTCCGATTAAGACCGGAATCAGAATCATGACGGTGTTGCCCAGGAACTTGAAGAATGGTACGGCCTGCACGGCATCCCGGTAGTTAGTCCAATGCCACACGGTCGGGAAGAAGTTATCTTTGAACACCTCGGCTTATGATTTCAGTGAGGTGAAGAAGGTCCACAGTAACGGAACAATGACGATAAGAGCCCCGGTAATGAGCGCCAGCATGGACAGGATATGCGGCAGGCTGATACGCTTGGCAGATTGATTCATGAATGACGCCTCCTTTAATCCTTATCATCGTCGCCCTGGTAATACACCCACATGGACGAGCTTCGAATGACAATCAGAGTAAATACAAGAATGATGACAAACAAGATCCAGGATAATGCCGAGGCATAACCCATCTCATAATCCTGAAATGCCTTGTTATAAAGATACAGGTTATAGAACAATGTAGAATTGAGCGGACCTCCGTTGGTCATGACAAAAGCTTGGGTAAAGTATTGGAACCCGCCGATAATCCCCATGATCAGGTTGAAGAATACCGTTGGCGATATCATCGGCAGCGTGATGCTGAAGAACCTCCGGATACGTCCGGCACCGTCCAGTTCGGCTGCTTCATGCATATCCTCCGGCACGCTTTGCAAGCCGGACAGATAAATAATGATGGTATTGCCGACACCCCAGATTCCCATTACAATGAGTGCTCCGAGCGCATAGGACGGGTCTTGAAGCCAAGCGGTCCCTGAATGCCGAACCATCCGAGCGCTTTGTTCAATATCCCGTATTCGGGATTGAAGATCATCACCCACATCATCGATACGGCAACGGCCGGAATGACGGACGGCATGAAATAAATCAAGCGGAATACGTTCATGCCGCGGCTGCGCATATTGAGCAGCACCGCGATCAACAAGGACACGATTTGGTAGAGCGGCACCGATACCAGTGCAAATATAAAGGTTACCTTTAGCGATTGATAGAACAATTCGTCATGGAAAATCGCCTTGAAGTTGTCCAGCCCAACCCACTCGATCGATTGCACGCCCGTGATGATGTCCCACTTGCTGAAGGCTAGCAGAAGTGAGAACAGCATCGGGCCAATCGTAAACAGCAGAAGTCCCAGAAGCCATGGCATGATGTACAAGTAGTACCCAATCCGATTTTGACTTTCGCATAACAGCCTCCTTGATGAAGCAGGTGAAGCGCATGAGCATGCGCTTCACCTGTCATTTTTACTTGATTTTGCTATCCACGTTTTTCGCGGCTTCATCCAAAGCGCCTTTCACATCCTGCTGCTTCAGCAAAATCTTCTCCATGGCTTTGGTGAATTCTTCAACAAAAATCGGGCCATGGGTAGAGCGCAAGGTGACTGGCTTCTTCGCATAATCCATCATTTCAATAATAGCTTGTCCGCAACTTCGTTAGCTTTCACTTCTTCCAGTTCCGTTACGGTTGCTGGAAGAACCTTGCCGTTCTCGGAGCGAAGCTTCTGGGCTTCGGTACCAGACAACCATTTCAACAGCTCATAAGCTTCCTGTTTGTGTTTGCCGTTCGCATTGATCGCCCAACCTGCACTAGCGATAATGCTGGTGCGTGTTCCGTCCTCATAGGTCGGAATCAGGGCTGAGCCGTATTCCACGTCCGATTTGTCCAGATCCGTCTTCACCCAGCGGCCTGTCACCATCATGGCCAATTTATCCGTCATGAACATAGAGGAGTCACCGCCAAGCGTCTCGGCATCCTGAGGGGTAGGCGATACGCGGTCTTCGCCTTGCGACAGCGCCACATATTTTTCAATAGCGGCTACCGTCTTCTCACCGTTCATGAACCCTTCGGCTTGCGTTCCATCTTCATTGGCTATATCTGTTCCATGATCCCAGAGGTACGTGTAAATCGGATATTCCCACTTGCTTAAGCATTGAAGCCGAATTCGGTATATTTATTGCCTTCCTTCTTGGTCAGTTTCTTGGAAGTTTCGATCAATTGGTCCCATGTCCAGTCATTGGACGGGTATTCCAGGCCAGCTTCATCAAACATGCGTTTGTTGTACCAGAGCGCCAGCGGATTGAAATCCTTCGGCAGATAGTACTGCTTGCCGTTGATGTTCATATTGTCGATCAGATCCTTCTGGAAGATATCCAGACTGAAATCACTATCCTTGCTCAAGTAGTCATCGAGCGGTTCCACAACACCTTTTTCAACATATTTGAAGTAATCGCCTTCGCCGATCAGGAACACGTCGGGTGCTTGTCCGGCTGCAAGTGAAGTTGTCAATTTCGTGCCATAGCCTTCACTTGGAATCGGCTCGAATTTCACCTGAATATTCGGGTGAGCTTTATTGAATTCATCAGCAAGCTTCTGCTCATTCGCGCTGGCGTTCACATCCCCCATACGGTAAACGTCAGGTTAACCTTCTCGCCTGCAGCCCCGTTGCCAGACTCCCCGCTCTTACCGCCGCAAGCGGATAATGCCAAAGCAGCGATGATGACCATACTAAGCATTGTTGACCATTTCCAATTCTTTTTCATTGAATGACCCTCCTGATTGTTCAATATTGGATTTGAAGCTCTGTTGAGAACTTGATAGGGTTGCCGTGAATGACCAGCTGCACTTCCTGATCCGAATTTGCGGTCAGCGTCAAGGTCTCCCGGTTGATATGGACCTCCAAACGCTGCCCCTGCCAGTACAGCGGGAAGGAAAGCTCATCCCATGCCTTGGGCAGATTCGGATTCATATGCAGCTCTCCGCCAAGCATGCGGACTCCTGCGAACCCCAGCACGACGCATTCCCATATGCCGCCAAGTGAAGCGGAGTGAATACGGCATCAGAAGAATACATGTACGGCCCCAGATCGATTTGCGAAGCCCGTTCAAACAGCTGATAGGCCAGATCCCGATCACCAAAGTCATTCGCCAGAATGCTGTGCGTTGACATGGAGAGGGAGGAATCATGAAGCGTTTTCGGCTCATAGTAGTCATAATTCGCTCGCTTCACTTCTGGCGTGAATTGATCCTCCAGCAGAAAGAACAGCATCATAATATCAGCCTGCTTGGATACCTGCATTTCCCCAACCTGATCCAGGTTATAGTCGTCGAAGATGCTGCCTACCTTGCTCTGCAACTTATATGGTGTTAAATCGATGAGTTTCTTCTGTAAGTACGTGTCATCCTGCGGGATAATCCCGTCCTGGTTTGGCTGTGGCAAATAGATTTGCTCAATCTTGCTCTGCCACTCATTCATAGCTTCCTCCAGTTCCAGCTTCCCGTTCAGCGATTGGAACAAGTCAGCATTCGAATTCTGGAGACTGTGATAGTATTCCATAGCCAGTCGAATATTAAAGGAAGCCATATAATTCGTGAATGCGTTATTGTCCACATGCTCCTTGTACTCATCCGGGCCCACTACCTCATTGATTTCATATACACCCTTGGCTTCGTTCCACTCCAGACGGCTGGCCCAGAATTTAGCGGTATCAAATATCATCTCGTAGCCGTATCGGTCCATAAAGTCCTGATCGCCTGTCGCTTTGTAATAGTGCCATACCGCATAAGCAACATCGGATGTAATATGCTGTTCAATGAAACCGGACCAAATCTTAATCTGCTTGGGTTACGATATCCACCTGTCCCCACTCCGGCGTGACTTCGCCATCGCTTGGCCAAGCGGCCTCCCAAGGATACATCGCGCCTGTGAAGCCGTTCTCAATCGCTTTTGCTCTGGCGCCTTCCAGACCAAGATAGCGATACTCCAGCAAAGAGCGGGCGACCTCGGGATGGGTATAGATGTAGAATGGCAGGATGAAAATTTCCGTATCCCAGAAGGAATGACCCTTGTACCCCTCTCCGCTGAGCCCCTTGGCGCCGATGCCCATTCGCGGTCATGTGTAGGTGTCATGATCACCAGATGATATATGGCAAACCGGACAGCCAGCTGATCGAAGGAGTTCGAAGATTGAATGGATACGTTGTATTGCTCCCAAACCTTGCTCCAGGCTAATTGATGTTCTGCAAAAAGCGGATCGTAACCAGCAGAATGGAACGCTTTCAATTCAGCCAGTGCATGCTGCCGAATATCGTCAAGGCTGGTTCCTTCAGCAAATTCACGGTCACGGCTTGTGAATACGGTTGCCATCTTCTCGAATTCGAGACAATCGCCCGCCGCTACATCAAATGCATAGGATACGGCCACTTTACGACGATCGATATCCATCTTGGGGGCTGTATCAATCTCTTGTTGATTTAACCGGAGTCGATGCGCCGCACCATGGACGAAATCCACCTTGGACTCGGTTGTCGTCTGAATCAGCTCAAGGAAGGTTTTATCGTAAATTCGCTTCTCACCCTCGTGGAAATGCTGACTGCCGCTGTTGCTGACCTGCCCGTCGATACCGGAGTTAATTACCAGTGTTATGCCCTCGTTCAGAGGAGTTATGCTAACCTTCAAACCGATCTGGTGCAGCTTGGCTAATGAGACAAAGCGCCTGAACTCAAATCGGATTTTCTTGCCCTCGTATTCCCAGATAAAACTTCGCACGAGCTCTGCATCGCGAATGTTCAGCATTCGCTCATACTGGGTCACCGTTCCCCGCTCCAGCGAGAACCTTGTACCGTCTATCCGGATGTCAAGTCGCGTAATATCCGCCGTATTCGGAAGCTCCGTCACCTCGAATTCATCGAATTTATTAAATGTGCCGTTAACGAACAGGTTCCTCTTCTCCCCGATATACGACTCTTCCGCAGCTGATCGGAGACCCATATATCCATTCCCAAGCGACATAATCGCTTCACACTTGCCTAAAGCCAGCGTATTGAAATGCACCTCGGCAAATGACCATTTATTCAAATCTTCAGACTGTACCTCGTTGTAGCTCAGCATGGTTGTCATCCTCTCCAACTGTTTTTCTCTATTTTTTGTAAGCGATACCTAAATCGTTTTCGATATTTTAAAAAAGACCGAAAACGATTTCGAAATGAGCCTAAAATAAAAGCTTTCTTCACGCGAAAACGTTTTCGATAACATTATTGCACCATTATTGTCTCTCTGTCAACAATTTCGAAAGAAAGAATTTTATGATATCCTGGCGTTTGATTCTCCAGCATCTTGATGACTTCCTCAAATGCCGAATAGCCGATTCTTGTGAAGTCCTGCCTGACCGTTGACAACCTGGGAGTCGTATAACTGGAGAGTACGATATCGTCAAAGCCCATGATGGAGATATCCTCCGGAATTCTAATGTTCAGCTCGCGGCAGCGTCATAAATCCGATGGCCATCAGATCACTGGATATAAAAACTGCGGTCAGATTCGGATGCCTCTCCAAGTACGGCTCGGTAGCCTCATACGCTACTTGCTCGCTGAAATCCGCTTCGATTACCCGCTTCGGATCATATACGAGTCCCGCCTCTTCAAGTGCTTCCCGGTATCCCTGAAGACGCTGTACGCTAACCGCTGCAAAATTGTGCCCATTGATCATACCGATCTCACGGTGCCCTTTATCAATTAAATACTCCACGGCTTTTCTGGCGGCGCCTACGTTGTCCGTAATGACAGATCCGGTATGGGGACCGACAATGTCTGCATCCACTACCATGCATGGAAACTCACTGTTCACCAGCTCGTCAAAATATGGATCCGTTGTACGTAATCCGGAAATCACAACGTAAGCAATTTTGTTTTCCTTACAGAACTGCCAGTACGATTTATCCTGCTGTTCAGACAAACTACGCGTATAGATCACCACTTCATATTGATAATGCTGTGCTGCGGCATAGACTTAGTCATGATTTGGAACATAACGCCATCCTTGCCGTTTGCCTGTTCAAAGTTCGATATGATCAGCGCAATGGTCTTGGTGACCTTGTGCTTAAGGTTTTGGCAAGGCGATTCGGGAAATAGTTCAGCTCCTGCGCAGCCTTCATAACCTTTTCTTTGGTGGTTTCGCTTACATCGGAATAGCCGTTCAGAGTCTTGGAAACGGCTGAAATCGATACATTTGCCAGCTTGGCCACATCTTTGATTGACACCATTTATATCACCACTACCATTCGTTAGATTCACATACTATTGTATCCGTTACCAGTAAAATAGCAACAAAACGGATAAATTAAGAAGAAAAAAACGGTTCAATATCATACAAAAAGTGTAAATGATTTCAGCCTTTTCGAGGCTCTGTGGATGCATGATCGCATCTTCCATTGCAAATCCTATACCTGGATTTATTACTAGTATGGGAGGAATTCAATTGGAGCGTTTTGACCCGGAACTGGTCTTTTTCAGTAAGCCGCTTTGGAGTATCCGCTTGGCAAAAAGCTTCATGCATGGTTTGAAGAGTTAGGCACTCCCATCAAAATGACCACTTCCCATAATCGGGTAATGGCATTCCGGGGAGACCGAAACTGAAAAATACCGCAACGCTAAGCGCACCCTCGTTGTCGGGATTCGAAAAACTCTGGAATTTGATACGTCCAAGCCATCTGCAGAGTATGCCATCCCGCTTACCACGGGATGTGCAGGACATTGTCATTACTGCTACCTCCAAACTACTATGAGCTCGAAGCCTTATGTTCGGATTTACGTCAATCTGGATGAAATTCTGGATCGGGCGAAGCAGTATATCACAGAACGTTCACCGGAAATTACCCGGTTCGAGGCGGCTTGTAAGCGATCCCGTCTCCCTGGAGCATCTGACCGGAGCACTGGCATATTACATTGAATTCATGGCTAAGCAAGAACATGGACGGCTCCGATTCGTGACCAAATTCGCCAACATTGATTCCTTGCTGAACGTCGAGCACGGCGGACATACCCGGGTCCGATTCTCCATCAATTCCGATTATGTCATTCGGTATTTCGAGCCCGGAACCTCTTCCTTTGAAGAACGGATCGAAGCAGCGGGCAAAATTGCGGAAGCCGGATATCCGCTGGGTTTCATCATCGCTCCGATTGTCAAGTATGACGGATGGCAAGAGGGCTATTGGCATCTGCTAGAGAAGCTTCACGAGCGGTTAAGCCACGTAGAGGTAAAGGATCTAACATTTGAACTCATTCAACATCGGTTTACCAAAACAGCCAAAAACACCATTTTGAAGCGTTATCCGAAAACCAAGCTGGACATGGAAGAAGAAGACCCAGCTTAAATGGGGAAGATACGGAAAATTTAAATATGTCTATAAAGCAGAGACCGTTGAAGAATTCCAGCAGCTGTTCGAAAAGGGAATCAAGGAATATTTTCCAAAAGCGGAAATTGCGTATTTCGTGTAATCGGGTACACGCACCCAGCCCTGATCCGAAACTTTATTCTCCGCTCAACATGATAACGGACACCTCACGGTGCCCGTTATTTTCCGATATGTTTCTATTGATCTATCGTTAATCTAAGACCTTCCTCTATCCCATAACCTCGATCGTTTCGGCCTTGTGATCTTGCTCGTACATCCAGACATCAATCTCATCAATATCCATCGGTTTGCCGTAATAATACCCCTGCATGACATGACAGCCGAGTCCGGTCAGAAAGTCGATGTGCTCTTTATTCTCCACACCCTCGGCAATCACATCCAGATTTAAATTCTCTGCCATGAGAACGATGGCGTTGATAATCGCCCGTTTACTGGGCGTATCTAAATCGTTGGTGAAGAGGCGGTCCAGCTTCAGTGCATCGATCGGAATCCGGTCGAGCAGCCCGATCGAGGAATAACCGGTTCCGAAATCATCCATGGACACTTTAACCCCTAAAGCTCTGATGTTCTCAAGCTGTCGAATAATGTCGTTCACATCGTGCAGCACCATGGACTCTGTAATCTCAAGCTCTAACAGATGCGGGTCCAGCTCCGCCTTGTCCAGCACATTCCGAACAAGCTCCAGCAGATTATCGCCGTGAAACAGCCGAATGGACAAGTTCACCGAGACGGGCTGAACGATTCCTCTATCCTTCCATGCCCTGCACTGCTTGCAAGCCTCCTCAAGCGTCCATCGGGTCATCGGTATAATGAGCCCCGTCTCTTCGGCAATCGGAATAAATTCAAGCGGCGATATTATACCCAAGCGGGGATGATTCCAGCGAATCAACGCTTCAAACCCGACCAACCGGTTGCTTTTCACATTCCATTTCGGCTGATAGACGATGAAAAATTCCTTAAGCTCAAGCGCTCTCTGCAAATCCTTCTCCAATTCCATTTTGCGGACCTCTTGAACGCCCATCTCCTCGGTGTAGAGGCATTGCTGATTCTTGCCGAGTCCCTTCGCCTTATACATCGCCGTATCCGCATTCTTCAGCAGCGTGGACCTGTCCGAGCTATGAACAGAACCGATGCTGATTCCGATGCTTCCCGTAACGTACAATTCATTGCCATCGATAAAGTATACGTTTTTAATTTTTTGCAGAATATCTTCAGCCAGCCGCTGGGCATACATCGGATCGCTTTGCTTCAAAATGATGAGAAATTCGTCTCCGCCGATTCGGAATACCTGCTGGTAGCCTTGAATGAATTGACGCAGTCGATTCCCCACCTCCTGAACGAGCATATCCCCAACATGATGACCGAGTGTATCGTTGATGGCTTTAAATTGATCCAGATCCAGAAATAAAACACTGATCTTCTCCGTTTCGGAATTACTTTCGAAGAAGCGGTTCATTTCATTGCGGTTAGGCAAACCCGTAATCGTATCCTGATAGGCCAGCTTTTCCAGCACATAGGTCAAAGAACATGGCCCCCACGAAATCAACAGAATCGCAAAAATCGTAATGGTCACACAGTACAACAGAAAGAGATCCACAGACTGCGGCTCATGCTGAGTGATCATGCCGGAATGAGGCTCAAACCGTGCAGCCATCATTCCTGTATAGTGCATCCCGCATACGGCAAATCCCATAATGACCGCGGAGCCCCACTTCAGGAAGCTGGACTTGGAATGATTGCGAAAGCGGAGAAACAATATTAACGCTGCATAAGATGCAGCCAGTGCAATGATGGCAGACAATACCCAAATGACCGGGTCATAGCTTATTTCCGCGTGCATAATCATGGCTTCCATCCCCATGTAATGCATGGTCACGATTCCGCTGCCCATAATCAAACCACCGATGGCGATTTTGAACCAGTTGATGTCTCTGGGCATGGTAATGTAAAAAGCGATGAAGGAGGAGACCACACTCGCCAGCATTGACATGATCGTCAGAGCAACATCATACTTCACGTTCATATTCATATGCAGGGCCAGCATGCCAACAAAATGCATCGACCAAATTCCGCTCCCCATCACCATTGCGCCGCCAAAAAGCCAAAAGAACCTGGATTTGCCGCTCGCATCTGAAATCTTGGACGTAATATTTAAAGCGGAATATGAAGCAAGTATAGCAATCACGATTGAAAGCCCAACAATATAAAAATTATAGCTGCCGTCCATCTGAGCTGTGCACACTCCTTTTCGACTAATTCTTAAGTCCTATGATGATCATACGTTTCCTGTCGGACAACGTTCCTGTTTCATTCCGTATCTCAAACCTGTTCGTACCGGGAAAATGCCAAACTCTGATTATTTATTACAGCCTCCCTGCCCCCGCATCCTATTCCATGATAACCAAGTGAACTATTCAATTTCTCGACAAGCTCGGTATCGTTCAAAAGCAGCAAAATATGAATTGAGTCTAAAGAACTAGATATTCAACAAATCTCTGGGTATTCCCTCTATTACTTGTAGAAATAATGGAAAATAAAGTGGTTACAGCAAAAAAAAAAAAAACTGCGGAACGCCATAGTTCGGTCCGCAGCTTGCTCTTATATATTGCCCTCAAGGGTGCTTACCTTCGTTTTTTCATTCAAATACTTCTCGCCCCAGTCGCAGATTTGATCCAGGATCGGCTGCAGCGAGTCTCCCAATTCACTCAGCTCGTATACTACCTTCGGCGGCACTTGATTAAAGACCGTTCGAGTAATGATCCCATCCTCCTCCAGTTCCCGAAGAGTCTGGGTCAACATCTTCTGCGTAATGTCCGGCATCTGCTTTTTAATTTCGCTCGTTCGCTTGGGACCATAACTTAAGTGGCACAGTACAATGACCTTCCACTTGCCACCGATCACATCCATCGTCGCTTCAGACGGAATATTGTATTTCCGCTCCCCGTTCACCCGTATACCCCTCCCCTCAAGCGTAGAGTTATATCGACTTCCTACAGGCACTTCCAGGTATTAATGATACTTTTGGGTACCTATAGAACTATTAAGTGCGTACTTCCTTCCTGTCATTATATGATACATAATCTCCTTAAGCCAGTGCTGCAGCAAATTATTGGAGGTGGAATCGCGATGACACTTATTTACATTGCTGGCGGTTATGGTGTAATCGGCAGTGCGCTTAGCATTCTGCTCTCCATTGAGCGCATTCTGGGCTGGGACGGCTCAACGCCTGCCCCGGGAGGCTTTTACCTGTCCGAAACATTAGTGCATGCAGATGCCGCAATGTCGCGTATTGAACAATTTGGCATACAAATTTTCAGAGAAGAAAGAGAAGGTGAATTTTTATGAAAGTACTAACGGTTGTCACACACCCACGGGAAAATTCCTTTACGTTTGCAGTTACCGCGAGATTTGTGCAGGGGCTTCGGGATGCCGGGCATGAAGCGGAAGTACTGGACCTTCATCGCATAGGTTTCAATCCGGTCCTATGGGAGGCCGACGAACCCGATTGGTCTGATCCTAAGAAGCTTTATTCTCCCGAGGTCGAGGCCGAAATATCACGAATGAAGGAGCACGATGCACTGGCTTACATCTTCCCGGTGTGGTGGTATGGGGTCCCCGCGATGCTGAAGGGGTATATCGACCGTGTCTGGAATCAAGGCTTTGCTTACGGCGGCGGCTCGAAGCTTCACCATAAACAGGTGTTATGGCTGGCCTTGGCAGGCGCTTCAGAAGACCATTTTGCCAAGCGCAGCTACGATCAAATGCTCTCCCATTCCCTCAACGTCGGGATCTCCAATTACTCCGGAATTGAGAATTCCCGAGTAGAGTTCTTCTACGACACCCTGGAAGCTATACCGGAGCACATGGAGGGCTTGCTGGAGCGCGCTTATCAGTTGGGACTGCATTATGCGGATCTCAAGGGATAAAGAAATCACTGCTTCATAAAATAGGGTCAAACGTTCGTACGACAAAAAAGCGACCTCCCTCGGAGGCCGCTTTCTGATTGATAAAACCCTAACAGCTATCCGTAGAACTCTGGAGTTTCTATGGATCCACATGCAATCATGGTCCCAACACACGGGACAGTCTAACGAGCAGAACGGCTGCTTCCGCCCGCGTCATCGGCTCGTTCGGAGCAAAACGGTTAGCGCCTCTTCCTTGGAGCAGTCCATAATCTGCAGCCGCTTGTACGTACGGCTTAGCCCAGACTGGAATTCCGCTGTCATCAGCATAGGAGGTATTCCCGTCCATTTCACTGATCTCATTCATCACACGGCCCAGCACCGCGGCGATCTCGGCGCGCGTAATCGGCTGGCCAGGCCGGAAGGTGCCGTCGGCATAACCGATCATAAGACCTTCCGTAACCGCCATATGAACCCCATCATGAGCCCAGGCAGGTATCGAATTGCCATCGGTAAAGCTTATGGAAGAGTAGGTTAGATCGGCTTTCAGCAATCTTCCCATCATAACCGCCCATTCGGCGCGGCTGACAGAAGCCTGGGGACGGAAAGTACCGGATACGTCTCCCTTAACAATCCCGAGCGTAAAAGCCTTCTGGATGTCGGGCTCGGCCCAATGCCCCTGTATGTCAATAAAAGAGTTCTGAATCTCTTGATTCGGCTGTTCCCCTGTCTCCTCCAATGGCTCCCGCTTCAAGGTAAGGCGATAGGTTGTCGCCGATCCATCCTCAGCCTGAACACGAATCGTCAAGACATTATCCCCATCCTTTAGAGGAACCGTGTAACCGGAGGTTACCCGCTCACCGTTGATCTCAACTTTTGCAGCAGAATGCATGATACGAGGGCTCACTACAACTTGAGCTTCCTTGGTGGTTACCGTATAATCGTAAACCCCTGCCTGGAATGGTGGAGTCAATGTGATTGGTTGGTCCCCTGCCGTAAGGCTCAGCTGCTGCAGCCTGGATTCCGAAGATAGTACCGATGGAACGGAGCCCGAGGACGATGATCCTGATCCTGACCCTGACCCCGAGCCGGAACCCGGAGCTGATGCAGACTGAATGGTCCCTTCAAGCCCTGGGCTGGCATTTCGGGCCGCATCCACTGCTTTAATCGCAAAATTATAGGTCGTATTCGCGGCCAAGCCGTTTATTGTATAATTTCTAGTTGTTGCAGGAACAGATTGTATAATCGTACCGCCTTGATATATTTCATAAGCAGCAATTCCCCTGTCGTCACTTGCTGCTGGCCACTCCAGGGTAACGGCACTTGACGTAACACGGGAGAATATCAGCTCCGCGCCGGTTTGCCATGAAGGCGGGGACGTGTCCGGAGAATCCGGCGGCACATCCTTAACGAGTGTCATCGTGACAACGGCTGACGCCTCCTGAGCGGATTCATTACCAGCGGCATCCGCTGCGGTCACAACGAATGCGTAGGTACCCGGACTGAGGTCACCGATATCAGCAGGCAGTATTGAGCCGTCGGCTGCACTGAGGCCCAGCCCAATCGGTGCTCCCAATTCTCCGGCATTTACTGTGCCGTCCGCATCGGCATCTACCCAAGGGTACGCCTTCACCATCGCTCCAGCTTCGCTGACCGCACCTGCCTCACCGTACAATTGATCCGGCATTCCCTGATACTGATCGATGATACGAAACTTGGAGACATCAAGGACAGGGGGCGTTGTATCCGGAACAGCTCTGGTTCACGAATCGTCACTTCGGCTCTCGCAGATGCTCCAAGAACAGCACCGTTCGTCGGATTACCCAGTTCAACAAAAATGTCCGATCCCCTGATCCCCATTCCTGCCTATAATGGAAATGGGATAAGACTTGGTTGTCTCTCCTTCATTAAACACAAGCAGCTCATCAACGGAGTTATAATCCGTAAACAATTGCTGTTCCTTCTATTGTGCGAAGCGAAACCTTGGTTTGACCGTAGCTGCCTGCTGCCCGGTAGACCGAAACCGTCACGCTTGCCGAATTCTCGGCAGCCTCGTATCGATCCTGCGCCAGGGACACAACACCCTCAGCAGCACTGTTGAAGATTTTAATATAGCCATAACTGATATCGATTATATCCGCTTTGCCGTCCCCGTTAAAATCCCCGAAGCCACCGCAGATGACGGTAGGTCGAAATATGTCCGGGCAGATTGAAAGGTGCCATCCCCGTTGCCCAGCAGTATCGGATTGGATGAATCCTGGACTCCTCCGAGGAGATCCAGATTACCATCCCCATCAAAATCAGCAACCTCAAGATCTAGAGGAGAATGCCCCAATGGAAGTGTAATAACAGGCCTGAACGTTCCGTCCCCGTTACCAAGAAACACGTTCGCCGTGTGATCTCCATTGGCGGCTAACGCCAGGTCCATGTACCCGTCTGAATTCAAATCGGCTGCTTGAAGACCAATAGGCGATCTTCCCGAACTGATGGCCAATACGGAAGTAAACCCGCCCTGGCCGTCACCAAGCAATATGTTTACGTTATTCGATCCTACATTAGCAACAGCTAAATCCACGATCCCGTCGCTATTCAAATCCTCAGAGGCTACACTGCGAGGTGACATCCCTACAGGTACTGTGATCGCTGTCCTAAATGTTCCATCACCCATGCCCCGCAAGATGGATACGGTGTTGGAGCTGTTGTTCGTTACGGCGAGATCCAAGATCCCATCCCCGTTAAAATCCTTAGCTGCCAATCCCACTGGCCAATTGCCTGTCGGGTACGCCACTTGTTGTTCGAATGTCCCATCCCCGCGTCCTATCAGAATGCCTACCGTATTATCCACGGCATTCGACACTGCCACATCTGCATGCCCATCGCCATTAAAGTCGGCAACAGTGACCGCGCGAGGAGACCTCCCGACAGAAGTATCCTGCTTCATCTGGAAGGTTCCATCCCCGTTACCCAGGAGAACAGATATTTTATTTTCCACCAAATCGAAAACAATGACATCCGCTCTTCCGTCCCCATTGACGTCATCTGCCACAGCGTCGTAAGGATTTGTTCCCGCGTGGTATAACACGCCATCCTGAACTAGCGGTTTGTCCGCGGCATGCCCCTGTAAGGGTGCAGCCAACAGAGACAGACCCAGAAGGATCGGTAGCAATCTGCGGGCTCTGACTACACTTTTCTCCAGCTTCAACTCTCATTCCCCCTTTTAAGCAAATCTATTATATCTCAACCTTTCCAACGAAAAATCCCCTGCAGGGGGATGTGGGGCCATTACTTATTGCTTCAGTAGGATCGTCGGCAGACATATTTCAAAATTTGAAACATTTCAACCATGGGTACCGTACATATAAACAATGAAAATTACGGACAGAAGGAGGTACCGTCGATGATGCCCCAAGGAATGTCTTTTGGCGGAGGGTTTGATTTTATGTTTACGCTGGTTCCCATTCTGATCGGGATTGTGTTCGTAATTGTGATTATCGGCTTCATCTCCAATGGCGCCCGCTATGTCAAGAATGCCAAATCGCCACGCACTTCCGAATTTGCCCGGGTGGTCTCCAAACGGATGGACGTCCGCCATCATACCAATCACCACAACGACGACAACGGAATGATGCACGCGAACCACTCGTCCCGCACGTATTATTACATCACCCTCGAATTTGATAATGGAGAACGGAGAGAGTACCTCGACGTCAAAAATCTATACGGTCTTGTTGTGGAGGGAGATACTGGCTATGCTTCCATCCAGGGCGATTGGATCGTTGCGTTTGAGCGGAATCTGCAGCCGCAATCCTAATGGATATGAAGATCATACCATTCTAAATTGCAACCGTGCTCCTACTTAAAATATCGCCACAGAACGACAGCCTTAGCTCCGTGATCATCTCGGGACTAAGGCTGTTGTTCATAACGTCGCAAGAAAGGCAGTGCCGTCGTATGCCATTATTTTGGGATTGATATGGACACGGACAGCACTAATGACGCTGCCAGCAGCTCTCTCCGGGACATGCCGCCCTTCAAACCAAAGCCAATGCTTATTCAAATGTTGGGAAACTTCGCAGAATGGTTTCCTTACGCCCCTTCATGTACCACTGCCCCCACGGATGGAGGTTGTCGAACTTTCCCCGCAGGCTTGGAACAGTTTGATATAACGGCCCATTTCCCGGAGCTTCATGAAGTATGGGATTTCCCGAAGCCACTTCTCCTCCAGCTGATGCTCTCTACGATATCCATCCAGGAACGGCATAAGGAATTTGCCCGGGTCCGGGTCGGCCCCTTCGGTTAAACTTGAGAAAAAGCAGCCACCGCAATATCATCAATAAACCATGAATACCGACTCGCATCAAAATCAATCAAACACAGCGAATTCCCATGAACAAAAAATTACCGTAATGAAAATCAGCATGAATCAATCCATAAGTCTCCGCTGACACCGGAAGGGCTGATATATAATGAAACAATGCCTGGTACCGAGAGATGATCTCCTGTTCGGATGGTGGTAAATCGATATGCAACACCTTTTGGGCTTCAAATGACCAGTCCGGCCGTTTCGTGACAGGATCCTGGTGAACGTACGCTTGGGTGATGCGGTGCATATGGCCCATGAATTGGCCCATTCCCTGTATAGATGCTCATTGGCATCATTCTCTCCCACCGGACGCCCCTTGGCCTCCTCGTAACATACGGCCGTATATTCACGGCCTTTCGCCGGGATGCGCTCCGCCAACTTCCCATCTACCGAGTACAGCGGTCTCGAAACACAGACACCCTTGCTTGCCAGAAACTCGACCCACTGTACTTCGCCTGCAATCTTCGCATACGGCTTGTGGGACTCATCGGTTATACGCAGGAAAACCTTGCGCTCTCCATGCCGATAGGAGGAAATCAAGCTATGCTCGGAGTCATGCGTTTGCTCCAGATTCTTTTCCAGCAGTCCGAATTTGTCTGCAGCTTCTATGCTCCACTTCATCCGGTGTTCCAATCCACAGCACCCCTAACAAACTAAAGAACATTCCATTCCATCAGCCTAACCAAAAAGCGACCCTGTCAGATCTACGGATCACACTCCTCCTCTGCTCCAAGGGTAACCCTCCCAATCCCTTTTTCAATTCCAATTGTTGTGGTCAAAATGTTGGAGGGATATAATACGGGAGATAGATCAAATCGTCATGCATGAAAGAGGACCCCTATTATGAATCCTGAAACTCGCCATACCCGAACCCAACTCATCATAGAAGCAGCCGAGCATGTGTTTGCACATAAAGGCATTGAAAAAGCCACCATGCAGGATGTGGCCACCGAGGCCAAAATAGGCGTAGCGACCGTTTTTCGCTTTTTCCCCGCAAAGAGAAGCTTGTTGTTGCGGTTGCGACGAAGAAGCTGGAGGCCGTCCTTGAGACCTTTCACTCCATCGCTGACCTGCCGATTTCCTGCATCGAGAAGCTGGAGCTGTTCTTCGACAACTTCATTTCCCTGCTGGAGCAAAAAGCCAGTTCCAACGTCAAGCTGCTCGAGAATTTCGAGAGTTATGCCGCTCAATTCACGGAGCCTCTCGAAGATATCGAGCTGTTTAACGCCGTCTACCGGAACATCTCCAAGGTATTCTCGACCATTGTCGAGCAAGGCATCCAGGACGGGTCGATTCAAGCCGACCTTCCGATCTCCGAGACGCTCTCTACCATCATCAATACGTTTGGTATTTTTGCCAGAAAGCTGTCCCTCCAGAAGAACATTCTGGTGGTCGAGCCTGACCTCGCGCCCGAGAAACAGCTGGCTATTCTTAAGCACATCCTGCTCAATTATTTGAGAACATAAGGATGAAGTCCCCATAAAAAGAGTGCGCAGCACCCTATCTGCTCACTCTTATTTCGTTATGTCCACATCTACAAACCCAGCTTATGTCCCCGCTCCAAGCGCTGAATCTGCTCTTCGCCCGTTACGGCCAGTTCGCTGAACTGCTGGATCGTCTCCGCATCCGCGGAAGAGCCTCCTGCTTGTAGGTGCTGATGGAATCCAGAGCCGACAGCACATCCGTGAACGCTTGCTTCAACGTATCCACGGAAATACTCGTTTCGAGCGATTGCTTGTGAATGGCAGCACCCTGATCCTTCAGCATTTTGGAGGTTGCGCTGATCAGGTTATTCGTGGTTTCGTTCAACAGCTCGATTTTCTTCAGGACAATCTTCTGATTATAGAGGGCGCTGGCTACCGTCACCGAGATTTTGAGCGCCGATACCGTTACGTTCCTTGCCCGATCCACGCCGCGGATCAACTCCTTGTTATTCCGGATGACGACTTCAATAGCCATGATCCCCTGCTGGTTCACGACCAGCATCTGCTGCAGGTCCATCACCCGCTGGCGCAGCGGGAACAGTACCTCCTCGGTAATGAACCGGATTTTGTCCTCCGACTCCTGGCGTATTTTGGCCGCCTCAATCTGGGATTCGATTTCGGTGTCCATCAGCATACCCAGCTGAATTTCCTTTTGCAGCCTTTTGGTGAGCTCGCGGAGGGCCTGCTGCTCGATCTCGAGCGTGGTATTGTCGTTCTTTAATACCGTCTTTCCTTTATCCAGGGAAATGATGATATCCGAAATCACGGCATCCGCTTTTTGAAACTTGGCAAAATATCGCCGGAGCGGGTTAAACACCATGCCCAGAATACCGCTCTTCGCAAAATCGATGACGCTCGGGTCCAGATCCTTCAGCTGCAGCTGCAGCTCCGTGAGCCCTCTGGCAACCTGGCCGCCTTCGTCCCCGGTTTTGGATAATCTTCCTACCGATACTTGCAGCAGTCCATTCTTCTCCGAAGAGGATCTCATCGTGCCCATACCGAAGGTGTCAATGGATTGCAGTACCTGTCTTCTCTTCTCGAGTGATTCGATATCCAGCTCCATGATGGCCTGCACGTTGCTCGCTGCCAGCTCCTTGAGCTGCGTGACTTCCTCTGGCTCGGGCTTCACCTGCTCTTCAATCGCATGCTTAATCTCTTCGGGACGAATGACTTCCATCGTAAATGACAATATAACCCCTCCTACAAGTTTCTGTAAAAATTCGATATCAGAATGATATAAGATGCCCTTTCCTTCCGAGATAAGGGGTATGCCTCTAGAGTTTATGCTTGCTTATCTCTTAAAATGAGCGAGTATCACTTGGGATGAAACTACATCTGCACGTTCAGCAGCTGACCGATTTTATACACGACATCATCCGTATCGGCATTGATGCTGGCCGCTTCGTTAATGCTGGAGATGCTTTGAAGCGCCTGGATGTTGGCGTTATATCCAATTGTGTATACCGGGATTTTGAAGGCTTTAATGAGCTCCCGGATATCATCAAGGGAATGCCCTACGTTGGTCTCCCCGTCACTCAGCACAAAAATCAAAGGCTTCACGTCCGGATTCACCGCCATCTCGTCATGAAGCATCTTCATCGCCACCACAATGCCGTCAAATGTTGCGGTATTCCCGCTGGCCTCAAGGCTGTTAATCGCTCCAACAAACATCGACTGCTGGTTCAGGTCGTATTTGCCGATCGGAAGATTAATCGCGACATCCGTGGAATACGATACGAAGCCGATGCTGTTGTCTCTGCCCAAATATTTCTGCCCCGTCAGCAAGGATTCCTTAAGACGGTGCAGAGGCTCGCCGTCCATGCTGCCTGATACGTCCGCTACAAATACAGCCGCAATACTTGTTGCCATCCTTCTTCTCCTTCCACAGCTTCTGTGCGGACGGCAGCAGACTGCTGTCCACGACATCCAGCTCGGATTGGTAATCATTAAGGCCATTGAACCCTTTTTTATCGGCTAACTGTTGATATGGATCCTGTTCAACAAACGCTGCAAATTTCTTAATAATTTCTAACTTCTCCTTCGGCAAGTTCCCCAGTGCATACAAGGGACTGTCGTGCCTTACGCCAAACGGAGTAAACACGTAACCGCTCTTCATATCCGCCGCATTGACATAAGTCTGGTACTCCAGAACAAAAGCGTCCAGCATGCCCGACTTCGCCGCATCACGCATCTGGATCGTGGTTGAGGCCGTGAAAGGGACGTTCGCCTGGAATTTCTCGAAGCCCTGCACTGCTTTTTCGCTGAGCAGGTCTGAACTGTCAAACGTTTCAAGTGCCGTAATCAGGAAGTTAAGACCCGTGGAGCTGGCAAAAGGATCCGTGTAACCCATCGCCAGCTCATTATTGGATATCGCATCCGTCAGCGTCTTGACGTTCAGAGAGCCGTACTTCTCCACCAGCTCATCGTATTTGGCCTTTCTGGTCACAACACCTAATCACATTTCCGGTCAGACGCTTGGATACAAGCTCCGCCTTGACGCCATATTCCTTAACCATTGCCCCCACAGCTCATTCGAGGGCGTAAACGCATCCGGTACGTACTTGCCTGATGTTATGTAATCGGTTGCGGTTCCTGAAGCGATGTTGCGGATCTTTACAGATACCGGCTTTCCATTCACCATAAGCTTCGACAGGTTGAACTCCGTTGCTACTTCATTCAACCATCCGTCAATGCCCGGTCCTGCCTTCTCCGGAGATGAGAAGATTTCGACGAAGAGCTCCGTTGTATTCTCAACCGAGATCGGGAATTTGGATATGTCGGGCAAAGAATCCGCTACGGCGACCGGATCCAGGTCAACCTGACCTTTGATCGGGTCCGCCGCCGTGACCACAATGTCCTTGTAGATTTTGTTTATTTTCTTAGCTGCATCTTCCGAGTTAACCTCGGCTTGGCTTTTTCCCAGATTGGAGGTTAACGTAATCCCCGCATACACCAGAACAAACACAACGACCGCAATGGCCACTAGGACAACAAAGGCACTCCCTTTGCTTCGCATACTCATCTCCCTCTCTTATTGCTTGTATAATTTGGTTTGCTTGATCAACGCATCGATTTCCTTCATGCACGGCATATCTTCAACATCCCGGTAATCGGAACTGCCCAGTAATGAGATTTCCAGCAGCAGCTTATCCAGCTTCAGCATAATTTCCTCGTTGGCATCCAGATAACCAACGTATGCCAGGTACTCCTGGTACAGTTCCGTTTTCTTCTGAGCGACCTTGCTGGATAGCCGGGCTGATTTCTGCGGATTGGACATATTCGTGAAATCGGAAGCGGTGAAGGCACCAAGCTTGTTAAGAATCCCTCTGATATTGAGATAGAAGAGTTTCTCCACCTCGTCAATGACCGCCATGAATTTCTTGTAGCTGAGCTCCGTCGGTTCAAAGCGTTCACCCAGAACGCTTAGCAGCGCGCTTCTCTTTTCTCGATTCGTTCCAATTGGTCCAGGGCAAGGTCAATGTCGTTCTTCAGCACTTTCACATGGCGGTAATGGTGAAGGGAGTTTATGTAATCCTCGCGGGTTTGAATCGTTTTGATCGGCTTCGCAGCCGGAGACTTGAATAACAAGGCATAACTGCCATAGAACAATAGAAGAGCGCTGACAACCCATACCGTAACAACCGATGCCGTCTCGAAGGCGCTGTCGCCGCCGATGTGGAATCCCAGCAAGCCGGGCGAAACAAGCACAACATTCACCATGGCGATAACCGCCATAAGCAGGAGCAGCTTCACAGGTTTCGAGCCATTCAAGAAATTAACACCTCCCCTACTCCTAAAGAGCGATAACTGGTTTTTCCTGGTTCTTCCCTATAACAGCCTCTCAAATATCCATAAATCCATAGACAACTGAAGGATATAACACATACTACGTCTTCATTCGAAGTTAGATGCATTTTCCTCACGGGATGGGCCTGGCGATTTACAATTCATGATTCATGGCATACTTATCGGATTTGCGCCTGGCCCTGATAATACCCATATTATCGTCCTTGCCTGGAAATTCGTGAGTGATCCTAAAAGAAACTGCCGTACTAACAGGGGATTCAAAGATGAGGTAAGTCAGATCATAGAGGTAGCGTAACTATATCAAAATTACATAAATAATCCAATGGTTCTGCGTCAAAGACACAAAAAAGTCTTCCAGGCCATCCCATCCCTGAAAAACTTTTGTTTCTTATAAATAGCTTAAGCTCCGATCAGCGGGCAGCAGCCTTACGCCTTCCCACGCGGGAGTTTATCCGCATACCTTGTCCGCAGTTTCCCCAAATCATCCAGCTTCTTGAGCACCTGCTCCTTGTTCAGCATGCCAATGCTCAAGATCAGCTGCTCCACGAGCAGCAGCGGCGTCACCATGGAATGAAATTCTCCCATATCCCCCGACTGACAAAAACGAGAGCTGAGTAGGTGTTCCATACCGGAAATCCTCCCGGTCGGTGATCATGATGGCTGCATTTCGAACACGACTCACACAGTCCAGGATGACCTCCGTTTCCGGCAGCATTCGGGTGAAGCTGAAGATGAGCACGACATCGTCCTGTTCCAAATGCGCGAGCGATTCCAGCAGCTCATGGCCGCTTCCGGCCATAACCCGAATGGACATGCCGAACCGGGACAGGCGATACGATAACAGCTCCCCGAGCGATAAGGACGGTCCCGGCGCATACACATACACACGTCTGGCCGAAGCCATCAGCCTGGCCGCCTGCTCCAGATCATCCGGGTCCGTCTTCTTCGATGTCTCTTGAAGATGGTGCACGGCCTGCTCCAGCATCTTTAAGCAAGCTGGATGCATCCATCTCGGATATCGTTTTTTCCAGCTTCACAGTAGGTGTCTTGTCCGAGGTCTCCCGAAGCTTCAGCTTAAACGCCTTGGCATTCTCGTACCCGACAGCACGCCAGAACCGGGATACGGTTGCAATGCTGGTACCCAGCCATCCGCGATTTCCTGCTCCGTCATGAACAGCATCTCCTCGGGATAGCGTTCGATGAAATCGGCGATTTTGAGCTGACTCGGCGAGAATCCGGATTTATCGGAAAATAGGTTCTTCAATTGCGCTGCACTCCTTCTACAGTGGGAATCTTGGGCGTCTTCTTACCAGTCCATCATACGCCGTGATTGTTATGTAAGTTTTATTTCATGATTATATTTATGTAAAAATATTACACTGCGTTGACATACTACTCCGTTCATTTTAATAATCGCCTCCTATACTAATAGCAAATCCCATTTCCAAGGAGGCTTTTCTTAATGGCAAGCAATTCACGGGTGTACACCCTCACATCTTCCCAGAAAATGATGATCTTTGTTCTGTCCATGTCCCTGTACGGACTATCCAACATGTTCACGGAGCTCATCCCGTCATTCCGATTAGGTCCTGTCGAGCTTTCCGTTGAGTATTTCGCTTTTATCCCCCTCACCCTTTGCATGCTGTTTCATCCTTTTATGCAGCTGTAGGAGCGGCGCTTGGCGAGGTCATCTTCGGTGAACTGATGCTGGGTCAATTCGGTGGATTGGGCGAGCTGGAGAAATTCCTTACCTTCTCCTTCGCCATGTACGTTGCCGGACGCATGGTGAAGGATCCTCTTAACCGGACGCAAGTAGGCGTTGCTGCCATGACCGCGTTATCATCCATCAGTTGTGCAGCTCATTGGTGGATATCGGCAAGGTATGGATCGGCGTCGAAGAATTTGAAGCCGTTCCCGGCCTTGCGCAGAGCGTGGTTCTGGTTGAAGGCGTCGGCTTCCTGAATGATGTGCTGTTCTCCGGCATTCTGTTTGCCCTGCTGCCTACATTATATCTGGTTCCCCGATTGTATGGAAAAATCGAGCCGCTGCTTGGCATCAAGCCCCGGCAGAAGCTGACCCAGTATGAAGCGGTAAGCATCATCTCGCCGAAACTGGTTATCCTCGGGATCGTGCTTGCGCTCGTTGCCTTCGGAGCCGAATCCCTCTCCGAAACGGACTGGAACTTCGGGGAATGGGACAGCGGCTTTGCAGATCGGTTCGGTGTCGGCGCCATCTGGATCAGTATCGCAGCAGCTGCGATTATCGCCCTGGCCGTGCTGGTGTTCATGCGGGTCCGCAGAAACCGCAGTATGAAAGAAGAACATGCAGCGGAGAAACTGCCTTATGCCTAAACAAGTCACCAATCCTAATGTCAGCCCGGCTGTAAACATAACCGATGTAACGTTTGTCTATCCCGGCTCCGAGCAGCCGGTGCTGAATGGAGCTTCCTTACGATTGGCCGGGGCAGCTTCACGGCGATCATCGGCGGGAATGGCTGCGGCAAATCAACGCTATGCAAGCTGTTCAACGGCCTGATCCCCCATTATTATTCAGGGGATTTCACGGGAACCGTTGAAATATGCGGGCTATCCGCCGAGAAGCATACCGTCTCGGAGCTGTCCCGTATGGTGGGTTATGTATATCAGGATTTTGATAACCAGCTGGTCCGACCGACCGTGCTGGATGAAGCGGTATTCGCTCCGCTGAATTATGGTCTGGCCGAATATCGGGAGATGGGTTCCCGCGCCCTTGAGCTGTGCGGACTGACACATCTGAAAGACCGCTACATATGGGAGCTGAGCGGCGGTCAGAAGCATCTGCTCGCCTTGGCGGGAGCGCTCTCGCTGGAGCCGGATATTCTTGTCGTTGATGAGCCAGTATCCCAGCTCGACCCCCAGCATGCCAGGCAAGTATATGATGTGCTGCGCCAGCTGAACCGCGTACACGGGAAGACCATCATTGTAATTGAACATCATACAGAGTTTATTGCCGACTACTGCGAGGAAGTCTGCCTAATGGAGCAGGGAACCGTAAGATGGCAGCGGCCCGTAGCAGAGGCGCTGAACAGCCTTGAGGACCTGGAGCGGCTGGGTATCCAGCCCCCAGAGGTTACCAAGGCGGCCGTCCAGCTGGCGGTCATGCTGAATCGTAGCGACATGGCTGCAGACCGTCCGCTTGGAGCACAGCCGATGCCGACCTCCGAATCCGGATCCCGCGCTGCCGGACTCGCTGAATCTCCGATCAAGCAGCCTTATCCGATTACCGCGGAAGCCGCCGAGATCTACTTCCGCGATCTTCTAACTCGGCAGGATGATCATTCACAGATGAATCGCAAACCACCCGCTCCGGGAGCGAATGATGATGCCCTCTTTACCTACACACACGAAGCGACGAATTCCTGAACCGCTGATGCAGGAAGAGGAGTTAGAGAGGCATCGGCGGCCAAGCACGGCTGTGCAGGAAGAGGTGGCAGGGCCGCTCTGGAAGCACAGCACGGTTGTGCGAGAAGACGTGGCAGAGCCGTTCCGGAAGCACAGCACGGTTGTGCGGGAAGACGTGGCAGAGCCGTTCCGGAAGCACTGCACGGTTGTGCGGGAAGACGTGGCAGAGCCGTTCCGGAAGCACTGCACGGCTGGGCGGGAAGACGTGGCAGGGCCGTTCCGGAAGCACTGCACGGTTGTGCAGTTGAATCAGGCCGCACTAAGGTACCGCACGATCCGCAAAGCAGATCATGAAGTGCTGCGAGGCATCGATTTGAGCTTGCACGAAGGCGAACGGATCGCTCTTGTAGGCAACAATGGTGCAGGCAAATCGTCCCTTCTGAAGCTGATCGCCGGAATCGCCAAGCCTTCAAGCGGCTCTGTGGAAATTATGGGACAAAGCACAGCGTTATCGTCGATGGAACAGATCTCCTCAAAGGTGGCTTATGTCTTTCAGAATCCGGAGGATATGTTCATTGAGGATAGCGTGTATAAGGAAGTTGCCTACGGCTTGACGAGCCGCCACTACCCGGAAGCGGAAGACAGGGCCAATCGAATGCTGGCCCACTTCCGCCTCGAGCCCTTCAGGGAACGAGATGCCCGGCTTCTCAGTGGAGGGCAGCAGCGGCGTGTATCGCTGGCGATAGGCTCGGCGATGATGCCTTATCTTATTCTGCTGGATGAGCCTACCGCCAATCTGGATTTAGCCACCCGTGAAGAGCTGCTGGGCACGCTGAAGGAGCTGGAGCAGCAGGTCCGTACGGTCATCATCGCCACGCATGACATGCAGTTGGTCCACCAATGGGCAACCCGAGTGATCGTGCTGCATCATGGCATGGTCGCTGGGGATGGCTCGGCTGCCGACATTTTTGCTGATCCTGCCTTAATCCATCGAGCCGGGCTAGCGCCTACCCAGATGATGGATTTATCCGCAAGGCTCGGCATCAACCCGCCGTACAGCTCTCCCACTGGGTTGGCACAGCATGTATACGCGATGATGACAGAACAGGAGGGAAGACACGATGCAGCTCGTCCGCAGCTGGTTTAACAAAATTACCATCGAACGCATTCAGCTTGAGCTGATGAATACCGCCTATGGGAGCGGTCATGCCACGCTATCTCGGCTCGATCCGCGCGGGATGCTGATCTGGTATCTGTTTTTGCCATCGCGCCATGGTTTATCTCCAGTATGACCGTGCTGGCCGGATTGTTTCTCATGATGGTGGTCACCACGATCCTGTCGCGGGTAACGCCGTTTATTATTTTAGTCCTCTGTCTGGGCTTGATCGGGCAAGTCGGCTGGCTGTTGATCCTGTCTCTCTTTTTGGCGGGGACATCAGCTCGGCCTTGCCGCTGCTGAAGCTGACGCTCAAGCTATCGGTCGTGTCGCTGGCCAGCATCACGGTTTTCTCCGGAATGGATCCTGAAAAAATCAGCGACGGTCTGTTGGCGCTCGGCATGCTTACCGCTTTCTCGTTCAGTCTGTCTTACGGCTACCGGATTCTGCGGTACTGTTCGAGGAGTTCCGCCATGTGCTGCTCTCCTACCGACTGCGGGGTAAAGCGCCGGATCAACCCGGCTTTCTCTACTGGCGGCTCGGCGTCTATTATTTGAAGCTGCTGGTGCTATCCTTCTTCCCATTAATGCTGGCCACGGCCAAGCGTTCCCGCACGACGGTGGAAGCGCTGGAAACCCGCGGTTTTTCTTATGGCATGAAGAATCCGGCAGCGAAGAAGCTGAAGCTGTCCCATCTGAAACTAACGTCGCAGGATATGCTCTTCCTATCCGGTACCGCCGGATATACGGCTCTACTGTTCTGGGTCGGCTAACTCTAATACAGATTTTATAAGGAGTGTTTGAATATGAAGATTGATCTGCACACCCATGCCAAATTGTCCAAGGCATCAGACTTCTCACAGACCTACTATGAAGAGATGGTCCGCGAAGCCATGGATAACGGGCTGCATGCACTCGCGCTCACCGAGCATTTTAACACACGCAACTTCGACGAGGTGTACCAGCAGCTGGACCGGATGTTTCCTTACAATGGCGAGTATTATGATGCAGGCGGTTTAAAAATATTCCCCGGCATGGAAGTCGACATTCGGGAGACCTACCACATTCTGCTCATCGGACGGAAGGAGTTCATTCTGGAAACCCGCCGCCAGTTGAACGATTATACGGAGAAGGGTGCTTTTATTCCCTTTGATGATCTGATGGATCTGGCCGAAGCCCTGCCACTGCTCAAAATCGGAGCCCATCCGTTCCGGGAGAGCACGCCACTCCATCATTTGGACCACAGCCAGCTCCAGCGTCTGGATGCCTTTGATCTCAATGCCAAGGACATGTACCAATACGGCTGTGAGGCCAATCAGGATCAGGTCCAGCGTTTTGCCGCCAAACTCGGCAAGCCGGTGACGGCGGGCAGCGATACTCATCAATGCCTGCAGTATGGAAGTGTCTACAACGAGCTGGATATGCCCTGTGAAACTGTTGCCGAGCTGAAGCACGCGATTCTTCAGGGTGCTTACTACTTCATGTCTCGGATAGCCTCCCTCTTCAGGTCAAGGCGTCCGTCATGCTAAAAAGCTGATGAAACAAATCATCCGACTCGAGACAGCTCCAGGCATCGTATAAGGTCACGGAATACGTTGTCAGCCCAGAGGCGGCTGGGTCATAAAAATGACTCGGCCGTCTCTTGGCTGTCTAGTCCCTTAAGTATAAGTAGAAGGGGAATCTGCGGTGAGGAAGGGGAAAAACCTAAGATAATCCATCGAATCTGTGGCTATTGAGCGCAAGAGTGGAGCAAATCTATGCTGTTCAACGAGTCTGTGACTATTGAAAGCCGAGGGTGGAAAGTAAATGTTATGACTAACCACATGAATCTGTAACTTTTGAGCACCAACCTGGAGAAAATCTATGCGTATCAACGAGTCTGTGGCTATTGAGCGCCAAGAGTGGATAGCAAATCTTGTGACTAATCAATGAATTTGTAACTAACTATTGAACAACAACGTGGGGCAAAACTATGCCCATTCAACGAGTCTGTGACTATTGAACACCAATGTGGAAAGCAGGAGTTGCTATGGCGCTTGAGCTCTACCAAACATGGTAACTAGAACTTCTCTTGACGGATGCCCGTCTATGCGGCTTACGGACCCTGAGTACGCTATTACCGCAAAAATAGTACTTTTCAAATTATAACGGACCGTAGGAATCTTATTTTGCCTTTAATTGCGGTTACGCACGGTTTTTTGCTAAATAACGGCTGTGGTGTCCGATAAAACACGAAATCATGCGGATGATTGATAATAGCGTACCCTCGGTCCGTTAGATCCGGCCATTGCCAAGCAAACAGGGCAGATGGTGGGTATGTGTGTGTGTTACTTACCAAGCGAGCTGAGGAAAGGGGAATGCGGTGACATCATCAGGCGAGTCAAGGATGGTGCACGCACGTTGCCATCATCAAGCAAGCCGAGGATCGGTGCACTATCAAAAGAGCTGAGAATAGCTGAACCCGTTGTCATCATGCAAGCGAGCTGAGGATAGGCGAATGTGGCGAAATCATCTAGCGGACCGGGGATTAGTGCGAGCTCGCTGTCATTATCAAGTGAGCAGAGAATTTGCGAGCTTGGTGACATCATCAGGCGAGCCAACGATAGCCGCACGCGGTACCAACAACACGCGTGCCGAGGATTCGTGCGCACGCAGCATCCCCTAACAGAAACAAGGGGTGTCCCGCCAGATCCAAGATCTGCTGGGACACCCCTTTGATGCATCAGCCGAACCGACCGCTGATGTAATCCTGTGTACGCGAGTCAACGGGATTGGCGAACAGCTGCCGGGTAGCGTCGTGCTCGATAACCTCGCCGTTCAGGAAGAACACCGTCTGCTGCGATACGCGCGCCGCCTGCTGCATATTGTGCGTAACCATGACGATGGTATAGCGATCCTTCAGCTCATGGGTCAACTCCTCGATCTTGAAGGTCGAGATGGGGTCCAGCGCCGAGGTCGCTTCATCCATCAGCAGAATATCGGGCTCCACCGCGAGCGCCCGGGCAATACAGAGCCGCTGCTGCTGTCCTCCCGACAAACTGAGCGCAGGACGCCTCAAGTCGTCCTTCACCTCATCCCACAGCACGGCAGAACGAAGGCTTTGTTCAACGAGTTCGTCCAGCTTCTTCTTGCCGCGAATTCCGTGCTGCTTGGGTCCAAAAGAGACATTATCGTAGATCGATTTCGGGAACGGGTTCGGCTGCTGGAATACCATTCCGATTTTTTGCGGAGGGATTCCACATGCACCTCCCGGAATAAATATCGATTCCGCCAATGGCTACCCTGCCTTCAACCCGTGCACCCGGAATCCGGTCATTCATCCGATTAAGGGTCCGCAGCAGCGTGGACTTGCCGCACCCGGACGGTCCGATAAAGGCGGTAATCGCACGCTCCGGAATCTGAACCGAAACATCCTTAAGGGCATGGAACTCGCCATAATACAAGTTCAGTTTGTTCATTTCAATGAAAGGCTGCATGACATGTCCTCCCGGTGTTGTTTTTGACGTGTTATCCAGATCGGCTTGACCCCATCAGGCTTTATTTTTACGTTCATTCAGCCACAGCGGCACACGGAATACGATATTAATGAGCAATGCAACAATGATCAGCACCGCCGTGGTCTTCTGGGCAATCTCCTGGGCATCCGGCACAATGGCCTCGGATTGGACATACCACAGATGTACGGCAAGGGTTCCACCCGGCGATAACAGATTGAAATCCCACATTTCCCCGGAGGTGGATACCCCGGCGGTCAAAATAATGACGGCACTCTCGCCGAACGCCCGGCCTGCTGTCAGGCAGATGCCCGTCATGATACCGTTCATAGCCATAAGGCAGCACACGGCGGATCGTCTGCAGATGGGTGGAGCCGAGCGCAAAGGACGCATTGCGAAGCTCAACCGGAACCGCCCGGATCGATTCTTCGGTCACTCTTGTAAGTACGGGCAGATTCAGGAAAGCTAAACTAATAGCCGCACCTAGAATCGTAAGACCGATCTCGAAGAATTCCACGAACAGCGCAATGCCAAACAATCCGAAGATGATCGACGGAACGGATGACAGTCCCTCCACGCATATGCGGACCACCTCAATCAGTTTATTGTTCGGGGCAAATTCCGCCAAATAAATACCTGCTATGCCGATCGGGATGGAGACAATGAGGGAGATGATGAGCACATAGAATGAGTTAAACAGTGCTTAGGTCCGATGCCGCCGCCCTCTTCAATCTCGCTTGGCAGCCCGTACAGGAAGTTCCAGCTCAGCTGTGGCAGCCCTTTTTCAAGCAGCAGAAACAATAACCCGACAATAAATAAAATCACGATGATCTTAGGTACCCCATACGAGTCCCGTAAACAGTCGATCCAGAAGGACGGAGGCCCCTCTGCGTTTGCCAAAGGAATAGGCCAGAGTAGAATGAGTAAGCTTCTTCACACTCATGAGTAGCGCCCCCTTTTTCTGAAGTATTCTAACCGCTACGATCATCAGCAGCGAGATGGCGAGCAGAATGAAACCCATCATGTACAAGCCATAATTCCAGGTGGAATCAAATTCCACGCTTGAAATCTGCATGACGATGTTACTTGTCAGCACGGCTGTCGGGGTAAACAGGCTGTTTGGCAGCTGGGCCGTGTTGCCGATGACCATGACTACGGCCATGGTTTCGCCGATCGCACGGGCCATGCCCAGAATTACGGCATACATGATGCCGCTTCTGGCCGCTGGCAGCACGACCCGGAACACGGTCTGAAACCGGTTCGCACCAAGCGCGTAAGCCGCGTCGCGATATTTATTGGGCACGGCAGAGATGGCGTCGTCACTGATCCGGCTGATCGTTGGAAGCACCATGATCGTCAGAACGATGGAAGCCGCAAGCAGACCGTCAGCCAGATCATGTCCGCTGAGGTTGCGAAGCCAAGGAATGAGCAGGGTTAATCCCAAAAAACCGTACACCACCGAAGGAATTCCTACGAGCAGATCCAGCACGGGGCGCAGCAGATTGCGAAGCCACTTCGGCGTCATTTCGGCCAGGAATACAGCGATGATGACAGAAATCGGAATCGATATCAGCATTGTCAGGCTGGTTAGCGCCAGCGTTCCGAGAATAAAGGTAAGCGCTCCATAGTGCTCATTCTCCGGGTCCCAATTGGTGGAGAAGAAGAATTCCGTCAGCGAGACGTTCGAGAAGGTCAGGACGCCTGTACGGAGCATAAGGACCAATATGCATAACAGGACCAGGCATACAAACAGGGCGCTGCCGATACAGATCATGCGAAAAAGTTGGTTGGACCAGCGAAGACGCGCCTTCCGGTCAAACTTGGAGCCGGAAGTCTTGCCAAAGCTTTGACCCAGCTCGGCCGGGGCCTTGCTGTTCGTGGACGGGTTCATATCGATCATGTGGGGCTCTTCCTTTCACATAGAGAAGCCAGCTTGGCGTCCGTGCGCTGAAGCTGGCTAACCCTTTCCTTATGGAATACGCGTATGACGAATGCTCAAAGCGCGCTTATTTAACGGCGGAAAGCGGAATGAATTTCAGCTTTTGAGGGAACCGTTCTGGAACTTGCTGCTTTGGATGTATTCGATGAAAGCTTTCGTTGCTCCAGTCGGCTGGCCTTTGGTCATGTAATAGCCGATGCCCCACACTTTGTAGCTTCCGTTAAGCACGTTTTTCTCCGTTGGCGCCACACCGTTGATCGACAATGCCTTCATCTTGCTGGTGACGTAAGGAAGGTCGATATAACCGATGGCATTCGGCGTTGTCTCAATCGTGGTTTTCATATCGCCACTGGAGCCAACCTCTTTGTAGTTATCGCCTTTGTTCATAAACTCTTTGCCATCCAGCGCTTTTTGCTGGAAGTTAACGCGGGTACCGGAACCGAACTTACGGTTAACGACTACGATTTTGGCATCCGAGCCGCCAACTTCCTTCCAGTTTGTCACTTTGCCGGAGAAGATGTCCTGAAGCTGCTTGGTCGTCAGGCTGTTTACGCCCACATTCGGATTCGCAACGGCTGTGAACACCGTTACCGCAACGGGGTTTGCTACCAAGCCATCGAATTTATTAAATCCAGGGACGTTCTTGGATGCGTCCCAATCCACTGCGCCGATGTCGGCAATGCCTTTACGAACCGATTGAGGACCCGTGATCGAGCCTGCTGCGGAAGCCGAGATTTTCACTTTCGGATTCTCTTTCTTGAATTCACTCGCGGCTTGAAGCGTAAGCGGCAGCAATGCGGAGGAACCGTTGATGACAATATTGCCTTTCAGGTTGCTTTTGGCTTCTACAGCAGACGAAGCGCCGCCGATCAGAGACACGGCCACCATCACCGCTGTCAGGGATTTCATCCATTTTTTCATGTTATATAAACTCCTCTCGAATTGGAAAAAGATGGTCTATCCTTGATTGAAAACATTACTTCGTAACCGCTCTCCAGCTGTCGCCTGCATTCACCAAAACCCGGCCGTTCTCGATGATGGCGATTTGCGATCCGGCTACGGTGATGGCGGATACGTCAGCAGATACCGTGTACAGCTTGGTTTGTTTGCCCGTCGCCGTATCAATGGAATAGATCACGCTGTTGCTGTCGTCTTGGGCAGCCAGCACATATAGTACTCCACCGGACAGAATCGCTTGCTCCACATCGTAATCGGCAAACACGTTGGCTGCCTTCTGAGAAGCATCCACCGACAACAGCGTGGCTTGATCATCTGTGGACGGGACGCTAACGTAGTATGCTTTCAGTCCATCCGTGGACAGTACAAACACTTTATCATCCGAGGTCGTAGTCAGCTTCACAGCTTCCGGTTTCGATCCGTCGATGTTAAACGAAAAGATTTGCTGCTGATTGGATGAGAAATCAATGGACACATTGTCTTCATCGATATTCGTGGTATCGGAGGTTACCGTACCGAGTGTGGTTACAGTGTAAATGAATTTCTTGCCATCGGCGGAAACGCTCAGATTTTCCTTATAGTCCACCTTGTCCTCCACCAATTTCGCGATGGAACCGTCGGCCAGACTCAGCTTGGCAATCACCGTGCCTTTATCCCCTTGCAGAAAATAGATAGCACTGCCGTCAGCCGACCACACGAGCTCCGGTTTAATGCTGTTATCGTTCGTGATCTGACGGGAAGCTTTGCTATTCAGATCCAGCACATATACCGCACCTTCTGCGTCCGTATAGGCTGCTTGATTGCCGCTGGGCGCCACCACCAGATCGGACCCGCCGCTTGTTGTCAGCAGCAGCTCGAACTTACCGCTTGTTGTATCAACCAGGTAATCCGTTCTGCCATTCTCATCGCTCTTGGAAACGATCAGTTTGCCCGCTCCGGCAAAACGAGGGTTCTCTGCGCCTTCCAGAAGTGGTACCGTGCTGATCTCAAGCACGCCTGCTCTGCGGGCAATGGTTCCGCCAAGCCCTGATACCAGTGGACGTAATGCAACATAGCTTGTGCCACTAACATTTGTGACAGGCTGGGCCAGCGTGGATTTCACTCCATCTACCATCATCTGAGTCGAATTGGCTTTCAGTACAACGGTATGTCCGTTCAGCGTTATTGTCGTAGTGCCGCTATGTACTTCTGCTTGCGCGCCATTGCCTTGATCACATCGCGCAGCGATACAAGCGTCTCGCCTTTCTTCACCATGGAACGAACCACAACCGTGCTGCCATTGATGGTGAACGAGGAATTTTGCACCTGGGCTGCAGCTGCAGCAGGCTTTACAGCCGGTGCGGCCGATACGGCGCTAACAACAGAAGTACCAACCACTGCGGCTACCATGGATACTACGAATGCTTTCTTCATTGACATTGGCTCTTGTCACCCTTCTCTTTTAACATTCTATTGGTTTAGGACTGTTTCACCCTGCTGCCCGGAACTCTGCTATTCTATTTATGAGAGCGTACCTGGCTCATCCCCCAAACTCCTATCGTTCATGGTAAGCAGTAACCCTGCTTGATTGCTATTATAGGAGCGAATTGTAAACGGAAAATGTTGGAATTGTTATCTTAGTGTCAATATTTTCATATGCAAACAAAAAAGAGCCGCTGGAATCATCCAGGGCTCTCCTTCTCGTATCGCATGGTATTACTTCATTTGATTCAATAGATTCAGCATGGCCTGTGCGCTTTCAGCACGGGTGGCAATCGCCTTGGGTGCGAATGTTCCGTTCGTATGACCCTTCATCAATCCAAGGGACAAGGCCTGATTCACCTCTTGGGCTGCCCATGCCGATATCTGCGACTGATCCTTCAGCTTCGGAGCTTCCACGGCGGTAGCGTTCCCCTTCAACTGGTAGGCACGGAAGAGCATGACAGCCAGCTCCTCTCGGGTGACAGCCGCATTCGGTGCGAAGGTGTCTTGGCTTCTGCCTTTCACCAGCCCATGCTGATGAGCTGCCGCAACAGCGGACGCATACCAGGCATCGCTGCTCACATCAGTGAAGATCGTACCTTGAGCATCTTCAAGGTTCAGGGCCGAAGCGAGCATCGCGGCAAACTGAGCCCGTGTCAGCTGCTGATTCGGGCTGAATTTTGTATCACTGGTGCCTTGCACCACCTGTTTTGCCGCAAGCGCTTTTACCGCCTGCTCCGCCCAATGGCCAACCAGATCGGTAAATGATTTGTTGTACTCCAGTACGGCATATGTGCTGAAATGGCTCACCTCTGCCGTCAGCAGCCCATTCACGAGCTTGCCGCCTGCATAAGACAATCGGCCTTGGTCTGAGATTTGGTAGATTCCAGCCAAGCTGCCCTGTATGCCACTGTCAACTGCGAAACCAAGCCGTACGGGTGCGGTGAACTTCTCCTGTACATATTCCTTGCCGTCTTTGGTCTTCACGGAAAGGTTAAAATCATACATCTTGCTGCCCTGCTTCAGCTCAGCCTTCCCGAAAGCAGCGGCTTTAGCTATGAGTGAGGCAGCAGTCTGAGATGCAACCTCTTCCAGCTTGAAGGAAATCATCGCATCCTTGGCTTGATCCGCTGGCACAAGCTGCCGCAGCGCTTTGAGCAGTGCTGACGGAAGCTGGACAACCAGGCCGTCTCTCTTCAGCTCCAGCGGCTTCGAACCGAGAATTTCTCCTGCTGTCAGCGGCAGGAGAATCTCGTTATCCTCTGCTCCAAGCTGAATCGTTACGTTCTCTTGCCCGCCTCGCAGTGACTCTTCGGAGATCACGCGCTGCCCCTTATCCGGCTTCGTTCCCGGATCGGTAGACGGGCTGCCGCTTGTTCCTCCATTGCCGTTGCCGCTTCCGCTTCCGGAACCGGGATTGCTGCCGTTGCCGCCCCCGCTCTTGGCGTCCGTCTTAATGACAACAGCCGTGAGAGGCTCAAGCGTGATCGAGCCAGCTGTTAATGCAAAGCCAGATCTCGCCTTGACGCCAACCGTGCCTGCCTCGTCATTATCCACAAGCACCGTGCCGGAAGTCAGGTCCTCGCTCAGCGTCAGCGATCTCGACTGGTTATCAGCATTAACAAACACATAGTAGCTGCCTGTTCCGTCCGTCGCTTTGTTTTTGTAGGCTATAACCAGATCCTGGGCTTTCACTTCAGGGATCTGCAAAAGCGTCACATTTGAATCCACTGCAGACTTGTCGCCCAAACGGAAAGCATCGGACGATTTTCTTAACTCAATCAATCCGGTAGTGTACTCGCGTGTCTTGTTATTCTCCGGGTATTTGACTTCATTAGTCGCCTTCTCCCAATCAAACATGTTGATGGCATCGGAAGAGTCATATGAGTCATGAATGAAATATCCGAATCCCTTGCCTGTCTCATCAACCAATTCATGATACTTCTGTTCCGGAACGCCCGGCGCTTTCCACTGTTTCGTACGGCCGTATTCCTGCCCGGCATGGAGGAAAGACGTCCCTTGGGAAGTCAGAGTAAGCAGGTTCCCAAGACGTATCCGTTTATGGATCTCCAGATCATGAGCTGCCACCGAAGGGTCCTTCTTGATGGACTGTGCAATAATATCGTATAACGGCAGATTGTCATGGGCTTCAATGTATTGAACCATGTCGCCCGGATCGTCCTGCTTGGTATTGCTTGGCTGCGCCTTGATATTGTTAAAAATCGTTTGGATATCGCGCGCGCCGCCTGTAATGAATCTAGGCTCTCCTTCGTTACCGAAGCCGGATTTCAATTCGTTGCGGAATTCATCGGAGAATACGCCGACGTCATTCGTTTTGTCCATCCAATTCTGGTCTGCGCCCTTACCCGCCAGGGAAGGATCAGACAGATGTCCGCCGAAGGTTATCCAGCCTTCACCGATAAACAACGCCTTCGGATTAATGGCAGCTGCGGCATCGTACGCGTTCTGTACCGCGTCATACGTGGCGTCGCCCATCATATCCCAGCGCATGCCGTCGATCTTGTACTCCTCGAACCAGTATTTCACGGAGTCTACCATCAGCTTCTCCGCCATTTTGTGGTTCGTTGCCAGGTTGTTGCCGAAGCCCCCAATGAAATTGCCGTTAGCATCCTGGAAGGCATAATAGTTAGGCACGATATCGTTTAAAAATTCAGCCTTGGCCATATGGGTGTACACCACGTCGAGAACGACGCCCATATCCGCCTCATGAATGGCGTCAATCATCGCCTTCAGCTCTTTGATTCGAAGCTCCGGATCCGCAGGATCCTCGGAGTATGCACCGTCAGGCGAGAAGTAACTGTGCGGATCATACCCCCAGTTATACTCGTTGTCTTTTGCCGAATAGTCCAGTTCTCTATTCTTCATGGCAGCTTCGTCCCCGTAATACCAAGCCATCACAGGCAGCAGCTGGACATGAGTCACGCCCAGTGACTTAATATATTCGAGCTTGGTTTTGAAAGCATCGTACGACCCCCAAGTAGCGTTATGCAGGTCATTCTCGATGGTTGGATCCGAGGTAAAATCCCGAACATGGATCTCCCAGATGATGGCGTCTTCCCGCTGCTCATAACCCGGAATATTCGCGAAATCAAACCCGGCCGGATTCGTCTGGCTTAAGTCAACGATGGCCGCTTTGCCGACGGTATCGCCGTCAGGCCCAACTTCGCCCTTCGTATTCACTCTGAATTGCGCCATGGATTTGGCGTATGGATCAAGCACATTTTTCGTTACGCCGTTATGGCTCACCTCGTATTGATAGAAGTATCCTCTGAAGTCCTGAATGCCAAGGTCCCCAGGCTTCACCTGGACTGACCAGACGCCTTTATCGCCTTTTTGCAAAGCGACGTTGCCAATAAACTGCGCAGCATCATCCTTGTCGTATACGTTTGCGGTAACCGTGGTTGCCGTCGGTGCCCACAGCTTGAGCTCGGCCCCGCCAGCCTGGTAGGTTGCCCCAAGATCATTTCCATCGTAAGCATACATTTCATCCAGCATTCTCCAGCCTGTGGAGGCCGATATGGTTTTACCCGCGTAGCTTACCTTCAAGGGAATCTGATCCAGCTGGAATAACGCCATAACTTCAATCGTGGTGTTACGGTAATCTCCACGTTCTGGATGTTAACGCTACCCCCGTCTTTGTCCTTGATTTGGAGCTCATTCTTCAGGGTCTCCGCTTCCAGACCTTCGGTCATCGTAAAACCAAGCTGGAGCTTCCCGGGTGCCAACACCTCAGCCGAGACTAATCCGGTAGGCACTTCACCATATGGCGATGTGTACACCGTGTTATCTCCCTCTTTAATAAACAGGTGCTGGTAGGTCTACCAAAGTGAAGCCTTTGTCACCAGCTTCCTTGCCCGCATCTCCCTTGGATGGATCAAGGACCAGGAAATTCATCTTCTGAGCTCCCGATTTCATCGGGATATCCACATAAGCGCCATAGCGGTCCGTTTGACCCGCAGGGAACATCGTTGCGCCGGTCGGCCAGTCATTCGATGGCGCCGCTACATCTCCCCATAACCATAGACCAAACGGTTGGTAGTTCTGATCCTGTCTTGCATAGTGAACACGTACCGTATCTGCTGGAAGATCCATAGGTTCAAAGCTGTACACCGTATCGGAGCCTTCCTTAAGCCATACTTCCTTCATGTCCGGTGAAGCCAGCGCGAATTTCTTGTCTCCGCCGTCTTTATTGCCGCTGACGCGGTCAACAACGACGATGCCCACCTTCTGTGCCGCATCCTTCAGCGGAATGTCGACGAACGCGCCATAGCTGTCCAGCTGCCCATTCGGGAATGGCGTTGCCCCGTTTGGCCAGTTGGCCGAAGGAGCCGCAACGTCGTCGAATACCCACAGCCCTGTGCTGCCGTAATTCGCGTCAGCCCGATTATAATGGACACGCAGGTGGTTTGCGGGAACCGGAATTCCCGGATCTACAGGCACTGTAAAATCGGCAGCAACCTGATGATTGACAGCATTGTAACTGAACGTTACCTTAACATCCTGGGGCAGTTGAAGCGCCTCTCTGTTAGCCGGATACACTGGGCTAGCCGCGTCACCCCTAAGGCAATCTGGTATTCGTGATCACCGCCATACACATCGGCTGTGACCGTATACACATTGTCATAATCGGAATCCTGCATGATCAGTCGTGCATCCGTTACGACCAGTCGGCCGCTTCGCCGATGCCTGATTGGAAGCTTCCTATGACTCTTGGAAGCTTATTCGCTTCCATCGGCGCGTAGTATGTAGAATCTGCGATCCGGTGGGTTCCATGATTGTAATAAAAGGTGACTTGGGCGTCCTGGCTTAGATCGATTAGAATATTGCCGTCCTTGTTGGCACCGCTGGTATTGGAGTAATTAGCGAATCCATAACTCTCCGTCCAATCCCCGTCAATGGCGATCTTGTATTCGTAAGATCCCGCAGGCAAGTGGTAAGTAAACCTGTATTCGCCGTTCCCCATATCATTCATGGTGGTTGCGGCTGCTGTCGGATCCCAATCCGTGTTATGACCAAGCTCGGACTGCAAAGTCCCGACCAACGTGACCTGGCTTGGTGCGCTATTGGCATTGGCCGCCGATGGCGGAATGCCTAGCATGGAGATAATCAAAGAAAAATCATAATGATGGACCACGTTCGCTTGCTTGCTGCAGTCATTCTCATTAACAAATAGCCTCCTTCTGTTTTTTAAATCAGGTAAGTGGTTGATGCTATTCTGATGCCATTCTTTGCGCAAACGCTTGCATTAATGAGTTTAAGCTTCCATCGTTTCAGGGAACGACAATTACTGACAATTGGGGAAGAATCACTCCGATATCTAGTGCTGGAACATGAAATGAAAGCGATTTCAATGAAAACGTTTGCATTTCTTATTGTAGTATCGCATCTCAAGGTCGTCAACCACATTTTGACCTGTTTTTAAAAAGTATTTTTCAGCTTGAATCAAGCTCTATCCAGCAGTATCTAGCTATAACAAATAAAGGGAAACAGCGACTGTATGGCTGATTTCCCTTCAATCTTATTGAACCGTTTCAGCAGTTTCCGTTTCTTGAACGGTTGACATGTCTTATTCCTCTAAGGTGTGCACATTAAACGTCTCGGTGGCTAATGAAACACCATCGATGCCTAGAGCCTGAACATCTACATGGTTATGGAGTGATTGGTCTTTGATATCCCATACCAAAGACCAGCCGTCTTCTCCATCACTATCATACCCTATGAGTTTCCGTTCCTTGCCAACCTCCGTTCCTGTAGGAGATGACCAGAATAACACAGTGTCGGCATGCTGTGCCTCCACATAAATGGTTATTGTGTCAGCATCCCTTGGGACAACCCACCATCCATTTTCCTCCTCGGCATCTGTATATACTTTGTCCATCATCACGGATGTTTTGCTGAATCCGGAAGGAGTACCGGAATTTGCTTTGTCTGGAATGGTTTCAGGTTCCTCGTTGCTAGAACAAGCTGATGCCAGAATCATGGTCAGCATCAGAAATGAGATTACGATTATTTTTTTCATATAGATCCCCCATGTGTGGTTAACTTTGCAAGACTATTGAACTTCTAGATAATAATGTTTTGATGATGATCCGGATGATCTGTTGAATGATCCCCATGCTGTTTTATCGGCTGTCTAGGATATGTGACGTTATATCAAGCATAGGAATTAGCTAATACCCCAGCATAGGACTTATTAGCTACTGCCGCAGCATAAGAGACTTCTCTTTTGTTCTAATATTTACTGTTCATATATATATTAACTCTTAACACAAGCAATGGTTACGCAAAATTTTAGAGAGTTATGCCGCCATACCACTAGTGTTCGCAAAACTTAGGATTGATTTCCCTCAACGATTCCCATAACATTAAACATTATAATGATATAATGTTTAATGTTTGCAAAATCTTGGATGCAGGGGGATTTCATATGAAATTTCGTTTCGCGGGTGCTGTATCGGATATACTGCCCGGTGCGCAGCTGCTGCTAGACGAACTTGGCGTAGAACTTGGGGAAGGCGGAGTCACGGTTGAGGTAGCATTGTCCGAGGGCGAGCTTCAAGTCGGACGAGAACATACCCGAGCTTACATTCGTTACGGCAGAAAGCATCAATTCTTCCGGGGGCTCGGCTTGCTCATTCAACATAGCCGCCATAGCGATACGTTCCATCTTCAAGAGAACCAGCAATTTGACCAGATCGGCCCAATGTTTGACCTGTCCCGGAACGCCGTGCTCACGGTGGACAGCTTTAAACTCATGCTGAACAAGATGGCCTTGATGGGAATGAACAGCGTGATGTTATACATGGAGGATACCTACGAGATCGAAGGCGAGCCCTATTTCGGATACATGCGCGGCCGCTACACACAGGCGGAGCTAAAAGAAATTGACGATTATGCCGACCAGTTCGGCATTGAGGCTTTTCCAAGCATTCAAACCTTGGCGCACCTGGAGGAGTTTCTGAAATGGGAGCCCATCAAGCATTACCGTGATACAAAGGGTGCCCTGCTTGTTGGCGGCGAGCAAACGGATGCCCTGATTGAACGAATGATCGAGGCTGCAAGTGCCCCTTTTCGCAGCAAGAAAATTCATATTGGCATGGACGAAGCAGAGGAGCTTGGACGAGGCAAATATTTGGATCACAACGGCTATGTGAGCCGCTTCGATATTATGATCGCCCATCTGGAGAAGGTTCTGGCAGCCGTTCGAAGGCGCGGCCTGAAACCGATGATGTGGAGCGACATGTTCCTGAAGCTCGCTTCCGGAGGAGGCGGTGATGCGGCGTATTACGATAAGGAAGCCTCGATTCCGGAGGAAATGGCCCGCCAGATTCCGAAGGATGTGGACATGGTGTACTGGGACTATACCCATATGGAGCCGGAGGATTACGAAAAGGTGATTGCCAATCATCGGCCGCTCGGCTGCAATCTCGTGTTTGCGGGAGCAGTCTGGATTTTTAACACGTTCGGCGTAAACTACGGTCTGTCCCTGAACGCTTCCGATGTGGCGCTGCAAGTGTGCAAGCAGGAAGGGATCCGTGAGGTATACGCCACGATGTGGGGCGATGATGGCAACGAAGGAAATCCCTTTGCAGCCCTGCTTGGCCTCCAGCTCTATGCCGAGCATGCCTATTCGGAAGAGAAGCCTTCCCGGACGCAATTAGCGGAGCGGGTGAAGTTCTGTACGGGCATCGAGATGGAAACCTTCCTGCAACTGAAGGATCTGGACGAGATTCCCGGCCAGGAACCCAACAACGCCAAACAGAGCAATCCTTCGAAATTTCTGCTGTATCAGGACGTGCTTCTCGGGATGTTCGACAAGCAGATTGAAGGCCTGGATCTGGCGAACCACTATGCCGAGTTAGAGCAAAGCATACGCGGGAAACGCAACAGCCGCGCAGAGCTGGATTACCTCTTTGAAATGCCGGAGAAGCTGAGTGCTGTCCTCAAACGCAAGAGCGAGATCGGTATCCTGCTGAAACAAGCTTATGATGCCAAGGATAACGATACCCTAAGACATATGGCCAAGAACGTGCTGCCTGCCATCTCCAGAGCTGTCCAGGAGCTGCGTCTCGCCCACCGTACGCAGTGGCACCGCATGTTTAAGCCCTTCGGCTGGGAGGTCATCGACATCCGCTATGGCGGCGTTATCACCCGCCTGGACACTGCGTCGTTCCGCATTCTGGAATACGCCGAGGGGCGAGTGGCACGAATCGAAGAACTCGAGCAGGAACGGCTCGTGTTCAGCACGACCCACCGCGGCAACCACAAGGGTGTCGGCTGGTGCAGCCATTATTACCGGATGGCTTCGCCGAACGTGTTCTACCATGTGCTGAATCCTTTTAAGGGTCCAAGCTGCCTGAAATTGCAATACTTTTCACCAATACATCATGAAAAAGCCCCGGAGACCGGGGCTTTTTGCATAATCGCTAAGTCTTAGATGATATGCCCTAATCCACGCTTAAGATCCTTGATTTTGCACTTCCTCATACCAGACTCGTACATCCCGGCTAAGGCGCTCCACGATCTCGGGATAACGGTCCGCCAAGTTGGATCGCTCTCCCGGATCCTTGGACAGATCGGACAGATGAACCTGATCCGGAACCACGCGATCGAAATCGAGTTTTCCGTTCAGCACCAGCTTCCAGTTGCCTTCCCGGACAGCCAGTTGACCTTGATACTCCCAGAACAATTGCTTATGCGGTGACGGCTTGCCCCTGAACAGCATCTCCTTCAGGCTGCTCCCATCCAGGGTAATCCCTTGAAGCGGTCCCGCCGCCAGATCGACGCCCGCCAGATCCAAGAAGGTCGGAACGATGTCCATCATGGCCGCGACCTCATCGCGCACTTGTCCGCCTTCCCATCCGTTCGGCCAGTTCAGTATGGCAGGTTCGCGGATTCCACCTTCGAACAGGCTTGCCTTATGCCCCCGAAAGATCCCCGCGCTCCCGCCGTAATAAATGTCTTCCGTCCCGTCCAGCCAGTTACGGCTCTCGGAAGACGGCCCATTATCGCTGGAGAAAAAGATGACCGTATCCTCATAACAGTGGCTTCCTTCAGCGCCTCCACAATCTCTCCGACGCCATCATCCACCGCCGCAATCATGGCGGCCATCACCTGCCGATCCCATGGCAAATGCGCAAATAGGTCCATGTATTCCTGCGGTGCATGCATCGGATAGTGGGGCGCATTGTACGACGCAAACAAGAAGAACGGAGCCTCCTGCTCCCGTGACCGCTTAATGAAATCAACCGAGCGTTCTGTTATCAGTTCGGTCATATACCTGCCGTTCTCCCAAACCTCCGTTTCGTTTTCCCATAGATCATGCAGGGGATTGACGCCATGACCTTGCCCCCAATAAAAAATGTGCGAGTAAAAATCGACGCAGCCTGCCTTAAATCCAAAGAACTCATCGAACCCATGCGCATTCGGGCTGGTTTCCTTGGACAGGCCCAAATGCCATTTTCCATAAAGTGCCGTCCTGTACCCGGCAGGCTTAAGCGCCTTGGCCAACGTCACCTCGGCGGCAGGCAGCCCATGGGAACCGCGCTTTGCCCCCAGGATTTCACCGACTCCCGCTCGGACCGGATATTTGCCTGTCAATAAAGAGGCTCGTGACGGAGAGCAGACAGGGGAATTCGAATACCAATTCGTAAAACGAACGCCTTCATCTGCCAATCCGTCCAGATGCGGGGTTCTCACGGAATCCGAACCATAACATCCAAGGTCCCCGTAGCCTAGGTCATCACAATAAACGATGACAAAATTCGGTTGTTTCATATCTCCATTCACCTCGACTATGCTCGACTTGTTCCTCATATCGTACCCTGTCGCGGATCAACACGGAATGTCCAATCCTTGCAATCGTTATACAATATGTTGCATATTAACAATATCAAGCAAAGTGATCTTGTTTAGCTGGAAGGAGGAAGCAAAAGCATGACAGTGAACCAACGGCCATCCAGAGAAGAATACTTTAACAATCCGGCTTTCTTTGAGACTCAACTGGGACTATGGATATTCAAATCCGGATCCCATCCCTTCTTCACTGAAAAAGTAGGTCCCCGGTCCGTCGAATTTTATAGTATACATTTCGTTGCCTACGGCAAGGTACGGTTTGAATGGGACGGCCGCAACGTCTCCCTCTCGGCAGGCGACCTGTTCTGCCTCTTCCCCGGCTCGGTCTATACATATGCCAAGGACTGTGACCAGCCGTCTACGATGATCACCTGGACGGCCTTTATGGGCGAATTGATGCCATCCATATTAAAGCATGTCGATCTATGCCCCGAGCAGCCCTATCGACGGAATGCCTTCGGGGAGAGTGCCTTGGCGGTGATCAAGGAAATTCAGGGATTGCTCCGGCAGCCCCAACAGGATCACAGCCTTCAGCTGATGTCGCTGGGCTTCCAATTGATCCACAGCATCGATCCGAACCGGAACCAGCGACATCCGGCTTCTTCGTCTGCTTCCGATTGGCTCGAATCCGTTCCCGGGTATATGAAGCTTTATTGCACAGAGAACCTATCTGTGGAGGAGCTTGCTGCGTGGGTAGGTGTGCATCGCAGTCATTTCACCCGTGCGTTTACCCGCCGATACGGTATCTCTCCGTCCCGCTACATGCAGCAGCTCATTATGGAGAAAGCGACCCGCCTGTTATCCGCTGAGGGAACCAGCATCACGCATACCGCTTTATCTCTGGGGTATTCGGATTTGTTTACATTCTCCCGCGCCTTTACCCGGTATTTTGGTATGACGCCGAGTGCATTCGTAAAGGTCATCGCTCTTCATCGACGGCACGCGAATAAGAAGAAGCCATTGCGCTGAACAAACGCCCTACTCTTCCATCCGTTCCCACAGCGCCGTGAAAGCCTCGGCATCCAATTGAAAGAATACAGGAGCGTTTGCGTATCTTACATATTCCCCGTCTCTGAACAATCTTAACTGGACTTCCGTTCCGTCCTGGAGCTTAATATACAGAAATTTCTGTTCTCCCGATCCGGTCTCGTAGATCCCTTGCTCGAATAGAGGATCGGCCGCAATCGGCTTCGCCTCATACAAGGCCTCGACGAAGGCTTGCACCTCCGACTCGCCGGAAAAATCGTGCAGCTTGTTCTCCCCATGTTCCAGCTGTCAAAATCCTGCCATTTTACCGATGTCATTCGATCCCCTAAATTCAGCTTGCCTATCAAGTCCTCGCCCTTGGTCACCGTAATCCCATTCAAATGCTCATACAGTTCAGCGTAGATCTCCCCATCATGCTCTACATAGGACATGATTCTAAAATCCAAGTCATACCCTTTTACCGAGTAAATGTCCATTTCTCCTATTGTTGAAGCGAGTTCCGTATAATCGTCGGGGAACTCCATTCCGTAATGCCCGATTGGGACCGTCCCAGCTTGTCGCCCCGCAGCTGCTTGGCGGTTTCCGGCGATATTCGCGTCTTAGGTCTGGGTGTAGATATTCCCCTGATATACAACCAACCCGATCATGTCGGCTTTAACGCCACTCTCTCTCGGAAGCTCAATCTTCGGAATGATCACCGGATCATGACCGACCTTAGCGATCGGTGTCGTGTTCTCTCCGGTCCCGGGAGTCACCGGGGTATTGCTGACAACTGGAGCATCTTCTCCATTCAACATGAGCGAAATAACCAACACCACACCCAGCATGACAGCCGCACTAACACCAGCCATCCCCATCCGGTTCCTTCTTGGCGTTTGGCGCCCATTCTGTTTCATTCCATTCATAAGCCGCTCCTCCAATCCTTGGTCAGGTTCTATTTGATCTATCAATTGGTTATAGTCATTCCGATTCATCAATCGTCCTCTCCTTCCAAGTCCATTCGCAGCAGCTTCCTGCCGCGCTGAAGGCGCATCTTGACCGCGGATTCGTTAATCTGCAATATCCCGGCAATCTCCTTAACAGAATAATCCTCGTAATAAAACAGGTGGATGACCGACTTATATTTGAACGGCAAACTCATGACATGGTCCATCAGCATCCGTTCAGATGGCTCAGCAAAATAATCGTTCATATGCTCCATTTTGGTTACCCGCCTGCGCCACAGGCTTCCTTGCATGTTCTTGCAATAGTTGGTTATCACCCGAATCAGCCAAGCCTTCTTATGCTCCTGGTCGCTGAATTTAGGCGCTTTATGCATCAATTTGATGAATGTTTCCTGAATAGCTTCTTCTACATCCTGTTTGTTCCCAAGGTACACCATCGCTATTTTAAAAAGCATATTGCCATATAATTCATAGGTTTCCGTAAAATCTCCGCCCGGCCGGAGCGAATCCATCTGCATCGCGTGTAGACCTCCTTTTACCCTTAACACAGTTATGGACGTGGATCGGTCACATTTTTTTGCTTTTACGAACTAAAAAGAGCTGCCCCTCAGGGGCAGCTCTTTCTCGCCAACCAATATCTCCGCTTATTGGAACACGAACACTGATGTGAACATCCAATCTCCATAAGCCGCATGCACTGCATGTTTATTTTACATACGTCAAATCCTGAATCATGCGATGAAGCACAGCGGCGCTTTCGGCTCGGGTTGCGCTGGACTGAGGATTGAAGCGCAGCTTCGGATCCCCGTTCAGAATACCAAGACCCGCCAATTCATATACAGCTGCCTGCGACCATGCGCTGATCGAGGACGCGTCGGCGAATGGGGCTTTTGCCGCGTCTGCCTGATGGTATCCGGCATAGTCCATAGCTTTGTATACCATCAGCGCCATCTGTTCGCGTGTAATGTCCCGATTCGGCTTAAAGTTGCCGTCCAAATATCCGGTTATGATGCGGCATCGGCTGCCGCCTGGATCTCACCGGCATACCAGTCGGATAACGCAATATCCTGGAAAGCCACTGCCTTAGCGTCGGCCGTGAGGCCCAGCGCCCGGACTACCAGTGCCGCGAATTCGGCTCGGGTTATCGGAGCATTCGGAACAAAGTTCTGCTCTGAACGTCCGGTCACGATCATGTTGGCTGCAAGGGATTCAACGTCTCCCTTGGACCAATGTGTCCCCATGTCCTGGAACGTTACCGGGTTCAGAAGAACCAGGTACGTGCTGTTCGTTTGACTGTAGATATCGATTCGTTGACCATTCACCTTGAACGGCATAAGCGTGTATCCACTGCCTGTTCCGTCAACCCGAACAACCGCAATTTCGGAGGAACGATAGGTCTTGGCAACATTCAGGGACCGCTTCACATACGATTGGAACTTATCCAGCGTGATGGTTTTGCCGCTGCCGGACGTTGCGGTTACCGTGTAGCTTACGGCTTGCAGCCCATTATGTCCTTTGGAGGCTGCCGATTTAAGAGCATTCGAATCCACGGCAAGTTGAATGACCAGCTGGATACTGTTTATATCCGATCCAGCTTGAGTTGCCAGAGCCTGCAGGTTGATCTCCCGCTTCGGAAGCTCGTAGCTTCCGTATGGAGTGACCACGTTCAGCACTTGAGCGCTTGATTGATCAAGCCATGCCCGCAGCGCTTCATTCTCAATCGTAATGGATGAAGACTCTATAGGCTGCGCACTTGTAACCTCAATGGTGACTTTCCCGTCTGAAGGCAGCTTCAACGCTTCCTTCATAGCCGCTCCGGTTACGGAGCCTGCTGCCGCGCCATTCTCCACTTTAACCGGAACCTTCACCTTACCTGGTTCCGCCGGTGGCGTCGTGCCAGGGTTTGTAGGATTCACTGGAGGCGTCGTTGGTCCTGGAGTTCCAGGCGTGCCCGGGTTCCCAGGGTTGCCTGTCCCAGGCTCTCCTGGCCCGCCAGGAAGCGGCGCTCCTTTCAGGTCTGTAATCCGACCCTCGACGGCCGAGGTCTTGTCCGTGATGGTGCCTACTTTTTCACGTAATTCGAGAATACCTCATAGTCAGGCATATAGAGCAGGTTCACGCGCCCTTCCAGATATGCCTTTTCGAGCGAAGCGTAGAAATCGCCGCCCTTAGCGGTAAATGCATTTGTCGCTACCTCATATGATTTGTTCATATCAATCGGCTCGTAGCCGTTCTTGCCTTTCACCTCGATACGCAGTACGCGCGATCCAACCGGTTTGGTTGAATCGTAGATAAACTTCATGCCCGCAATATGCGGGAAGCGTCCATCCTCGGCCGGGGTTTGGAAACCCCGTTCTCCATCGCTTCTTTAATCTCGGAGCCCGTCAGCGTGATGGTGACGAGATCATTGTTAAACGGCAGGACGGTCATTACGTCACCCATCGTAACTTTGGCTCCAATCGAATCGCGAATTCCGCCGCCATTCTGCAAGGCAATAACCGCATTCGTTCCGGCTGCTTGCGCCGCATCCAGCATTCCGTCCGCGATGAGATTTCCGAGATTCGTTTCCTTCGTTCGCACATCGGCGCGGACGCCGTTCAGTTTCACTTCCGTTGTACCAACCTCGGTTTGTTTTAACTGATCTACGCCAGGTTTGTACTTGGCATTCAAAATGGCAAGTGCTTCTGTATCCGGCTGAATGACATACTCGCCTTTGCTGTTTTTCTCGTCAACCGAAATGAGGCGGCTGTTCCACTCCTGCAGAACGCCCTCGTTGTCAAATACGACCTCCAGCTGGCCTAAGAATTGGCCTTTTTCACCTGTCTGCACGATCAGTTTCGGCTCGCTGTCCGAACGGTCTACAACCGCCTGATCCAGCTTGGTATGACTATGACCGCCCACGATGATGTCGATGCCTTCAACTTGCTTCGCCAGGTTGACATCCACGTCATAACCGAGGTGCGACAGCACAACGATTTTGTTGATGCCTTCATTCTTCAGCATCGCGACGGTGTCTTTTGCCTTTTGCACCGCATCATCAAAGGTAACATCTCCAGGGGAAGCGATGTTTGCCGTGTCTTCGGTCGTAAGACCGATCAAGCCGACCTGCTCACCGTCTACCTCCATGATGATGGCCGGGTAGATGGTTGCATCCTTGGCATCCCGGGCTACTTCATTCTTGAACTTTTGGCTTAATATAGCATCGGCTGAGAAATTCACGTTCGATGAAACAAACGGGAACTTCGCATGCTCAATGAAATCATTCAGTACTTCGGATCCTTTATCGAATTCATGATTCCCGAAGGTCATAGCATCATATTGAACCATATTCATGAACTCCAGATCCGCAAGTCCCAAGTATTGGTTGAAATAGAGTGTGCCGGAGAATACATCCCCCGCATCCACGAGCAGTGGATTGACCGCATGCGCTCTCGCCTCTTTAATTGCCGTGACCCGGCGAGCAACGTTGTTCGGAGAGCTTGTGGTATCCAGATTGGCATGCGTGTCATTGGTATGCAGGATCGTAAGCGGGAACCCGTTAGCGGCCTCTCCTTGCAAATCGATCTGCGCGACAACCGGATCATGATCCGATACGCGGCCCTTAGAAGCCGGGAAATCGGCGTTCAGGTGCACTACATCGATTTGCGTAGAACGGGTCAGGTTCTTGCTGACCAGAATATGATCCAGCACCTGCGAATTTCCGTCATACGTGTACGTATACTGCTCTTTCAGCGGCAGCGTATCAATCAGGTTATCTAATTCATTCCCTTTCAAAATCGTTGCCGTCTGCGTAAATTGGAAATCATTCAAATCGCCCAGAACAACAACGTTTGCGTCCGGATTTGCGGTTACCACGCTCTTAACAAATCCGTTAACGACAGCCGCGATCTGATGGCGCTGCGCTTCGCTGGAGAGAACCGGCGGCTGCGTATTGCCAAATGGTCCCTGGTCCCCGGATTTCGAGTTAAAATGATTCGCAATCACAATCACTTTCTCGCCCCGGAATTCAAACTGCGCGGCCAGCGGCTTGCGTGAGGCATTAAATGCAGGATTCTGCGGATCAATTCTGCCTGGATTATAGGTCAGCTGATCCTTAGCTGCATCATAGGCCACGGAATCCGTGGAAGAGCCTTTTTGTTGTTTACACTGTCCGATAATTGAACACGGTCCGGGTTGTAGAGGAATCCGACCCGAATGTTGGCTCCCGGCGCTCCCCGTCATTATTATTAACCGGATCAATGTCGGTAAAGCTGTAGGTTGGGCCTCCCGCTGCCTTAATGGCTTTAATCAGAGCATCGTAGCTTAAGTCTGCTGCGGTGGTTCCATTGTTCTGCTCACCGTTGTTGTCCTGCACTTCTACAAGCCCGATAATATCCGGGGACTTGATGCTGCTAACAATCGACTCGGCCAGCTTGTTGATTTTGCTGGAGCCTACGCCCGGATAGAAGTTCTCGATATTATATGTCGCCACCCGAAGCTGCTCGGCATTCACATCAATGGTGGATACCTCTTGTTGAAATGGGCTGCTGTTAATTGCAGGCAATTCGCCTTTGCCCGGAATCACCTTGAAATTGCCGCTGTTGTATCCGATCACACCGATCACATCATCAGCAAACGTATCCCCGGTGCTTACTTCCTGTCCTGGATTGCCATAGGCAATAATAAGGCGCTGCGGATTGAAATTCCCTTGTTCTTTCAGAACGAGACCGCCAGCCGGCGTAATCACATCTGCTATATGATTTTCCACGCGGGTCGCGATATTGTACGTTCCGCTGCTTGTCCAGTACGGACTAATGATGGTTGGCTGCGGAAGTCTGACCCGCATACCCTCCAGGGACTCATAGAAATCGATAGCGTCTTCCTGCGGCTCGAATGCTGTCATCCCGTCGTTATCGATAATGGCAGCCGGAATCGGACGTCCACCCTTACCTAAAGTAACAGGCTCCGGCAGTGGTTGACCCTGATCCAGATTCTTCAAGGATTGCAGCTCAATTTGAGTCGATGTCAGATTGCTTGAGCTTCCTTCGTTAAATTCGGCCACTTTAATGACGCTGACCAAATCTCCGATCTGAGGTGGCTTGGGTCCGTAGAATACACAAAGATCGCATCAGAGGTATTCGGATTGGAATCCGGCTTCGGATCCTGAATATAAAAACCTTTGATGTTGCCGTTAGAGAAAGTATAGCCGTACTGCGTGACAACACCCTCGATATCTTTTACGGTTTGACCGTTGTAAGGCGAGGCATGGGTTTCCCCTGAATGTCCGCAATGCGCGGCTGCTGTGTAGCCTTGTAGGCAAATTCGTATACCTTGCTCACATCCACACCAGAAACAACAATCGCTTTGATAGTCGTATCACGGTCAATTGGAATTGGCGAGCTGTACTGCGTGCTGGATGTCGTTGGAACCGATCCGTCCAGCGTATAATAAATGTTTGCACCTTGCGTAGGGCTGGACAGCGTTACCTTTCCGCCGGTAACAATCGGTCCGGCACCCGGGCTCGCCATCACAGAGAATAACTCTTCGATTAAGGCATCCTCACCCAGGGGGATCAGTTCATAAATACTTCCGAACTGCTTCACCACACCCGTAACGCGGCTGAACGATTTAACTGTCTTCAGCTTGGACAAGCCGGAATAGATAATGAATTCATGCCCGCCCTGTTCGGCTGTATACTCACCCGGCTTGTTCTCCGACTTGATGGTTACATCCTCCAGGGAGACGAGCCTTGCTTCGTATGTCTCTCCTGTTGCTGGAGACAGGTCAGCCCCGGTGATTGGGAGAGCCTGCGGCAATCCCACTTGGGTGCCCGTTACGCTGTTCGGCAGCAAGGCGTGTGGTTTGATCTCCTGAAGATTGTTGTAAATCTCCATCACGCCTGCCACACTGACCCGGTCGCCAACACCAGCATTCAGCGGGTAGTCATAAAGCACGATACCTACCGCGTCGTCTTGAATATAGGTTTCTCTGCCTTCAATATGCGTAATGATGCCTTCTGTCCACACATGCTCGCCTTTTGCCTTGCTGCGGGCTTCCGTAACGGATTTCTGTGTTAAAACATCGTATTGGAACGAGGTTACCGGTCCATCCGGTTGGCCGTCCTGGGCTGCGTACGCATCCACTCGTGTTGGCTCGTTGATCACAATTGGGTTATTGACGAGCTGGAAGCCGGACCCATTCCCGCCGGACAAGTACACATCCGCATAGACGGAAGCTCCCACCGTAGGAGGACTTAGCGTAATCTCCGTTCCGGCTGGCCAAGCATTCGGTCCTGGATTAGCCGTTACCAGGCCAAGTCCATTCCCCGGATTGACCTAGGTGTTGCAGGAGCTGCACTGTTACGCGGATCCGGCGTCGCAACGATAAAATCCGCTGCATTGTTATCCGTATCAAGACCACGATCCGATTGACCAGTGGTCAATTCTTTGCGAATTGCTGCCGTGCCGTTGGACAAAACTGCCGTTGGATTCGTTTCAGATTCTATTGCAGTTGATCCATAACCAATGAGATCGATACGATCTCCCGCCGCATTCACCAGATCCACGATTCCGTTGCTGCCGCTTAAATTAAGCGATCCTAGAACATCGGGTGTCGGCAGAGCATTCCCTGTTGTGCCACCACTCTGTTGGACTAATAGATAGGTATAAGGCTCCATAATGCCGTTTAAAGAGGTTGTACCGTTAAATGCACCCGAGGCTGCGCTGGCATAACGTACCTTCCAGCCTGTGAGGTCAACTGGACTGCCCGTTGGATTGAACAGCTCGATAAAATCATTCTTATATTGCGCTCCGCTGTTTCCCCTCCCCGTATACCTGGCTGATGACAACCTGATCATTGTGGGGAGCAGCCTCCGCAACCTTCACGGGACTGAAAGGAACAAGGATACTCAGGAGCATCACGATGGCCAAAAGCATGCTGAGATGCTTTTGGTACTTATGTAATCGAATGTGCATTCAGGTTTTTCACTCCTCTATTCTATTAAATTTTGTAGCCTTATTAACTATATATAACAGATATGTTTGGGGAGTTCTAACATAAAGTATGCCCTATGTAAAAACCTCCGATAGACCTAACCCATAATCTGGATAAGCATATCAGAGGTTCTACTTATGTTACATTTCCTTGCGTATACGTTACCGTTTACCTGAATCGAACGGCTCCCCTACCGCCTTCGGCGCATTCGAGGATTTGGAGAAAATAACCAAAGCGATTAGTGTCACCACATAAGGGAAAATCTTAAGAATAACCGGTGGGAACACCGCCAGCGATGGAATGACCTGCGATACGTTGGCTACCGTCGTGGCAAACCCGAAGAACAAGGTCGCCAGCAGGATGCCAAGCGGCTTCCATTGTCCGAAGATGAGCGAAGCCAAGGCAAGGAACCCTAGTCCCGCAACGTTCCCCGTAAATTCGCCAGAATACGTCAACAGGATAACAGCTCCCCAAGCCCGGAAAAAGCCCCGAGATCATGACGCCGACATACCGCATGGACTGGACTTTAATCCCTGCTGCTTCCGCCGCATGCGGATGCTCACCGCAGGACCGAAGTCGCAGGCCGAACGGTGTTCTGTACAATGCCAGTGCACTGAGCACCAGCACCAACAGAACTAACCAGGTCGTAGCATAGGTTTTAGTAAAAATAAATCTCCGATGATCGGTATCTTCGACAGCCAAGGCACATCGAACGGCGCGAAACCATTCGTGATGCTGATCTTGCCGCTGCCCGTAATGTTGCGGGCCAGGAAAATCGTCAAGGCGCCTGCAATCATGTTGATCGCCGTTCCGCTTATGATCTGGTTGGCACTGAGGTTAATGCTGGCAAAGGCATGCAGCAGAGAGAACAGCGCACTCGCTGCGGCCGCTGCTAACAGCCCTACCCATAATACCCACGATTGGCCAGGCCATTGCGCCTGCATTTTGAAAATAACAAAAGCTCCGATGAAAGAACCGACAATCATCAACCCGTCAAGGCCGATATTCACGACTCCGCTTCGTTCACTGAACAGCGCGCCCAAGGCGGTAATCAAAAGCGGGATCGTGTAAGCGATGGCATACGGAAAAATCTGTTCAATCGTTGTCCACATATGTCCTTACTCCCCTGCTTTTTATTTGCCGCACGACGCAGCTTCAATTTGCGGTAAAGACGTTCGATCAAGATGCTGGTTGCTGCAAAATAGATAATAATAGCGATGATCGAATCGGCGATCTCCGGCGGAATCTCCGTCATGGCATTCATAAATCCTCTGCCCGAGTAGAGAATCCCGAAGAACAAGGCCGACACTAATACGCCGAGCGGCGCGTTAATTCCGAGCAGGGCAACAGCGATGCCGTCGAATCCTTGGCTTGGCAGCACGCCGATCTGCATGCTGGATGCATTCCCCGCATATTGAGCAACGCTTAAGCAAGGCCCGCGAGCCCCCGGAGATGAACATGGACAGGACGATGCTGCGTTTTACGGCAATCCCCGCATATTCGGACGCATGGCGGTTGAACCCAACTGCCTTCAGCTCATATCCCAGCGTCGTTTTGTTAATCAGGAAAGCTACAATCAATACGGCGATGACCGCGATAAAAAGCCCAGATTGACATAGGAGCCTTGGAACATATCGCTGAGCCACTGCTGATGCAGCATCGCATCCGGCGGAAGCTGGCGAGATTCCGTCTCCAGGCTTGTCCCTTTGAAATAAGCTGGAATGACATAATAAACGGTCCAGTAGGCCGTCCAGTTCATCATGATGGTGGACACGACCTCATGCACGTTATATTTGGCCTTCAAAAAACCGGGAACGACCGCCCATAGCGCACCGCCGATAAACCCGGCCAGCACCATCACCAACAGGAGCAGGGCACGCGGCAGATCCAGCGAGAGACCAACTGCCGTCGCGCAAAAGCCGCCGAACAGCATTTGTCCCGCTGCACCGATATTAAACAGTCCGGTACGGAAGGCAAAGGCTACCGACAAACCGGTCAGAATAAGCGGAGTTGCCGTCGCCAGCGTATTTCCGATCCTCTCCGGGTTCTTGAGTCCACCCTGGATGAGATACTTATACCCTTCTACCGGATTATGACCTAGGTCAGCGCCATAAGCAGTGCCCCCGCGATGAGTCCGAACAGGACGGCAAGCAACGATTTTACGCTGTTATTCATGTGGTGCCTCCTCTTTTGATACCCGGCCATCATCAGCCCGAGCTCTCTTTCGTTCGTTTCGGAGGTTTTGACGATACCTACCAGTTCACCGTTATTTATAACGGCAATCCGGTCCGACAAGTTCAGCACTTCATCAAGCTCCAGGGAAACCAGCAGAACGGCCTTCCCTTTATCACGCTGTTCGATCAGACGACGGTGAATGTATTCAATCGAGCCTACGTCAAGGCCGCGGGTCGGCTGGACCGCAATGAGCAGATCGGGATCACGTTCAACCTCGCGTCCGATAATCGCTTTTTGCTGGTTACCCCGGACATTGAACGCACGATCGACCTACCGCCCGTTCCTGACCGTACATCAAAGCTCTGGATGATATGCTCCGCATGCTTGCGAATCGCGGCAGGCTGAAGCAGGCCATTCTTGGAGTAAGGAGGCTTGTTATACACCTCGAGAATCAGATTCTCTTCGATTGTATAGTCCAGAACAAGTCCTCTTTTTGGCGATCCTCCGGGATATGACCGATCCCGCTCTCATTCCGCTGACGGACAGATAGGCCGTTCAACGCTTTGCCGTTCAGGTTTACCGTTCCACTCTCCGCTTGTCGAAGACCGGTGATGGCTTCGATCAGTTCGGATTGGCCATTGCCATCCACGCCCGCAATGCCCACAATCTCTCCGGCATGCAGATCCAGGCTAAAGCCTTTGAGTGCATCAACCTTCTTGCTGTTTTTCACTGTGAGCGACTGAATTTGAAGAACGGTTTTACCCGGGCTGCTCTCCTGCTTGTCTACCTTGAAGGAGACGCTGCGGCCCACCATCATTTCGGCCATGGCCTCGCGGCTGGTGTCCGCGACATCGACGGTGCCGATTGTTTTGCCCCGGCGGATGACGGTACAGCGGTCCGCAACCGCTTTAATTTCTTTCAATTTATGCGTGATCAGAATGATCGATTTGCCTTCCTTGACCAAATTTCTCATGATGCCCTGCAGATCTTCGATTTCCTGCGGCGTCAGCACCGCGGTTGGCTCGTCAAATATGAGTACTTCCGCATCGCGGTACAGCATTTTGAGAATTTCTACCCGCTGCTGCATACCTACCGAGATATCCTCGATTTTGGCGTAAGGGTCTACGTTGAGGCCGTATCGTTTGGACAATTCCTCCACCCGCTTGGCAGCGGATTTTACATCCAGGCCAAAGTAATATTTGCGCGTCTCACTGCCCAGAATAATATTCTCGGTCACTGTGAACGGGTCGACCAATTTAAAATGCTGATGCACCATCCCGATTCCGAGTTTATTTGCCACATTCGGATTGGAAATCCGCACTTCCTTGCCGTTGACCTTGATCGTGCCACGGTCAGGCTGATACATGCCGAACAGGATACTCATCAGGGTTGACTTGCCCGCTCCGTTTTCCCCAAGCAGAGCATGAATCTCGCCCTTCTTCAGCCTGATCGTGATATCGTCATTGGCCACAATCCCCGGAAATTCCTTGCGGATGCCCACCATCTCGACAACATAGTCCATGGTTTAGGGTCCTCTCCTTCTTCTTGGTTAAATATCTTCTGTGTTCAAAAATTGCTTAAAAAAACGCGGATCGACTCACTTCCAAACAGCCAGAACGCAGTTAAATAGTTCTGATTCTATTCAATATCAGGATGCAATCGCTTGCGCTTATGATACGGTCTGATACCTAAAATAGCCCCACAAAGTGGAGCCTATGCTTCGATGCTTGTTCCAAATACTTTGCGGGGGCCCCAAAACATATAAATGCGATTACAGAATTGCTTACGCTTCGCTGAAATAACTTATTATTTCTAATACCTTAAAAAAGACGGAAGGGAATCCGTCTTTTTTCATGCGGTATCGCTGCTTTTCAAGTAAGTCTATCCACGCTCTGCTAATGCTCTTGTTGTCTTGAATTACTTAATCAATTCGCCTTGCTCTCCGGCTACTTTAATTTCCCCGGCTTTGATCTTGTTGAACACATCATCCACTTGCTTGAGGATGTCTTCGCTCAGGTTCGGGTTCTTCTCAGGAAGACCGACACCGTCATTGGTAGCATCCAGTGTGAGTGTTTGTCCACCTGGGAATTTACCTTCGGTTTCCGCTTTGATCATATCGTAAGCCGCTTGGTCAATTTTCTTAACAGCGGAAGTCAGAACGACGGACTTGTCGCCTTCGTAAACGCCATCTTGATACTGGTCAACGTCAACGCCAACGATCCAAACGTCTTTGCCGTTCTGAACGCGGGTCTTCGCTTCGTTAATCGCACCAACACCTACGCCGCCAGCTGCCGCGAAAATGACATTGACACCGCGGTCATACATTTGAGCCGCCAATTGGTTACCTGCTGCAACATCGTCGAAAGTTCCTTGGTATACCACGTTTTCTTTGTTAATAACCAATTTTGTTCCGAGATTATCGTTCGCATAAGTCACACCTTGCTGGAAGCCCCAGTTGAACTTCTGTACAGGCGGAATTTCCATGCCGCCGATAAATCCGGCTTGTCCATCCTTCACATGAAGCGCAGTCGCTACGCCAGCCAGGAAGCCAGCTTCATGCTCAGCGAAGAAGATCGATACCGTATTTTCTTTAACTACCGGGGCTGCGCCTTCTTCTCCTGAATGAGGCGTTCCGTCGATAATAACGAATTTAGCGTCTGTATACTTGTCCTGTGCTTTGAACACGGCTGTTTCAAATTTGAAACCCGGGGTTACGATAAATTTAAATCCGGCATCGTACAGGTTTCCGATCTCTTTGGTGTAGTCAGCTTCTGTTGTTCCTGCAGGCTTCAGGTATTTATACTCCATTTTGAAGTCCTCATTGGCCTTCACAATGCCCTCATATGTTCCCTGGTTAAACGACTTGTCATCAATGGTTCCCGCGTCCGTAACCATACCAACCTTAAAGTTCGCTTTAGGTGCGTCTCCGCCTGCACCGCCGCTTGGTTCTGTAGCTGGTTTGTCGCCGCAACCTGCCAGCATTGTGACAGATAACGCCAAACTGATTAAAGATATGACCCCTTTTTTCATTAAGGATAACCCTCCTAGGTATATATGCCCGAATACTAGATTCGTGCTATTTACAATATATTAATAAAACAGACCCTTTTCAACATAAATTTGGGGGATTCTGTCAAACTGCATCTGTGCCGCGGTGAAACGTTTAAGACATGTTTTATCCCAATTTTAGAAGACTTAGGTAACCGCTCTCAACACGATGTTGATATAACGGTTTTTATAGATAACACGGGGGTTACAGGTGATGTGATACACAAAGCGAGGAGTATATAATATCAACTAAACTTCGAAAAAATAAATAGACTTTATTCTACCACATTTGTATTTGGGCTTGTTTGTTATGGCTGCGTTAAGTATTAAGGCCTACTGTTTACATTCTGTTCTTGTACAAAAATACAGGTCGTCGGAATGAGACACATTACCAAAACTCCTACTTCCATTCCTTTCGTCACCCGCAAGCTTCCATATCCTGAAAGAAAGCACCTCGGCAAGGTGCTTGAGCAGGATGTCATCCATCCTGTAGCTTGAATTATTATTCATTTACGACGAACTTTCATCATGCGGTTATACATGACAAATGCGGCAATAATCATGGCAATAAAACCGAGATTGCTCGCCGACTCCGGCGACATGCCGAACACCGCAGCCAGGTTCGAAACCAAGCCGTTCGTAAGCAGCGCAACCGCAATCAGCATGATCGGACGCCACACATTATACCTTCTCATCCTCGAAACACCCCCAAGCCAGTTTCGCAAGCAGAATACCAGAACATCAGAATACCTGAGATCATAGACTATTAGCTGTCATTATACCATGAATAAGAATGCGTTTACATTAATAATTAGATTCATAGGGAAATTTATGAGTCGATTGATTCAATAACAAATCCAAAGTCAAAAAAGAATCGGAGCCGGGATGAGAACGAAATTTCGAGAAAGCTGCTTCATTTGAGAAAGATATTTATATAGAAGAAACAGCAATTGATTTGTAGAACAAACACCTAATTACAGTAAAACGAACAGCCCCCGCTCCTTTGAGCGGGGGCTGTTTTCATGAAGTAATCGATAATTCGCTGGCTCCAGCCAACACTAATATCGTGAAGTAACGAGTCTGAAACTGCTCAGCGTAACCATATGTTGTGCGGCTATTTCAATTTAGAGCGGAACTCAGCCCAGCTTATGTCCACAATTCGGACAGAAATTCGCTCCTTCGTTCTTCGCGCCGCAGTTCGGGCAGAAGTTAGGCTTCTTATTGCCTTCGGAGGAAGATGAAGCCGCAGTTGACGCAGATTTCTCCTTCTCAGCTGGTGGCTGCTGGTTTTGATTTTGGCTCTGGCTCTGGTTTTGGTTCATATTTTTCATCATCTCATTGGCCATGTTCATGCCCATCATCATACCCGCCATATCCGAAGCAGCGCCGCCGCCCTGCACCTTGCCGGATGCGATACCGTCGGTCATGCTGACCTGCTGGTACTTTTGCAGATTGCCAATCATTTCATGGGAAGCCGTCTTCGTAATCATATCCTGAATTTCCTTCGGATAATTGAAGCTCATCACCTGGAAGCGTGATCGTCATCCCGTTGTCCATCACCTGCATATCCAGATCTTCACGAATCCCTTGTGCAATATCCGCGGCATTCGCCTGCAGATTGAACATATCCTTGCCTTCTCGACTGATCCACTTCATCAGCAGTTGATCGAGCACCGACGTAATCCGGATCTTCACATCCTCTACAAGGTAACTCTCTTTCATGCAATTTTGTCGATCAGTGTAACATAATCGGTCACTTTGAAATTGAACGTGCCGTTGGCACGAATTGGCATACCCCGGGCAGCTGGGGAGTCGGGATCAGAACCGGATTCTGCGTCCCCCACCTGACGGTGAATTCCTTGGTGTTAACGAATAACACCTCCACGCGCATGCCGCTGTTAAAGCCGAATTTAAACCCTTTTAACGTGGACAGGAACGGAATGATATCCGAGTCAATGCTGTATACCCCTTCATCCTCGAAGATCCCTTCGATCTTGCCGTTATTTACGAATATTGCGTCTTGCCCGGAGCGAATGACCAGCTTGCTTCCTTTCTTGATCTCCCGGTTGCTCCATTTCCAGAAAATCATGTCATCTCTAAACTCTTCCCATTCCACAACATTGGAGAATTGGTTCTTAAAAATCCCATCTATACAATCCATCCCTTCCATTAAAATTTCCCGCTGCTGCTGCTGTGCGAATGCCCACCCCTGGTGACACCTCCGCCTCCTCCGCCACCCGAACCTCCGCCCGTGTTGCGCTCAATCTTCCGCTTCGTTGTTGTTGTTCGAATGTATCGGTCCTGATGATCCATGATTCCCGATGTGCTGGCATCCTCATAGGTTCGACGGTTGACCGTCACGCGGCCGCCGGAGCGGTAAGCCATGATGCCTACGGCAATTGCGCCGATGGCAGCGGCACTGCCAAGTTGGAACCAAATGTTAAACAGGATATTATCCGGATTCACACCAGGCTCAAAGCCCATATAGCGATGAGCGGTTTTGATGTATTTTTCAAAAGCCTGTTTATAATCACCATTCGATAAATCGGGTGTAATCTTGCTGCGTATTTTCGTAAGCCTGCCGGAGTCCAGATACTTCTCAGCCTTATAATAACCTTCCAAATGCACGTTCCGAGTACCATCACGAGCACTCATGACCATGGTCAAAATGACGGTATTGCCATGCGGCTTGTCATACCCGGGTGCATACTCATCGTAAAAGTTTTCCGTCCATAACTCATAATCGTCATTGGGAACGCTGTTAACCGTAAGGATCATAAAGTCCGTCTCGCGCTTTGCGCCGTACTCATTCGCCATTGCATTCAGCTCATTGCGTTCTTCCGGACTGAGCAGATTCGCTTCATCAAAGATCAACGGTTTTGTATCCTCTGCTGCCACCGCAGGCGGGAACCATCCAATATACAGCCAGTAAGAATAAGACCGCCCATAACGTATATCGTCTTCTCACAGGAACCCTCCCCCATCGCCCAGGAGATTAGCTTCAATGATAGCAAGGAGACGCCAGAAATGCCTGCAAACCATGCAGCCACCTTGGCTTTGCTGATCGGCGGTTTGCCGACGACCTTACCCGTCTGACCATTCATCGCAAAGGTATGCTCGGATTTATTGTAGTCATAGTGAACCATCCATACCGGAAGCAGCACATAATCGGCTTGTTTTAAAGTTGTATCGATCTGTTTGTTGGTGTAACTCACGGTTGTATAACCTGACACCGCTGTCGAAATATAGGAATCAATGTAGGAGCTGATTTTTCTTTGGCGCGTGGATAGAGCTGCTCGTCGTTCTGACTGTATTTCTCCGCTATGTAACCTAAGCAAGATACGGGGTCTTGAACTCCTTCAGCTGCTGATAGGGAAATGGCTCCAGCTTATCCATCAACTCATCGTTCATCTTCTCCGAAGCGTCAATTGGCACCTTCACATAGTTCAGGCGAATTTTCCGATAGATATCAAAATGCTGCGTTTCCGTGTACTGATAATCGCCTCTCGTGTAGGTTCTCACCTTCGTACCGCGGGCATGAACCTCGACCCGGTTATGCAGTTCATACAGCCAGAAGGGCACATACATTCCCGTAATGCCCTTGATGCGATCCGCGGTCATAAACCCACCTGGCGTCAGCAGGCCGTTTCTGCACCATTTCTTGAAAGCCTTCATGGCCTCTTCCTTCGTAATCGAAAAAGGGATCACCATCACCGGAGCCAAATTACCGCTCAATCGATCGCTGAGCACAACGGCCGAACCGCAGAAGCTGCAGGTCGTTGCACTTGTCTCCGGTTCGGTCACGATGACAGCCCCGCAGCTGTTGCAATGATACTCCTTCACCTCGTCCTCGATAAAAACCTGCTTCTTCAGGGGATCCGGGATTTGCTCGATATTGTCTTTTCTACCGCAGCTTGGGCAGGATAACATCCCTGTATTACCGTCAAAAACCATGCCACTGCCGCAATTGGGGCATTTGTATTCAATAACCTAAGCATCTGCTCACCTCAATAACAAAGAAATGGTTAGTCCTTCTTATTCAGCTTTTCCTTCATGGCTTCCAGTTCATCCTCGGCATGGGGAGCCTTGGTTGAACTTACTACGCCCTTCTCCATGTTCTTCTCCAATTCGGCGATCAGATCATCCAGATCATCTTCCTTAGCACCCGCACGAAGCTCAGCCAGGGCGATCGCTTCATCCAGCGCGCGGTTCGCTTTCTCTTCCATCGAATGAAAGGCTGAATTCGCGCCACCCGAGGAAGAGCGGGAATTTAATTCCTGCTGAGCCTTGGCAGCGGTCATTTTCCCTTTCAGCTCGGCATGGCGTGCTTCCAGCTGGCTCATATCCGATACAAGTTTATCCTGCATTCGCTTCATATTCGCGGCGTTTGAGGAAGCGGCATCATATGCAGCCTGCAAATCGTCCAGCTTCTCAGCCTGCACCGCTTTTCTCTGCAGGAACTTCAAGGCATCGTCCTCGTTCCCCGCTTCCACAGCCTTCTCCGCATATCGCTGCAGCTTCTTGATCTCGGCGCTGCACTCATCAAGCGCCCGCTTTGCCCTGCGCTCATCCGATAGCACGGAGGCCGTCTCCGCTTTCACCTTGCCCAGATCACTGCTCAAGCTCCGCATATAACTGTCCACTGTTTTCTCCGGATCTTCGGTCCGTTCCAACAATGAATTCACGTTGACCATCATAACATCCTTAAACCTCGATAAGATTCCCATCATGAGTTTCCCCTCGAAAAGTTTACATTTATCCTATAATACCCTATGTACCGACGAAAGGTTTCATTTGCCGAAATTCGATGGAATATATGTAAATTTATAACTATTAATTACAGAAAGAACCCCCGACCCTAAGGATCGGAGGGTTCGTATAGGATTAGATATCATCCTGAATCTGGATGCGTTTCTTACCGGAGTTAGGCTGCTTCGGTATTTCAAAGCTTAAGCACCCCATCCTTCAACGATGCCGAGATTTGGTCCTCCGCAATCTGCTGAACGTAAAATCTGCGGACATACTCGCCATAACGGCGTTCCTTCCGGACGATGTGCTGGTCCGTATCCTCTACGCTGTGATCTTCCTTGCGAACGGCTTTGATCGTTAAGTAAGGGTCAGCGTAGCTGATTTCGATGTCTTCTTTTTGGAAACCGGGCAGCTCCGCCTCAACCAGATAAGCCTGCTCACTCTCTTTAATGTCCGTCTTGAAGGACATCATCGAGCCCTTAAACGGCGCAAACACGTCATCATTAAAGGCATCATGAAACGACTTCACCAGCTGACCGAAGGCATCTTCTCTGCGCTTCCCAAAAGGAATCAATTCAAACATCATCTATTTCCCCTTTCTTTGACCTTGTTTGACCTTACGCCTTTATTATATGCCGGGAGAACGTAAATGCCAAAATCGATTTAGAAGGAAAACAGACCAAAATAACGCGTTTTCAGCCAATTTACGTGGGTAATTTAGTTTGATCTTTTCGTTTGACCTTTTTTGACCTTCGGACTTATTCACTCTGGATTCATTTGAATTCGTTCTCATTAAGCAGCGTGATATTAAAGAAAAGGACATCCCTGAGGATGCCCTTCCATATCGGCTTATCGTTTCTTCATAATCTGATCGATTTCACTCTTCAACAAAAGGTATCGATGCACGCTTCGCATGATCGGAACTTTGGTTAGCTTATTCTGATCGACATAGCTTTTCATTTGATCCTTAGACAGACCTAACAAATTACCTGCTTCAGAAACGGTTAATACCACTTCGTTGCTTGTCGCATTAAACGTTTTCTTCACCTTTAGATTCCAATCCTCGAATACCTGCATGAGATTCTCAACCTTTCTTATACTTAACTAATGAAACGAACAAACCATCTTCTATCGGAATTGCAGGAGCCTGCCTCTTACGATTTAGTATCCTTGCGCTGATTCTTGCGGTAAAGTTTGATTTGCTGATCGGACGAAACGAGTATCGGCAAAATCTTATTGCTGCTGACCATGGACGACGCGCACTGTGAACAAACGGGAACTTCCTTGAACGAGAAGCTGTCTCGAATCCAACCGTTGCACCCTTCCTTCGTACAGGACCAAATGGCGGTCAACTCTTCTGGCAAATTTTCCAGTGGTCTATTCCAAGAGTAAGACATTGAATTTCCCCTTAGCTACATTTTTAACGCCCTCATTGCCCTTTTACAAAGCTTGCCTTTTATAAAAAATCCCCAAACGATACGTTTGGGGATCCTTTCAGAAATCTACAGTTTTACAACGTTCTCGGCTTGCTGTCCGCGGTTACCTTGGACTACGTTAAATTCAACGCGTTGTCCTTCGTCCAGCGACTTGAAACCGTCACCTGTGATCGCACTAAAGTGTACGAATACGTCTTCTCCACCTTCAACCTCGATGAAGCCAAATCCTTTTTCTGCGTTAAACCATTTCACTGTTCCTGTTTGCATAGAAACACCTCCTAAATTTATATGATTTTCTCATTTTGGTTAAAAACAAAAAATTCACATATTGAACAAGGTTAATAATCAAAATAATAACCCTCTGCAATATGTGAATCCCAGGTCAAAATCCCAATAAACTTATTATACCCCAAGGGTCAGGAAATAGCAAATGATAAATCATTTCCAATAACATCTGCACAATTAACGTAAATAAATAAGGTAAACATCGTTTTAAAGATGAAGAAGAAGCCCGCTCCTTGAGCGGACTTCTAAATATTTCACAAAGACAATGGCATACAGATCATGCAGCGTTTTACCAACGATGCTGTCTAAACCCGTTTAAATTCAATCCAATCGATCTGTAGGCCAGGTTTGACAAAATCCAGCTTCATCTCATAATTACTTACCTCCAACCGGACTTTGACGAGCTTCTGTTTGATCCATCTGCCGTCCGTGCCGTTCGTTTGAATCGTTGTCACCGGCTGATCATTCAGCGTCACGTTGCACGCGCTTTGCGCCAGCTCGGATTCCGGCGACATGATGCGTACAATGATGCGGTATTCGCCAGGCTCCTCCACGTTCACATAAGTCGATCCGCCTGCGGCAGGCTTCACCTGCATATTCCCGGATAAGGTCTGAGCCTGTTCCGGCGAGAGGGAACGATTGGATTTAAAAGCACCAACGGCCTCCTCCTTCACCTGTTTCCTGGAGAATACCGGAGCGTGCATCAGAAATTCGCATATGTTCATCGCGCTGCGCTGCATCTCCCCACGGGTAAGCGTACCATTTTCGAGGGATTCCAGCGTATTGTCTTCCCACGCATTGATTTCCGCGCCATAGTTCATGACCACCATGTACAGATCATTTTGCGCCCGGATCATCCAGTTCGTATTTTTTCGATCAGCTGGACCCCCGTTTACCACATCATTCATAATGGCCCACCAGTCGGTCATCACGATGCCTTGAAAACCCCACTCCCCGCGCAGGATCGTAGTATTCAGATCATAGTTGGATGCTGCCCAGTGCCCGTTAATCGGGTTATAGGAGGTCATGATGCAATTCGCCCCGCCCTGCTTCACCGCAATTTCGAAGCCTTTCAAATAAATCTCGCGAAGGGCTCGTTCGGACACAATCGCATCCACCTTACTCCGATGTTTTTCTTGGTTATTGCAGGCAAAATGCTTCAGGGTAGCGTTGGAGCCGCCCTTCATAATCCCGCGCGTGCACGCCGCAGCAAATGCCCCGGAGATCAGCGGATCTTCCGAGAAATATTCGAAGTTTCGTCCATTCAGCGGACTCCGCCGAATGTTCAGTCCCGGTCCAAGCAGCGCATCAATGTTGTAACTGAGCAGTTCACGGCCTTCCATAACATACAGCTCTTCGACCAGTTCCGTATTCCAGGTCGCTGCGAGCAGGGTGCCAATCGCAACCTGTGTGGCCTGCTGTCCGCTGTCCATCCGAATCCCGGACGGGCCATCCGCCGTACAAGCCACCGGAATTCCGTAGTCGAGCAAGCTGTCGCTTAACCCGCCGAATGCGGAGGCCGTTCCCGCTGTCACCAGCGGGCTGCTCATGCCCTCCCCTCTGACAATCACCGCGAGATCCTGGTCGCTAAGCTGAGCGACAAAGTCCTCCATGCTGGCTTTGCCCTCATAAACATCTCTCAATTTATAGCCTTTATTTTCGGTTTGCTCCAAGGCAGCGGGCAGATTATGCTGGATCCGGTCCGCTATGGATACCTTGCGCTGCGGAACTTCCTCGAAGATCAGTTCATAGGAGCCGTCATCCTTGCGGGCACCCGGCTTCATTCTTGTGAAGCTTTCCGTTGGCGCCATGGCTTCCTGAAGCTGCTCCACCACTTGAAGCGTATCCACCACGTAGCCGCTGTGACCCTCCATACCGATGGGCTCCACGCTTCTCACGCTGGTTCCCACGTACAAGTTATAGATCCCGGCTTCTAACACATACGCGGAAGGCTGCCCCGTCACAGCATCATCATAAGAAGCCATTGCATGAACCGGGAAGCTGATCGTAAGCTGCTGCGAAGCACCCGGTTGGAGCTCCCGCGTCTTACCGAATGCGGCCAACACTTTGGCGGGCTGACCCAGCTTTCCTTGCGGCGCTTCGTAATAAACCTGCACGACCTCTTTACCTGCATAGGTGGACCCTGTATTTTTACGTTTACACGGACTTCAATGGATTCTTCACCATCTTTGACCGTTCGCTTGGCTTCTTCAAGGGCAACTTCGAACTCGGTATAGGACAATCCGAAGCCGAACTCATACTGAACTTGGCTGGGTCGAAACGTTTCGAAAAAACGGTACCCTACATAAATGTCTTCCTGATACAGGTTCTTCTGTTCATTGCCATAGTTACGGGTGGATGGAGAATCCTCGATTGAATAAGCAATGGTGTCGGTTAACTTCCCGCTAGGGGTCACCTCACCGACCAATACGTCCGCAATCGCGTTGCCACCTTCCATGCCACCGTGCCAAGCGTAAATGACACTGGAAATCGGGTGTGCGTAACCTTCATCATTCATCCAGCTCATATCAATAATGTTGGATACATTCAACACAACAACGGTCTTATCAAAATATGATGTCACCTGCTTCAGCATCGCTTGTTCCTCTGCCGTTAACTGGTAGCTGCCGGACTCGTCGGCATTATCCTGGTCTTCTCCGCGGTGCGGCCGATTACGACAATCGCTTTGTCGGATATATGTCTTGCTGCGGATACCAGTTCATCCGTTAGAGGCATTTCCTTCTGGTGCCACGGCTCAGCCGCCCAGCCACCACCGCCATTATCGAAGGGGTTCTGCTCAATCCACTGTTCATAGGCAGTTGCTAATTCCTCGTTAATCGCAATGCTTTTCTTATCCCGAAGTCCGTCAAGCAGATTCGTGGTATGGGAAACATGAACACTCCCTCCCGAACCGTACCGCTGCGGTAATAGTTAATCTGCGTTCTGCCAAAAACGGATACGGTATCGTGTGCTTGAAGAGGAAGCACCTGTCCTTCATTCTGTAACAGTACGGCACCTTCGGCGGCGACTTTTCGGCTGAATTCAGCAAAGCCTTCCAAAGGAACTCCTAATCTCTCTGTGCTCAATAGATTCCCTCCTAATAAATAATCGACATCTATTCACTATCATAGTAACAAATTCTGTATATGAATATGTAAAAACTCTTGTAAGGAAATTCTTATCCTATTTCTTGCAAATAAAATAATTACGATCGAATGGTGAAGCTGGTATACTTGAAGGTATAACGTTTATCTTGATTGGATTGGCACGCTTTTTTGAGAATTTAACTGCGAATGGATCTAGTACCTTAATATAATCTGCTTTCAATAAAAGGAGGCACTCCCTTGAAGATCATCTCCAGGCTGTTTTCTGAGTACTTGCTTATCCCCCGGCCTTTTCGCCTATTGATTTTATGGGGCTGGATTTTCCTCTTTTTGCCATTGGAATTAAGCTCAATTGGTTTTTTAACTTTTAACAACGTACAACCTCCATATTGGAGGTACGACAAAATACAACGATTAAGAATCCCATCTGCGATGGCGGAAATCACAACCCATTACTAAGAAATTGCAGGTAGTCTCCTGGTTCAGATAAAAATTCAATTGCTAAACCAGATATTCCTATTAAAACACCATACAGAATATGAACCTTTTTCTCGCTTAACTTTGTTTTTTCAAAGATAACAATTAATGATATAAGAATCACCAAATAAACAAGATTACTGGCACTACTTTCTTTAACAAAGTTAGATAAGAATAAAGAAACACCAAGAGCAAACAAAAACAACGGTATTCTTAAGGTGACCATTTTATTCATAAACTCCTTCCTTTCTGGGTGCTCAGTGTGCGGAAGCTGTATCGATGGATTCGTCAGAAGCTAAACAAGCAAAAACCACCGTCTAAGGTTGGAGCCTGTTTACGGTGGTTTGTCGTTAGATAATTAAATTATGTCTCAAACGCACGCCGTGGGTTTCACAGCCTTTGATCCTGAACTTTAGAGTCTTCACCGTTCCCGCGGTGAGGGCTCTATTTCTATTATAGTTAGTAATACTACGACGCAATTACTCTTTGTAATCATATTTTTGCGTAAAACAAAAATATTCCTAAACCTGTTGTAACGTTTATCATGATTTACGGATATATAGTTTGGGGAGGTGAACAGATGCAAGACACCGATGAATTATACAGGGAATATTCGACCCAAGTATATAAATTCGTATTCAGTTTTTGCCACAATCACTTGCTGGCCGAAGAAATCACACAAGAAACTTTTTATAGAGCTATAAAATCCATACATAGATACGATGGAACCTGCAAAGTGTACGTGTGGCTTTGTCAGATAGCTAAGCATGTGTGGTACCAGGAGCTGGACAAGCAGAACAAGAGGAAGGCTGACCCGTTGGAAGACAGTTCCTTATCCGAATCCTCCCATTCCACAGAATCTCAGTTCATTCTGGCTCAAGAGAAAATGGACTTGTTCAAACAGCTTCATTTACTGGATCCCCATACAAAGGAAGTCATGTATCTGCGCATGACCGGAGAATTCAGCTTTCGGGAAATCGGCGAAATTCTGGGCAGAGACGAAACGTGGGCCAGAGTTACCTTCTACAGAGGAAAACAAAAATTGATGAAAGGAAGAATGTCATGAAATGCGATATGGCTCGGGACTTGTTACCCTCCTATATTGAGAAACTAACTTCTTCGCACAGTAACGAAGAAATCGAAAAGCATCTGCAAACGTGCGAAGAATGCCTCCAGTATTACAAGGAAATGACCAAACCAACGGATCTCTCCGTGCCCGTCATGGATAAAGAAGAGGTTGAAAACATCAACTTTTTGAAAAAGGTGAAGCAAAAACAGAAAAACACTCCTTCTCTCTATCTTGGCGGTGCTCATATTGGTGGCTGCCATTATTAAGCTGTTTGCCATCGGCTTTACGGTGTCATCTCAGGATGTAGATATCGTTCATCAGAAAGTGAATGGTCGCCTGGAGGTACACCTATCTCTGAAGAAGAACGGCCAGGACTTGGTGTTCTCGGGCAATAGCAAATTTATCTATGATGAGAATGACAATGTAATCGGCTACGAAACTCGTTACACCCCTAAAGGCGTGCTTCATAATCCTTTTGATGATGTGGGCGATGAGATTATGCTGGGTACAGAGATGAACAACGATACGGATTATTCGAACACGTTTATTCTTGTATTCAAAGATAAAACCATGACGTTCATCGATGGCGTTCTGGTGGAATAGAATACATCGGATAACATCCGGTCACAGCCTATGCAAAATTAAAGCCAGTCCCGCTCGTTTCCTTGCGGGACTGGCTTATTGTAACTCCAGCGGTTCATCCATTATCCTTCAGCTATAAGTCTAGCTTCGTGGCTGCCGCCGAAACGAAACGCCCAACCAATCATTCGGTAAAGTCTCTGAGCTTCTTGAATTAATGCACCTGATCGAGCAATTGATAGGCTTGCTCCTTCGTTGTCACCGCCAATAGCGCTTCTCGGAAATCATCATCCATCAGCTTGCGGGACAGCATCTGCAGCACTTTCAAATGCGCATTCTGTTTACTATTCCGCGGCACGGCAATCATAAAGATCAGTTTGGCTTCACTGCCGTCCAGACTCTTCCAATCCACACCATCCTGCTTGATACCAAAAACCACGCTTGGTTTCAGGACAGCATCCGATTTACCGTGAGGGATCGCAATATTCAGGCCGATGCCGGTGGAGCTTTCTTGTTCCCGGGCTAAAATGGCCTGTTTAAAATCTCCATCAGCGCGTACCGACCCGTTCCGCTCCAAGATCCCGATCATTTCGTCAATAACGGCATCCTGTGTCGTTCCAACCAGATTCAGATTTATAAGCTCCGGTGTTACAATATCCGTCAATTTCTCAACCCGAATAACAGGTGGTTCCGTTACTGTCCCCTTATTACTCTCGATCGAGGACACTTCGGCTGAGTTCCGAGCCAGAGGTACACCTGCACCTGCGTCTTCGTCTGCTGCCAATCCCTCACCTGATCCGGCAGGATTACCAGCCGCTCCTCCTCCAACAGCTGCCGCGTCACAGCTGCCACATCTTTCTTGAGCAGGCTTACCATCATCGCCGATACGGCTGCGCCGACCATGACCGCGATGAAGAACATCAACACATTATCAACGGCACCAAGTACGGCTACAATCGGACCGCCATGGGCTACGCTGTCACCGACACTGCCAAACATCGCAATCACCGAACCTGTCATCGAACCGACCATGATACTCGGTATGACGCGCAGCGGATCTTGCGCAGCGAATGGAATCGCTCCTTCGGTAATACCGAACAGTCCCATCGTAAAGGTTGCCTTCCCAGCTTCACGTTCCGAAGGCGTAAATTTCCTTTTGTTCATCATGGCTGCCAGTCCCATCGCAATCGGAGGAACACAGATGGCAACGGCAATTTGGCCCATAATCTCATAATTTCCTTCACCGATCATAGCCGAGCCGAACAGGAACGCAACCTTATTCACGGGCCCACCCATGTCAAAGAAATCATCGCGCCCAGAATAAGCGCTAACAGAATCGAACTTGTGCCCTGCATTCCCGCGAGCCATGCGGTCAACGCTTCGAACAGGTCCGCAACCGGAGCACCAATCACAAAGACGAAGATTAACCCTACAACCAGTGAAGCCAGCACCGGAATAACGATAATGGGCATAATCGGCTGCAACGACCGGGGAACCTTGATCTTTTTAATCGCAAGTGCAACATAACCTGCCAGGAAACCTAAGCAATAATCCCCCGATGAATCCAGCTCCCGCTTCACTTCCGTAAAAGCTGCCGTTCGCAGCTATGAACCCGCCGACCATACCTGGTGCAAGGCCCGGCCTGTCCGCAATACTCATTGCGATAAATCCGGCCAGGATCGGAACCATGAAGGTAAACGCAGCCCCGCCGATACTCTCAATCGTTTTCCAGATCGAGCCTTCCGGTATAACCAGACCGCCCGGCGTTTTCACACCGCCCATCGTCAGTGCAATCGCAATGAGCAGCCCGCCGATCACGATAAACGGTACCATATAGGATACACCGTTCATCAAGTGACGGTAGATCGGATTTTGTTTCGGTTTGTTCTCTCCTGTATCTTCAACAGACTTGGACTGTGCCTGATAGACGGGCACATCCCCTCTCATCATCCGTTGGATCAGCTCTTCCGGACGACGGATACCCTCCTGCACCCCAACAACAAGTAGCTTTTTACCCACAAACCGATCTTTCACCACCGTTTTATCCGCTGCGATGATAATACCATCGGCTTCACGGATATCCTGCTCCGTGAATTGGTTCTCCACGCCAATGGAGCCCTGAGTCTCAACCTTCAGATCAACGCCCAGCTTCGCGCCTGCCTTCTGCAGATTCTCAGCGGCCATATACGTATGTGCAATTCCGTTAGGACATGAGGTAATCGCTAATATTTTCATGATCGTCATTCCCCTTCTTTCCTGTCATGTTCCCGCTTACATTTATAGTGTACACGCTGAAAACGCTGTTATCGGACGAACTTTTTACCGGAACTTCCGGAAAAACAGATTTATTTCGCAATAAAATATCCCGCAAAGTGGAGCCTATGCTACGCCGCTTATTCCAAATACTTTGCCGGGACCCGAAAAATGTAAAAAGCAGGACGTATACGCCCTGCTTCATCATCACAAACACTACTATTCATGTTACCCTTTTAACGTATTCAGCAATCGAATCGCATCGGTCTCCTTAGCCAACACACTGACCAATGGCTGCTCACTGATCCGCGACAATTCTTTGAACAGCTGTCGCATCTCTTTCCGCTCATCATGCTTAATCGCAAGCAAGAACACAAGCTCTACCTTCTCGGTTCCCCAGGTGATGGGCTCCTTCAGAGTAACAACAGCGATGCAGGACTGTTTGACCCACTCCGAGCTGCCATGTGGAATGGCAATGCCGCCCCTATCGTCGTAGCCGACATGTGTTCACGATCCAGCACGCTTTTCGTATACCCTGCCTCGACATACCCTTTGTCCTCCAGCATGAGCGCAAACTTGGCGATTAACTGTTCTGGACGCTCTGCCTCCTGCTGAGGAAAGACAAGAAAAGGTGTCGTATATTTCAAGAAAACCGATTCCTCAGCCGTTCGGCTGTCCGACTCATCAAGTGGCGGATCGCCTGCTCCAGCTTCCGTTCATCATTCGCCTCGAGCAGAGGGGAGACGAGGATATGAGGTGATTTTAACTCGGGCAGCTCAACGGTCGTAATAACAAGATCCACCTCATGAGCTGCCAGATAATCCTCAACCTCCGCTCTGGACATCGTTGTCTCCACATGCACGGACGGGAATCTCCGTTCCACCTTCGCTAGAAGCAATTGTGACATTCCAACGCCCATGTGACATACAATTATCACCTTCTGAGGGTGACTCTCATTCTGGTGAAGCCGTTCCACGGACGCCTGAAAGTGCAGCGTCAAATAGGCGGCCTCCTCTTCGGGAAAGTGCAGATGGAGCGCTCCCCTACCTCTTCCAGTGCGATAATGACCCGATCGAACATATAGGGATACATCCTTTTGATCTCGGCCAGCATCGGATTGGACACAGCCAGACCGTATTCAAGACGATTTATGGTTGTGTACAAATGCACTTTCAACCCGTTCAATAATACCTGGTCCTTGGAAAACGGGATCATATTCAGCTCCGACATTCGCTGAATCAGCTGCTCAACCAATTGGGGCAACAGGGGTGGCTATCCGCCAGCTCGCTCCGTCCAACGCCCCCATCCTCCTGACTGTATCGGAACTTCCCGCCAAGCAGGTGCAGGGTAAGATAAGCCGTTTCTTCCTTGGAAAAAGGGACCGCGAACAGCTTTTGCAGCTGCTTCAAAAACGCTGTAGCCCATGCAAACTCCGCTTTGTTCTCCAAAAGGCAATGTCCTGCCCGGAAAGCGAGATCGGCTGTCCCAGCTTGGTCCGCTTGACCATGAGCAGAATATGCAGCATCAGGCTTTCAAAGGTTTCATCGGTGAAGCGAAGCTGATGCTGCTGTTGCAAACCCTTCAACTCATTGTATACGGTTGCAATCTCGTGCGGTTCATACTGGTTGCGCATCATCTGTCCCGTTAACTCGGGACGGTTGATCAACTGGTTCAACCGTGCCAGTGCCGTCCGTTTGTTCTTCTCCGAGCCTTCAATCATGAAGCCCACGCGCTGCTTGGTCACCAAGCTCAGATCAAAGCTCCGCAGCCAGTTCTGAATCTTTTCCATATCCCGGCGGATAATCGCCTTATTCACGTAAAATGGGGAAGCCAAATTCTGCAGCGTTACGGGTTTCGCGCTCATCAAGAGCCGATATGCCAGGTGCAGCACCCTTTCCTCATCGGATTCATCGCTATGGTGCTCTCGTTGGAATATAAGCGGTGGAATAATTCAGCCTGATCCGCTTCGCTGATCTCCAGATAGATGCCAAGTCCCGGCCTTTTCACCAGATGACCACCGGAGTGCGTAACTATATATTCTTCAATCACCTTCAGATCGTTTCGGATCGTCTTCTCCGAGCACTCGGTCTGATCCGCCAGATCCTGCACGAGCCACAATAGGTTCGGTTCCATTAACAAATTGCGAAAAATCTCTTTTTGCCTGTTATTCATTCCAATCTCCCATATTCAGCTTATTTGGAGAGCTCACGAATCGTGAGCAGGTACTTGGTCCTACTGTATATCATATCCGGTCTGTGTGGCAATCGGATCGGGGAAATGGCAGCAAAAGATATTTAAAAAGCAAAGGATCATCTTTAATTTACAATAAGACTCGCACTCCTGCCGGATGATAAAATTGGGAAAAGGAAAGGAGGTCTCTCACCACATTATGTAAGCGCTTAAATTAATTCATTCATCACGATAAAGGGAGGACAGTAAATGAATAAATGGACCCAGCAAGTCATCTCGATGATGACCGCGGCAGCTTTGCTCATCCCTTCAGGCTGGTATGCTTCGGACGTAAACGCGGATGCACAGGCATCACCAAATATCGAGACCGTATATCATGAAAGCTTTGAGACCGGAGTTGGAAAAGCCGTGCAATCTGGCAGTGCCAGCTTAACGCACGTTGCCGACAAAGCGTTTGAAGGGAATGATGACGGCGGGGCTCTGTATGTGAGCAATAGAGCAAACAACTGGGATGCCGTTGACTTCAAATATGCCGACATCGGCTTGAAGAATGGCGAGACGTATACGGTAACCGCATCCGTCTACGTGGACGCAGACGTGATCGTGCCAAGCGGCGCACAAGCGTTTTTGCAAACGGTAAACAGCTACGGCTGGCTGGACGGCAAGGATTTTACAGCCGGAAGCGCTGCCGTGCTTAGCAAGGAATTTACGGTGAATACCGGGACGGATTCAGCCCTGCGGATTCAATCCAACGATGAAGGGAAGGCCGTTCCGTTTTACCTCGGAGATGTACGCATTACCAAGAAAGTGACTCCCGGCGGCGGTGAGGAGGAATTACCGAGAGACCCCGCGCTGCCTTTCACCACCATCGACTTTGAAAACCAAACGACAGGCGGCTTTGAAGGCAGGGCAGGCACCGAAACGTTGACCGTAACAGAGGAAGCCAACCATACGGAGGGCGGCTCGTACGCTTTGAAAGTCGAAGGCCGGACAACCTCATGGCATGGCCCTTCATTGCGAGTGGAGAAATACGTAAATAAGGGCAGCGAATATAAAATATCAGCATGGGTCAAATTGATCGAGCCCGCCAGCTCACAGCTTCAGCTGTCCACCCAGGTTGGCTCTGGAAGCAGTGCGAATTATGTAACTCTGGCACCCAAAACGATCAGTACCAGCGACGGATGGGTTCAATTTGAAGGAACTTACCGTTATAACAGTGTGGGGGACGAATACTTAACCATCTATGTAGAAAGCTCGAATAACGGGTCTGCATCCTTTTATATCGACGACATCAGCTTTACAGCAACAAGCGCGGGCCCCGTCGAAATCGAGAAGGACTTGATTCCCATCAAGCAGGCGTATCAGAACGAATTCCTGATCGGCAATGCCATCACGGCGGAGGATCTGGAAGGTGTGCGACTTGAGCTGTTATCCATGCACCACAATGTCGCCACGGCAGGCAACGCGATGAAGCCGGATGCGATGCAGCCGACAAGAGGCAATTTTACGTTTAGCTCAGCGGACGCCATGGTCGATAAAGTCCTGGCAGAAAATATGCAGATGCACGGACACGTGCTTGTCTGGCACCAGCAATCACCGCGTGGATGAATACGGCGCAGGACGGACAAGGAAACTCTGTGCCGTTAAGCCGCGATGAAGCACTTGAGAATTTGCGGACGCATATCCGCACCGTCATGGAGCATTTTGGCGACAAGGTCATCTCCTGGGATGTCGTCAATGAAGCAATGAACGACAATCCGCCAAATCCGGCCGATTGGGAAGCTTCGCTCCGCCAATCCCCGTGGTATCAAGCCATTGGACCTGACTATGTCGAGCAGGCCTTCCTTGCGGCTAGGGAAGTGCTGGATGATCATCCCCAGTGGGATATCAAGCTTCATTACAACGATTACAACGAAGATAACCAAAACAAAGCTACTGCCATTTACAACATGGTAAAATCCATGAACGACAAGTATGCAGAAACTCACCCAGGCAAATTGCTGGTTGACGGTGTCGGCATGCAAGGGCACTACAACATCAACACAAATCCGGAAAATGTAAAGCGGTCCCTGGAGAAGTTTATCTCCCTGGGTGTAGAGGTTACCATCAGCGAGCTGGACATCACCGCAGGAAGCGACTACCAGCTTCCCGAGCCGCTTGCGAATAAACAGGGCTATTTATACGCCCAATTGATGAAGATCTTCCGGGACCATGCGGACAGCATCAGCCGCGTGACCTTCTGGGGGATGGACGACAGCACAAGCTGGCGGGCTTCATCCAATCCATTGTTATTTGATAAGAACCTTAAGGCCAAGCCTGCCTACTACGGCGTCATTGATCCTGACACCTTTATCGAAGAGCATCAGCCCGGCTCCGAGAATGTCAACCAATCCAGTGCGGCGTATGGTACACCTACCATCGACGGGACCATCGATGCCCTGTGGAATCAGGCTCCCGCCATGCCGATCAATCGGTATCAGATGGCTTGGCAAGGTGCGACCGGTGGCAAAGGCGCTCTGGGATGAACACAATCTGTACGTACTGATTCAGGTTAGCGACGCGCAGCTGGATAAATCCAGCACCAACGTCTGGGAGCAGGACTCCGTCGAAATCTTCGTGGACCAAAACAATGCAAAAACGACATTTTACCAAGATGACGACGGGCAGTACCGAATCAACTTCGACAACGAAACTTCGTTCAGCCCACTGAAAATCGCCGAAGGCTTCGTATCGGCAACGCAGGTATCAGGCACCAACTATACCGTGGAAGCGAAGATTCCGCTCAAAGCGATCACTCCGGCAAACGGAGTCAAAATCGGCTTCGACTCGCAAATCAACGACGCCAAGAGCGGCGCTCGCCAAAGTGTAGCTGCCTGGAATGATACAATAAGCAACGGTTATCAGGATCCATCCATATTCGGCGTGCTGACCCTTAAGCAAACCCGGAAGTCCAGGCGGGAATGGCCCCGGCAGCGGGGACGGCGGCAGCGGTGGTCAGAATAACAGTGGCGGCAGCAGCAGTCATAGCAGCAATGGTGCCGCAGCCCATCCGGCATCTCTGTGAGCGAAAATGGCGTAGTAACCATCAAGGCGGAAGTGAAGGTCATAGGCGGACGCGCAGTGGCTGTCATTTCCAGTGACCTCCTGAAGAAAGCACTTGAGCAAGCTGCTCAAATGGTCAACGGCAAGAAACAGATTATTGTTGAGGTGACCCAACAGAACGATGTCGATTCATACGACATACAGCTGCCTAGCCAAAGCTTGAAGGGTCAGGAAGCCTTTGAGCTATTGCTGAAGACCGAACACGCGGTCCTTCATATTCCAAGCAACATGCTTTCGAGTACAGCGGATCTCGCTGAGCCCGTGTCCGTTCGCATCGGCACAGCCTCTACAGCCCCAATGAGCGCAGCGGACATAGAACGGGTTGGCACCCGTCCGGTGATCCAGCTGGAACTGCTAGCAGGCGGCCATGTCATCGACTGGAACAATCCCAAGGCACCCGTAACAGTAGAAATTCCTTACGCGCTTACTGTGACGGAACGGATTCATTCCGATCACATCGTAGTGTGGTATATCGATGGCAATGGCAAGGTTCATCCTATTCCAAATAGCCGATATGATGCGGGATCTGGCAGGGCTATTTTCCATACAACCCATTTTAGCACCTTCGCGGTAGCCTATGTGTCCCACGCGTTCGGAGATCTGGCAAGCGTCCCTTGGGCGAAGGATGCCATTATGCACATGGCGGCACGCGATGTCATCAAGGGTACAACTGCGAGCAGCTTCTCCCCGGAGACCTTTATCACGAGAGCTGACTTTGCAGCGCTGTTGGTTCGGGCTCTGGAATTGCAGAGCAGCGGAAACCCTGCGGCTGCCTTTAACGATATCGAGCCAAGCGCTTATTACAGAGATGCTATAGACACTGCGCTTTCCCTTGGCCTCGTGAATGGATTCAAGGACCAGACCTTCAGACCAAACAGCCCCATTTCCCGGCAGGATATGATGTCGATGGCAGCACGGGCATTGTCTGCAGTAAGCAAGAAAGCCGAGGGCAGCGGAAGCTTGGACGGGTATCTGGATGCAGCAAGCATCTCCGGCTATGCCATGGACAGCGTTGCGGCCTTAGTGAAGTCCGGAATCGTAAACGGCAAGAACGGCAAGATCGCTCCGCATGACTCGCTTACCCGCGCGGAAGCGGCGGTGATTTTGCACCGAATTTGGAACCTGTAATGCAGCGATAGAGCCTTCATAAACAGAAACAGACGCCAGTCGATGACTGGCGTCTGCTGTATTTTCAGCACACAATGCAAACCGTTATCCTAAAGCTTACATGTCTCTTTGACGATCTGCGATCTTGGTTTTGGTATCTCAATATCCTCGGGAATACTCTGGACTTTCTTTCAGTTGGACTATATCATGGCCCGTCGGATTCTGGAAGGCACGAAGCCCGAATGTCGGGGCGACGGCAAAAATATGATCAAAAATATCGGCCTGAATCGATTCATACACTGCCCAGTTGATATCATTGGTGAAAGTGTAGATTTCCAGTGGCAGTCCATTATCTCCCGGTGCCAGCTGTCTGACAATCAGCGTCATATCCTTATGAATTTTCGGATGATTTCTTAGATATTGATGGATATATTCTCTGAACACACCTACATTCGTAAGCTGTCTGCCGTTCACTTTGCTATCCGTATTAATCTGATGCTCCATGTTATAAGCGTTAATTTCATTTAATCTGGTCGTGACATAATCGCTAAGGTAGTGAATCTTCTGAAATTCCTCAATCATGTCCTGAGTACAGAAGCTTATGCTGCTCGTATCAATGTAGAAGCTGCGCTTAATCCTTCTGCCGCCGGATACCTGCATGCCTCTCCAATTCTTGAACGAGTCCGAGATGAGGGCATAGCTTGGAATCATCGTGATCGTTTTATCGAAATTCATCACCTTTACGGTGTTCAAGGTAATGTCGATGACGTCACCGTCCGCATTATATTTGGGCATTTCAATCCAGTCGCCTACGCGTACCATATCATTCGATGATAGCTGAATGCCTGCTACCAGACCTAGTATGGAATCCTTGAAGACCAGCATCAGAACAGCCGATAAGGCACCCAGCCCACTGAGAATGATCAACGGATTCTGACCGATCAGGTTCGAGATCACCACAATGCCGCCGATGATGAACAGAATGATGTTCGCCACCTGAATGTATCCCTTGATCGGTCTGATCTTGGAGATTTCAAACGAACGATAAATCGCGTCAAAGGCGTTGAGCAGCGCATTAAATACCATGATGGTTACGATAATCATATACGTCATGGCCGCTTTTTCAATCAGAACCTGGTACGAGGGAAAGATGGATGCCGAGAAATAGATGATGATGGTAGGCACCAAATGCGACAGCTTGTGGAACACCTTTTTCTCCACAATGATGTTGTCCCATGTGTAGCGATTGCTGTTGACGATATGTATAATCGTCTTCAGTACGATTTTTTTAGTTATGATATTTGCCAGAATTGAGATCAATGCGATAAATAAGACCATGATCATACTCGAAAGATACACAATGGTCTGTTCACTCATGCCATATCCGTCTAGTTGATTTTTGATAAAATCCATTGGTTCCTCCTACCGCTGTTTATATTAGCCTATTATTATAGAATAGATTCCAGCACGAAGCAAAAGAACAAAAATTCCCATCCGCGACCTCATGTGGGTAATGAACATACAGGTTCAATATCCAGCAGCGGAGATTCGCCATGCTTGCAGGGTGCGATTCCGATACAAGTTGGCTATAATGGAGGTACGCGCCTGCATCTCGCAAGAACGAGGTACACGGCCAATTGATTTATACAAAAAGGCAGGATAAATATGAGTATACATGTCCATATGATTGCTCCATATGAAGCGATGATTCCCGTAATACAAGAGTGTATTCCCCATTTTCCCGAACTAGACATTCAGTATGCGGTCGGCGATTTGATGAAAGGGGCTGAGCTGGCAGCCCATGCTGAGAAAAACGGAGCCGAAGTCATTATCAGCCGCGGCGGAACGGCGCAGCGCATCAAGGACGCCGTCACGATTCCCGTCATTGACATCCACCTGTCGGGATACGACATGATCCGTTCTCTCACGCTGGCGAGTCAGTTTAACGGAAAAACAGCCATCGTGGGCTTTTCCAATATTACTTCCGGCGCACAATCGATTATTGAGCTGATGGATTTGCCATTAAAGGTATACACCATCCATAGCTCCGAAGACGTTGCCAGATTACTGCTGGAGCTGAAGTCTGACGGCTACCGCCAGATTGTCGGCGATGTCATCACCGTGAATACAGCCCAGGCATACGGCTTAAAGGGCTTGTTAATCCATTCAGGCAAAGAATCGATCATAAGAGCTCTGGAGGATGCCCAGCTTATCTATCGCTATCTCAGCAAAAGCAACGTCGTTTCCATGATACTGAACGATCTCGTTACACTGGAGCATCCCAATCTCGTTATTCTGAACGATCGGAATGAGGTCATATTTGAGCGATTGACGGATTTTGACCACAGCCCTTTGACGGACCATCATATTTTTCTGACTAATACCAGCCTGGAATTCCACAAATCCAAAATTCAGAATATGTTCATGGTCGATGATTTCCAGTTGGCGGTCACAGCTTATGAAACAACCTTGAATCATATAAGTTATAAAGTATACACGCTGGAAAAAGAACAGCCTTATGCATTTGCGCAGACAGGCGTAAAGGCATATCAAGAAGCACTAGCCGAACCTGTTGTCGCGGAATCCCCGCTATGCGCAGGGCATTGGACCATATCCAAGCGCTCTATCAGCACCATGAGCCCATTCATCTGCTTGGGGAGAAGGATACGGGGAAGTCCTTCCTTGTTCAATATTTTCATCAGTTGTACTCGGACGGCGGCTTGCTGCTTCAGATCGATATGGCCCAAATCTCCCCGGATCAGTTAGAGAAAATTCCGTTGTCCAACGTTCGCAATGTGGAATTCATCCATATCGAACAAAGCGTACCTGATCCTCGTTTTGCTGCATTCGTTCAGGCCTGCCTTCCTAGGCAGATCGGCGTATTCATGCTCAGTGAACAGCAGCTTGACCAAGCCGGAACCGGACATATACAGCTCAATACAGTCATCATGCCGTCCCTGTCTGACCGATTGGATGACCTCCCTTCGCTCATTCAGCATTTTCTAAGCCGATACCATCAAAAATACGGAACTAATGCAGTAAAAATAAAGGATGACGCATTGCAGCTGATACGGCAGTCCGCTTCGTTTATGACAATCGGCCAATTAAAACAGCTCATCAAGCAAGCGGCCCTGAACGAGACGGATTACGTGATTTCAGCCGAAACCTTATCTCGCCTGCTGGATGGGCATTCTGCCTCAAACCCTATCCAGCTTGAAGGAACCCTAAAAGAGATCGAGAAAGAAATCATTCAACATGTACTCCGTGAGGAAAATAATAATCAATCAAGGGCGGCAGAACGATTAGGGATTAATCGGGCCACGCTTTGGCGCAAACTTAAAGAATGAATTTAAGTTTGCGTCTTTTTTCGTTATATATGTTGCAATTTTAAACAGTTAAATAAAATTTTAATATTTACATAAATTATATGTTGCTAAAATAAGCAATATAGACTAGTATAATGACTGCAAGCGCTTCAATAAAACGATTACATTAAGGAGCTAATACTATGAAAATCAAAGCGACATTAGATCGTATCCCTGGCGGTATGATGGTTGTTCCCCTCCTCGTCGGAGCGTGCATCAATACATTCGCACCTAATGCTTTGCGCATCGGCGGTTTCACGGAGGCTTTGTTCGTGAACAGCTCGAGTACACTCATTGCCCTGTTCCTGCTGATTGCCGGAACGCAAATCACGTTTAAAACAGCAGGGTCCTCTGTTGGTAAGGGTGTCACACTGCTGGTGTTTAAATGGGCTATCGGTGCACTATTAGGATTGATCGCCATTATGTTTGCCGATTCCAATGGATTATTCCTGGGTCTTGCCCCTCTTGCCATTATCGCCGCGATGACAAATTCCAACGGCGGACTGTATATAGCGCTAGCCGGACAATATGGAAAAGAGGATGACAAGGCTGCTTATCCTTTCCTTGCTTTAAGCGACGGACCGTTCTTGACGATGGTGGCCCTCTCGATCTTCGGCGCTATGGGTTTTGCCAACGGCATGTTCTCGCCGATGTCTTTTGTTGCGGTACTGCTTCCCCTGCTCGTCGGTGTCGTGATCGGGAACCTGGACCGCGATATGGCCGATTGGCTGCATAAAGGCAGTGACAAGCTGGTTCCTTTCTTCGCTTTCTCGCTGGGTATGGGCATCAATTTCTCGTCCATCATTCAGGGTGGACTGAGCGGCATCCTGCTTGGGGTGATGACCGTATTGATCACGGGCGGCATTGGATTCCTTCTCTTCAGAGCCATCGGCTGGAACCCGATTGTCGGTGCTTCGGAAGGCTCCACAGTTAACGCAGTTGGAACGCTTAGCTGCAATTTTGGCTGCCAACGCCTCATTCGCTCCCATCGCTGAACTTGCAACTGTACAAATCGCCGCGAGTGTCGTGACCACGGCCATCCTGCTGCCGATCTTTATCGGCTTCCTGTCCAAGAGATTGGAGAAATCAGGCGGCGTAGCCAAATACAATAATCCAACATCATAGAGGTTTTTTAAGAACCCCTCTATCCATCAGCTTTTAAGAGGAGGTAGCAGCATGAAATTAGCTATTATCGCAGATGATTTGACAGGTGCCAATGACAGCGGGGTCCAACTCGCCCGTCATGGCTTGAAAACAAGTGTGTTATTCGATATGGACGAAGATAATATTCATCACTATGATGCTGTTGTCTTCGATACGGACAGTCGTTCCATTACATCAGAGGAGGCATATCGGCGAGTAAGCCGAGCCGCCCAATTTTTAACGGATGCCGGGTTTGACACGATTTTCAAAAAATGGACTCCACCATGCGCGGCAATATCGGGATCGAGATCGATGCCCTGTACGACATAGTGAAGCCTGACTTCATGATGATCGTCCCGGGTTATCCCAAAAACAATCGCACCATTCTAGATGGAACTCATTATCTGAATGGCGTGCCGCTGGCAGAGACGGAGATTGCCAACGATCCCAAGACACCAGTCACCCATTCCTATCTGCCGGACCTGCTTCAATTGCAGACCAAACATGCCGTCGGCGTGATTTCAGTCCGCGATCTGAACGCTGGCAGGGACCATATTAAGAATAAGTTAAAGGAATGGATAGAACAGGATATCCCGTATGTGCTGGTGGACTCCACGGAAGAAGCGCATTTAGAGCAGATCCTGCGAATAACCAAACAACTGGACTATGACTTCGCATGGGCTGGATCTGCAGGCATTGCCAACTATCTTCCTTCTCATTACGATATTTCGAGCCGTCCTGTCGAGCTCACCATCAAGCAAAATCAGGGGCCAATCCTTACCGTCGTGGGCAGCGTGAACAAGAATTCCCGCGCACAGCTTAAACTTCTGCTTGAACAAACCGATGTTTATCCGGTACCATTCAGCTCCTATAAGGCTGTATCCGCGCAAGCAGAGCGCGATGAGGAAATCCAGCGCGTGTATGAAGAAGTGAAGACCCAGGCACTGCAAGGCAAGGACATCGTCATCTACTCAACCGCAGAGCAGTCTGATGTTGACCAAGCACGAGCAGTTGGTGAGACTAGAGGACTTAATCACACCGAGGTCAGCAATGAGATTGTGCGCGCCATTGGTGAAATCTGCGCCAAGCTGCTGGAGAACGGGTATTTCCAGGGTGTATCCATGACTGGCGGAGATACCGCCAAGCAGATCTGCATGAAATGGAAGATTAGCGGCTTTGAATTGTTGGACGAGCTTGAGATTGGCGTGCCGATCTCGAAATTTTTAAGCGTTGACGACCTGTATGTCATCACCAAGGCAGGCGGATTCGGCAAACCGGACGTATTTATCCACGCGATTCATAAGTTAAAAGGAGGTCATACCGCATGAAACCGACCGTTGGAATTACGATGGGCGATGCCGCAGGCATCGGACCCGAGATTATTATGAAGGCACTCTCCCATCAGGAGATGTACGATAACTGCAATCCACTTGTTATTGGAGATGCAAAAATTTTAGAGCGGGTACTGCCCATTATCGGTTCAGACTTACAGGTACACGCCATTCAGGATCCATCCGAGGCCAAATATGAATTTGGCACCGTGGATGTTATCGATCTGGATCTCGTTCCGGCCGACCTTAAATTCGGCGAAGTATCCGCTATTGCGGGAGATGCAGCCTTTCGATTCCTGGCCAGAGCGATCGAGCTGGCGAAACAGCACAAGATCCACTCCATCTGCACAGCTCCACTGAACAAGGAAGCTTTACATCAAGGCGGGCATCTGTATCCCGGTCACACCGAGATCCTGGCGGACCTCACCGATACAACAGATTTCTCGATGATGCTGACAACGCCGAACTTGCGGGTGATTCACCTGACTACACATATGGGGTTGATCGAAGCCATTCAGAGCATCACCCCGGAAAGAACGTATACCGTCGTCAAGCTGGCTCACGATACTCTGAAAAAGGTTTCGACAATCCAAGAGTGGCCGTCTGCGGAATCAACCCGCATGCGGGCGAGAACGGGCTCTTCGGCAACGGAGAAGAAGAGAAACAACTGCAGCCGGGCATCGAGCGTGCCCAGCAGGAAGGTATTAATGTTGTGGGCCCCCTGCCTGCGGACACCTTATTCTTCAGAGCAGGCAGAGGCGATTTCGATATCGTGGTTGCTTGCTACCATGACCAGGGACATGCCCCCATCAAGGTCATGGGCATCGAAGAAGGCGTGAACATCACGGTCGGACTGAAGGGCGGCATCATCCGCACCTCGGTCGACCATGGCACCGCCTTCGATATTGCCGGGAAGAACATCGCCGACGACAAGAGCATGCTCGCCGCGATTCGCTCGGCCATTGAGCTGGCTCCGAAGGATTGGATTTAGTCGAGTGACGATTTGAAGATGTCACATGTGGAAGACCCGGCAGAGGCCGGGTCTTTTTTGCTGTTTTTTTGCTGCACACAATAACGGTTTCTGCAGCTTGCCCTCAATTCAGGCCAATGCGGTAACCACGAATAACCGAATACCAGCCAGCACATACTAAACATCACAATCGATTCCAGTACAAGGAGGACCTTTCCATTGAGCGACCATCAACCGGACAAGAACCTGATCAACACGGTGAAAGACCTCGAAGCGACACCCGTGAACAGCCTGGAGGCCCAGCAGCAGCAGCAGGCCCGCAATGATCGCCGGAAGCAAGCCCAGCATGACAGCAACGGCAAATACAAGGAGAATGAATCCAAGAACTATCATTAACCGCGTTGTGACCATATGGGCTTCTATACACGCCAATCCCCCTCATATTACACGTCAAAAAAGCGGCCCGTTAGGGACGCTTTTTGTTTGGCTTAAACGCTTATTCTTTTGTAGTTACATGCTCATACAAATCGCCGCCACTGCTTTCTATTCCTTCCAATTTTCAATTCCGGTTTCGAGCTGCTCGAACGAATGCGGAATCGAAGCTTCCATGATGTCGGAATAGTAGTCATGTCCTTCCGGAACATCGGTCCATTTCGGTTCAACCTTGATATCCCAAGGCTTACGATCCAGCAGCTGGTTAAGGATCCGAATGACCTCTACCCTTGTGATGGATTGGTTCGGATTGAAGGACTTCTCCGTGAAATCGAACAGCAGTCCCTGTTCCTGGGCCGTTGCGATGGCTTTTTCAGCCCAGTGTCCCGTTACGTCCGTATATGTGCTTTCCTGTACGGCATCCCATTGGTACACATTCATAAGGATCTGCGCAAATTCCGCCCGCGTGATCTGTTTCTTCGGTTTGAACGTGTTGTCGCTAAAACCGACCATCCATTTATTATGAGTTGCCGTCGTGATGGCGTTCATTGCCCAATGTTTTGCAGTTACATCCGAATAGGATACTTTGTTAGCTCCCGCTTCAGCTGTATACAAACGGGACAGAATCGCAGCCATCTCCGAACGGATAATTCCGCGGTCCGCTTGGAACGTGCCGTCTGGATATCCGACCATGTAAGCACGATGATCGCCTGAAGCCTTCACTTTCGGCTGTGCAGAGAAACTGAATTTCACGATGGTATCACCGACGTGGATGACTCCGTCCTTAATGTAGCTGTCATTCCCGAAGCGCTCTTCACGCTTGTCATTACGGCTGTCAAACACGATGTAACCATTCTTCTCGCCTAGGAAATAGTAATCGCCATCTGCGTAAACCATCCAGCCGTATTGGCCGCTGTCAGAGCTGCTCTGCGGGTTGTGGTTTTTGTTCGGCGAAAAATCCGGAAGCTCCGGCAGTTGAACAACCGTTCCCGGCACTCTGCCTTTGGAACGATTCAGCTCCGTAGCTGCCCAATACAACTGCATATTCACTCCTGCAACCTACTGACTTGTCACCTTATCGAGAATCGTGCCATATGGATCGACCAGATCAACCGATAGCTTTGCATTACCATTGCTGTCAACGCTTAACTTGTAAGCAGGGCCCGCCAGCTTCTCTCCGTTAGGTGCGATTACATTCAGCGACAATGTATACTCGTAAACAGCAACTTTCGGAAGCGTAAAGCTGCCGTCCTGGTTCATTACGATACTCGGCAGATTCAGCTCTTGCCCGGTTGCCGACTTTATTTTCCCGGATACTTTTAAGTTGTCGCCGACAAGCTTCGTAATTTTCTCCTGAACGACTTTGCCCCCGTTCGCTTGGTCGGAAACAACCACTTCCGCTTTCATTGTGGCTGCAGGTTGTTGTTGTACAACGCCCGTGTTCCCTGCAGGTGGAGTTTCTTCCGGTACCGCAGGCGCGTGAGGTTTGACGCTGACCACATTGGACACGCCTGCATGTGGACCCGATTGGACGATTAATCGGAAATAGTAAGTTTCACGGCTGGATAAACCTACTATGGTTGCACTTGTGGAGTCGCTATTCAGCGTCTCTAATGGGCTAAAAGTGTAAAGGTAGTGCCGTCTGTAGATCGTTCAATTACAATGCTTGATGCCCCCGTTAGAGCAGGGAAATTCAATGTCACTTGTCCGATGCCTGCAACGGCCGACAACGTGGTGATCGGTTCCGAAGGCGACGCTTCGACCACATTGGATACGCCTGCATACGGACCTGATCCGACGTTCAATCGGAAATAATAGGTTTCGCCGTTCGTTAATCCGGTTAAGGTTGCACTCGTTGAAGCCGCATCCAGCGGCTCTGATGGGCTAATGGCGTAAAGGTAGTTCCATCGGTAGATTGTTCAACAACAATGCTTGATGCCCCTGTTAGAGCAGGGAAATTCAACGTCACCTGCCCGCTGCCTGCAACGGCCGACAACGTGGTTAACGATTTCGAAGGCGAAGCCTGGACCACATTGGATATGCCGTCATATAGCCCCGATTCAACGTTTAGCCGGAAATGGTAGGTTTCACCGTTCGCTAACCCGGTTACTGTTGCGCTTGTAGAAGTCGCATCCAACGTCTCCAAAGGGCTAACCGGCGTAAAGGTGGTTCCATCAATAGATTGTTCAACAACGATGTTCGATGCCCCCGTTAGAGCAGGGAATTTCAATGTCACTTCCCCATTGCCAGAAGCGGCGGTCAACGTGCCTAAAGGAGCCGGATCAGCCGCATTCACATACACGGTGAATGTCTTCTCGCTTGTAAGCCCGTCCTTGGTGATGGTTGCCGTCAAGGTCACGTAAGTTCCCGACTGGGTGATAACCGGTCTGGTTACGGTTCCGTCGGGCGCGATGATCGACGGCTGGTCAGAGGACCAGACGGTAGTTACGTCATCGTCCTGCTGCAGGGTAAGATTGTTTTTTACCGAGTTTTTGGTGTCGCCGGGCTGAAACCGGATATCGGTATTGCTCTCTGCCTCTTCGATGTCCAGAATAGCCGCTTTATAATCTGTAATCAGTTGATCTGCGATACGATCGGCAATCTCTTGAATGATATCGGCGCTGGATTTGTCGGAATGGATATGTAGTCCGCCGCCTGTAATGCCGTCGATAAACGTTTGGTCGATGTCCGCATACGTGGCGCTGGTTACACCAACATATTGTGCACCGGTGTTATTGAACGAGTTTGTCAGATTGGATTGATTCGAGCCCCCGTCCAAATCCCCGCGAGGGTCATCGTTAATGTTCACGACATAGCGCAGTGGCGACGTTCCCCAAAGGATATTATCCGCAGCCACATCCAGTGTCTTGCTCGACGTTGAATACAACTTCATATTATCAAATGAAAAAATCGAGATGATCTCGCAGCCATGGCCGATATGACTAACAATGGGCCCAAATTCATTCCCGTAAACATCCGGAAGGGTTAAATTCCGAATGATCTGGTCGCCATTATCCCACATGCTCAGCGTGGTGTCCGTTGCTACGATTTTGATGCTGTGATGAGTGGATGCCCCTTTCGGAAAACTTCCGATCGAGGTAACGCCTGTCATCGAACTCAAATCTCTTCCCGTCTCATGATGCAGCGCGGATGCATCCACACCATTGATTTTATATACCTTGACGGCGCCTTGAACATATAAAATCGAATAACCGCTCAACTTTCCGTTGCCATCGATCTGCGTATTAAATAGAAAACCGCCGCCTTCCATGCTGTGGTAATCCACTTTGGATTCGTCCATGTCGAAGGTAATGATCTTTTTGCCCGAAGGGCTTCCTGCGTCAGCATGTAATCCTTATAAGCAGGCGAGGTATAACCATAGAAGGTTAACGTGCCGCCATTGTTGGAAATTTGAACATGATTGTAATCGGCGGTTTCAACCGCCGGGCGAGTGGCATAAGGTCCGCCTATATACCAGCTGTCATAACCGTTATGGACATACGTCGTATCCGTTACCGTTGCCCGGTCTGCACTCGCGTCCATGATCGACACATATTTGGGATTTACGCCTTCCGCTATCAGCCTGGCTTTAATCGCATCATTTAATTGGCTCTCAAAATCACTAGAATCATAGATGCTCGTCCCAGCATTATAGTAGACCTCTGCTACGCGAGAGCGCATATGCCATCGGCATGTTCGTAACAATTAACAGTGCTGCCACTATCATGGATATGATTTTTTCTTCAACTGTTTCACCCATCCTGTAAGTTTAGTAACCGTCTGACATTCTACACCGACATGTGACCCCTTATCCCCATTTTTGAATAAATTGTGCGGATAACACCCTCCAGCAGATCAGATTGTAAAGAATGTAATTCCAACATATCAGAAGCATCTCTCAAAATCTCTCAAATTCGACTTCGATCGACAGGTAGATTTTTGAGAGATCTTTGCCATATGATAGAGTCCATAGGGGTGTGACTATACATGAAGAAATGGATTGGTTGTCTGGGTGCCATATGTGCCCTAATCGCCATTCTCTATATGATCTTTAGCGATCAGGATACAGGTGCCGTCAAAATCAAAGCCGTAAACGGCGTGCTTGACCTGCGAGAGCTCAAGGAGACATCGTTTGTCTCGTTAGCAGGCGATTGGAAATTCATAAGCGAAGCTTTTGTTGCCCCGACAGACTTTTCCAGTGAAGCCGAACATCTGCTTGGTACCCGGTCCCTGGGCATCGGAGGTCGAGTGGGGCTCCTATCAATTAATGGTATATCTGCCGGACCACTGGTCGGGAGAGATCGGTCTCCGCGTTCGCAATATCTGGTCCGCTCACACCATCTATGTGGATGGCGTAGCCCTCTCGAAAATAGGAGCCGTGGCAGCAACCAAACAAGCGACAACACCGGACAATCCATCCTATGAAGCGTACTTTAAACCGGACAGTAAGCAGCTCCTTATCACCATTCACGCATCCAACTTCTACAATACGAGAGGCGGCATCGTCCTGCCGATTGATTTCGGCGACGCCGAACTGATGAAGGAAGACGTGCAGCGGGATCTGTCCCTGGAGTGGACAGCTACCTTATGTTTGCTGCTGTTCAGCATGTTCCATATGACAATCTACCTGCTGCGAACAAAGGATGAAGCCTTCTTGTACAGCGGGCTGCACTTTCTGCTATTAGCCCTGGTCATCGTGCTGCGAGGGGAACGGCTATTCATTCGGGAGTTCCCGTTGTTTCCCTTTGAGCTCTATTTTCGGCTGCAGGATACCTTTACCTTCCTGGCCTCCATCCTGCTGATTGTCTTTATCGTCAAAATGATTCCTTCCATCATGAGTCGAAAGACAATGTATCTGCTGTTTCTGCCGATCCTGGCCTATGCATTCTTCAATGCGGTTCTCCCGGCCAGAACCCTGTCGGTTACGCAGTACCCGCTCTTTATTACAACGATGGATTAATCCTGGGCATTATTATTCGCATCTTCTATTTGACGCTTAAAAAGCGAATCAACATACGCCGAAATGAAGCAATCATCCTAATGTCCATGCTGCTGTTTCTTGCCGTATTTGCGATAAGCGCTTCATCGGACAATTTATTCTTTACCGGGCGAAATTACATGAACCGTATCGGGTTGGTCGGGTTTGTCATGACGATGAATGTTTTTCTCGGTATACGTCTGATGAACCGGGCTGAGGAATCGGAACAGCTGAGCACAAGGCTGCAGAAGGCAAACGATGCGAAGGATGCCTTCCTGAAAGTCACGACCCAGGACTTGCAGAGGCCATTGCACGATGCCATCCATCTCGTGGGAGCCATGAATCGGGAGCCCGATCGCGAGAAGCAAGGCCAGCAATTGTACTTGGCTGAGCAGCTAATGGGGAACATGGTTTATTTATTGAGGGATCTGCATGATTTTACCCGTCTTCGATTTGATGATTATGCGATCCAGCTTAAGTCCACCAATCTTCGGATGGTCATGCTTCATGTCATTCAGCTGATGCAGTTTACCTTCACGAATAAAAAAATCGCAATCCATGAACAGATTCCGAAGCAGCTTTACGTATGGGCGGATGAGCAGCGCTTAACGCAAGTATTCATCCGGATCATGACAGAGATCTCTCACGATATCGCAGAAGACCGACTGACGATTGAAGCTATACAGGTGGGCACGGATATCCTGCTTAAAGTGACGTCAACCGCGGATCAACGCCAGTGAATCGGGATCGCCCGCATTCTTCGGGACTCATGATGACAGAAGAACTTGTCCAACAGATGAACGGAAGCATCGCATATGAACGTTTGCAAGGCAGAATTCGCTTTACGGTCACACTGGCTTTCAGCGAATGTAAAGAGTTACCACAGCCGAATATGAATACAACCTGGAATCTGCGGCACACGCAGAAGATCGGGATCTGGGAACGCTCCTGATTGTCGATGACGATGCGATGCATGCGGAGGTCATGAGGGACATGCTGGGGGATGCCTACCGGGTACGAATCGCGTATACGGCTCAAGAAGCGCTTGATTATTATAGGAATCATCCCAAAATCGCGATGATGATCATGGATGATATCATTCCTGGCGACATGAATAGTCTGGAGCTGCTTCAACAAATCCGTACTCAGGCATCCGTAATGGACCTGTAGGTCTTAATGATGATTTCTTCCGAGTATCCCAGACATATTGAAATGATTTTCGCTGCTGGCGCTAATGATTATTTACTGAAGCCTTTTTCCAAAGAGACCTTGATGGCCCGCTTGAATGCCGCAGAACAAACGAAGCAGTCTATGCAGAAGGCGATTGAATATGAAATGGCCTTTCTGCAGACCCAAATCAAACCGCATTTTCTCTATAATGCGCTCAGCAACATCATTGCCTTTTGTTATACGGACGGGGAGCGTGCAGCCTATCTTCTAACGATGCTCAGCTCTTTCCTGCGTTATATATTTGAGACGAGCCGGGACGGACAATTCTCTACCCTGCAGAAGGAGCTGGAGATTATCGACGCCTATGTAGAGGTGGAAAAAGCCAGATTTGGCGAACGGTTAACCTTCGCTTATGACATCGAACCGTCCATTGCCGCGGAGCATGTTCTGATTCGAGTCTGCTCCTGCAGCCTTTAGTGGAGAACGCGATTCGCCACGGCCTGTTCGACAAGGAAGGTCCGGGTCATGTTCAGGTCACGGTTTCCTTGCAGGGTTCCTGCTTGAATATCCGCGTCGCCGATGACGGGGTAGGCATGTCGGCCTTGCAATGCGCTCAATTAATGGGGGAACGGCTGCCCATGCCGGAATCGGATTTACGAATGTACGTCGGCGCGTGCATGACCTATCCCAAGGGAGCCTGGAGATTGACACCTCGCCGGGTAATGGAACAACCATTCAAATCATGATTCCCGTGAAGGAGGGACAAGGGTAATGTGGAAGATCATCATCGTGGAGGATGAGAAACCGATTCTGGGCCTGCATGCCCGATTGCTTGAAACGTATGGCCCGTTTCAAATTGTAGGCTGCTTCGAATCGCCATTTGATGCGCTGCAGGAAATACCCAAGCTGAATCTGGACGCACTCGTACTCGACATTGAAATGCCGAGAATGACGGGACTTCAGCTGGCCCAGAACTTGGTGGAGAACGGGATCGACGTGCCTGTGATCTTCACGACCGCTCACCAGCAATATGCCGTGCAGGCCTTTCGCGTGCAAGCCCTGGATTATCTCTTGAAACCGATGACCATGAATATGGTGAAGCAGCTGGATGAACGCCTTCAGAAGTATTATGGTCAGAGACCAAAGCCGATCCCTAAGAATACACTCGATGTCCAGTTATACGGAGAAGCATCCGTTATGAGAGGAGACCAGCTTGTAAAATGGCCTACCCGCTTAACAGAGGAGCTGTTTTACTATTTGCTGCTTCATGAAAATAAGTTATGCCATAAATGGAGAATCATCGATGATCTCTGGACGAACGTAGAGGAGAAGCGAGCGCTGTCCAATTTGTATAATACGATTTATCGGATGCGTCAGCTGTTGATGGAACTGGATATTCCCATCGTCATCGAGCGAATGAATGAAGGTTACATCATGAATACAAATAACAGCATCGTTGTGAAACCGAAGGAAGGGCCGGATGCCCTCCTGCTGGAATCGAAAGGATATCTATGGGCCTACGCTTTCGAATCCGCACGATAAACAAAAACCACATTCGCATGCGGATGTGGTTTTTGCATTTTTCAAATCCGATTCAATATCCTCGCGAATATTCCGGGCTTTCTTTGAGATGGACGATATCACGATATCCGCTTGAATCGATTCATACACTCTCCAGGCGGTCTTTCAAGATGAGCCGTACTAACTTACCGTTTTACCTAAGCCAAAGTTGCAGCAAAAGAGCCCAGCGTCTTTCTGCATGCAGAGAAGGATTGCAGCTCAATGCAAATCTGTGGTTCCTCATTTCTGTCCGCTTCCTGATTACGTACAATCCAGACCCCTTCATTAGCAGGAAGCACAAACAAAATATCCTCGATGGCCGTCTGATTTCCGCTGCCAATTCTTATCGTGCTTAGATTGTCCATGGTACGGGCATTGTTTTGAAAATCCTGCTGCCATTTTGCAATCAGCTGCTGCTGGTCAGATGAAAGCTCATCATGAAGAGGGGAGGCAGGGAATTCACCAGATGTCAGCTGGTTCCACAATTCTTCAGTGATCACAACCTTGGATTCGGATAAAGTCGTCCCTTCGGCTTTCGAAGGCTCCACTCCATAGAAACGTACAAGCTCCTCTTCCCAATCCGCGGCGCTGTCCAGGTTAGAAAATGAAGCGTATGATTGTCAGACAAGTGATACAAATACCGCTGCTGCAGCTCGTGGATCGTCAGTACTTTGTTAGAATTCCGATCCGTAATGCCTCTGAGCATATAATTGCTGTACAGCAAATGCTGAATCATTTGCGTAATTTCGGAAGGAAAACGAACCTCTCCGTTCTCTTCATCAATCGATTCTATAAAACCTTTGGACATCAAGCTATGTGTAGCGGCCTGAAACAAAAGCTCCCATCTGTCTTCAGACAGATCTCCATAATATGCCTTCATAAGTCCTGCAGCCATTTCCTCCCCTTGATGAACGGCCAAGGCGTAACCCAGCTCTTCTAATGAAAATATATAGGTATGCTCGCTCATGTAAGCAAATCCTCCAATACAAATCTATTTCGATTCCTTTCCGTTACGGCTGATCAGCCCCCGCAGGCGCTTCATGGCAGGTTGAATTTCGGTATCGGTCAACAAATAATACGTATTCACGGTCCAGGTCTCTCTGTTTTTCAAATGAAAAATCAGCACAGGAAATTTCGGAAGCAGCCACTTCCGAATGGAAGGGCCGCTGTAGCTGATGCTTGTAATCTCCGCCCAAGCTACGGTCCGGGTACCATCTGAAATGGAATTTTGATCGTAGGTGAGCAGCTGCGTATCTGATTTCAGCGCCTTTGGCAAGCTGGCAACCATATATCCTCCAAAAAAGGAATTCCTATGATGGCTGATGTGATACAAAAACTTGCGAATAAAGGAAGTATCCATAAAAAAGCCGCGTACAGCAGAAACAGGCAGGCCAGCACAAACAGTAAACTGCCAAGTGATTTGCCCCATGCCACGGATTTCCGATATGATATTGCGTTCATGATTTAGCGCCTTCCTGAAATTATTTGAACAGTCCGCTAATCCAGCGAACTCCTTTTTCGACCACTTTAGCTGCGCCATCACCGACAAAGGCTCCAACCGTACCGCCTACATAGGAACCGATGGCCGCACCAACCGGACCGCCAATCATCGCTCCGACGGCTCCGCCTGCTACAGCTCCGCCATAGGTGGCGGCTGTTTTTACAACAACGTTGGATGCGGCTACAGCTACTTCTTCTCCGTTAAGCTTGCCCTCACGATACTTACTGACAAGGCCGGAAGCCTCACCGATCACATTAAAGGTTGCGTTAATCGGGAATATCTTTTTGGCGATCATGCCTGGGATTTTCTTGGTAGCGATCCCATATCTACCTTTTTCCACGCCGACTATGACCTGTCTAGTCCATTGAGGAAAATTCTTAGCTTGACTAAAGCCTAACCCAAAATTGAGACCGAATTTGCTTGCCGCTCTATCAAAGCCTTTGATTCCTTTCATCATGAAGCCTGGGTTCACAATCTGACGATTTATGCCTCTTGCCAGGTTCTTCAAGAATGTATTGTTCCCTTTGCCTTTAACCCATGGCGCATTATGAATTTTGGCTCGGGACGGATTTCTAGGATCTACTCTGAGTTGTACCGTCTTGGTTAAGACTAAGGAAGCGCCCACAGAGCTGTAAAGGAGAGTTCCCCACTTTTCCAGATTATCTCTTGCTTGAAGCGAGCTGTCTAACACGTTCTGGGTTTGATCAATCGGATCGGCGGCCGTCCTTGCCTGTGAAGAAACTTGAGTGGAATCGGCCTCTTTAAAACGGTTGACAATCGTATGTAATTCCGTGCTGACTGAACCCACCGCTGCGGTGAAATTATCCATTTGCTGACGGGCCAGCTGGAAATTTTGATAGAATTGTTGCCTTGTCGTACCTTCCCATCCACTTTCAAGAATTTGAATCTGCTGGGTAAGGTGGCTGCAAATTTGCACCCCGATCTCCCTGGCCTGTGCAAATTGTTGGGATATCTCCATAAGTCTTTCCGGAGGAACTAATATTTTACCCATGGCACTCACCTCAACAATATACAGATTAATGTAATTATTGTAGTAAAGGTCATCCATCTTCACAAAAGGAACAAGTAACAGAATAGTAAAAAATCGTTAGGACCTTGGGACCATTTTCCTTTTCCCCATAGTCGGAGGACAGAGCCAATTACGAATTCAAACCCATATCGTTCAGTCAAAAGTAAAGTACCTTGTGCCAAATAGACTAAATAATCTTCAGTTGTCCAAATAAATCAGGCTTTAAGTAGTGGAATTAAAAAAGAGAGCTTCTAAAGCTCTCTATACGCCGTCTGCATCATCCCTTGAGCGGGCTGATCCTCTTCGAACTCATAATATTGCGATTGAACAGGTGCTTCCACTGGTACTGACGGTTGCGGATATGGCTCATCCACATACATGATTCTGCGCTGAATTTGCATCAGCCCATTTACGACGCGAAGCGCGATCCAAAAAGAACAAGTCCAACGCCTGCGTACAGCAGATATTGCTGGTTATAGGTCCAATCGATATGAAAGTAACTAAACAAGTTATTCTCTAAAATATCAAGCTGCATTTCATTCATCAAAATGATATGCACGACTGGCAGAGCAATCAATCCCAGTGCTAGTGAAATCACCGTTACCATAACAACAAAGAATACGATACCCGTTACAAATCTTAGTAAAACGAGCAGCAGATTTCGAATAAATAATCCACCGTCAAAACCTCTCACCATTCGTTTCAACCAGTTCTGCCCCGCTTCTGACTGTTGATGGTTGCTATACGCTACAGGAGGATTAGGTAAACCTAAAATTTGTCTAATCAAGCTCTGTTCAAAAATCACAATCCCATTCAACAGCTTGGCTACTCCAAAAACAGCGGTATTCCGATAAATATTGGAGTTAATCCAATGGATAGTACAATTCCCGTGATGGCCACTGTAAAATAGATAATCCCTAATGGGAGGGATAGCATTAAGTAGAGGATCGTTGCATAGGTTTTTGGATTAAAAGCACCCAGTTCACCTTACCTGCCCGTGCCTTGGCGGTCGTTTCCATTGCCTTCATATTCAAACACTCCTTGGCTTCATAAGTCACGCTCTCAGATATACATCCATTATATCTGCCTTATTTGCCCGACATAACCGTCTTAGGGGGTATCTGAACCTAGACTTTAGACTAGGGACTGGGCTGGCTTAGATGAACTTGTTGAAGTAAAAGTAGACCTATTAAAATTATCTTTACCCTATGTTTTCATCTAATTTTTTCGTATTGCTGAATTTACGAGAGACAAGCCATATGAAATTAAGTAATGAATTAGACCAACTAATGACGTCAAAGAGATCGATATGAATCTCACATTGACGCTCCAAATATCTTTGAAAAGAAAATATGACGCAAAAAATGATAAACCATATAATATTACACTAAGCAAAATTTTAATTGAAATCTTTCTAATGAAGAATCGATTAATAAGAAACGATAATATTGAGAAAAGAATAAAGAAACTCGGTAAAAATATGAAAACCATAAATATATCAGTAAACAAAGGGAAATCGTTATCGACATATCTCGGCCAGAAGACAATTATACCGATAATTGATACGAATGAAGTAAGAAACATCCAGAGTTTTAATAGACCATTCAATTATAAACACCTCCTGCTTGAAACAATAACAAGTTAAATCGCAAAAGAGCACCCGACTAAAGGACGCTCTTCAGTACAGAGCTTAAAAAGAGAGAAAACGCATTGCAGTTGTTGCATCCCTCTTGAATGTTATCATTTCATACTACATACATATTTTCCTCTAAAATGGGTTGATATTCCTTCTACAAGAAGCATGTAGAGCACAGATAACTTCTATGGGAAGCTGCGTTCGTGTAAATTCGTTTTTCATCAAAATAGACCTTTGAAGTATTCAAAGGTCTTCATACTTGACGGGAGTTCTATGGAATCTCACAACTTAAAAAGACTTGCTGCTGCATTCTTCTTTGGTCTGTTTCTGCCTCTTAACGATCAATTAGAATATACCTCGACGATCATCATCGCCCCCAGCCTAAAACCATCAGCAAAAGAAGCTGCCATCTCCAGCCCTTGGACTTGTCGGTACAAATCTAACATATCCTCAAGTTCTTGAAACTCATCATCGGTAAGTCTCTTTTTCCATGCATTCATGGACTCTGAAATTTGTCGACTCAAATTGCGATACTGAGGATCATTGGAAACAGCCTTCTCTACAGGATTCAACTGTCCGTAATATAGGGATTCCAGGAAGCTTGGCATGGGGTTCACCTTTCTCTGATTTATGCATTTTAATATATCTAGCGTAACAGAAGTTAATGTAATACGTGGTACGCCTATACGTATATGCAGTATGCATTGTATTGGGGACTAGTTTCAAAGTTTTTCAGAACACCTCCCCGAGGATTCCTGTAAATTAATAAGAGCACCTCAACAGGTACTCTCTTATTGCGAACCGCGGCTGTTTAAACCACAATTCAGCCGAGTGTGATGGTTTGGATGTTTGGGGAGGTGACGTAACGTGCCTCCACTTGAAGTCATTCAAGTCTCACCCTATAAAATTGAAATTCAGCTTTTAGAATGTATAATTGTTATAACAGTTAAATATAATGATAAGGAGGATTTCCAATGAACAGGATGGTGGATATGGAACGGAAGGTGACCAAGTTTGGAAACAGTTTGGGTATAACCATGACCGATGCACTCAAGCAAATTGGCTTGAATCAGGGAGATAGTGTTCTGATCGAGGTTAACCAGTCCACGGGTGAAATCATTATAAAAAGTCGACGAAAGTAGCATTACCAAATGGGATTAGTGAAGACTTCATGGATACGCTGTCTAACGTAATCGATGAATACGACCAGACATTGCGAGGACTCAAGGATCGATGAACCACATACGTTATTTGTCCGTAGAAGAAGTCATAGCCATTAACATTGCCATGATTCAACGATATAGTCCAGGTGAACAAACAGGTGTTAAAGAAGCAGGGCTGCTTGAATCAGCAGTCTTTCGCCCCAAGTCTTCTGCTTTTGGCGAGGATGCCTACCTGACCGTCTACGAAAAATCAGCAGCATTGTTTGAGTCATTAGGGCAAAACCATCCTTTCCACAACGCTAACAAACGCACCGCCTTTACTGCCCTGGTCATATTTCTGCGTTACAACGGGATACCATTTAAAATGGATACTCAGCATGCCGAAGACCTTACAGTAGACATGGTAAACCACAAATATACATTTGAGCACTTGGCTGAAATCATTAAAAAGCATTGTACTGTTATTTAATCATACAGAGACGCAAAAAAGCGACCGATATCATTTAAACCAAAAGTTTGCCGTTTATTCAATCATAAAATTGCCGAAAAGACAACTGAATGGTCAGCTTTTTCACAGTAAAACCAATCAAGATTAAACCATATGATTGCCGAAGGTTCATTATAAAACCAATCGTTTGCCGAAAGTACTTGAATCAAGTATTCTTTTCCACAAATTGTTTAATCTTCTCATAATAATAATTCATCAATTCTTGTTTGAATGTTATATGTGTATAGCCCATAAGCTTTTTTAACATTGATTTTGTCGGCACTGATCCATTCGCGTGATAATAATCTTTAATGACAATTTCCATTATATTTTTTTCCATTTGTATCTTCTCATTTTTCTTATTTGTCCTATGGTTGGTATATTTCGTTGCCAGCATTTTTGCTTCTTCGGGGAAACTTTTCCGAAGGTATGATTCTTGTATGTTTAGTTCCTTTGCAATATTATTGAATGAAAGAGGAGGGTCATCACTTAGAAAATCTATTAGTTTATTCCGTACTATTTCCTTATCAATTTTTGACCATTTACTCTCTAGCATGAAATACTTTTTGAGTCTAGTAGTAATTCATTAGGCTTTCTTTCAATTTGAGTAAACTCCTCCAGGGCACACGCTGACTAATTCTATCCCTAGAACGTAACAAAACCATAATAATAAAATGGGGGTTAGCTGCGCCCCTGCAATAAGCATTTATTTGTCTTCTCTTATTTTCCAACAAAAAAGCCTGGATAATACTCTGTCATTATTATCACAGTAATTTTCACGGAAAGACTGTAGTGCATTACATATTGAGTATGTGTCAACAAATTCTTTTGGATACTTCAATAAATTTCCGATACTATCACATAACCACACTTGGAATAAAAGTTCATCTTCCGATTCAACTAGTCTGACTTCATTAACGGAAACCAAAGACTTGAAACAATAAATACAATGAGATATCAAAGAGCGGTGATTAATAATTGGTATCTCCATATTGCAACCTGGGCAACTTGTCTGAAGCAATGTCTTATGTACTGGACATATTTTTATTAACTCAATCGACCATAATAAAGGGTCATAAAGAGCCTCCCCTCTTTTTCCCATTCAGAATAACATTGCATACACCAATGTTTTTGCTTCTTAACAATTGCCTTATTTCTAGGGGTAAACACCCATTTATTTAGATTCATGTCGGAAATATCTGATCTCTGGGTTAACTTTGTAAGAGCATACTCCATATCCGTGCATATAGCCCCAAAGCAATTAATTGAATAAGCGTCTTTATAAAACGAACTATTCACTTTATTTGTTTGGTAAGAATAGATTCTGGGATTCTCAAATTTCGGGGAGCATTCATAGGAAACCAAAGACCCGACGTCAGTGCAATGAGCCTCTGACAGCCGGGTTATATAACTAACTAAGCCTTCTTTCATTGCCGTTCCCAATCCTCTTGGCTGCAGCGGATAAAGACGACTCCTAGTATCCATAATATGCTTAACTTTATCCTCGTCTATGCTAAGAACATCAAACAACAAATTATCCTCCATTATTAATTCCAGAGAAATTACATAGCATCCGCATCTGATTCTGCTGCTTGTGGACTGGCTAAAGGTCAAGGGATGTACTCACGCCGCTATGGAAAGCACTGGGCCCTACTGGAAACCGATCTACAATCTGTTGGAGCTCGAGGATATTGAGGCACTTGTTGTCAACGCTCAGCATATCAAGAATGTTCCGGGTCGCAAGACCGACGTCAAAGATGCGGAATGGATCGCCGGGCTGCTCCGTCACGGTCTACTGAAAGGTAGCTTCATTCCCAACCGCGAGCAACGCGAACTCAGGGAATTGATCCGCTACCGTCGTAGTCTCATTGAGGAGCGCGCCCGAGAAGTCAGCCGCATTCAAAAAGTGTTGGAAGGTGCAAACATCAAACTTTCCTCTGTTGCCAGCAACGTGCTTGGGAAATCGGGACGCGCGATGATCGAAGCGATGATCGCTTATGAAACCGATCCTGAGGCTTTATCGGATCTAGCAAAGCGAAAATTAAGGAGTAAAAAGAAGAGTTAAAACGGGCCTTGAACGGATTAATGGGACCGCATCAGAAACTAATGCTGGGTGCTCAAATCCGTCACATCGATTATTTGGACGAAGAGATTAGCAGATTGGATGAAGAAATCAAGAAACGCATGCTCCCTTTTGAGGAAGACCTGGAACTGCTTGACACTATATACCCGGTGTGGCGCGAAGGACAGCTGAGACCATCCTAGCCGAAATTGGCTCCAACATGGATCAGTATCCTTCTGCCGCCCATTTATGCTCTTGGGCAGGGCTGTGTCCGGGTCAAAACGAAAGCGCCGGAAAGCGAATTTCCGGTATGACGCGAAAAGGGAACAAGAAGCTCCGAAGTACGCTTGTTGAAGCCGCAAAGGCAGCAGCTAGAACGAAAGAAACGTATTTATCCAGCCAGTATCACCGAATTGCCGCACGCCGGGGAGCCAATCGAGCGACAGTGGCAGTAGCACATAGTATATTATCAATGGTTTACTATATCCTTAAGCGGAAACAACCGTATATTGAACTGGGTCCAACCTATTACGAGGAACGAAATCGTGACGTGATCATCAAGCACTCCCTAAAGAAACTTGAGTCATTAGGCGTATCAGTTACCGTTATTACTGCCGCCTGCTGAATCCTTCTATTCTGTTAAAGCATAGGCTCTTAGTTTCCCTGGCCAATTTTTATCGGCTTGAGGGTCACTTTCACATTGCCTTTTTAGTGTTACCAATGAGTGATATTTTCAGAATAGAATTTGATATAGCCTCAGTGATGAATTCGATCCACGTACTGTACAGGTTCACCACTCTTTTCTCTCTTGATAGCTACTCTGGCGGCTTTCAAACATCGTCATCTTGGTTTAGTCAAACTGATAATGCAAAACTATATCGCGGCTCAGTCCTATAATTAAATTGGTAAATCAAAACTTCTGGCCACATATTAGGTTTATACTCCTTCCTAGTTCAATTGCTAGTCCAGCTGGACCACTATATAGCAGATGAATTTTCTTATAACCATTTCTCCTGATTAACTCTTCTGTTTTTTCTTTAAAAATCTTTTGTACTTCCTTGACTTGGTCTCTATACAAAATCCTTTTAACATGTGGATTTTCGATATTAATAATCAATCGATCGGCTTCTGATGCTATATTCTCCACATCTTCTTGAGTAATTACCCCACTTATTGCTATTGCCACCACTAATTGTTTTGAATTACCGACGCTAAGTTGCATTGATGGGTTTATTGGTTCAAGCATTTGGCCTTCTGGCAATTTACTAACCCATAATTCCGAGTCACGTTCATATTGATAAATCGTGAATGGTATGGTATCAGACAATAAAATGCCCAAATGAATTAATAAAGGTATCGGAGATAACGCGAAAACTTCTGCAACTTCATATTCTCCCTTTTTGATGCACTCAACGAATTTTTTATAGAGTTTTTGTTATCATCTTTTCCTTCAGCCCATCCTTCAGGGGAGAAATCATTGAATTCGTCCTGATTTTCCACAGCCTGCAATATAATATTTGGAGTCTGTTCTAATTGAGGAATAGTCGCCATTGGAGGACCTAAACGTTTATGAACAATCGCCAGGCTTTTCCTTTTCTCATCAGTCCATGATCTTACCCATGCCTCATGATTAGCCTTCATCCCAAACAGCTTGTCCGGTGGAAATTGTTCCTTGGTATGATCATCGTCGATAAGTTTTGAATGATCATAACACATCAGCATTAAATTCCTTACATCTTCCAAGGTATCATCAGTAAATCCGTATTGTTGCGCAAATTCATATCTTGGGCCTTTATGGCCTATAATATGGGCTATTATTCCGACGTTAGTTAATTTCCCGTCTGTGTTTGCAACCAGCCGCTTGTTACACCCTTCAAATGTGCAGATCCCCCAGAAACCATCCATAAATGTAATAGTTCTGCTCTAGTTAACTCCCTTCGCTTTTTTCACTTTGATTTTTCTGTCTTCTAGCCATTTTTGTTCCCCCTATGCATCAATTTTTGATGCGGCTACTAATTCGATCCTAATTGCTCCATTATTATTAGTACCTTGCCATATTTTCATTTGGGAAGTTCCTAATATGATAAAAAAGCACACTTATATTTTGTGTAGGAAACTTTAACAATCTTCTCCACGTTTGAAAATCAATATGCGAAGGATTGGGAGATGGTTCAGGATGTGTATGCCATTCCCCCAAATAAAAGCAAGTATTTTTACTTTCCCTCCACTTTTTATCGAAGAAATCCTGGTGTCCATTAGGGTGTCTATAAAAATGTTTCCTACGCCGATGATCAGTAGGCATTGGACTTGATACATCGTCAATAATAAAGTTATTGCTTTCATCCAAAACTCTCCCCACCAATATACCTCCTGCTTCACAAGAATTTTTCTCAAGTTGAATAAACGACTTCATTACTTGATAAGAATTCAATGTAATTTTAAGAAGTGGTTTGAAGGAAGCTGGTACTGGTGGTCTAACATAAAAATTCATGACTCCTTTACTGAACATACCGGACATTTAGGGTCAATAAACATAGAACGCCGTTCCATAAGCTCCCCATCAGTCATAGAGTATCGCTCACTAAGTTTAAAACCTTGATCTAAGAATGTATCCGCTTCACCTTTCCACGAGAATACTACATTTCCTTGTATTTTCGCCCGAAACACATTACTTACGGACCGAAGCACCAATATTGCAGTTTGCTCACTATCCAGAAAACTATAGGGAGTAAAGTATGATCCGCACCCATTTAAGGTTTTTGAAAATGATTGATAAGGTGCAGCGAAAGAAGATAAATTTCTAATTGCCTCACCTTCAGAGATACGCCTGAATAGACATTGGTAGCAACCTTTTTTTGATGATTAAGAGTCACTAGAACATGTCCACCAATGCCTAGAGGCTCAACCCATGCGTACAGTACTGGTGGAGCATTATGAATCTTATGAAAAACACGGTTAATCATCATTTCAATATTGGGGGAACCTAAACAAACGATAACTATGTCGGTCTGAGCCCAATCAATTAACCCCTTCTCAATGACATTACTAATATCGTTAAACATCGGCTTAACAGTAGTCAAAGGATATTTGCCTTCTATCTCATCTTTCAAGGCAGCCACTTTTGAAAGTTCATATTTTTTGATTTATCAGCATCTGAATATATATTATTTACACCGAGCTCATGTCGGTAAACATTTTCAATAGACAATAGTTCTTTGTCTATAAACGTGATTTCCCCAAACCCAAGTTTAGCCAATCCCATTCCCACAACACTACCTACAGAACCGACACCTATTACAACTGCATGTTTTTTGATAACTCTGTATCTCCATAGGTTCTGGTTAAAAGAAAATTTTTATTATGACGTTCAATATCAAAATGATATAATTTAATTTCGTTGGGTTTCCGTATTAATGGATGCAGATCGACACGAGCTTTTGAATTTCTAACCATTCCTTTTGGATAACTTAACACAATACCAATGAGAGATCTTTTTTATTTTCAATCGGCATTGAAATTACAAAAAATCCATGGTTGAATTACTTTTAGGAGTCCGTTTTAAATATCGAAGTAAAGATTCCTTATTCTCTTTAGATATATTTGAAAATAAGTTTTTATAAAAGTATCGTAATCCCAGTTTTCCCCGGGTTTAGGTGGCATAAAAAAGTTCCCGTTAGCAGTGGGACAAATAAGCAACGCCTTCTTATGTCGCTTTTGCCTAGCTCGTAATTATAAAGTTTTTGAATATAAGAAGTCGGATCAAATGACTTTTCGTTTATAAAAAAATAATAGTTATCCTCAAAAGACAGCCAATTAAAATCTAACTCTCTCACCGAGTCATTCTCTTCATTAATGATACAATGTGCCGTAACCGCACTACTTCTGCCCCAGTACACTTCAAACTCTTCTAGAAATTCTTCTTTAACATCACCTGACAAGTTCTTTTCCAATACTTTTATTACCTTTTTCAGACAATCTAAAACAATGGCCCCTGGGTATTCTTCATCAAGTACTAAGTTCTCATTTCTTGTAAAACAAATAAACCCATCTTTCTCTATATGTGGGGCAAAACCGAATTGCTTATTAGAATCGAAAAACATAGGCAATTGTGAAGGGAAATCGGGGGAAGACCGACCACAAGTGTAGTCGGTCCTTCCAAAATCTCAACTTGAATTCGAAATGCAGTTGCAACTTTCCGATACGATTCTAGATGTTCTTCTGGAATAAGCGTGATCTCTTCAACCAATTCGCGACCATACTCTTTAATGTATTGAATTGTCGCGCTGAGCATGTCAATGTCCTGTTCTAATGTATTCCTCATGCTGACTCCGAACTGGGTATAACAGCTGGTGCAGAAGCTTTTTACCCGTATCATCCTTTGAAGGAACCGGGAAAGAATCTCCAAATTGTTTCTCAAGTATTTTAGCAGCTTCTGATGGGTCAACCTCAGCTTTTGCTACCTCTAATGCTTCTAGAAGTTTTTCAAGCTTATCTTTAAACACTTTCAATTGTTTTAACGTCATTTTTTCCAAAAGATTAGGATATGGTGATACTGGTAAACTAACTGTCACAAACGGATAAGGAACCCACTCGCCGTTCTCCAATTCATACTTTGTAGTAAATTGCGATATAAAAGATGATATTACATGAATGATTGCGTCCAAGTCACGATACTCTTTTTTCCAGAAAACAAGTCCACAACCTCGGTTTTAATCTGAATGTTATGATAAACGATTGACGTCAGAGCAATACCCGTTGGTTTACCATTGGCCGTATCACTGAACTGAACATCTTTCCACCTTTTTAAATAACGAATTATTCGGCGAAACTGCTTTCGGTCATCTGAATTTGGGAATCGATTACGAATTTCTTTAATTAAATCTTTTGGATTTGATTCATCCCATTTTTGATTTTCAATCGGGGTACTGAGTTTTCCTTTTGCCAAGTATACTTTGTCATCACTATTGTTAGCTGCATAAACAGTAACATCTACATGATACCCAGCCGCGTATGTCACAGTAACACATGGCGTTTTCATCGTAACGTCATTTGTATGACCTACAAGTGCATCAAAGACCCATTTTTCGCTTCGACAGGCGACCCAACGTCATCCTTCGACATATCAAAAAATAACCCTAGATCAATATCGTACTTACCTTCTACCAAAGGTTTTATTCCAGTTTTCATCGCGTAACTTCCCTGGTTAAAATGAGAATACGATTTGGCATCCTTTGGCACCTTAGATTCGAGTCTTTCAATTATAATGTCGCGCTTTTCTTTTAAGATACTGTCTTCATCACTTAATTTAATATTGTCATGAAATTCTTCAAATTGTTTTTGGCAATGTGACAAACAGATTCCTCCTAATTATTTGTGAAATAAATGTGAACAAGCAGGAATTCGCAAATAATTGAAGAAGTAAATAGTGTCAAATATCAACTTCTTATTATCTGCATATGATTTTCCTGAGAATCAATAGAAGCTCCTTTCCGGCCTCTCTTTGCGAATTGATCGCAAAATTAGGTCTATTTCTATTATAATTGGTTAATTTTGAAAGATCAATAAATAGTCCAACATATGTTCCCATTGCAGATAATCTCGACCTATATCAAGTCTCTTACCTTAGTTCCCACTTTTCTCAACGGAAAAAGCCCTAGTCTATTATTTCATTTAGGCACATACCTCAATGACAAATACGACTGGGCTTATAAAGATTTAGGAATTTATTCTTTTCTTTGAAAACGCAACAACTTTAAATTTGTATAATCAAGCAACTCATCTTTGGCAATTTGCTCAAGTTTTCGGTAATTTTCCAACAAAAAAGCTCATCTTTTTGCAAGCCGACGCGTAGTTCTGCTTCTCGGTTTATAATCAACCAATTCATATCAACCAAATACATATCACTCAACAAAACTAACACATCAAATGATGGCTTAGCTTTTCCCGACTCAATTTCGCTAAGTGTTCCTTGAGAGATATCCAAGCTTTGTGCAAATTCGATTTGCGTTAATTTATGTTGTTTTCTTATTGATTTTATTCTTTCTCCAACAGAAGGGAAATTATCCACCATTACTCCCCTTAAGCGGTTATATTGATAAAACAAAAGCATACTTCCGTCCGATTTCGGACAAAAATATGCATTAGTCTTTTAAGTATGGAGCCGAGGGGATTTGAACCCCTGTCCGAAGATAACGCCACATAAGCTTCTACGAGTGTAGCCACAGTTTTAATGTCACCCGAGCAGCGCCCCGTAACCTACTCTGCGTTGGGTCAGCCTGATTATCTTCTTCCGTCGCCCCCAGGCGGAGACCGAACGGCGTATCCCACTATAGTTGAGCCCCTATCCCAGTCACATGGGCGATGCTGAGGAGGAGCACGCTAACAGGTTATTAAGCTGCTAAAGCGTAAGGTTGTTGTTGTTTGCCGTTTAATAGGCTTTAGCGTTGATGAAGTGGACGCGTCCCCACTACTCGCTACTCATGCTCGAACTATCCCCGTCGAATCCATAAACGGCCCCGAGCTAAAGAAATTAAATATTAAAGCAAATGTTTGCCGCGAGTTTATTAAAGCATATGCTTGCCGCGGCGGCAAAGCTTTGGTTTAACTCTCAACCGATCAACGGTCGCTTCTTTATGGTATGTATGGAGGCGAGGGAGTCGAACCCCTGTCCGAAGATAACGACAACACAAGCTTCTACGGGTGTAGTGACAGATTTGATGTCACCCTAGGAACTCCCTGTCACCGGATTCCCTTCAGGTCAGCCTGATTGTCTTCTTCAGCTAGCCCCAGGCGGAGACTAGACAGCGTATCCCACTAAAGTTGAGCCCTCATCCCGGTACATGGGCGATACAGAGCGAGAGCACGCTCACAGGTTATTAAGCTGCGAAAGCGTAGTTGTTTTGTTGTTTGCCGTTTAATTGGCTTTAGCGTTGATGAAGTGGACGCGTCCCCACTACCCGCTACTCATGCCCGAACTATCCCCGTCGAATCCAAAAACGCCCCCTTAAGTTGGAGAAATGGTGCTTTGCACCTTGGCGTTCCTGCCAAAAAGGGCTATCGGATTAATCAAAGAATGTATTCAGTCATAGCAGTCAATCTATTGCGTATTCTTCCCTCCAAGAAAAAAGACGCATGCTGTATGCTGATTGTCAAAGATCTTATGATCTCTCTTACATCACTTAGTATATCACATTTGACATCAAAATGATATATACATTGCAGGTAACACAGCTAAAAGCTGCCAGCCAGCTAAGATGTCAATTTCAAGTATGTTGACGTAACTCTTTTATACAGAAATCATACGTAGCTTTCATTACCTATATAACACTTACACTAATTACCAGTTACCGTTACCTTGCAATCTTCTGCTTCTCACGCAGTGCACGCTGGATATCGCGCTGTGCATCCTTCTTCGCAGCATCGGCACGCTTGTCATACTGACGCTTACCTTTACCAAGGCCCAGCAATAACTTCGCATAACCGTTGCGGATGTAGATCTTCAGCGGTACAATCGCGTAGCCATCCTGCTTGGACAATCCCAGCAGCTTGCGGATCTGCTCCTTATGCAGCAGCAGCTTCCGAGTACGCGTCGGGTCCAATGGATTGTTACGGTTCCCCTGCTCGAACGGGCTGATATGCATGTTATGGATATGAATCTCGCCATTCCGAATGGTGGCGAATGCATCGCCGATATTGACACGGCCATTTCGTATGGACTTGATCTCCGTTCCGGTCAGCACCATCCCGGCTTCATAGGTATCCTCGATGAAGTAATCATGGGAAGCTTTTTTGTTCTGGGCCAGAACCTTCCCGTCACTTTTCTTACCCATGGTCTCACCCCTTGTCGTCAACAATGTTTATGAAAAAGGACTTCCGGCAGACCGCCAATATGCAATCTCACCAGAAGTCCATTGTATCAAACGTCTGCCTCCAAAAGCAAGGCGGGGCAAGCTTCTCCAGCGTCAGATGGGAAGTGGAACCTTACTTTTTCTTCTTGCGGACAAAAGCGGCTGTACTGTTCCCGCCCTTGTTCTTCCGCTTGCGGCCACCGCCGCCTCCAGCAGGGCCATTGCCGCCGGAGTTGCCTCCACCGCTGCCACCGCCCGGCGTTGCCCCGGCTCCGATGAAGATGCCGCTGCCCGACGTCTTCTTGCGCCGGTTCTTGCCACCGGCACCGCTTGAGCTGCGGGCATTGCGGTCAAAGCCGAGGGCGCCGCCGCCCGCGGAGGTGTAACCGCCTTTGCCGGAGCCAAAGGCGAAGTTCGACGCCTGCGACGGCTGCTCGCCCGTCTCGGCAGCAGCTTCACCGCCGCCGCGCTTGCCGCGCCCGGCGGATGCGCCATCGCCGCGGCCACCCTGGCCGCGCTGTCATTGCGGCGCCCGCCTGGCGCGCCGCCTTCACCCGGGCCGCGCTTACCACCGCGGCCCTTGCCCCGCGAGCTGCGCCGTCGCGGGCACCAAACCCGCGGCCGCCGTTGCCGCCGCGGTCGCCGTTGCCGCCGCGGTCGCCTTCGCCGCGCCCTTGACGGCGCGGCTTCATATCCACCATCTCAAAATCGATGGTGTGGTCGTCCATGTTCACCTTCGCCACGCGAACCTTCACATCATCACCGATTCGGTATACCTTCGAGGTCCGCTCCCGATCAGCGCCATATGGCCCTCATCGAAATGATAATAATCATCGGTCATCGCGCTGAGACGAATCAAGCCTTCAACCGTATTCTCCAGCTCAATGAACATACCGAAGCTGGTCACGCTGCTGATAATGCCTTCGAATTCTTCACCGACCTTATCCAGCATGAACTCCGCTTTCTTGAGGGCTTCCGTATCCCGCTCGGCATCCACCGCCACACGTTCCCGTTCCGAGGATTGCTGCGCAATGTCAGCCATCCGGCCGGACAGATGCTCGTGGCGCTTCTCATTGAGCGCACCGCCGCTCTCCAGCACTTCCCGGATGACCCGATGAATAACCAGATCGGGATAACGCCGGATCGGAGACGTAAAGTGGGAATAATACTCTGCCGCAAGGCCGAAGTGGCCCGTGCTCTCCGCATCGTATTTCGCCTGCTTCATCGAACGGAGCATCATCGTGCTGAGCACGGTCTGCTCCTTCGTGCCTTGAATATCCTCCAGCAGGTTTTGCAGGGCGCGCGGATGGATCGAGTTGCCCCGTCCCTTCACCTGATGCCCGAAATTGGCCGCGAACGCCATAAAGTTCTGCAGCTTCTCCTGATCCGGGTCCTCATGGATCCGGTAGATGAACGGCACCTTGAGCCAGTGGAAATGCTCAGCCACGGTTTCGTTGGCGGCCAGCATGAATTCTTCAATGATCTGCTCCGCGATGGAGCGTTCTCTTTGACGATATCCACGGCTTTGCCGTTCTCATCCACGATAACCTTGGATTCCACAAAATCAAAATCCACCGCGCCACGGCGCATCCGGCGATTCCGCAGCTTCAGCGCCAGCTCGCGCATCAAGCGGAAATCCTCGACGAGGTCACTGTAGCGCTCGATCAGCTCGGGATCCTCATCCACCAGAATTTTGCGCACATTATTGTACGTCATTCGTTCCTTCGTACGAATTACGCTGGTGAAAATGTCGTGCTTCACGACCTTCATCTGCTCGTTAAATTCCATTTCGCAGGACATCGTCAGACGGTCCACCTGCGGATTCAAACTGCAAATCCCGTTGGACAGACGGTGTGGAAGCATCGGAATCACCCGATCCACCAGATAGACGCTGCATCCGCGGTTGTAGGCTTCCTTATCCAGCTCAGAGCGCTCACGCACGTAATAGCTGACGTCGGCAATATGAACGCCCAGACGGAAGTTCCCGTTCGGCAAACGTTCTACATTCACTGCGTCATCGAGATCCTTGGCATCTTCGCCGTCAATCGTCACAATGTTCAGCCCGCGCAGATCGCGGCGGCCCTGCTGTACAATCTCATCTTCCGTAATGGAATCCGGCGCTGCATCCGCCTCGGCCAGCACTTCCTCCGGAAAGCCCTCCGGCAGCTGGTGCTTGCGGATAATGGACAGAATATCGATGCCCGGATCATCCTTGTGACCCAGAATCTCCACAACTTCGCCCTCGGCCGCAGCTCTTCCTTCCGGATAGCTGACCAGCTTCACCACAACCTTCACGCCATCAACAGCACCGTTTATGGCATGCTTCGGAATAAAAATATCCCGGTTGATCCGTTTGTCATCCGGCAGCACAAAGCCATAGGCTTCATGGTTCTGGAACACACCGACCACTTGCGTCACAGCGCGCGTCAAGATACGGACAACTTCGCCTTCCATTTTGCCGCCGTCGTTTTGTTTGGAACTAATCTTGATTAAGACGATATCTCCGTTCATGGCACTCTTGAGATCATTGGCATGAATGTACACATCCGGGTGCTCCCGGTCGTCTGGAATCAGAAAAGCAAAGCCCTTCGCATGGGCCTGCAGACGTCCGCGCAGCAAAGACATCCGTTCCGGCACGCCATAGCGCTGGGTGCTCGTCAGGATGATTTTTCCGGATTGCTCAAGCTCATTCAGCAGCTTCAGAAACTCCCTGAATTCATGGGCGTCTTCAATCGCAAAATGTTGTTCCAATTCCTGGTACGTCATCGGTTTGTATGCAGTTTCCCGCATAAAGTCCAATAAAATTTGTTCAGTTATCATGATTATCACCTCGGGGAACCTGCAATTTCATCGTTCCTCTATCCATTCTTTACCTTCATATACACATACCCTAGTATACACGAAATTAATCTGCGGTATCCTTCGGACCATACGAAAGATATAATTTTCCATTTTTAGGCAAATAAAAACCCCCGCTCTTCCAAGAGTGAAAAAGCGAGGGTAACATTCTTGTTATTTCAACATAGCAACAACGATGGCCAAAATCATAAATCCAGCTGCAAGACCTACCGTTGTGCGCTGCAGTACGAGATCCATACCGCGAGCCTTCGTTTTACCAAAAGATGTTCCGCACCGCCGGAGATGGCATAAGCAAGACCTGCGCTTTTCCCTTTTTGGAGAAGAACGACAGTAATCAACCCGATGGAAAAAATAACAAGCAACACTTCAAAAATATAACCATGACTTCCACCTCCTACGTATGTAAACATCTGAATTTATTATCTTAAGAGACATTCTAGATTCTACATGAAAAACAGCATTTTCATTGTACCACAGCTTTATCGACTTGACAAGAATAACAGGGATTAACAAGGACCGGAACATTCTGTTCCCTGCTCGATCGGTTTTTTCCCCTATCAGAGCTTCCTAGTGAGGTTTAAACGTCTATCATGCTTCAATAGCATGTCCCTTGAAAATAATCCGCTTAAAAATGGCCTGCCTCCTTCTCCTTCAAAGGATAAGGATGACAGACCATCGGTTCCTTAGCAGCTGCGCTGCTTTATTTCACCCGGAACGACCCCGTGCTGATCGCGACAAGATCGCCCTTCTCATTCGTAATCTTGCAGTCCGTTGTCACCGAACGGTGGGTCTGGTGCACAATGCTTGCCGTTACGGTTAGCATTCCTGCCCTGGCGGGCATGACAAAATGCACGTTAAGATTGCTAGTTACCGTGGACTCGCCGGGACGCTCCAGCATGACCGCAATGCCCATGGCGTTATCCATCAATGAGGAGAGCACGCCTCCATGCACAATCCCCATCATATTCATATGATGAGGCTGTGCATCCAGGGTTACAACAACCGCCTCCGAATTGGCAGACGCAAGCTTGCAGCCGAGATATCCCCAGAAGGTGGGCTCTGCCGCTTTGGTCATGGCCTCCATGTATGCCTCACGGTCGAATTCCGGCTGTCCGGCCTTCGTGTCCGGGTTGGTATTGGTATGATTCATCAGGCCGCCTCCTTTTTCTTATGACATTATTACATACGGTCTCCATTCCTGCCGTATGCCATTTATGGGGGATGATGAGAAAATTCCGGTCGCTCCCGTCCTGCTTGAGGCTTGCGTGGCAAATGGTCGGCGTCCGGGATAAATTCGACCGATTTCTCCATTAAATCCGCCCGTCTCGACAGCATCCAACATGAGCCATTCCATGCATCAGCCTGTCGGTCTGCCTTCCTCTTCCTCCTCGAGGAGCTTGCGGCGCAGCACCTTGCCTACCATCGTCTTCGGCAGCGAGTCGCGGAACACATACTGACGCGGCACCTTGTACGCAGCCAGTTGACTGCGGCAAAACTTCTCAAGGCCCGAAGGGTCCGGGAAGCCCCGTCCTTCAGAACGATATACGCTTTTACCGTTTCTCCGCGATATTCATCCTTGGTTCCAACGACTACCGCTTCCTTCACGGAAGGGTGCTCATACAGCACCTCCTCGATTTCCCGAGGATAAATATTGAAACCGCTTGCAATAATCATATCCTTCTTGCGGTCGATGATCGTAAAATACCCCTCTTCGTCCATCGTTGCCATATCGCCCGTGAACAGCCAGCCGTTGCGAAGCGTCTCAAAGGTCTCATCCGGCCGATTCCAATAACCCATCATCACCTGCGGCCCTTTCACGATCAGCTCGCCGGGTTCGCCGATCGGCATTTCATCGCCTGTATCCGGGTCGACCACCTTGGCATCCGTATCCGGAACCGGAACGCCGATCGAGCCGATTTTTCGTCTTCCCCAGATCGGATTCACATGGGTCACTGGCGAGGCTTCAGTCAAGCCATACCCTTCGATCAGCCACCCTTCGTCAGCTCCTCGAATTTATCCTGCACCTCAACCGGAAGCCCGGCAGAGCCGCTGACGCAGGCATTGATCGAAGACAGATCATATTCCTTGATCCGCGGATGATTGATCAGGGCAATGTACATGGTCGGCGCGCCCGGGAAGAGTGTCGGCTTCATTTTTTAATGAGGTCCAGGATCATGGTCACTTCAAATTTTGGCACCAGAATCAGCAAGCCTGCCCGAAAGATCGCTTGATTCAGCAGCACCGTCAGCCCGAACACGTGAAAACAGGGAGTGCCGCCAGATACCGCTCTTTCCCGTCCTCGACCTGGAAGCACCAGTTCGCCGACTGTACGGTATTGGCGATTAGGTTCATATGCGTCAGCATCACGCCTTTCGGGACACCGGTCGTGCCGCCGGTGTACTGCAGCAGGGCCAAATCCTTCTCGGCGTTCACGGATTCGCAGATCGGTTCATTCGAAGAGGCGGCGAGCAGCTTTTTGAAGGCATGAACACGGTCGCTGTAATGGACAACAGGAAGAGGACCATCCTTCTTGGCCTTGATCGGATACAGGAGGTTCTTGGGGAACGGCAGATAGTCCGCCACGGATGTGACGATGAGATGCTGCAGCTCCGTCTCCTCAATCACGTTCTCGACCCGGGACACAAACATATCCATGGTGATGATGATTTTGGTACCGGAATCCTTCATCTGATGCGCGATTTCCCGCTCCATATAGAGCGGGTTGGTCATCACGGCCACGCCTCCGGCAAGGAGCACCCCATAATACGAAATGACCACCTGCGGGCAGTTGGGCAGCATAATCGCTACCAGGTCACCCTTCTTGATCCCTTTGCTACGGAGCGCGTTCGCCATACGGTAGGACGACTCCAGCAGACTTTTGTAATTGATCGTTTTGCCCATAAAATACATCGTATCGATCCGGAAACTTTTGCGCCGACGTCACGAGAAATGAAGCCAAATTCTGTTTCGGATAATCAAAAGCGGGGCTACTTCCGGTGGATAAAACGGCAGCCAAGGCTTTGCATCCATACAAAACCAACCCTTTCCTAAGGAATGCTCCTTCTTTCCTACTCCAAGAAAAATCTCTCTCTGTTGAGGTAGCGGTTTATACCGTGTACCGTTCGTTCTTGACTACGCGTGCTGCGATGCTGCGCTTGAGCGCCACCGTATCAACCGGATTACTGCGTGTCAGTTTCTTGAGCACCGACAGCTGCATGCGCAGCATATCGCCGGTTTCAACCGAGGCAAGCGTCTCTTTGCGAGTGCTTCCATGCGCTGGAACGCCTCGTATGCATACACCTGCGTCATCTCGATCATGCTGGCTGCTTTTTCCTCCGACGTGCGGGCAATCTGCTTGCGGGTACGGAGCAGTGCACTCTCGAGGGCATAAATATCAATCATCATATCCGCCAGATTGGACAAGGCCTCCTGTTCTTTCTCCAGCTTCGTTCCAAACTTCTGAACCGCCAAACCGCCAGCGAGGAGGAAAATCTTCTTGCTCATGTCCAGGAAATGCGTTTCCTGCTCCAGTGTGCCCTCAAAGGTTTGACCTGGCACCAGTTGCAGCAGCTCGCCTTGGAGGCTCTGCGCTTTCTGCAGAAGCGCGATTTCGCCTTTCATGGCCTTCTTCACAAGCGTGCCCGGAATCAGGAGTATTAATCTCGTTCGTGCCTTCGAAGATGCGGTTGATGCGGGAGTCGCGATAGATGCGTTCCACTTTATATTCTTGTATATACCCGTAGCCCCCGTGAATCTGAACCCCTTCATCTGCCACAAAATCGAGTCCTTCCGAACAGAACACCTTGTTGATTGAGCATTCAATCGCATAATCGGAGATCGCTGCAGCCGAGTGGATTCCCGCATCCTCTCCGTTGTAATCGATGTCCTGCATCGCTTCGTCAAGCAGTCCTGCGGTACGGTACACCATGCTCTCCATCACAAAGGCGGTGATGTTCATCTCGGCCAGCTTTTTGCGCATGAGCGGGAACTGCGAGATTGGCGTATCGAACTGTTTGCGTGTATTAGCATATTTCGCGCTCAGCTCAATGGATTCCTTTGCTGCACCGACGGTCCCGGCTGCCAATTTGTACCGTCCGATGTTCAGGATGTTAAAGGCAATCCGGTGTCCTTTTCCAATCTCGCCCAGCAGATTCTCCTTCGGTACCTTCACGTCTTCAAAAAGAGCGGACGCGTCGAGGAGCCCTTGATGCCCATCTTCTTCTCTTCCGGCCCCAGCGTGAAGCCTTCCATCTCCTTCTCGACAATGAAAGCGGTGAAGTGCTCTCCGTCAATCTTGGCGTATACGATAAAGATATCCGCAAATCCGGCGTTAGTTATATATAGCTTCGATCCGTTCAAAATATAATACTCTCCGTCATCGGACAGGCGTGCCGTGGTTTTGGCACCCAGCGCATCTGAGCCGGAGGTCGGCTCCGTTAAACAGTAAGCTGCGATTTTGGTAGGTTGAGAGATCCGGCAGGTACTTCTGTTTCTGCTCGGTCGTGCCGAAGAACACGATCGGCAGCGTGCCGATTCCGACATGAGCACCGAACGAAAGGGCAAAGGACGAGCCTTTGGCCAGGTTCTCGTTAATAATCGTGGAGCTGACTTTATCCAACCCGATGCCGCCGAACGGCTCCGGCACATCCGCCCCCAGCAGACCCAGCTCACCGGCTTTGCGAAGCAGGTCTACCGTCATCTCATAATTCAGCTTCTCCAGCTCTTCATCATGCGGCACCACTTCGCCCTCGATAAAGTCACGTACCGTCTCACCGATCATGCGGTGCTCCTCCGTGAAATCCTCTGGTGTCAGAATGCGCTGCACATCGGGATTGTCGATGACAAAGCTGCCGCCTTTGATTTTCGGTTCTTTGGTTTGGTTATCGCTCATGATTGGTTTCCCCTTTCGGAATGTGGAATTAGGCGAAAAACAAGGATTGCCTTGGTGGTGCTGGGATGCTATTTAAATGCATGGCTGTGAAAAAATACTGGTTGCTGCGTGTGCGGATTGTACTGGTATGTGACCATTCGATCGATCAAGTACATCCGGTGATAGTAGGTCGCTGCGCGTGCGGATTGTCCTTCCGATCGCTGTTGATTTTGGATTTCCGGAATGGGTCTATTAATAGTAGAAATCCAAAATCAAAGGCGACCACTTCGTTTCTCCAGTACAATTCCGCCCTCTCCGCTGGGCTGACGCTCTGCCGGAAGCCCCCAACTTGCGGCTATCATTGCATTCGCCTGTGGTTTGGAGTAAGTGGTGCGATGCCCGGTCCGTGTACGGAGCGGGCAATGGCACCATGACCAGATAAGTGACGTGACAGAAATTGATAGATTGAAAATCTGGAATTTCTACTTTAAGGGATCAACTACTGTTGAGGTATAGAGGTGTTGATCCCTATTTCAGGTGATCTCACCGATACTAGACCGTGGCTATCCCTCCCTGCCTTCAGCACCTTGGTCAGGAGGTATAAGTCCCTTTGTGGACTTATTTCGGGGATTGGCCCCGGTTGAGCGCCTCCAAGTCCCTTTTGGGACTTGCATCGGGAATTCTCCCCGTTTGAGACGCTCCAAGTCCCTCTTCCCTCTATCACTACCTCTTCCTTACGCTCCGGCGGCGTGCACCTCGAACACTCCGGCGGCACCCATACCACCGCCGATGCACATGCTCACGACGCCGTAACCGCCGCCGCGGCGGGCGAGCTCGGAGACGAGGCTGACGGTCAGCTTGGCGCCGGTGCAGCCGAGCGGGTGACCGAGCGCAATGGCACCGCCATTGACGTTGACCTTGCTCTCGTCAATGCCCAAGGCACGGATGATGTGCAGACATTGCGAAGCGAACGCTTCGTTAATCTCGAACACATCCACTTGATCCAGCTCGATCCCTGCCATGCGCAGCGCTTTCGGGATCGCTTCGACGGGTCCTACCCCATTATCTCTGGCTCAACGCCCGCCAGGGCGAACGATCTGAAGGTAGCCAGCGGCGTGAGACCCAGCTCCTCCGCTTTCTCGCGGCTCATGACGGCTACGGCTGCTGCACCGTCGCTCGTCTGGGACGCGTTGCCTGCGGTAACGGAACCGCCGAGGGCAAAGGTGGCTTGAGCCTTGCCAATACCTCCGGGGAGGTATCCGGCCGCACCCCTTCATCCGTATCCACGTCGAAGTTGCTGCTGCGGACCTTGCCCTGCTCATCCGCGGCAGCCAGCGATACGTTCACGGGCACGATCTCGTCCCGGAACTTCCCTTCAGCGATGGCAGCCGCTGCCTTAGCGTGGCTGCTGGCCGCGAAGGCATCCTGCGCTTCGCGGGTAATGCCAAAGCGGCGGGCCACCTCCTCTGCGGTGTGTCCCATGCCGATGTATACCTCAGACATCTCCTCCACAATTGTCGGATGCGGTGCTGGCTTGAAGTAGGTCATCGGCACATGGCTCATGCTCTCGACGCCCCCTGCCACGATGACTTCCGCATAGCCAAGCATAATACGCTCTGCCGCAAAGGCGATCGCTTGCAGTCCCGAGGAGCAGAAGCGATTGACGGTCAGGGCAGGGACCGTCACCGGATATCCTGCATACAGCGAGATGATCCGCGCTACGTTGAGACCCTGCTCACCCTCCGGCATTGCACAGCCGAGAATGATGTCCTCGACATCCTCTTTTAGACCCGGCGCACGCTCAATGACGGCTTCCAATACCGCCTTGCCAAGATCCTCTACGCGCGTCTGGGCGAAACTTCCTTTCTTTGCTTTCCCTACCGGAGTACGGGCAAGGGATACTATGACTGCTTCTCTCATGCCATTCACCTCATCAACTTGAAATGGTTGAATCCAATTCGGATATGATTGCTGGACACTAATCGGCCATGATATGAATTTGTAACGGGTGGAGCTAATTCAAAAGCCGCCATGATCTAACTTCAACAGCACGGATAACTGCCAGCCACGTACTGTATGCACGGTTGATTTATTGAATCGCACTTGACGAATAATAGCTAATCTTTAACTGTAAAGAAGCTCTCTCCAAAACAGCTCTCATCACTCCTAATTACGCAGCGGCTTGCCCTTAGCCAGCATATGCTGCATGCGCTGCTGGGTTTTGGCCTCGCCGAGCAGGCTGAGGAACGCTTCGCGTTCCAGGTCGAGCAGGTGCTGCTCGCTTACTACAGTTCCGGCCGGAACGTCGCCGCCTGTCAGGATATGAGCCAGCTTCTTCGCGATCAGCAGATCATGATCGCTGATGTAGCCGCTTCGCTTCATATCGATGGCGCCCAGTTGAAGCACGGCACGGCCGTCGCGGCCGACAACGCGGGCTTTGTCCGGCTGTGGCGGCACATAGCCTGCCCGGTCCATCGCAAGGACCGCCTGCTTCGCTTCATAGATCCGGTAATCCTGATTCATGACCACCGTATCTCCGCTGCGTCCGTAACCCATGCGGATCGCTTCATGTCCGCTGGTCGATGCCTTCGCCATCGCCACCATCTCGAAGATCCTGTTGATCTCCGGCTGGAGATCATGGTCCGCATCCGGATGCGGTTGCTGGTCATGAGCGCCAGCTCCTTGCAGCCGCCGCCTGCCGGAATGAGACCCACCCCTGTCTCCACGAGACCGAAATACGTCTCCGCCGAGAAGATGATTCGGTCGGTAAGCAGGCACGCTTCCACGCCGCCGCCGAGTGTCATCCGGTGAGGCGCAGCCACAAGCTTCTCCAGCCCCTTCAGCTTCATCATGCTGCCCTGGAACAGACGGATGATGTCATCCACCTCATCCCAGTCACCGCTCTGCGCTTCCATCAGCATGAGCATCAGGTTCGCGCCAACGCAGAAGTTGCGGCCTTCGTTTGCGACCACGAGCCCGCGGTAATTCGCCCGAATCTCTTCGACGCTCTGCTGAATCATGACCAGAATATCGGCACCAATCGCATTATTCGGAGAGGTGAATTCAAGACACGCTACACCATCCCCAAGATCAATCAGGTTCGCGCCCGTGTTTGAGCGAATAATCCGGTTTTGCGACTTTAAAGTCTGCAGCGAGATCAGCTCCGGCTGAACCTCCACCCCTTTGTACTCGCCTTTGAAATAATGGAACGCCTCGCCGTCCTTCTGTTGATAGAAGGTCTTATTCCCGGCGGCAATCCAATCCTTCACCCAAGCCGGGACGGTCAGTCCTTCTGCTTCCATGCGCTGCACCGATTCCGGCAGTCCGATCAGATCCCAGGTCTCGAATGGACCCAGCTCCCAGTTGAAGCCCCATTTCATCGCGTTGTCGATGTCCTGAATGGAATCCGCGATCTCACCAAGCTTATCGGCAGCATATACAAGCACCTGCTTCAATACATTCCAGGCCAACTCCGAGTAGCGATCCTGCGTACTCAGGAATGCTTTGATCTTCCGTTTGGCTCCCTTCACCGCTTTCGCGGCTTCGATGGAAGCGGAGCTTATTTTGGCGCTCGGGTGGTACTCCATCGTTGACAGGTTGAGCGATAAGATCTGACTGCCTTTATCGCCCTTCACTTTTTATAGAAACCCTGGCCGCCCTTCTCTCCGATCCAGCCGCGGGTGACAAGCTCATTCATCACATCAGGTACCGTGAACACGTCTTTCTCGGCGCCATCCGGCACTGAGTCGTAAACATTTCTCGCCACATGGACAAACGTATCGATGCCCACAAGATCCAGCGTACGGAAGGTTGCACTCTTCGGGCGTCCCAGAATCGGACCCGTGGCCGCATCCACTTCCTCCACCGTGTAGCTGTTCTTCACCATCTCCTGGAGCGTAACGAGGAGTCCGTAGGTGCCAATCCGGTTCGAGATGAAATTCGGCGTATCCTTTGCCAGAACAACCCCTTTGCCAAGGCGCTTCGTACAGAATTCAACCATGAACTTCGTAATATCCGGATCGGTGTCAAAGCCCGGGATAATCTCCAGAAGCTTCATATGACGCGGCGGATTGAAGAAATGGGTCCCCAGGAAATGACTTCGGAATTCCTCGCTGCAATCCTCGACCATGGCATTAACGGAAATACCGGAGGTGTTCGTGCTGACGATGGCCCCTTCTTTACGCACACCTTCGATCTGCTTGAAGATGCTTTTCTTGATTTCCAGGCGCTCCGTGACCACTTCAATGATCCAGTCCGCATCCTTCAACTGGCTTAGATGATCCTCCGTGTTCCCCGGCGTGATCCGGCTCACAAAGTCGGCGCTGTACAGCGGGGCCGTGCTGGATTTAGGCAGTGCCGCAACGGCCTTGGCTGCAAGCCTGCTTCGAACCTTGGGATGATCCAGCGTCAAGTGGCTTTCTCCTCCTCGGCGGTCAAGGAATTCGGAACGATGTCGAGCAGCAGACAGGGAATTCCTGCATTGGCTAGATGGGCGGCAATACCCGACCCCATGACACCAGAGCCGATTACGGCTGCTTTGGTTATGTTTCGACCTGCGACACCGGAACCGCTGACGACTTCTTTGGTAATGGTATTACTCATTGCACAACGACCTCCTGTTCATGGATTTCAGATAGACCGAATACGGATAATTCCAAGATTTCCGCGATATCTCGCGTTTTGACGCTTTCTTCCACTTCCTTCAGCTTCGTGCCATCCTCCAGCATCGTCAGGCAGAACGGACAAGCCGAACTGATCATGGTCGGCGACACGGACAGCGCCTGCTCGGTACGCGCCAGATTCACGCGCTTGCCAGCGTCCTCTTCCATCCACATCTGACCGCCGTAAGCGCCGCAGCACATCCCGTTCTCCCGGCTGCGCTCCATCTCCAGCAGCTCGACGCCCGGAATGGCGCGCAGCACATCGCGCGGCTGATCATACACGTCGTTATAACGCCCAAGGTAGCAGGAGTCATGATACGTGATTTTCTCCTGAACCTGATACTGTGGCTTAAGACGTCCTTCCTTCACCAGCTGATCCAGCAGCTCCGTATGGTGAATCACTTCGGCCGTGAGACCAAATTCCGGATATTCGTTCTTGAAAATATTGAATGTATGCGGACAAGCTGTGACAATTCGCTTCACATCGTACTTCTGGAACGTCTCGATGTTCTCCATGCACAGCTGCTGGAACAGAAATTCATTGCCCATGCGGCGCGGCGTGTCGCCCGAATTCTTCTCCTCGTTGCCAAGAATGGCGAAGTTGACGCCTGCTTCGTTCATCAGCCGGACGAAGGCCCGGGTAATCTTGCGGCTGCGGTTGTCATACGAGCCCATAGACCCGACAAAGAACAGCACATCAAAATCCGGATTCTCCTTCACGGTAGGAATCTTCAGCTCCAGAGTTCCTTCGGGATCAACCTCCTTCACCCACTTGCTGCGATCCGCACGGCTGATCCCCCAAGGGTTGCCCTGACGCTCGATGTTCTGCATCGCGCGCTGTCCTTCCTGCGGCACGCTGCCCTCCATCAGAACGAGATGGCGCCGGAGATCCACGATTTTGTCGACATGCTCGTTAGCTACCGGACATTGATCCTCACAGTTGCGGCAGGTGGTGCATGCCCAGATCTCTTCCTCCGTCATGACGCCGCCGATCAATTGAACGTCCTTCGGGTCTACCCCTCGACTTGATGCCAGGAGCTCTTCTGCACGTCCATTGTCGGACCGATATCAGTAATCCCCTCGCCCTTCCAGCCGACAAGAGCCAAATCCGTAGCAGCCATGGAGTGAACACCGGGCGATCCAAACACCGACGCTGGCATCCACGCCGATTTGGAGGTGAGTGCGGCTCCTTTTTCCGTCAGATGATCCCTGAGCTTCACAATCATGTGCATCGGCGACAGCAGCTTGCCTGTATTCGATGCCGGACATACGTTGGTGCATCTTCCGCACTCCACGCAGGCGTAGAAATCGAGCATCTGCTTCTGCGTAAAGTCCTCAATCTTGCCCACCCCGAATTCCTCAGCCTCTTCATCCTCCAGATCGAGCTTGCTGAGCTTGCCCGGAGGATCCGTGCGGCGTACCAGAATGTTGATCGGTGCCGTAATGAGGTGAAAATGCTTCGATTGCGGTACATAGAGGAGGAACGACAGCAGAATAAGCAGATGGAGCCACCAGAACACGAAATAACCAACCGTGACCGCCACCGCGGCATCCAGGTGAAAACAGCCGCAATGCTGGATGAGATGGGCGCCATCGCCGACCACGCCAGTCCTTCCCGAAGCCGTTCAAAAGCCATCGTCAGCAGTACCGAGGCCATCAGCGCCGTGATGAAAAACACGACAATGCTGGGCTTCCACCCTCGCTTCAGCCGCTTCAGCTTCTCGCCGTAACGCCAAGCTGCATAACCGATTGCCAGCAGGATCAGTGTCACCGTTATCTCCTGCATGAGGATGAAGCCGCCATGCCCCGGAATCGGCAAGCTGTGCCCTGACAGCCCCTTCCATATAATGTCGAGCGCACCGAACTGCAAAATGATAAAGCCATAAAAAACGATAAAGTGCATGATACCGCTCTTGCGGTCCTTGAACAGCTTGCTCTGTCCGAACACCTGAATGGCGAATTGGCTCAGGCGTTCCTTCATATCCTTCTTCAAATTCGCTGGCTTGCCCAGACGGATATACAGGTACCGTCGATACACCACCGTAGCGAACATGTACACTGCCCAGTTATGATCCCGACAAAGAGAAGCGCGTTGATTAGTTGTAGAATCATCTCTCTTCAGCCCCTTGCGTTAGAATCATCTGCCCTGGTTCTTCTAATGTTGCAGTCTTAATTTCGAAGACTCGTTCACTCCTTCCGCAATCCGGCTCGTCATGGTGTCCATGTCGAGACAATATATGAAGCGCTTTCATTGGAGCTGCAAAAATAGACCTCCACATCGTGCCTTGCCGACCACTCTAAACCGAACATGAATTCTTAGCTGCATCACTTCATCTGTACTAGCCTAACGGATACCCAGCTGCTTCGTTTCTTCCGGTTGAACTGCTGTCGATTGCTCTGATATGAACGCCTTAATTGCTGCCCTTCTACGCCTGCTTCATCAAATTCCCGGGTCTTCGCAACCCATCGTTGACAACGACATGAACGTATTTTATGATGGATACAAGAAATGAATGAGTATTCATTCATAATTTTAACTGTATTCTAACATCGGGGTGAGCATATGACAAGTAAAAAAATGATAAATATTACCTTATTCTCCAGGGCGCCCTGCAAGTATTCGCCGAAAACGGCTATCATAGGTCCCAGGTATCCAAGATTGCCAAGGCTGCTTAAGCGTAGCAGACGGCACCATCTATTTGTATTTTAAGAGGAAAGAGGATATCCTCATTTGCCTGTTCCAGGAGAAGCTCGGCGAGCTGGTCGGCAAATTCCACGAAAGTGTGGAAGGTACCGCGGACGCGGTGGAAGCGCTGCGTACGGTGTGCAGCATTCATTTTTCCGAGCTGGAGAGCAATCCCGAATTCGCTTATGTCACACAGATTGAGCTGCGGCAGAGCGATTTGGAGCTGCGGAAGGAAATTGGCAACGCGCTTAAGCCATATATTGTGCTGATCGAGAATATCCTGGAACAGGGCATTAAAGAACAGAAATTCCGTTCCGATCTGAACATCAAGCTGGTGCGCAACCTGATATTTGGCGCCATGGACGAAGCGGTAACCTCTTGGCTGATCTCCGGCCGCAAATATTCTCTGTCCGATCAGGCGGAGGAGACGCTCAGCTTTTTCTGAACGGTGTTTCCAGCGGACAATAAGTCCTGCTGATATTCATATTGAAGGGAGAGTTTAACCGATGAAGATTGTAGTACTGCTTAAACAGACCTTTGACACAGAGGAAAAAATCACGATTGAAAACGGATCGATTGCCGAGGATGGGGTGAAATTTGTAATCAATCCGTATGATGAATATGCTGTGGAAGAAGCCGTGAAGCTTCGGGATGACCATGGCGGCAGCGTAACACTCCTGTCCGTCGGACCGGATCGTACCGCAGAGGCCCTTCGGACCGCGCTCGCGATGGGTGCTGATGATGCCGTACTGATCTCCGATGAGCGGATTCCAGACGATGAGTATGCGGTATCGAAGGTGCTGCATGCGTATTTGTCGAAGGAAAGCCCGGATCTGATCCTCGGCGGCAATTTCTCGGTGGACCGCGGTTCAGGTCAAGTGGCGATTCGCCTTGCCCGTCTCCTCGGTATTTCCCATCTGGCTCCATCACCAAACTTACGCTGAACGGTACCACAGCCGAAGTACACCGGGATGCCGAAGGCGATCTCGAAGTGCTGGAGGTTCAGCTGCCTGCTATCTTCACAGCACAGCAGGGGTTGAATGAACCTCGCTATCCATCGCTGCCAGGTATCATGAAGGCCAAGAAGAAGCCCTTTCAGACGCTGTCGCTGGATGATCTCGGATTATCGGAAGGCGACATTCAGCCAGCAACGAAGCAAAGCGAATTGTCGTTGCCGCCGGAGCGCAGTGCCGGAGTCATCCTCAAGGGTGAGCCTGCCGAAGTGGCACATGAGCTGGTATCCTTGCTGCGCACCCAGTCGAAGGTGATCTGAGTATTAGGGAATGAGCGTATGAATCCCTTTGAATCTCACTTCTGAATGCGGTTACATGACATCAACAGTGCACCCTGCCCTCATTCCTTATGTATTCTGATTGTATGGTTTACAGTATGTCCGTCATGCACGCTTTTCGCCTGATTGCTTTAGTGAATCTGGCCAACAGCGATTTTTGAAGTATCATCTGCATTCGCTTGGTTGTTAAGCAAGTCGGAATCGTAAAACTCTTTTCACTTCAATCTCAATTGGAACTTAGGAGGTTATGATATGAGCAAAACGATATTAGTATATGCCGAGAATCGGGATGGACGGCTGCGGCAGGTTGCCCTTGAGACCTTGGGCGCTGCCCGTTTAATTGCAGCTGATGATGACAGCATCCGCATTCTGGTTGCAGGAGCCAACATTACGGAAGCCGTATCGGCCCTGAACGGATATGGTGCTGATACGATCTATACTGTCGAGCATGATGATCTGGAAAGTTATAATCCTGAGGCTTATATGGCGGCCATTGAGGCCGTTATTCATCAGGCGCGGCCGGATGCGGTGCTCTTCGGGCATACGGCCATCGGCCGTGATTTGGCCCCGCTGGTAGCCGCGTCCCTGAATGCCGGACAGATTTCCGACGTGACGGCAATCGAGAACGAAGCTGGAGAAGCGGTGTTCACTCGCCCGCTCTATGCTGGCAAAGCTTTTGAGAAACGTGTATTCCAGAACGGGCCATGGGTCGTAACGGTGCGTCCGAACAATATTCCTGCCGCGGAAGTCGTAGAAGGTGTAAGCACGAGCATTGAGGACATCGCTTACCCGGCCCCCTCCCTCAGCTCCGTGGTAAAGGACGTCGTTCGCAAGACCACGGGAAAAATCGACCTCTCGGAAGCTAAAATCGTCATTTCCGGCGGTCGCGGCGTCAAGAGCGCGGAAGGCTTCCAGCCGCTAGAGGAGCTGGCGGACCTGCTCGGGGCGCCGTCGGCGCATCGCGCGGTGCGTGCGATGCCGGCTACTGCGATTACGCGCTCCAGATCGGGCAGACGGGCAAAGTGGTCACACCCGAAATTTATATTGCCTGCGGCATTAGCGGAGCCATCCAGCATTTGGTAAGCATGAGCCAATCCCGGGTCATTATTGCCATCAACAAAGACCCCGAGGCTCCTATCTTCAAAGTGGCGGATTACGGCATCGTCGGCGACCTGTTCGATATCGTTCCCTTGCTGACGCAGGAGTTCCGCAAAGTGCTGGTGTCATAACATTTTGTCATAACGACTTCATGTGATCATACAACGTCAATAGGCTGCACCCCATCGTCCAAGGGACCTTGGGGGCAGCCTTCTTTGCTGCGTCATTCTGTGGTAGGCACGCCTTGGGAATTAAGAGTTTTCCAGGGACTTCCTTACCACCTGCTTGCGAAACAGACGCTATCCCATATCTCCATTAAGAGCCAAACCGCTTCAGCAGCTTGTGCTGATGGGCCGTGAATGCTTCTTCCAGCGTGATATCATAGAGATCGGCCAGCAGCGAAATGTTACCGAGCACGTCGCCGATCTCCTCCACCAAATCCTGCTTGAGCCGTTCCCTGGACTGAGCCTCCTCATCGGGCCGATCCCTGCCAATCTCATAAGCGCGGACGGCACGTGCCGTTTCCCTGTCTCCTCCATCAGGAATCCGACCCGAATAAAGGGGCCGTACCCGGTCCAGCCTCGCTCCCCGTAAAACTGTTTAATCCATTGCTGCGCTTCATTCATATCCATAGCTTGTGCTACCTCCGCGATTCTTTGGGATGAACCAACCCATCCCCTAATTTTTTTACATAATTCGAGATCAAACTCAAGATCATGTTAACACGTATGTCATAAGCTAAGAGAGGCAAACCTAACATTGAAGCGATATGTATCCCTGCGTTCCATGACATAGATCACTATATATAGTATAATTACTTCATTATAATATCAACATCTGGTTAAGGAGTGTGCGAATTGAAATCTATATGCGTATTTGCAGGATCCAACATGGGTGAACATCCCGATTATAAAGCGAGGGCGGCCGAGCTTGGCAGGCATATTGCCCACAGCCAATACAAACTTGTGTACGGCGGCTCCAGAATCGGATTGATGGGCGAAGTGGCTGATGCCGTATTGCAAAATGGCGGCGAGGTCATCGGAGTCATGCCCAGGGGGCTGTTCAAAGGCGAGATTGTACATACCGAGCTGACCCAGCTCATTGAAGTCGCTGACATGCATGAGCGCAAAGCAACGATGTCGAGACTGTCCGACGGTTTTATTGCCATGCCGGGCGGTTTTGGAACCTATGAGGAATTGTTCGAGGTATTGTGCTGGTCCCAAATCGGGATTCACCAGAAGCCGATCGGACTGCTGAGCATCCGGGATTATTTCGAACCGTTCATGAAGCTGATTCAGTACAGCATCACAGAGGGCTTCTCCAATGCCTCCCACTTAAACCTGATCAATATATCCAATGACCCGCTCAAGCTGCTGGAACTCATGGACAGCTACACGCCACCGACGCTGGACATGAAGTGGAAAGACCTTGAGTAGAAACCATTTGCCGGATATGACCACCGGACTCCCTCGGTCAGGATATATCCTTGAATGCGCAGGCTCATAAGGAAATCCAACAACAGCCATCACCGTCATTGGGTACACAAAAAGCACCGGGAATCCCGGTGCTTTTCTCTTATCCTCGCACATCCTGATTAACGTCGCGGATTTTACACGAATCCCCGTTCACGCGGAGTGTTTGACCCGTGATCCATTTTGACTCCTCGCCAGCCAGAAACAATACCACTCCTGCGACATCATCCGGTTCACCCAGACGTCCGAAGGCATTCATGTTCACGATGCCCGCAATCTGTTCCTCCGACTTGCCTTCCATGAACAGTTCCGTATGGATCGGCCCGGGAGCCACCGCGTTAATCGTGATGCCTTTGGGACCGAATTCTTTGGCCAACTGACGCGTAAACTGCTCCACAGCGCCCTTCGTGCCTGCATATACGCTGTAAGACGGGAACATCTGTCCAGCCACCGACGTCGAGAAATTGATAATGCGGCCGCCCGAATTCATATGCTGAAAGGCCTGCTGAATCGCAAAATAAGTTCCCTTCACGTTAATCGCGAACTGCTTATCGAAATCCTCCTCCGTCATGGACGCGATCGGCTTGGTTGTCATGATCCCCGCATTGTTCACCAGGATATCCATTCCACCATAAACCTCCAACGTTTGACGGAACAGCATCTCGATCTCCGCCACTTGGCTGATATCGGCTTGAATCGCCACTGCTTCGCCACCGCGCAACTTAATGCTGCTCACAACTTCCTCTGCTTTGGCCGGGCTGTTCGCATAGTTTATAACGACCTTGGCCCCGTTCTCCGCAAGCGCTATTGCAATTTCGCGTCCTATGCCTCTTGATGCGCTTACGATGGCTACTTTGCCAATCAAGCTGTTTTTCATGATAAAAACCCCCGCATGCGAATTTGTATATCTGTAAATGCTGGTGCGTGAATATGTCATCAGGATGGATCAAGGACCTATAGGTATCTTATTCGCCATTGATTATATGCCGAGTCCTAACAAATAACAAGTGACAATTTTATATATTTGTCATTCATTCACTTGATAAATGCATACAAAAAGATGCTCTTCCATGCGAGTATCGCCAGGATCAGCATCTTTTTACATAGGGAACGATCTTACCACGCTTCTCCAAGGGCAGCATGAACCTTTAGGATGACCGTCGAACAGGCCTTATTCCATTTTTCGCATTATTCAGACCCGTTAACGGTTGATTTCATGATTCCCGACAGCAATAACGCCCATACCGAGTCAAAATCTGCTTCAATCTCGCTGGAGCTCCACTGATAGGCATGCGCCGGATGATGGAACTGGGACGTTGCCATGAACAAGGCCTTGGCCACCTACTCCGGCTCGCCCGACTTAAATTCATAAGCACGCATTCCTTGCTTGATGATCTGGGCAATCTGCCCGGTCAATAACTTCACATGCGTATCAATCATCATGACGGCATCCAGCGTCACGGTGGTGTACATGGCAAACATCTCGGGGTCTTCCAGAACGTAATTCCGCTTGGTCCGGATGAGAGTATCCATCCATAACCGCAATCGATCAGCGGCGCTGCCATCCGTTCCGTCTGCAATTTCTTGCAACGGATCTGCAATCCGCTGCAGCCAGCGCTCGGTAACGGCTTCCCTGAGGGCCGCTTTGCTGGGAAAATGCCGATACAGGGAGCCATGGCTGACCTGAAGCGCTTTGGCAACGTCGACAACCGATGTTTTCTCAGGACCATAACGCCGCAGCGTCTGTTCGGCCGCATCTAATATGGCTTCTTTCGTTAAAGGCTGATCATGTGACATATATTTCAATGAGCGATGGTGAATGATAGACATCATCCCTCAACCCCATTCTCACGCCCCCTCTCTCTGCTGAACACATTATAACAAACAAGCCTTCGATATCCATATGGATCTTCTTCATCTTCTTGGTCACTGCCATGCATGGATTGGTATAATATGATCATTCATCCGGAAGCCACAACCTAAAATAACGTTAAGAAAGCGAGTGTGGACCATGGCTAAACTGGACTATCTGCTCTCCATTCTGTGGTTACTTCGATCCCATGGAAAAATGACAGCTGAACAATTGGCCGAGAGACTTGAGTTAAGTGTCCGAACGGTCTATCGATATATCGACACACTGGGTGTGAGCGGAGTCCCCATTATATCCGAATCCGGGCATGGGGGCTTTAGGTTGCCTGATACTTTTTGAGCGTGCCTTTGTTCTTCGAATTAACCGAGCTTAAGGCCATGGAACACAGTGCGCTCCTAGCCCGGCATGCGGACTACCCTTTTACGGATGCGCTTGAAAAAGCACTTTCCAAGATTGAGCACCTACTTCAGGAATCCCAATTGGAGGACTTGAGGCGTCATGTCGGCAGTATTAATGTCCTTTCCCCTTCACAGGGTGCCCTGCTTCAGCCCCTATTGCGTGAGTTAGAGCAAGCTGTCGCTACACGGGAAACGCTGATCCTTCACTATGCGAAGTCATCCAGCAGTTCCGCTCAAGAACGCCACATCGATCCCTATGGTCTCATCTACCGTCTCGGCAAGTGGTATTTGACTGCTTACTGCCATACACGGGAAGCCCTCCGCGTGTTCCGAGTGGACCGGATGAAGAGCCTGTCGTTAACAGGTCGCACATTTGAAATGCCGGAGCATTTCTCGGTCCAAGACTACCTGAGCAATGTTCATGAACATCAGGATCAGGTAACCATGGATACGCCGTCTGTGACCGTGCGCCTTCAGGGTCATACCGAAGCGCTGGACGCGATATGCAACCAGTGGTTTCTGCAGCCTTATCTTGTCGTCAGAAGAACTGAGTATGAAGCCGAGTTCCATATACAGCCTGGCCGGATGATGAAATACATGCCGTATCTCCTGCTTTCTTTTGGCAGATCAATCAACGTGCTTGAACCGAAGGAGCTGCGCAGCGCTCTCTCCGAAACGGCAAGGGATCTTGCGAATTATTACGATGAATAATCTTTTGAACAACTTCACTGACTCTCATGCAGTCAGTGAAGTTATTTTATGATAGGCATAATTCATGAGCAAAAAGGAGAGATTCGTATGCTGCTTCCTAAACTCGATCTGACCAAAAGCGATAAAACCTATTACACAGCCGGAAACACGCCTGAGCTTGTGCAATATGATCCCCTGCCCTATCTGTCATTAGCAGGCCAAGGCGCACCCGAAAGCTCCATGTTCGAGGATGCTACCGAGGCGCTGTATACGGTCGCTTATGGAGTTAAGGGATATTGCAAGACGGAAATTCAGGATTTTACGGTTCCTAAACTTGAGGGACAATGGTGGGTGGAATCGGATCAGTATGGTTTGGAGGTTCCGAAAGAGGAATGGTATTGGAAGCTGCTCATTCGGATGCTTAGGCGTTTGTCACCCCGGAGATCGTGGACTCCGCTAGGGACAAAGCCTTCTCCAAGAAAAATCATCTGGAACCCATTCAGCGAGTGGTATTGGAGACAATACATGAGGGGCTATGCGTCGAAATCATGCATATCGGCCCCTACAGCACAGAGCCGGATACGCTGGCGAAAATGTATGCATTCATGAAACAGCATGCTTACGTCCCGAACGGACTGCACCATGAGATTTATTTATCCGACCCCCGAAAAGCCGCCTCCTCCTCCATGAAAACCATTCTTCGTGCTCCTGTAAGACAGGAGCAATAGATGGGTTCAGTGAATACGGTACAATCTGTTGTGCTGACGACAGCCACCATCCCCAACCAAAGAGGAAGGGTACATAACCTCCCCACATCTATATCTTGCGGATGCTCAGCAGCGAGCTGCCGTTTCGCATAAACTCGTAACGCACCTTGTTCTCTGTCACCACCAGGCCTTCTGCCTCCAGCTCGTGAATCAAGCGATCCAGATGGTCGTAACGGGATCCCGTTAAATCGGTTAGCGGAAAGATGCGAACCTCCTCCGAGGCTACCCGCAGCAGCTCCTGTATCGTCTGCTTGTGAAAGTCATAATCCAAGCGGTCGCTGTACATAAACAGAAAATGGGCGGACAACACCAGATCAAACTCTTCGTCTTTGAAAGGCAGCTCCGGCAGAACCGCAGCGACGTAGCGCTCCGGAAGCTCCCTCATATGCTGCACGCAATCCTGGAGTGCTTGGTGGCGATGTCGGCTAAGCCCCTCCACATCTCCATAATAATCCCAGACATAATTGCTCTTCGCCCGTTCTATCGTTTCCATGGCATGCCGGATATCCTGCAATCCCTTGCGCTCCAGATCATCAGGCTTGTGATCATAGGTTATATCGCTTGCAGTAATATCGAGTCCAAGCCTCGAACCGTGCGCGGTGAACGAACACGCTCCCCGGGACAATCCAGAATCCTTTTTCCGACAAGCTCCTCCATGCGCAAATCAAACATGTTGTTATACTCTTCAAACGTGCGGCCAATGAACACAACCCGATCCAGTTCCTGCTTGGTCTTGCCTGCACTCTGCTCATCTCTGCTCATCTCTTCTCACCTCAGCTATATGATTTGACTGCGGACGCTACAGTTTCCTGTTTACCCACAAGTATATACTACCATAACATGGAAAATCCGAATAACAATTTCATCATTTCACAGAATCCTGAATTTCACGACGGGTTCAGCGGTCGTATTTATACTATAATGTAGATAATTAACTTTCTTCGAAGGAGATTGTCCTATGTTACCTTATCCAGCCGCTACGACCAGAGAAGAGAAAATGAACATCATTCATCAAATGAAAGACCGACTGCTTCAACTGCATGGCGATGATATTCTGGCCATTGGCTTGTACGGTTCGATCGCGCAGGGAATAGATGGCCCATACTCGGATATTGAACTTCGAGTTGTCACGAAGGACGGGGTATCCCTGCCTGGCCACGAATTCATATACGATCCCTTCAAAATCGAAATCGGCATGGTACAAAAAGGTGAAATATTCAAAGCAGCATCGTCTGTGGATGATTCCTGGGCTATTACAGTAAGCGCTTACGTACATTTACAGGAACTCTACGACCCAACCAATCTGTTGGAGGAAATCCGAGAATTGCCCCTTCAGGTTTCAGACGAAGCCATTAGAGAAACGATGCGGGAGTTCATGATCTGGGAGCCCTACGAAACGATGGGCAAAATACGGAACAATGTCCAAGCCGGGAACCTCTGTTACCTGCCACTGGGCGCAAAGGATCTGACCTGGCAGACGGCCAAACTGATTGGACTCGCCAACCGAACATTTTATAATACAAGAGCCAAAACGCTGGAGGAATCGCTGTCCCTGGAATCCAGACCTTCGGGGTATGATGAGTTGGCGCAATTGGTGATGCGCGGCCAGCTTCTCCAGATCGATCATCTCTATGAGCTGTGTGAACGGCTCTGGACCGGACTTAACACGTGGTATGAAAAATGAATATTGAATATAAATCAAAAGAGCTTCCATTCTAATGGGAGCTTTTGCTTTGCAGCATTGGCCTGAATGATCCCATAAGGAAGTGAGTATTAACATGCAAATTCAATTGAGCAGACCACCGGACCGCAAGCCGCCTTATTGGCTGCCGCTTACGACCATCCTCGCCGTCATACTCGTGATCTCCCTCATGCTGTGGTTCGAGAAACCGCCGCAAGCCAGAAGCGCCGATACCCCCGCAACCGAATTCTCTGCTGAACGCGCAATGGTCCATGTCGAGCAAATCGCCCAGCAGCCCCATCCGCTGGGATCTTCCGCCCATGCAGAGGTGAGGGCCTATTTAGTGGAACAGATGGAGCAGCTAGGCTTGAACCCGGACGTACAAGAATTTAATGGCCGCCTGACAACGAAATACATCGACCAGAGCGTTCAGCTTACGAACATCTTGGGTGTCATTAAAGGCACAGGATCCGGTAAACCGCTCCTACTCATGTCCCACTACGACTCCGTTCCGGCCGGACCCGGGGCCAATGATGCTTCGGTCAGCGTTGCCTCATTGCTGGAAACGGCACGAGCGACTCAAGCTGGTCCCCCGCTGCAGAACGACATATGGATCCTACTTACAGACGGGGAAGAGAAAGGGCTGTTGGGTGCTGAAGTGTTCTTCCGGGATCCTCAGCACCGCGAGATCGGCATGATTGCGAATTTTGAAGCCCGGGGATCGAAGGGCTCGTCCTTCATGTTCCAGACGAGTGATGGCAACGGGCGAATCATCGAAGAATATGCCCGGGCTGTATCCAACCCGGTCAGCAACTCCCTCTTGGTGGCCCTGTACAAACAGCTTCCCAATGATACCGATCTGACGGTGGCGCTGGAGCACGGTCTTCCGGGGCTGAACTTTGCCTATGGTGATGGGTGGGTAGCTTATCATACTCCTATGGACAACACGGACAACGTCTCCCTTGAGACCATGCAGCATCAAGGCGAGAACGCACTCGCCATGGCTAAACATTTCGGCAATCTCGACTTGTCTGACCTGTCTTCGGAAGGCGACCGCGTCTATTTCAATCTGTTCGGACTGCTGCTTCACTACCCTGCAAAATGGGTGGTTGCCATCACCCTTGTGCTCGCGGCGATATGGCTGGGTTTGGTGTTCATGTTTGCCCGCATCTCATCTCTCAGCATAAAGGGGAGCCTGATCGGCCTGCTGATCCCGATTCTGGCAGCTGTTCTATCCACCGCGCTAAGCTATGGCTTATGGAAGCTGATTGATGCGCTGTGGGGTAAAATGACGCAGCCCTCAGGCGCAACCTACGACTCACTTCTGTACAGTGTCAGCTTCATACTGGTAACACTCATCGTTCATGTTGCCCTTACCCGATGGATCCTACGGAAAGCGAATGAACTGGAAATGCTGCTGGGGGAGCATTCTTATTCCTGCTGCTGCTTGTCGGCTCAACCTGGCTCCTGCCGGGTGCAAGTTATCTGTTTGCGATTCCGCTGCTGGTCCATTTCATCGCTTTAGCGTGGGCGGCATTTACCCGGGATCCGCTGCAATCCTTGCATCATCCAGCTGTGGTACTCATCACCACGCTCGTTCCTATCCTGTTGTTCGCCTCCATCTTTCATATTGTGTTCCTCTTGCTGCCGCCTGGGATTCACCTGTTCAGTGTTGTCCTGATCGGGTTCATCCTTGCCTTGATGTCATAAGCCGTACGAATGCTCGCGCAATCCTGGAAATGGGCCGTGCCCGCTGCCTTCATCGCCATCATCGTTCTGCTCGGCATCGGCTGGACTCAGGCCGAGCCCGGACCGGATCGGCCCGTGTACGAGAGAAGGTAGCCTACGTCTCGCACCTACCGTGCTGATCCCATGTACGAGGGCACACCCGGTATGGGTACCATGAAATGCCAAACAAGCAAACGCGAATCACGTTTGCTTGTTTTTACAACTATCAAGCTAAACCCATGCTACTTCACCATATCCTGCCAATGCGGGGGCACCTCATGCGTCTCCAGATGCTGAAATTCCACCAGTTTGACCATACCGTCGGGAAGCGTCGGGGCTACCTCGAAGACAAGCCATCCTTCCCGACCGTAATATGCGGACCGACCGTTGGGTGGGCCTCGAGTGTAAGGATGAAATGAAAGCCGCGAAAGCCGTTCACCCTCTTCACTTCGGTCACATCCACATAATATGGGTAGACAATGAGCTGCTCTTTAAGCGATTTGGAGTAATGCTCACGAACCGCAGCCTCAATATGAGGAAGAAGAACGATCATCAGCATGTCTTGATATTGCAGCTCGGTGCTGTCCCTCTTCGGTGAAGGAGAGGTATTCTCTGCATGGGATGTCAGCGGTAAACCAGTAGTCATAACGACAACAAGGATCAGCGCCATGAAGCGTTTGTTCATGATTCTACAATCACCTCCTGCCGGAGCTCTTTGGTTTTAGGTTCCCCAACCGATAGAATTGATGTAACACAAGGGCCGAAGCGTGATCTGCCATATAGATTAATCAGATTACGTACGATATTATAGGTGGAAGGAACTGCTACTTCGCATCGGCCCATTTTCCTTCGTAACCACCATCATATGACGCATACGAGCGGCTGCGAGGGGAGGATATCCATCATTATGAAAAAAGGATTATGATCATGTCTGCAACTATCATTGCACTTTTAGTCATCATTATTGTCTCAGCAAGCTTCTACTTCTATAACGTTGCCATTGCACGTGCCGACAAAACCTTCCTGGACGGCAACCCGGATCTGGAAGCCAACTCCAACATCGACAATCCGTTTGCGGACAGCAAGGATTGGTGGGCCAGGCAAAGCCTGCAGGAATGGAGTCTCACATCGGACGACGGTCTCAAGCTGCATGCGTACTATTTGCCCGCCGCCGCACCCACGGACAAAACCGTCATTATCGCACACGGATATTCCGGGCATTCAGAGCTGATGAGCGGGTTCGCCCAAATGTACCATGAGGACTTGGGTTATAACGTGCTGCTGCCCGATGCCCGTGGTCACGGAAGAAGCGAAGGTGATTATATCGGATTCGGATGGCCCGAACGCAAGGACTATCTGAAATGGATCGATTTAGTCATCGAGCGTACGGGTAAGGAGACGCAAATCGTTCTTCATGGCGTATCCATGGGCGGTGCCACGGTGATGATGACCAGTGGCGAGGAGCTTCCTCCCCAGGTAAAGGCCATTGTGGAAGACTGCGGATATACCTCGGTTACGGATGAGCTGACCTATCAGCTGAAGCGCATGTATAAGCTGCCTTCTTTCCCGCTTGTTCAGTCCACGAGCCTGCTGACCAAGATTCGGGCCGGATACTCATTCGGCGAAGCCTCGGCACTGGAGCAGGTTAAGAAGTCCAAGACGCCGATGCTGTTTATTCACGGCGGCGGGGATTTATTCGTTCCTACCGAGATGGTGTATGAACTGTACGAGAATGGTCCGGAGCAGAAGAGGTTGTTCGTCGTTCCTGACGCAGGCCATGGCATGGCGCGTCAATTCGATCCCGAGGGGTATGACCGGGAAGTAACGGAGTTTATCGGCACATACGTGCAATAGAGAAGGAGCAGTCCATGCGGACTGCTCTTCTGTGTTGAGAGGACGGTTTGGACACATGACTTAATTGGACTGAAGCAGCTCATTCACCATACGAATTCCTTCAGCATGCTCGGGGTCCAGCTCAACCGATTTCTCATAATGCATTAGCGCCAGCGCGCGTTCACCCGCAAGCAGATACATCTCGCCAAGACTATCATGAAGGTTCGAGGATCCCGGGAAAATCTGTACGGACAGTTCGAGCAGCCTTACTTGATTTCTCTCCGCATAAGCAGGTAATAATTAACTATAGCTGAACACTACCCGTCTGCTAAGATTAAGAAGAGTTGGGCGCTAACCTAGCAATCTCTGGCTCTCTATCAAGGTCAAGGCGGTTATACAACATGAATCCTAGAAAAACTTCCCGGCGTCTCTACAGTTCCATGCTGATGGTGATCGCTGGATTTGTCCTGTACATCCTGTATGCCAACTTCATCCACGACCCGCAGGTAGGTGAATTTCTAAGCCACAAGGAAAGCCCGAAGCGCACGGTGCCTGTGTCAGCCTGGCTGCACGTGATGTATGTACATGTGATTTTTGCATGTATTGCCATGGTTGGCGGCGCGTTGAACTTCTCGAACACGGTGCTGCAAAAGTAAGCGATTTCACCGGGCGAACGGTTATGTCTACGTCGCTTCCGTCATGGTGGTTGTGCTGACCTCCGGGTATATGGCTCCTTACGCCACCGCGGCAAGTTAACGAGTGTCCCGTTCAATCTGCTGAACATCATCTGGCCCGCGATAACGGTCATCGCCATTCTAAAAATCAAAAAGAAACAGATCCATCAACATCGCCAATGGATGGCAAGAAGTTATGCCTTCTGCTTCACGAACCTGTTCATTCATCTGTTTGCGGCTGTGTTCCACAGCGGATTCGGACTCGCCTATAAAACGAGTTATGTCATCGGGGTGTACAGTGCCATTCTGTCCCTGTTTCTGCTGGCTGAGATTGTGGTGCGAACCGTGTTTCGGGAACCGCTGCCCCAGTTGGGGGATGTAAAATCACGGTAGAAGACCCTATACCCGCCACACAGCAGAAAAAGCCGCGTGAGAACGCGGCCCTTTACTATCATTCCTTTATGGTTGCATTCCCGGTCTTTTTCCCTCGGACAACATTCCATTTATGTTCTCGATGAGTTGTGGGAGCTCGGACATCGTATGAATTGTAAAGTCCGCCCCGTTCCGGATAAACGTCTGCTCGGCCTTCGCGATCGCAGCTTCCCGCTCCGATTCCGACAAGGCCTGGAATTCCTCCAGGCTCAGGCCCATTTCCGAGCTGCCGATGACGACTCCAACCGACCATACGCCTGCGTTCACGCCCTCTTTACATCCGAGACGGTGTCGCCCACCTTAACGACTTTCCATGAAGCCGACAATTGGAGAAACTCCATATTCCGATAGATCATGTAAGGGTAAGGTCTTCCCTTCGAGTGTGTGTCATCCGGGGTGAAATAGACATCCGGACTGTAACCCTTCTGCCGGGCATTCGAGACAACAACCTCCATCATATTGCTTGTATAGCCTGTTGTGGAGCCAATCTTCAGCCCTTGTGACTTCAACGCTTCCACCGTCTCGATGACACCCGGAATCGGGTCCGTATACTCGGATAAGGAAGCCATTAAGGCTTACTCAAACTCCGCATACAGCCGCTGCACATCCTGCTCTTGATAATCTTCTCCATACTTCGCTTCCCATAGAGCCGATACTCTCGGCATCGACAGCATGGCACGGATATGATCGATCTTCAGCATGCCCATCGGTGCTCTCGCTTCGTCCATTGTCACTTCAATACCCGCATTCTTGAAAATATCGACAAACACATTCACAGGTGCAAAACATCCGAAATCAACGGCCGTTCCGGCCCAGTCCAATATAACGCCTTCGATTCTGTTCATTGTGCCATCACTCCCTATATTCTTCGATAATGCGGCATAACTCCTCGATGTCCTGTTCATAGATTTCCCCGATATTCCCGATGCGGAAGGTATCCACGTCGGTCAGTTTGCCCGGGTATATGACATAGCCTCTTTCTTTGATATAAGCGTAAAATTGCCCAAAGCTAAACCCTTCACCAGGGAACAGAAACGTTGTGATAATTGGTGATTGCTTGTCTTCGGTTATATAGGCATGAATGCCGATCCGGGCCAATTTCTCCCGCAGCAGGCGATTGTTATTCCGGTAGCGTCTGAATCTGGCGGATACGCCGCCTTCTGCATCCAGCTCATCCAGCGCTTTGGAGAATGCCGCCACCACATGCGTCGGTGAGGTATAGCGCCATTTGCCATCCTTGTCCATGCCCTTCCACTGATCGTACAGATCCAGCGACAGGCTGCGTGCAATCCCCTCGCATAACGCAAGCTTCTCCAGCTTGGCGATGACGAATCCAAATCCCGGGACGCCTTGAATGCATTTATTCGCACTGCTGATCAGGTAATCGATGCCAAGACCCTGAACGTCAATCTCCATTCCGCCAAAGCTGCTCATGGCATCGATAATAAGGGTTTTCCCATACTCCTTGGACAGCCTGGATACCATCTCCAGCGGGTTCAGTATCCCCGTTGTTGTCTCGCAATGCACCATCGCAATATGCGTAATTCGCAGATCCTTTTGAAGTCTCGACCGCAGCTCATTCTCGCTTGGTTGTTCATTGTAATTCAACTTGTATTCCGTGTAATGCAGTCCGATGTACTCCGCCATCTTCACGAGTCGCTCGCCATAGGCGCCATTGGTCACGATCAGCACCTTATCTTCCTTCGATATGGTTGACGTCATCACGGATTCGACGGCAAACGTTCCGCTTCCCTGCATCAGAACAGCTGTGTATTGTGCCGCATCCGCCCCGGCTAATGCCAGGAGCTGTGATCTGATTTTTGCGTAATGGATTTATATTCGTCATCCCATGTACAGCGGTCAAGGAGCATCTCCTCCTTCACCGAGCTGGTTGTCGTCAAAGGGCCGGGTGTCAAAAGTTTATATTTATTCATATCGTATCGCTCCTAAGGTGCCTATTCTTTAGATCCGTTGAAAAATTGCTGGTGCTCTTCCAACAGCTCTACCGTCAATGGTTTCTCGAACTTCATGGCGTACGCTGGTTTGTTGACCTCATCCACAGTCTCCCCTCATACAGGGCTACCGGATAGTTCACAATCAGATCTTTTCTGGCGTCCTTGATCAGGGTTTCCGCCATTTTCATCGCCAAATCTGTTGTGGCATTCTCCTTGTCCACCACCGCAACCGACTCGGTCAGGGAGAAGTTGCCTTCAACCGGATCCACGTAATCAATCGGTGCACCTAAGCAGCTTTGGCCGCTACAGCCTGATGGCGGAGTCCAAACCCGGCTGCCACTTCGCCTACCTGCACCTTCTTGATCGGACCCGAGCCCGAGCTTTCCAGATGCGGTCCGACATTGGCAATCAGATCATGGAGCACCTGCTTACCTGCGTCTTCACCGTATTGGCTGATAATGGCCTGAACCAGCAGCCAGTAGGTGGAGGAATCCATAATGTTCGGAATCGATACGAGTCCGCTGAATTCCGGTTTGGTCAGGTCGGTGATGGAGGTTGGCATCGGCAAGCCTTTTCCTTCAACACCTCCGTATTGACGAAGATGGACCCGGTATTCGCCAGAATCGGCGTGTAATAGGCCGGATAGGAGTCAACGGCGCCTGTATCAAAAGCCAGGTCCTTGAACATGGAATGCTCGCTCTGCGAGCTCTCGATAAAGTACGAGCTCATCGTGATCAAGTCGGCCTCGATTTTGTTCCCTTCGGCCATGAGCTTGCCTCCCAGCTCTGAAGTGCCTAGTGATTGCACGAGATATTGTCCGTCATATCCCGCGTTCTTCAACGAGGTTTCCATTGCGGCGACGGCTTCTTCATCCCCGTTCGTGTAGATGACCACCTTCTTCGCTTCCCCCGCGCTGCCGCTGCCGCAGGCAGCCAGTGCAAACACCATGCTGATGGCGATTAATGACAGCAGCATTCCTTTTAACGTTTTGATCATGAGTAACTCCACTCCTTGTTGTGTTGTTATATTTAGAAATCAAGTGAAAAGATGGGTCTAACTCGCTTGCGCATATCTTTGATTGAATTGCAGATGATGCTTCTGGGCACGGTACTTTTTGCTTCTTGCTTCGTGCTTCGTGCTGTCACCCAGCGAAAGAGGACGAAATCGTACTGGAGAAGCGTATGCGTTCGCCTTTGTCTTCGGATTTCTGCAGTTGATTCATTTCAATCAGAGAAATCTGAAGACAACAGCGATCGGAAGTACGATCCGGCATCGCAGCGGACATGCATCCCTTGCAGCAATAGCTCAGCGTCGAACGGAAGTCCTCCGCTGCCATGCGTCGCACACCAGCTTGATGATCAGATTCGTGAAGAAGATCAGCATCGACAGCACGAAGATTTCATTAAACTTGGCGAAATGCTGCAGCTCTTTGATCTTGCTGGCAACAAGCGACGTCTGGGCCGATACGAGAAAGATAATGCCGCTGACCGTCACCATAGCGTTGATGAAATAGTAGCCAAACATCTCGATGACGGTTGAGGCCGAGTTCGGCAGGATCACCCGATATACGGTCTTGAACCAGCTGTCGCCCAGCAGCTCCCCGGTGGTCTCCCAGGATGGATTCATTTTGGACAGGGAGTTCTTGGCCATTAAGTACGGCGTTGTAAAGAAATGCACGATATTGCATAAGACAATAATGACAAATGTGCCCTTCAGGCTGCTTCCATTAAAGAGGAGCAGGTAGGAGATCCCCAGCACCATGCCGGGTACCGTATTGGTAATCATCGATACCATATCTACCGCCGATCGGGCTTTTAACGAGGTGCGGACATTGAGCAATGCCGATCCGTATGCCATCAGGGTTCCGAACAGAGCCGTCAGGAGGGCGACCCAGAGCGAGTTGCGATATACCCCCGTCAAATCGCTCGATTGAAACACGTCCCGTACATGCTTGAACGTAAACGTCAGGTCATAGGGATAACTGCTCAGCCATGGTGCAATGAACATCACCGCAAAAATAGAGAGCATCCCAAGCACGATCATCGATGAAATAACTCCGAATGCGATATCCCGCACTCGGTGCCGCGGCAGCTCGATATCCGACAGCTTGTCATAGTGAAAATTCCATTTCTCCAGATAATTCAGCAGCCAGATGCCAAACACGGCCGGAATCAGCATCAGAACCGCAATAATAGCGCCTTGGTTGAAGTCCGGAATGGAGCCCAGCATCACCTGATACAGCTGCGTTGCCACGACGGGATAGGTACCGCCAACGGAAGCCAGATCCCGAAATCCGTAAAACTTAAAATAAAGGAAAGTACAAAAGCTCCGCCCAGCGCACCCGCGAGAGGGCGCAGAATGGTGTTCATGAAACTTCTCATCGTTCCGTCTCCCATTAACTTGGATACGATGATGAACTTTTTATCAATGTATTGAAAAGCGTTATGGATCAGCAGGAATACGGGAGGCAGCGTGTATACGACATAGCCGATGAGTAATCCGTTCAATCCGTAGATTTCGAACAAATTGCGTCCGGCAAGCCGGGTGATCAATCCCTGGTTACCAAACGAATACATAATGGCGAACCCATACGTAATCGTCGGAAGCAGCATCGGGACGATGATGACGGTTTTTAACACCCCTTTGAGGGGCTGATATATCCTCGTGCAATGAATGGAGTACGCCAGCATAAATCCCAGGATGGTTGTGATCAGCGCCGTTAACGCCGATACCTTCACACTGTTGCCGATCGCTGTCATCAATTCCCGGTTCGAACCTAGTGACATATAGTGACCGAGGGTAAACCCCTGATCGGACTCGAAGGAACGAACCAGCAATATAAGCAACGGCAGGAACAGAAACGCAGCGAACAAGATCAGAATGACGGTGAAGATTACCCGCATTTCCGGCTTCACATTAGGCATAATGCTCACCGAACAGATTGTAAATATTCTGCCTTTTGATATGCAGCTGCTTGATGATGAACTGCTTCACAAAATCATCCTGGGGATGATGAACAATCTCCTGTGGCGTACCGAACTGGGCGATTTTCCCTTGGTTAATAATCAGGATTTTATCGGACAGCGTCAGCGCCTCCTCCGGATCATGCGTCACAATGATCGTGGTGAGTTTGAATTCTCTGGCAATCGACTGGATACGCTGCTTGATCGACTCCTTAATGACGCCATCCAGCGCACTGAGCGGTTCGTCGAGCAGCAGAATTTTTGGCTTGGTGACAAGTGTTCTTGCCAGGGCCACCCTCTGCTTCTGACCCCTGACAGCTCGCTGATCCTCTTCTTCAAGTGGGGCTGCAGCTCCAGAAAGTCGATATATTCCTGTACCCCCTGCTCACTCACAGTTCCCTTCTTATTCCGCAGCCCGTATACAATATTGTCGTAGGCATTCAAATTCGGGAATAAGGCATAATCCTGAAAAACAATATTAAAGCCCCGCTTCTTCATAGGTACGCTGCTCAGATCCTGATCATGGAACACGATGCTTCCCTGGTCCATCCGGGTGAGTCCCAAAATGATATTCAGTAATGTGGTCTTTCCGCTGCCGCTCGGACCAAGCAGTGACACAATCTCACCTGTACCGATTTCTACGCTGATGTCATCCAAAACCACTTTATCGTCGAATTGTTTGCTTATATGCTGAAGCTTCAACAATCGGCTCACCTCCTTGAACACATTCTCAGTATAAAAACCATATGTAAACAAGAATCATGCAAACTGTTAAATGTAAGTAAATTATGCATATATCATTCATAAATTAATACTAATTGTTGACTATATTTAACTGTATTACATGCCTAACTTACGAATAATATGGGTAAATCTATTGAATATGGAGGCACGAATGAGTAAACTAGACTTGAAAGCGAGCGTCAACTACTAATGCAAATTGAATGGGTGAGGGCGAATGTTTCCACTGGAGAGGCACAAGAAAATACTAGAGCTGCTTACGATTAGAAAAGTATTAAAGATCACGGAACTAACCGAAGAGCTGAATATCTCTGTGGATACACTGCGCCGGGATCTGAACACTTTGACCAAGCAAGGCCGGATTGAGAAGATTTACGGCGGAGTTAAACTCGTAGAGTCCCGGTTCGGCGAATCCTCCATGGATGAGCGTATGGTCAGCCAGCTGGAAGAGAAGGACAGGATCGCCCGCAAAAGCAGTGAATTCATCCATGACGGCGATTGTATCTACATCGACAGCGGCTCGACCACGTATCAGATCGCCAAATACGTGAAGCATAAGAAGAAGCTGACGGTGGTTACGAATTCGCTTCCGGTTGCGATTGAACTGATGGACAGCGATGTAGAGCTGGTTATGATTGGCGGTAAAATCCGGCGCGAGGAACAGTCCGTCGTAGCGTATGAATACATCTTCAACTTCCATGAGCTGAATGTGCTGAAGGCCTTCATCTGCTGCAGCGGCATTACCATCGAAAAAGGCATTTCCGACTATAATCTGGAAGAAGCCATTACTCGTAAAAAAATGATCGAGCTGTCCAAAGAGGTGTTTGTTATGGCGGACAGCACCAAGTTTGGCAAAGACGTTACCATCTCTATCGCATCACTCGACAAAATTGATACCATCGTGACAGATGCCAACGTCAATGCAAGCCTCATTCCAAAATTCAAAAAACCAGTACAACGCTAGTGATTGCGGATGAATAGAATAAACATCAAAACGGACATTCTCCATCGCCGAAGCTTCAGCGATGATGGGAATGTCCGTTTTGGCATTTCACGTTGGATATACCGATGCTGCTTATGAGCGCTAACCTTCTCGAATCCCTCCACCCGTACCATGTTCCCTTCTTCCCTAATGCCGCCAATCCCTCGGCACAACGAGAGCCATCAAGCCTCATGCGGTTGTACTCTAGATTTAAAGCCCATATAATGTAATGAAGAATAGGATATTTTTGTTATTTTACTTAGATACTCATGCAGGTAGAGGAGGAAGTAGGACATGAACGTGGGATCAGCACGAGCAGCAGCCACCGATTGGGTCTTGCAGCATGCTAGCAGGGAGCCCGGCTTTATGGGTGCCTATTTTAGCGGCTCCACCGTAGGGAAGCCGGATGATGTTGAGATGGCCCCGTCCTCGGACATCGACGTTGTCGTTGTCACTGAAGACGCAGAACCCCTCTCAAGCTCGGAAAGTTTGTCTACCAGGACGCCTTGATTGAGGCCACCTATCTTTCCTGGCGGGACCTGTCCTCGCCCGAGCAGGTATTAACGTCCTATCATCTGGTAAGCAGCTTTCGGGTAGACACCCTGATGTCCGATCCGACCTAGGTCAGCTCCGCAAGCTGCAGACAGAGGTTTCCCGGCATTTTGCGGACCGGATCTGGGTCAGCCGCCGCTGCGAGAATGTGCGAGAACGCATCATTACCGGGCTCAGATCCATCGATCCTTCTGCCTCCTGGCATAGACAGGTTACCTCCTGGCTCTTCCCTACCGCGTTACGACCCACTTGCTGCTGGTTGCCGCTCTTCGGAACCCAACCGTCAGACTGCGTTATGCGGCAGCCCGCGATGTGCTTAAGGAATACGGCCGAGAGGAAATCTACGAAGAGTTGTTAAGACTGCTGGGCTGTAAGGACATGACGGCCGAGCAAGCGATGAATCATCTCAATGGACTCTCTCGAACCTTCGACGCCGCTGCCGCGATTGCGAAGACAACTTTCTTCTTCAGCAGCGATATTACCGTGGACGCAAGACCGATTGCTATTGAAGGCAGCCGCGAGCTGATCCTGAACGGCAGCCATCGAGAGGCTGTTTTCTGGATGGTCGCCACCTTTGCACGCTGCCACAACATTTTGGAAGCTGATGGACCTCCTGAGTTTCAACGGGAATACGCCCCGGCCTTTGACGCCATACTTGCGGATCTTGGCATTACATCCACGGCAGATCTGCAAAAGCGGGCAGACGAAGTCATTCGCTTCCTACCCACGCTTTGGAACATCACGGAGGGGATTCTGGAGGCCAATCCCGAAGTAACAGGAGGCCCAGAGCCGACCTAGAATTTCTATATAATTTAAGACCACGCCCCCATATGGCAAGCGTGGTCTTTGTTTTTGTATATGGGGATCTCCTGGTCACCGAACCGCCAGAACAACGCATCCTATCCAGCCTTTACCGCTGGTTACAGTTCCACCCAGCAGAAGCATTTGCCCTTCCCAAAACCCCGAACAATCTTTCCTTTCACTCATACGAATGGAAATTTCCTTAAAGTGGATTTACATTTATGTTATTACGTAATATAATAATTACGTAATAACATAATTTTACGATAAGTGAGGTTGATGACTCCTATGACACGCGACCTGCTCCATGAAATGGATGTCTTACAGAAACAAATGGCGGAGCTGCAGCAGCTTGTATACCAAGCTCTGGTGGAACGAAAACCAGCTTCCGCATCAAACCAGCAGCCCCAAGAAATCACTTCAACATCCAACATACATGACTCGAACCATGAACCCGGCTCCGTCTTTTACTCCGGACAGGTGCACCTGAACGGCGATGGACTCCGGTGGGAGCCCCAGGAACGCCGAATGGAGCAATTGCTGGACATGAACACCGAGAAGGCAGCCAAAATCCTCGCAGCCCTGGGCAATAAGCAGCGCCTCGATATTTTAAAGGCCGTCATGACAGAGCCCTTGACCTACTCCGAGCTGGTGGAACGCTTGAACATGGGGACGACCTACCAGCTGTATCATCACCTCAAGGCGCTTCTCGGCGCGGATTTACTCGTGCAAGAGCACGGTGGACGCTACGCTCTGCCCAAGCATCGGAGCCTGCCGTTCCTGCTGCTGCTGTCTGCGGCGGGCGATCTTCTTGATACGAGCGATTATCTGGAAATGACGGAAACCCGCAATCATGCGGGGATGTATTTCGGAACCTCGCAGAATTTCGATATTCATCAGCTGCTCTGGGCGGTGGTGGAGAATTCGATATTGGAGCATACGAACGGGTACGGCAATCAGATTGGCATCTTCCTGCATGGGGATGGCAGCGTAACGGTGACCGATAACGGCAGAGGCATTCCCGTGCAGGCCCTTCCGAATTCCAGCATTCCTGCCGTCCAATCGATTCTGACCGATGTCCACCGCTTGAATTCAAGCGCACACTTCCTCGTCCCTGGCGCGGAAAAAGGCATCAGCATCGCCGTCGTCAATGCCCTCTCTCAGCGTCTGGCCGTAGAGATTCGTCGCGACGGCAAGGTGTATCGGCAAGAGTACCGCCACGGCATTCCGCAAACCGGACTTTTGACAGTTGGTTTGACTCAAGACACTGGCACCAGTGTGACTTTCAAACCCGAGCCCGAATTATTCGGCTCCGCCTTTGAAATGAACCACATCATGGAGCGGAAGAAGGCGATTGACGCGGATTATCCTGAGCTCATCCTGACGATCGGTGACATTGCTGAATAAAAGAAACGCAGGAGATCGGTTTCGCACCCCTTTTTCCCAGTCTGTAGTAATGTAGTAAGCTCCCGTAAACCGGCTTTACGCGCTTGTGATATACTGAGCTTGAACGAACGCTAATCGAGGTGATGTAGAATGTTGGAACGTTCTATGGAGAATGTAATGGAATCCGAACAGGAAAGGGGATGTTGCGATTAAACAAAATAAGAAAAGAGGACGATACACATGCACACACAGCGTACGATCATGAGCGACGGATTTGCTTTGAGTGTTTCCATTCATGGAAGGGGCATGCCCATATTGGTGGTGGGAAGCAGTATTTACTATCCCCGCTTATTTTCGGAGTTGCTCTATACCCAATTTCAATTGATTTTCCTGGATCACAGAGGATTTGTGAAGCCCCTCGAGCACTGGAACCGGAAGACTATACACTGGATCAGGTTCTGGATGATATCGAAACGGCAAGACAAACGCTGGGACTGGAGGATTTTATCATATTAGGGCATTCGGGGCACGCCTTCATGGCCTTGGAGTATGCCGCCCAATATCCGGAGTCTGTCCGGAAGGTCATTCTGCTGAATGCTGCGCCGACCAACAGCCTGGAACGACAGCAGCAGAGTTTGTATGGCTTCAACGAGACGGCAAGTCCTGCCCGGAAGCTGCAGTTTGAAGGTGATATGGCCCTGCTGGAAGGTGATATTCAGAGGGAGCCCGAGCGGCGCTTTGTTCATATGTGCATCCGGATGGGAGCCCACAGCTTCTATAACTATGCCTTTGATGCGGCATCGATGTGGGATGGAGTTTTCACGAACATGCCCGTTATGGATCATTTATGGGGAGAGGCTTTCGCGCAGCTCAATCTGATCGAATCACTGAAAGGCTTCACCAAGCCGATATTCCTCGGTCTTGGGCGTTACGACTACCTGGTCGGCCCCGTATCGCTATGGGATACTGCCGACGGGTCGCAAGAGAACGTGAAGAAGGTTATTTTTGAAAAAGCGGCCATAATCCGATGTTCGAGGAGCCTGAGCTTTTTGACGCCATATTGACGGCTTGGATTCATGAAACAGACAGCTAATCCGGTGAAGTAACTAACGTATACCGATGGATGAACTAAGAGGAGCCCGCAGCATTCCCGCTGGGGCTCCTCTTCTGTGGTACTAGCGTTTCAACCGATAAACCCTCGCTTCATACGGCTTCAGCGGCAGTGTGCGGACGCTCTTCTCCTTGCCGACCTCCATGTTGGAAATCAACAGCTCGAATTCACGGTACTTGATATCCTTCGACAGATTGAATACCGTTTCATCTGCCGTCAGGTTCGTGATGATCAGCAATTGCTCGTCTTCCAGCGTTCGGGTGTACGCATAAATCCGCTTATGATTCTTCAACAGAAGCTCATAGGAGCCGTATACCAATGCAGGATGCGCCTTGCGAATTTCAATCATTTTTTTATAGTAGTGATAGATGGAATTCGGATCTTTCCGTGCCTTCTCGACATGGATCTCCTTATAATTCGGATTTACCTTCAGCCACGGGGTACCGCTCGTGAATCCTGCCTGCTCCCCGTCATTCCACTGCATCGGTGTTCGGGAATTATCCCGTCCATTCTTCCAGATGATCCTCATGATCTCGTCATGACTCTTGCCGTTCTCGGATTCGATGCGGTACAGATTCTTGATTGCCACATCATTGTAGTCCTCAATGGATTCAAACTGCACGTTTGTCATTCCGATTTCCTGGCCTTGATAGATAAACGGAGTCCCCTGCATGAAGAAATACATCGTAGCCAGCGACTTGGCGGATGCATCCCAATACGCACCGTCATTGCCCCATGTAGATACCGACCGCGGCTGGTCATGATTCTCCATGAAGAGAGCGTTCCAGCCTACGCCTTCAAGGCCCTTTTGCCAGCGGGTCAGGATTTTCTTAAGCGCATAAATGTCCACGCCCCCGGTAACACTCTTGCTCCAAAGTCCCATGTGCTCAAATTGAAAAATCATGTTAAATTTGCCGCTGGACTCTCCTACCCAAAGGTCCGCATCCTGAACGCTGACGCCGTTCGCTTCGCCCACCGTCATAATGTCATACCGATCAAACGTTTCTTGCTTCAGCTCGTTCAGGAACATATGAATGCCTTCCCGGTTCATATGTCCGTCCATGGAAGGCACATATCTCAGCTTGTATTTATTTGGCATATCGGGGAATCCCGGTACCTTCTTGATGTGGGAGATCGCATCAATCCGGAAGCCATCGATACCTTTATCCAGCCACCAGTTGATCATATCGTACAGTTCTCGGCGCACGTTCGGATTTTCCCAATTCAGGTCCGGCTGTTTGCGGGAGAAAATGTGCATGTAGTACTGTTCCGTCGGTTCATCATATTCCCACACGGAACCACCGAAGATGCTCTCCCAGTTGTTCGGCTCCTCGCCGTTCTTGGCATCCGTCCATATATAATAATCACGCTTGGGATTGCTCTTGCTCGAACGCGATTCGACAAACCATGGATGCTCATCGGAGGTATGGTTGATCACCAGGTCCATGATCAGTTTCATGCCCCGATTATGAACCTCTTGGAGCAGCTGATCAAAATCCTGAATCGTTCCAAACTCCTCCATGATGTCCTGATAATCGGAAATGTCGTATCCGTTATCGTCGTTCGGCGATTTGTATATCGGGCAAATCCAGATGACATCGATGCCGAGCTCCTTCAAGTAATCCAGCTTCGATATAATACCTTGCAAATCTCCGATGCCATCGCCATTGCTGTCCATAAAACTTCGAGGGTAGATCTGATACGCTACGGCCTCTTTCCACCAAATTCTCTCTGTCATTCGTGCACTCCTCGTATGTTGTCCTTGTTTGTTATCGTTTTGCTCTATATGGACTCTAAAAATACATCCTTCATCATTATCCATTGTCTGCGTTCCCCGTCAAGTCCCCATATAAGGTTCCATCTATGGTGTAGAAACTCTGTAATTAGAAATTCGTGAGAATTTCCTGGAAAACAACTAATTATCGTATGTAGCTGTTCAGGCTAGGACCGCTTCGCCTGCTGAATCCGTGGATGATTGAGGTTAAGTTAACAAGGCTATTTCGTGTCCATTCGGACACAGGAGCCGTTATTCGCTCAAAACCACTCTATTTGCGAGTCCATTCGGACACAGGTTCCGTTATTTGCTCAAAACCACTCTATTTGCGTGTCCACTCGGACTCAGGTTCCGTTATTTGCTCAAATCACGGATAAGTACCCCGGAAATTGTGAAATAACGGATCTCTTGTCCTCATATCGTTACAAATCAGCAAAAAACAACTAAATAGCGGAACCACGGTCCTCTAAAAACGGCCAATCCATACTTGATCGTAAATGATACCCGTGCTCCCTTGATGAAGCCCTGTTTTTCCCCAAGGTCTTGGCGCAAGATGCATTAACACCTAGGGTCTCGTAGAAAGCACATAACCCATAAGGCATTGTACAGAGCACATACACCCTAAGTCATACAGAGCACATAAACCCTAAGGTCCTCATAAAGGGCACATTAGCTCTTAGGGCGATCGTACAGAGCACATCCAACTGCTAGAGTCATTGCAGAGTACATAAATCCTAAGGTCATCGTACAGAGTACAAACCCCCAAGGGTCATCCTACAAAGTTACAAAGTACATAAATCCCCCAAGTCATCGCACGGAACACAAAATACCCTAAAGTCATCATACTAAGCACATAATCCCTAGACTCGCCGTACGAAGCACACACTCAACGGATTCAGCACCCGCTCTCCCAACTCCATCTGCCTCAACCTTCCTTCAAGATTTAAGGAGGCGGAACCCTTCCGCCCCTCAGAAGGACAACCCCTCCAGCCTGCGGGTCTCCTCCTCAATCCGGCTTGTATCGATACGTTCAAACAAGAGCTCCACGTGATGAAGGCGCTCGCCAGCCGGAACATTGCACCAATTCCACGCTGCTGGCTTCAACGAGAGAAAGCCTCTTATTTTGTCACAGGAAAACGGGATAAACGGCTGCAGCAGATTCGTCAGGTTAGCGATGATCTGAACACAGGTGAAGAGGGTATCCCCGCAAGCTTCGCGGTCCTCCTTGACCTGAATCCATGGCTTGCGCTCATCAAAATATTTGTTCGCATGACGTACCGTACTAAAAATTAATTCCAGCGCCTCCTTCAATCGCCCCTCTTCGATGAGCGTTCCGGCCTCCCGGTACAATGACTCCATACGTCTCTGCCACTCTTCAGTTATGCGCCCTTCGGGTACCTTCCCGTCAAACGATTTGTTCACAAACACCAAAGTTCGATTCACGAGATTCCCAAAAGCTCCAAGCAGCTCGCCATTATGGCTATGAATGAACTCCCGCCAGGAAAATCGGTATCCCGCTTCTCGGGACCGTTCGCAATGAGGAAGTAGCGAATCGAATCCGGCTGATAGCGACTCAGCAAATCCGGTACCCAGATCGCCCAGTTCCGACTGGTCGAGAACTTCTTCCCTTCCAGCGTCATGTACTCACAGGAAATGATCCGATCCGGCACATGCAGTCCTCCGGCACCCTTAAGCAGCGCTGGCCAGATCAATGTGTGAAACGGGATATTGTCTTTCCCATGAACATAATAAGCTGTTATATCCTCCCTCTCTTTCAGCCAAAAGGACTCCCAATCACCGCCCGTTTCCGCGGCCCACTGCTTGCTGGCGGATAGATAGCCGCTTACCGCCTCAATCCATACATAGATTTTCTTATCCTCGAAGCCAGGGACGGGTACATCCACTCCCAAGTGAGATCCTCGTCGCCGCCCGGTCCACAAGCCCTTCCTCCAGATATCTTCGAGTCAGCTGGATCGCATTCTCCCGCCAGCCCTTGGCGTTATTCAGGTCATCGGTGAGCTCTCCTTGAAAATGCGACAGCGAAACATAATAATGCTCGGTTGGCCGTTCTACTGGCGGGTTGCCGCAGATTTTGCAGGCTCTGTTACTCAGATCCGACGGATCCAGTAGGGTTGAACAGACGTCGCACTGGTCACCGCGAGCCCTGCTCCCGCATACCGGACAGTCTCCTTCCACATAACGGTCCGGCAGAAACCGCCGATCGGTCTCGCAATACGTCTGCTGGATCGTTTTCCGATACAGATGGCCGTTATCCAGCAGCTTCAGAAACAGCTCCTGAACCACGCCATGATGAAATTCCTGGTCGGTTCGCGTATACAAATCGTAGGAAAAACCCAGCTGTTCGAAGCATTTCGCAAACTCTCCATGATACCGATCCGCAATATCCCGAGGCGTTACCCCTCTTGAATCGCCTGCACCGCCACCGGCGTACCATGGCAATCGCTGCCGGACACATACAACACCTGCTCTCCCTTTGCGCGGAAATAACGCGCTAACACGTCACCGGGCAGTAAGCTTGCGAGCCTCCCCAAATGTAAGGAACCGTTGGCATAAGGCCAGGCACCGCCGATAAAAATGTTTGTCATATCGTTCATCCTCCTTTTTATGGACAACAAAAAAGCCCTCATCCCAAAGGGACGAGAGCTTGTCGCTCACGTGGTACCACCCAATTTCATTCATGCCTCGCGGCACTCACCTCTTCGGGTACGGCGCGAATCATCGCGGGTATACCCTAGCATGTTAACGGATGCGGGTTCCGGCACAGCCTACAACCCGCTTACGGGTTTCGGTGCACAGCTCAGAGACCATGTTCCCAAGGTTCTTTCCTTACCCCTTTTCACCAGCCGGGGCTCTCTGTTCAAAGACGTCGCCAAGGTACTCTTTCTCTTCATTGCTTTTGCTTGATTTATTCAAGTTATTGGAGATAATACCCGATCCTAACTCAAGAAGTCAAGAGGAAGGAGGCGAGGCCTTTCTTACTTTCGTCTACCGTCCCGCAGCGCCCCCACTTTCTTGCCCAGCATGATATTCAATTTCTTGCGGGCTCTGCTCATGCGATTCCGTACATTGACAGGCTCAATCTGAAGGACTTCCGCTATTTCCAAGGTGTTGAATTTCTCATAGTAATACAAATACATCGGCTGTCTCAAGGTTTCAGGCAATGCAAGCACAGCGGACAGCAGAGCATCGCCTGGATCCTCGCTACCAATAGCCAATTCCGGAGGTGTCTGCATGGTGCATTCGCTTAAACGATCCCTAGAAAGAAAGTCCATCGATATCAGCTCCATTTCGTCATAGGTTGATCCATTCTTCCTTATCACCCCGTTAAGGTTGAACTCAGGCCCGCTTACTGATCGGTCGAAATGGCCTTACATAGCGTAGTTCAGGAGTTGATTGGTAGGTCTTTGAGGACCGTGGTTCCGCTATTTTGCTGTTTTCTGCTGGTTTGTAACATTATGAGGACAAGAGATCCGTTATTTCAGGATTTTCGATAATTAATCCTCGATTCTGGCACATTAACGGAACCTGTGTCCGAGTGGACAGGAAAATAGAGTGGTTTTTAGCGAATAACGGAACCTGTGTCCGAGTGGATAGGAAAATAGAGAGGTTTTCAGCGAATAACGGAACCTGTGTCCGACTGGACGAAAGTGGACCGCAGTGTCAGGAATAAAGCACCCCATGTCGGGTTATCGAGATCAAGCTTCGGACTTGCCTGTATTTCCAAGCCTCTCCAGCCTCCTGATCCCGCTCCATCAAACGTTATTGAACTTCATTATCGTTGACAAAGAAGAAAGCAAGTTCAAAAAATGTACGATACCGCCGGAGCCTCATATTATTTCCGTGGAAGCATGATCTTCTTCATCGTGATTATCGGAATTGCAATCATCAGCTTCTTGGACATAATCACGGCGGCAGCTATTCAGCGGATGTTTCTCGTCTCCTGATTATTGCTCTGGCCCTTCGCGCGTATATGGAATGGAAGTACCTCCGCAATACGAACCAGCATAAAGCCACGCTGATCCTATTAGGCACCCTGCTTCTTTTTCTGTATTTTTCTTTTGTTAAAATAAGTTCATGCTCATCACAAAAAGCCTGGAACACAAGGTTCCAGGCTCCAGGCTGCCGAGGACATCCCGGCGGCTGTTTTTATAGTTCCGTACGAATATGGAGCCGACCGCTAATCTCGACTCTGTTCGTTCACTAGCTGTTCGCCAGCATGACAGTCAGAGCGCTCTTGGTAAGCATCTCCAGCTGCAATGCCTCTTCCCCGCGCAGCTGGATCGCCACGCTCTCTGGTGCCTCGCTGTCGTTGAACAATACGGCTGCGATTGAACCATCCGTATTCTTGAAGGCAACAGAGCGGATCAGATCATTGCTGGTGGAAGCAACACGCAGCGCTTTCGGACGGACACATTTGCTGAAATGTGCCAGCGCATAATAGTCCAGCGTATACGTTAGCTCCTTTGTCTGCTGATTAACGGTCACGATGCCGCGGCAGGTGCTTTTGCCAAAGCCAGGTACGGTAGGACCATTCTTCTCGTCCAAGGCCATATTCCACAGCACATAGGACTTACTATGATTGCGCAGAATCTCAATACCCGTCCGCATTACATTGGAGAAGGCCTGCTCAAACGGCGGAATCCACTCCCCGCCCGACCCTTCCGTAAAATGCACCTCTTTGCCAGGGAAAGCTTCGAATACGTCCGATTGGGCCGACGGCTTGCCGCCATACCAGTGCCAGGCAACACCATCCACTGCATCTTCCGCTTGCTCGAACACCGTCATCGGGTAATCCGGCTTATCCCAGTTATGATCATAACAGAGGATTTTTGTGTTGATCCGGTTCTTCACGAATTGCGGCTTCAAGTGATTCTTGATGAATTCGCTTTGCGCTTCAGGCAGCATGATCATGCCCGGATAGTGCCCGGGTGAATACAGTGCCTCATTTTGGGGGTAACGGCATAAATCGGGAGACCGTGTGAAGCATATCCCTGAATATAGCGCACAAAATAATCAGCATACACCGAATAATATTCCGGCTTCAGCTCTCCGCCAATCATCGAGCCGCTCGTCTTCATCCAGCCTGGGGGACTCCAAGGCGAGCCCATCAGCTTCACATCGGGATTCAATCGCAGCGCTTCCTGCAGGAGTGGAATCATATCATCCTCATCGTGTGCGATGGAGAACTGCTTCAGTTCCTCATCGGATTGACCTTCCGGCAGATCATTATAACTATAGAAATCCCGAGCGTAATCAGACGCGCCCATCGGTTGCCGCAGTACCGACAGACCGATCCCTTCGTTGGTATCAAACAATTGTCTCATGAGCTCCGAACGCTGCTCGGTCTCCAGCACTTGATGAATCAGATAAGCAGCGGAATCCGTAAAGGACGCTCCAAAGCCATCCATCTCCTGAAATGTCTGCTCCTCATCGATAACAATTGTATGCTGCTGTGCCTCCGGGGATACGGGCGCCAGCTGCTCCTTGGTTCTCTTAACGAATAATTGCTCTTCACCGTTTGACTGGTAGATTGTGATGTTCGACATGTTGTTTCCTCCAGTGTTCTGTTTATATTTCCTATCCCATGGCTTTACTCTGAACCGCTGACATAGAGAAAGCCCCTTCCTATCAAGAAAGGAGCTCTCCCAGCAAGAGATTTACTTATTTCAGCCCCAGCTTCTCTTTGTTCGCTTTCATCTTCTCGTTGCGGACTTCGGTGATTTTATCCCAGTTGTTATCGTCCAGGAACTTTTTGTATTCGTTCAAAAGGCTATCGAATGCTGCATCATCCTTCGAACGGATCATACTGACGAGAGTTGAGTTCCATTTCGTATTGATGGCCGTCAGGGAGCGTGCTTCCGGTGTTCCTTGGTCCGGGTTGATATTCTCCAAAATAAAGTGCGGTACGAGCTTCCCTTTGCCCCATTCCTGCATCTGCTTGATGGCATCCGGGAATGCATCCCCGCTCAACGCTTTGTGGCGGTCATGACCGAAGAACATGAATTCGCCCATACGGTAGTCCTTCTTGAACGTATCCGAATTGTTCATCTGAAGATCCTTCACCTCAGGAAGGAACTCTACTGTTCCATCTGCATTCACCTGATAGGTCTCGCCTTCAATCCCATAGTTCATCAGCATTTGTCCTTCTTCGCTTAACAAATACGTGAAGAGCTGAATGGATTTGGCAGGATCTGCATTCTCTTTGGTAATAAAGCTGATCATCCAGCCGGTGATACCGGATTGGTTCAGGGTCGGCGCATGTCCGACCGTGCTTTGCGGTCCGTCAATCGCGATGTACTCACTGCCTTTGTTGTTGCTGTAGAAGCTCTGCAGGTTACCACCCTGCTGCGGCGTGCCGTCCAGCATCATCGTTGCGTATTTGCCTGCTTTGACCTTCTCTTCAAAAGCTGTTCCGTCATCGGCAAAGCTGTCATCGCTGATCGCTCCGTCACGATATACGGTATTGAATGCCTTCACCCAAGTCAGATAGTCTTCATCCAGGTTACGGTTATAGAAACCGCCGTTCTCGTCTTCGAGCGGCACGCCGATGAAATCCTGCAGCACGTCGCCAAGCGAGGTGCCTTCACCGATGGAGTTAAAGCCCAGTGGAATCAGAGCAGGGAACTGCTTCTTGATGTCCGCGAGAGCAGCCCGGAATTCTTCCGGCGTTCCCATAGCGCTTCCCTATAGCCTCATATACGTCTTTGCGGATGATAAATGCCGTTTTGGCAGGAATGTTACCGCTGTCATAATCCTCCTGCGTATTGGAATAGTTCGGATATCCGTACGTTTTGCCGTCCTTCAACTGGAACCAGTTGATCGTATCCTGTGCTGCTACTTTATTGAAATAAGGATCATATTTCTCGGCAAGATCATTTAACGGCAGCGCCCATGTGGCCGCCTTTTGCACAACCGGGGAGTTGGAGTCAAACGTTGTGATCAGATCCGGCATTTCTCCGCCTGCAAAAACGTATTTAATTTGGTGTCGTCACCCGTAATGAATTTGATGTTGATGTTCAGATCTTCCTTGATTTTTTAGTTACAACGTCCTTGCCAAAGTCCGTGTTCCACCAGTCTGCATTCACGTACCAAGTGAGCTCGGTTGTCTCCTCTTTTATCCAGCTGCCAAGCCGGGGTCTCTGCGTCCGGTGTATAACGATCCTCGATTGAAACCCAGTTTTCCTTCTTGGAGCCGGAATTGCCGCCAGATCCGCCGCATCCGCTAACAACCAATACAACAGCCATCAATGCGGTGATCAGCGTGAGTCCCTTCTTGCCCAAAGCTTTGTTCTTCAACATCCTGTAACCCTCCCTTTAAATAAAAGCGCTTTCTTGTTAGACCCTAACCTGTCCAGGTGTGCTTCTGTTCCACTCCCCTAAGAGCAGCAGCTCTACTCTTTAACTGCCCCCAGCATCATGCCGGAGATAAAATATCTCTGTAATATTGGATACATCACAACAATTGGCAGCGTTGTCACGACAATTGTTGCTAGTTGGACCCCTTTGGTGGTCGTCTGGATCGCAACCGAACCGATATTTTGCATCGATTGGGTCTGGGACTGTACAATAATCTCATACAGCATCATCTGTAATGGATATAGCGACTGATCCGTGATGTACAATTTGGTGGTCATGAAATCATTCCACTGTCCGACCCCGTTAAACAACGCAATGGTCGCCATAGCTGGCATGGAGAGAGGAATGAAGATGCTCAGGAAAATTCTCCAGTCACCCCCGCCGTCGATCTTCGCCGATTCCTCCAGCGAATCCGGTACGTTGCGGAAGAAGTTCATCAGAATGATAACATCGTAAAAACTCAACAGAGCTGGAATGATATAAACCCAGAAGCTGTTTAGCAGCCCCAAGTCCTTCATCAACAAGTACGTCGGAATCATGCCGCCCGAGAAAAACATGGTGACGACACCCATCGACACGTAGAATTTACGGCCGCGGACGTATTTTTGCTCAAGCCATAACCCACCATGGCACAGAAGAACACGTGCGTGATGACCCCGATTACGGTTTTGGCAACCGAGATGAAAAAGGCATTCCATATGTTGGCATCCCGGAACACGGCCTGATAATTCTCAAGAGAGAATTCCGTAGGCCAGAAGATGAACCCGCCCTCGGCCAGCGACCTGCCCGAGCTGAAGGATGAAACAACCACGTTCCACAGCGGAACGACAATGATGATGGTAAACGTAACCAGTAAAATGATATTGATCGTATCAAAGATCTTGCTGTCGAGATCCCCTTTTGCTGCTTTCAAATTCACCGTATTACCTCCCTCTGCATGACCTATAGAACGGATTGATTATCATTCAATTTACTGGTCACCTTATTAGCCGTAACGAGCAGAATGACAGATATGATGGATACACCCAAACCAACGGCGGTGGCATAAGAGAAATCGCCTTGTGTCATACCCATCCGGTATACGTACGAGTTAATGACTTCGGCCTTTTCCCGGTTCTGCGAATTCATGAGTACCAGGGTTTGATCCAGATTCGATCCCAATAAACCGCTTACAGTAAGGATTAAATTCAAGCTGATGATCATCTTCATGTTCGGCAGGGTGATGTTCCAGATTTGTCTTAGCCGACTGGCCCCATCAATCTTGGCAGCCTCGTAATAGGTAGGATCAATCTTGGCCATGATCGCCAAGTACAGAATCGTTCCCCACCCGGCTTCCTTCCATATATCCGATAACGTTGCGATCCACCAATACTTGCTCGGGTCGAGCAGAATATTTTGCGGCTGCGAGATTAACCCGAGACTCAGCAAAATTTCGTTGAATAGTCCGGATGTCGAGAACCAGGTAATGAGCATGCCGCCCAATACGATCCAGGACAAGAAGTGAGGCAGATAGGAGATCGTTTGGACGAATTTCTTGAATCGCCCCATGCCCACCTCGTAAATCATAATGGCCAGAATAATCGGAATGACAAAACCGATCGCCAGCTTCAGGAAGCTGATGCCCAGCGTATTGACCACGGAGTCCCAAAAATACTTATCCGATAAAATAATTTTGAAATTATCGAAGCCAACCCATGGAGCAGAATCCAGCGTATCGATCACGGTGTAATTTTTAAAAGCAATTGTCAAACCGTAAATCGGAATGTAGCAAAAAATAAACATAAAAATAACGCCGGGAATAATCATCGACTGAAGCTCCCATTGCCGCCTGAAATCAATGAAGAATTCCTTGATCCTCTGCCCCATCGGCTTCTTCCCGGTTGGCTGAACCGTACCCGTGCCAGTTGACTGAACTGCAGCTGTTTTGCTCACCTGCTTAGCCTCCTTTGATCATAAAATCGATAAGATAAATCAGCGCTAATAAAAACGTTTTTATTTTTGGCGAAAAAATCACCATGACATGATGATCATTTTAAAAAACAGATACAAAAATTCCGTTTCTTCACTTAAACCGATTCGTTCCGATTCATCTTCACGTGACTGGAACCGCGAACGACCAGTTCCCCGGCAGTTTCTGAATCTTGCCCTTCTCTTTCTTCTGAATCATGCGAACCAGATGATCCACGACCAGAATGCCTTGTCTGGCAATCTGATTGCGTACGGTCGAGAGAGGCGGGGTAAAATACTGCGCGATATCGATATCATCAAAGCCCACAACGCTGATATCCTGCGGAACCTCGTAACCAAGGGACTTCAGCGCCTTGATGCAGCCAATGGCACTCACGTCGTTAAGAAGGAAAGCATCCGGCACTTTGCCGGGATGGAGATGAAGAAGCGACTTTACAGCAGAATAGGAGCCTTCCTCCTCAAAATAACCTTGCAGTATGTAGTCGCCATCGATCGGGAACTGGCACTCTCGCAGTGCAGCCAAATATCCCTCTTTCCGCTGAACGCTGTCAAACATCGTATCCACGCCGGATATATACGCAATTTTCTTATGACCCAGGCTGATCAGGTATTTGGTTGCCTCATAACCTACTACGTAAGAGTCGAATATGATGCTGCCCATCGTCTCGTTCTGAACCTCACGGTCCAGGAATACAGCCTTAATCTTGTCTTTCTCCATGGCGGCGATGTCTTTATCGTCGATCTTCAGCTCTTCAAAGATAATGACGCCATCCACTCGGCCGCCCATTATATTGCTCATAATGACCTGCTTATCCTTCGTAACAAACACGTTCAATCCATAACCCAGACGGTCACATTCACGTGACATCGACTCAACCAGTGTGTAGAAGTAAGGCCCTGACACGCTTGTTGTAAAGAAGCCCAGCATATTGGTCTTCCCCGACTTCAACAGCTTCCCGTTCAGGTTCGGTACATAGTTTAGTCGCTCCGCCACCTTCAGCACATGTGATTTGGTCTCCGGGTTCAATACATCTACATCATTCAAAGCATTGGAAACCGTTGAAATAGAGACTCCGGCTTCTCTTGCCACATCCTTAATCGTTACCTTACCCATATAACTATTCTTCCTTTGCGATAAAAACGTTTTTATGTACATAAGTTACCATACAAGCGCTTACAATTCAATGCTTTTTTCAAGGCGTTACAAATATTTTTTCCGATTATACTTAACAACCCTTGGGGAGATAGGATATGAAAAAACAGGCACTCTTCAAAGCGGTACCCTTCATCGGTACCACTCTTCAAAGTGTGCCTGCAGGAATTGAATCTCTTTTTCGTAATGAGCCACATGCCCTTCATCGATCATTTTCTGGTAAGCCTTGTTGCCTTGTGCCGCATAGGTTGTAAGTGTATCGCATAATGCCTTAATGCGTCTTATAATCCACTCTTTCATGTTGGGGGCGGAGCTATACCATAAGACTTAAAGAACAGCGATATTCTGTGAGTACGATCCGCAGCATGTAATTCCGATCGATAAGGTATCGATGTCCCTGTAGTGTAATTTATTGCAAAGCTTGCTAGCGGGACTGAAGTGTACAGCATATAAACCATGTCCCAGATTCGTGGGCCTTGTGCAGCCAGATCAAAATCGATCAGCGCTACCGGAACCTCGTCTCTAAACACGATATTGTACAAAGCGGCATCATTGTGACAGATCACTTCATCGTCCCATTCCCCGAAGCCTGAGGGTTATGTTCAGACTCCGTTTGGATTGAAGTAGTTGCAAAGCCTTGTACGGCGTCATGATAACGCCGTAACAACGCTGCACTCTGGATAAGGGCATGGTCCGACCATATATAGGGTTTAAAATCAGGATATTGGTTTCCCGGTACCTCTCCAGGAATAAAGGACAAGATCTCGCGACCGCTATGATCAATACCTATAAACTTGGGAGCGCCATCAAAGCCCTGCTTATCCAAATGTCGAAGCAAATCATGGACGAAAGAACTCCAATTTGTAGTACGGTGAACGTTATTTCCGATACGTACGACTTCGTTAACATTGCCACCGGGAAGTACTTCCTCCTTGTCACACATCCATAGCTCCCCTTCCCGCTGCTCCATGTGCCATCCCCAGTACCTCAGCCAGTCCCTCCAGATCCAGTCCGTCGGCGGCAAAAGCGGTGCGGACAAGCTTCGGCGGGACAAACTCGTCATATTTGCCGAGATACGGCGCCTCATCCGGGTCGAGAAGCGCCCCGGCATCCTCGCAATCCGTCAGCTCCTTACGGATTTCCTCCATCAGCGTCTCGTTATCCACCTTGCCCGCGACAACCATGTAATACGGCTCCATCGGCACGATGGAGCGAAGGGCCAGCCGCTCCGACAGATTATGCTTCAGCAATCGCTCCAGCGTCCGGAACTGCTTGCTCCTGCCCAAGGCAGAATGAACAGGGAATCGCCTCCCGCCGGAATGACCACCTGCTTCAGCAGTCCGCTCTCCCGGGCAAGGCGAGCCCGCTCCAGGCGGTTTACCGCACCCGGTGCCAGGTACGGATAGATGGTGCTGTCCTCCAGCACCTCCCGCATCTTCTGCACCACACGGGTATGCACATCGCCGCCTGCGCCAAGCCACAAGGTATCAACCTTGCCCTTGGCCGACTTCACGTACAGTGCCTTATGCTTCGTGTCGACTTCCTCCACCTTCCACAGCATGCCTGCCAGCGAGAAGCAGTAGCCGGGCGGGGGTACGGTCGTAATCGATCCGATTTCTTCCGACCCGTTATAGACGACATGCTCTTCATCGTCTTTAAACACCGCATAGAAGCGGTAGTTGTTGACGATTTTCTCTCCGCCAAGGCCGATGATCAGGCTGCCTTCTTCCGTACGCTGGATGTGGTCCGTCTGGATCAAATACTGCAAGAACTCCTTGTATTCTTCCGGCTCGATGCCGCGGAAGGCCGGGAGCGTCAGCACCGCTCGCGCCAGATCTGGCGGCTCGGCCTCGCCCATGCTCTTAAGCGTGCTCATCGTCTGATGGTAGAGCACGCCCACCGGTTTCTTCCGCAGGGCCAGCGGTTCGACCCACTTCTCGCGAATATACAGCTCAATGACGGCAATGGCCCGAAGCAGCATCCATGGCATGCGTGCTTAAGCAGCTGTGCTTCTTCGTCCTCGTCCTCCGGACAGAGGAACATCATCTCGGAGGCCTGATCCCCACGTTACCGGAGCGGCCGAGCCGCTGAACGAAGCTTGAGCAGCTGTACGGCGCGCCCAGCTGGATGACCCGCTCCAGCTCGCCGAGATCGATGCCGAGCTCGAGCGTCAGGGTGGCCGCGGCAACCGCGGGCCCCGGGCCTTCGCGGAGCGCGGCCTCGGCTTCCTCGCGCAGCATGGCGGAGATGCTTCCATGGTGCACATGGAAGACATCCCGCTGCTCGCGCTTGGCCGCAATCCGCCGCAGCTCAAGCGTAGTCAGCTCGGCATCCGAGCGGCTGTTGGTGAAGACCAGCGCTTTTTTCAGGTGGGTGTTGTCGTACACGAAGTCGTAATAGGCTTTGCGTGCAAGCTCCAGCTGCTCCGCCTGCTTCTCATCCCGCGCATCCGGGAATGAGAAATGCTCGACAGACAGCCGCAGCTTGCGTCCTCCTTGCGGCGAAACGACCTCGACCGCATTCTTCGTGCCTGCGCCCAGCCAGGCGGCTGCGGTCTCATAATCACTGAGCGTTGCCGACAGCCCGATGCGGCGAGGCGAGCAGGAAGCCATCCGCTCGATACGGGTCAGCTGGCTCAGCACCTGAATGCCCCGATCGGCACCCATGAAAGCGTGCACCTCATCAATGATGACGTACCGTAAATCCTGGAACAGCGCCGGAATGGCATTCGGTAGGTTCATAAGCAGCCCTCAAGCGATTCCGGCGTAATCTGCAGCACGCCGCAAGGCTTCTGCATCAGCTTGGTTTTCTCAGCTTGGGACACATCACCATGCCAATGCCACACCTAAGCACCTGACCTTCCTTCAACAAGTCGGTGATGCGTTCAAACTGGTCGTTAATCAGTGCCTTCAGCGGCCCGATATACAGAATTCCTACCGAGCTGGAAGGCTCATTGTACAGCTCCGTCAGCGCCGGGAAGAACGCGGCCTCGGTCTTGCCCGATGCGGTACCGGAAGCAATCAGCAGATGGTTCGACGTATCGAACAGGACGCGGCAGGCTTCCACCTGCGCCTCGCGGAGCGTGTCCCATCTTTTTTATAAATAAACTCCTGAATGAACGGAGCCAGTCTGGTAAAAGGGTTCGCACTCATAATTCGAACTCCGCCAGCAGATCGTCCAAATCGTCCGAAGCCGCTTCATTATTCCTCTTGCCTTGCGGCTGCGCCGCGGCGCGTTCTCCCAGGAGCTCCTCGAAGACGGCCTCCGGATGCTGATGCAGTGTATGCAGCAGATCCATAAAGTCCCGCACCACCTCGCGGGTGGTAAGCAGCTCCTCAGCCCCCAGTAGGTTCACGGCTATCTGCATGAAGGCGATCAGCTGCTCATCCGTCAACTGCGGCTCATACTTGAAGTGCAGGGCGTGAATGTCCCGCAGCTTTTGCAGCAGAATGAGAATTTCCTCGTACGACAGCATGTCCAGCTTCAGGATGGGCGAGGTGTAGGTTTTCAGTGAACCGCTGCCGTAGCGCCCGTCGATCAGGCGGGAGCGCAGCGCATCATAACTGAACAGCCCCGGCGCTCATCCTCGACAAACTGCGGCGTTCCGCCCATATAGATGCCCAAATGCTCCGCCTTGCCCTGCATGGTGTCGTTGAACATGGTCAGCAGCTTCTCGTAGTTGCTCTGGCGGGATACACTATTGGTAATTTTGTAGAGGTTAACCCCTTCATCAATAAACAACAGCAGTCCCTTGTAACCGATGGCCGCCGTAAATTCGGACCACAGCTTCATGTAGTCATACCAATTGTCGTCATCGATAATGACCCCCACGCCGAGGTCCTTACGCGCTTCTGTCTTCGTTGGCACTTCTCCGCGGAGCCAGCGCAGCGCTGCCCCCTTGCGGTCATCGTCGCCCAGTTTATAGCCGTTCCAGTAAGCAGCCAGCACCTTCGCAAAATCAAACCCATGCACCAGGTTCTGCATGCCGTTAGTCACCGCATAAATCTGCAGCTCCACGCTTTCGTTCAGGGCAGGGTCATCCGGGCGCATGCCCGTTTCCTGCATGATATCCTGCTGGATCGCGGCGATCCATTTCTGCAAAATGGCTTCCAGTGCACCGCCGTCCGGCCTGGTTCTCGTGGACAGATGGGTCATCAGCTCCCGGTACGTGGCAAGCCCCTGCCCCTTCGTACCCACCAGCCGCCGCTCCGGCGACAGGTCCGCATCCGCCACTACAAAATCTCGATCCATCGCGTAGTTGCGGATAATCTGCAGCAGGAAGCTTTTGCCGCTTCCGTAGCGGCCCGTAATCAGGCGGAAGGCCGCCCCGCCCTCGGCGATATTATCCATATCGAGCAGGATAGACTCCACCTCTGGCTTCCGTCCAACCGCAATAAATTCCAGCCCCACCCGTGGCACAACCCCTGCCGTTAAAGAGTTTACGAGGGCCGTTGTGAGCCGTTTGGGGATTTTCAATTCAGTCATGGTTCCACCTCTCTCAAGCAGCTTACAAACCTAACGATTCCAATGGGTTTCAATCCGTTCGTTTACACGGACTTCAACGTTTCCAGCATCTCTATATAATCATCCGCAATCGATTCCCCATCAATCAGAAGGTCCCCGATGGTATCCATTGCGGCCTCATTGATCTCATCGAGCAATAGCGCTTAAGCATGGAGAGCTTTCTCCGCAATCCGCTGCAGCCCCGGGCGGTTCGGACCATCCTTCAGAACGGACAAAGCTTCCAAATGGAAGAAACTCAGACGCTCTGCGAGCTCCTGCCATTCCTCATCCTCGACCTCCCATTGCCACGACTGCTCTTCTACTGCAAGCATCCCTGTAGGCATTCCGGTGTGCACGTCATTCTCTACGGGGTGCGGGTCCATACCATGGATAACTCCAGCTTCAGAAGAATGCTCTTCTCGTGAACCCATGGATTGCATCAAGCTATCATCAGCGCTCCCTGACGACTCCATATAGCAGCCTTCAGCTGCTCCTAATTGGGACTCTGCTTCTGGTTGCTTCGCTTCTAGCGTATTTACGGAACTAGCGATGTCATCTGCATCATCCGATTGTTCCCGCATCTCGATGGAATCGAGCTCATAAGGATCTGCATCAAAATCCATCACGGCCTGGAACACATCCGGTTTCTTAGGCGCGGATCTGATGGCGGATCGGCTCCTGGAAGGCGCTTCGGTCTTAGCGCTATCTTTTGTAATAGAGCCTGCGTCGTCCAAAGGTACTCTTGGCGCTGGCGTCAGCTCGCGCTGAAACACTTCAGCCTGCTGCTGCCCGGCTTCCTCCGTAAGCAGCATGTCGCGGACCTGGTCCGACTCCCGCTGTAAAGCGCAGCTTCCTGTGTCGATCTGAACCTCAGGCAGGCTCTGCTTGCGCTCGGCCTCCATCTGCTCCTGAATCTCTTTTTCAAGTAACGGGTGATGATCTCTTCCACTTCGGGCTCAACCACATCCGCGCCGCGCAGCCTTCCCTTGAAGCCTCTCAGCTCTCGCAGCTTATTCTCGGTCAAGCGGACAAGCCCGGTTATATAGGAACGCAAAGGAGCGTACTCGCTTAACGACACCACCGTCAGCACGACGGTGCGCCCGTATAACCCGTGATCGTACACCGCGCTGCGGAATAAATGGCGCTTTACCTGCCGGGGCCGTGGCTGAAAGCGGTCGATGAAGCGCTGACCCTTCATTTTTGCCAAATAGCTGTCCACGAGCGCAATCACCTTCGGGGCGTACCGTTCCAAGTCCTTGCGGCCACTCTCCTGGTAAAAACGGCTCTTCTCCACGTCATAATCCAGCAGTTCCAGCAGCAGATCCCATGTCAGCTCCATAGGCTGGAGGGAGAACTAAGCGCTTCCATTCCGTCTCTTTCAGCTCAGCGGATAAAACGCGTGGAAAGCGCTGGTACGTCTCCCCGATCGGCATATCAAGGCCATGCACGATCATAAAATCATATAACCACTCCCGCAGGTACGTATCCAGCTTGGCATAGCGCTTGCGGTATGTGGTCCACGTCTGCTCCATCCATTCGTACCCTTGAGGGGATCACTCCAGCCTACGCCATGGATCAGCTCATAAAAATACACAAATAAATAGGATAAGTCCGTATCCGGGTACCGCCCGGACCTGACTTCCTCCCGCCAGTAGAAATACCATGTGAACTGGTCGCTAGTCATTTGGTCGTAGGTCGGCCAATAGCTTTTGAAGGCTACAAAAGGGGTCTCCCCTCCACATGCCATGCGAGCTCCCTTGCCTTCTGCACGAATTGCTGCTCCTTGGTCACGTAGCGGAAATCCTCGCCCCAGTTCATATCGAGCGACTGCTGCGGCTCGACAATCAAGGGCTTCTTCGTTGGGACAGCAGGGTCAACTGTTTCCTGCACCTGATTCAGCGTATCCGGGCGCTTGTCCGGCAGCGAAACATCCTGCTCATCATACCAGTTCGAATTCGGCAAAACGAATCCCCTGGTCGTTCACGTGCGTAGTATGTCTTATTGAATTTATGTGATTGTCGTTGTTAGGCTTATCATTTTTCATCAAACATGAACCTCCGTCACAACTTCAATTATACCATTTAACCGAAAGGGTCTACCCGATTTTCACATGTTTCTCATCTGTATTATAATGGACGGAATGATAGTCTAGCGAATGACTTTACGCTGAAAGGACCTTCGAATGAATAAATGGCTAAAAGCACTCTTGTTTCTAGTGGGCGCAGCTTTTCTGACGAGACTGATCCCCTTCTCCTCCTGGTTCCGTATCCTGGATACGATGATCCACGAGCTGGGGCATGCCGTGATGACCCTTATTATGTCAGGGCGGGTACTTAGCATTGAGCTGAACCCCGATCATAGCGGCGTTACCTATTCCATGCTGGCTTCAGGCGGGTGGAGCCCGATTGTCGTCTCGCTTGCAGGCTATATGTCCGCATCCCTGTTCGCCATTCTAATGTTCTACGGCTACGCCAAGAAAAAACAGGCCGCGGCCTGATCACCATTACCGTGCTTGCCCTCATCATGATTATTTTCTTCGTTCGCACTACTACGGATTATGGTGGCTGATTATTTTTATGATCGTGAATCTGATCTTTTATTTTCTCGGCGAGAAGATCCGCAATTTCTATTACCTCCTGCTCGCCTTTCTCGTACTCGAAGAATCCGTGGTCGGTCCGCTCACCCTCTTGACCATGGCGCTGACCCAGCCCAATCAAGCAGGCGACGCCTCCAACCTGGCTAACTTGACCGTGCTCCCGGCCTTCGTCTGGGCGCTGCTGTTCCTGCTGTTCTCCCTGTGGTGCGCAAAGGTGGCGCTGCAGCTGTTCTGGAAGAAGCGGTGAGGGTGAAGGAAGGTATATAGATTAAGCCAGCGTTATCCAACATGTGGATGGCACTGGCTTTTTTATAGCGACTTTTTACTCATATGGATCTAAGGGTCACAATTCACTGCGCTTTGGAAGAGGATTAACTCCCTCATCATGGAACTTGTATAAATCAAAATAAACAAATAAAACCTATAAAAGCGTTATAAAATGAGCTATACTGAGGTAAGAATAAGTAAGGAGTCGTGCTGCGAACACGACTCCAGAGTACAATAACTGCATAAAGAGCAGTCGGCCACGAAAGACAGGTCGAAAAATAGACCGTTACCTTAGGCAGGGCGGTCTATTTCTTTTTCATGTAGGTGAGCAATGCCAGAATGAACATGCCGAACATGAACATTAAGGAAAGTGCATCTTTGACCTCCATGGGCATCACCTCCCTTCTGGGAGATTAGCCGACCGCCCTTATAAGCCGTATATTGTACTAGAAAATTATAACATAACGAAGACGATCTAATACGAAAACAAGCATAAAATACGATAAAAGAGTAATGAAAAAGACTATATAAGGCAGTATATACCAATCACCCAAACCATTCTTAGGACATAGAACTCCATAAAAATGGGCAACCCAGCAAGTAGTTCCACTACTGGCAGGTTGCCTATTTTCTATTTATACTTCACACGAATTAATTATCGCAATCTCTGACATAATCCAATTAAGTGCCTGAAAACTGAGTGACATCCTTCATCCTTCAACTACCACTCTCACCGACACCGCACCAACAAATCGATCGGATAGCGGCCTGCATTCCGTCCATACAGACTGATGCCGCCTTCTTCGGCTCGCAGCTCCAACCGGAAGCTGCGCTTGCGATCAAGCTTCGCCGAAAGTCTTCCCGGTACCTGAGCTTGGCACAGGTATCCGTACGAACCTACCTCCTCCAGAAGATTATGGATGGCTGATAGTGCCACGACAGCACGCCCCGGCAGTCGGCAGGATCATCAGCGAGCACAGTCTCGCCGATTTTGACATCGTCTACCCAAACAGATACACGCGATTCATGCAGCTCTTCATCCGTCATATAGTAAGTGCTCGGGTTATACTCTACGTCCGCCGATGCCCCGTGCATGAAGTCGATGCCGTGGCTGCGATGCCGCGCACCCTCGATATTTCGTGCCAGCAATCGCTTGGCGCCAGCCTCAAAGAAAATCTCGATATCGCGGATCAGCGGCTGTTCCTCACGGTCCGGCAGCTGCACGTCATAGACGAATCGTCCCTCTCCGCCGCCGTTCACTTTGGCTCCTTGAAGCGCCTCCCACATATAGGTGAAGCTTTGCTCACGGAATGTGTTGACCGGAATGCGTACCGTTCTGGCTTCCGCTCCACCATTGCACTGCTCCTCTCCGCCGCGCACGTCAAACGTCGTGAAGTTGCGCGTCACGACTCCGTTCGCACCATTCAGGAGACGAATGCCGAGTATCGCAACCGCATCGGTCTCCGGCATGCGAAGCTGCAGTTCGGTCAGCGGCGCCACACCGTAACCGTCCCATGCGACCTCCAGGGATCCTTGATCAGCCACGACCTTCGTACCCAACTGGTCATAGGATAATTCCCAGGCAAGGATAAGCTTCTGTCCATGATATTGATCGGAATAACTGGAACGCTGCAGCGGTATGGATACTGCGTCTCCTTGCTCCAGCGTCTGACAAGGCGGTGCGTCAATCACAACGAAATCCGGCGTGTGCAGGTCGGCTATCGTCATACCTGGCACAAAGTCCTCGTATCCAAATTTCTTGTCCGTACCATCAAGACGATAATAGCCGTTGAACTCGTTCGTGACATCACGGAATTCCGTAAATACAAAGCCGCACAGTTTATCATGGCGCCGGAATTCGTTGAGCATGTAACGGTAATGCCATGCCAGATCACTGTCCCCGGCTCCTCCGTCAATTCCCCACACATTACCACATTCGCTGTTCATGAGCGGAGCGTCACCCTGCTGATTGCCGCCGATATAGTTATGCTCGGAACCCGGATGCGTCTTCTGAACAATCTCCTCGATATGATTCCGCAGCGGTTCATACCCGTTGATGTAAAAATGCCAGGTGTTAATATCCGTTTCCACATGATCATAAGCGCAAGGCGAATTGTCTTCAACGATCCGGGTCGGATCTAGCTCCTTGGCCCATCTGTACTTCTCCCGCACCCATTCCTGCGTCTCCGGGAGATAATATCGATGCTGTCCTTCTCCCCGGTCAGGTGGCGGATTCGCTGTCCGTGCGCAGCCCCCAAGTTTCGTTAAACATCACCCAGGAAAAAATAGACGGATGATTCCGGTCCCGCTCTATAATTTCAAGCGCCTCGCTCTCGTAGGCTGAGCGTGCTGTCTCATCCGGGTTGCCCCAAAAACACGGCATATCCTCCATCACCAGAATGCCGAGTTTATCCGCCCAATACAGCTTGCGGGGCTCCTCCGGCTTAATATGAATCCGCACGAAGTTCAGTCCAAGCCGCTTCATGAGATAGATCTCGTCCTGCATCTCCGTATCCGTCGGGTAGGTGAAGAACCCGGTCTGATGATAGGACTGGTCCAGCGTTCCGTTTAAATATACGGCTTCCCGTTCAATGTGATCCAGCGGTACTCCCGACCGTCGAACTTCGCCGTCCCGATCTCGCGTATCCCAAAGTAAGTATGCACGACATCATCATAAGCGGAACCCGACAGAGTCAGCTGCCCTTCATACAGGTGCGGCGTTTCAGGACTCCACAGCTGCGGATCGTTAACCTGGAACACGGTAGTGCACTCATTAACCCCTTCTGCCAGCTCCCACTCCACCTGATGAGTAATGGAACCTTCTTCAAAAGAAAGATGAAGTGTCGCCGTGCCTGCTTCATGCGCCTGAATCCTGGATTTCAGTTCGACCTGACCATCGAGGGAAGTTATGAAGGTTGCTTGCTCCATGTAGGTTTGCGGCCGGGCCTCCAGCCAAATGGCTGCCATATTCCCCGGATCTCCCCATATCCCTGCTTCCCGCGGGCCTGATAGTTATGATCATAGTCCTCTGCACGGACCACGAGAATATTGTCTTGTTCCGCATTCCAAACCGTAGTCACATCAAACTCAAATGTTCCGTACCCGCCTTGATGCGAGCCGACATGCTTGCCGTTAACCCATACATCGCACAGATAATCCACGGCGCCGAACCGCAGGAAGATTCGAGACTGCTTCTCGGTACCCCACTTCACGGAACGTCGGTACCAGCCGACACCCTTTACATCACGCTCAACACCGGACAATGGGCTTACCCAGGAGAACGGCACCGTAATCTCGGAATCAAAACACCGTGCATCGCCCGCTTGCAAGGAAATGTATTCATCCTCGCCAGCATGCTGCTGAGTATCATCGGATCCTTCTGTTTCCAGCTGGAACGACCACTGACCGTTCAGATTTAACCAATCTCTCCGCTCATAATCGGGCCTCGGGTACTCCGGGCGTGGAATTTCCGTACGGATGGGCGTTGCTACAGGAGACTTCATGAAGCGAACACAACCTTTCCTTTTTCTAAATTTGCCCCTATTCTAGCACTTGTATATAATAATTGCAATGTACATTATATTTTTACAATATATCGAATTTAGTGTACACTTGGAGTCACTATATCTCTTCAGTAAAGGAAGGGGATTATGAACGAATCGAAGCTGGAAACCAACCGTTATCCGGCATCCCGGATCGTGGAAGTAGCCAAAGCCTTATCCAGTGATGTCCGTGTGCGCATTCTTGAAGCGCTTGGCGATAAACCGATGAGTGTCGGTCAATTGGCCGAAGCGCTTGGGATTGCGCAGCCTACGGTATCCATTAATGTCCAGATGCTGGAGCAGGCGGACCTGATCGTCTCTTCGCAAGGTGCCAACCGGGAAAAATCTGCGCCGTTACCTGCCGCTCCATTTTTCTCGAACTGCCCGCAAAGCCGGGCGAGGGGCTGCAGCGCACGGAAGAGATCCACATGCCGATCGGCATGTTCTCCCACTGCTCGATCGAGCCTACCTGCGGCATGGCGGCTCGGGATGGCTCTCTGATCGGATCGCCTGACGATCCGCGCGCCTTTACATGCCGGAACGAATAGAGGCCGCGCTGCTCTGGTTCTCGGGATCCGGATATATCGAATATTATTTTGCCAATCCCATGCCGCCCGGAGCCGCTCTCGATGAACTGCGCATCCGTGCGGAGCTCAGCTCCGAAGCGCCTTCCTTCCAGCAGGATTGGCCATCCGATATAACCGTCAGCATTAACGATCTCCCTGTAGGCACCTGGAGAAGCCCTGGTGATTTTGGTGATCGCAAAGGGAAACTCACGCCGGATAAATGGAGAAGCGGCAGTGAATACGGCATGCTGACGGAATGGCGCGTAACCGCAACAGGCAGCCAAGTCGACGGTCAAGCGGTAGGCGCGACCACCATAGATTCGCTGGGACTCGCCTTCAACCTACCGATTCGCGTCCGCTTTGAGGTGAAGGCAGACGCCGAATACCCGAACGGCCTGAATCTGTACGGTTCGGGTTTTGGGGATCATCCGCAGGATATCACCCTGTCTTTTGTGCGGTATACGGAGGCCTGACAGTTGATGCTGCCGGAAAAACTAACGTGAAGCACATCTGCGGTATGGATGACCTTGTAGTGACAGGTCTCGTTCCGGGGCTCTACCAACACGGAGCATCCCGCAGCCAAGATGATGCAAAAACAAGCCTTGGCAATCACAACATTGGCCTGTAAACATCGCTGACGGTTCAGCCTCACCGTGTATCCATGGCTAAATTCAATCATTTTTCTTGGGCTCAACCCCAACCTGAATAAAAGCTATTCCATGTCGACCCCTGGGCTGGCCTGGGAATAGTCTTTTTTCTTTTAGTTATTTTCCCAAAGTTTATATTTACATTTCTATAAAAATAGATATAATGAGCATATGGATACCATACAAACCATCAAAGCACTATCAAACGAGACCCGGTTTAAACTTCTGGAGTGGCTGAAGCATCCGGAGGAACATTTTGATCCGCAGAAGCACATGCCTTCTACATGCGATTTTCAGGGCGGTGTCTGCGTCGGCTCCATTTCAGAGAAAACAGGGCTTGCACAGTCGGTCGTTTCTGGCTACCTGGTCAAATTGCAAAAGGCAGGTCTGCTGGAATCCAGGCGCTCGGGCCAGTGGACATATTACAGACGTAATGAGGAGGGTATCGCGCGTTTTATCGAACAACTCAAGAAAGAGCTATAGGCTTAAACGAGCATTATCACCATAAAGGAAGCCTACAAGCTCTTTCTTTTCATTATATATATCTATTTTTATGAAAATGCAGAAAAACATATTAGAGATATTGGAGGATTCCATACATGAGCAACCAAAATCAAAACACCCGATCCACCGAGGCTCTTTTCGAGCCTTATACAATCGGAAACCTGACTCTTTCATCCCGCGTGGTGATGGCACCCATGACCCGCGGCTTCTCCCCGAATGGCGTACCGGGCCCGAATGTGGCGGCTTACTATCGTCAGCGTGCAGAGAATGGCGTCGGACTGATCATTACCGAAGGAACGCTGATAGACCACCCGGCAGCTACCGATAACCCCAATATACCTAATTTCCACGGTGAAGCCGCATTGAACGGCTGGGCCGAGGTCGTCCGTCAGGTTCATGAGGCTGGCGGCAAGATCATGCCGCAGATTTGGCACATCGGCATGACCCGTCCGGTGGGCGCCGAGCCAAACCCGGAGGCACTTCCGATCGGACCATCCGGACTTGACCTGGAAGGCAACCTGATCACTAAGCCGATGACCATAGATGAAATCAAACAAGTCATTCAAGCTTATGCGGATGCTGCTGCGAATGCCAAACGCATTGGCTTTGACGGAGTAGAAATCCATGGTGCCCACGGATACCTGATTGATCAATTCCTCTGGGAAAGAACGAACCAGCGTACCGATGAGTATGGAGGTGACATGCTGAAGCGTGCCCGCTTTGCGATCGAAGTGGTGAAAGCCGTACGTCAAGCGGTAGGTCCGGACTTCCCTGTTGCCATCCGTCTATCCCAGTGGAAGACAACCCAATACGAAGCTAAGCTCGCAGATACGCCTGAAAAACTGGGTCAGTTGTTAACCGCGCTGTCGGACGCCGGTGTCGATATATTCCACTGCTCGACACGCCGCTTCTGGGAGCCTGAATTCGAAGGCTCTGAGCTGAACTTTGCCGGTTGGGCTAAGAAGCTGACAGGAAAAACGGTCATCACCGTCGGCTCTGTTGGCCTCGATGAAGTGTTTACCAGCCTCTTTACCCAAGGCAAGGGTGCTGGTCACAAGGACATCGATGAGCTCTTGAACCGCCTTGAGAAACATGAATATGACCTCGTTGCCGTAGGTCGTGCTCTCCTGGCTGATCCGCAATGGGCTGCCAAGGTACGCGACGGACGTTTCGACGAGCTTGAGCCATTCACGCCGGAATCCTTGAATACCCTGGTTTAATGCTGTTCTGGCCCCTATAGACCTGGGCTGCATTAGGCCTTCGAAATATCCATCATAAGCCGGAAGAGGACCGCAGTCTTCTCTGGCTTTTTTGCTGTGTACATAAACAAAGACCAAGCTCTCCCAGGAGAGCTTGGTCTTCATGTATTACATCATCTATTACAATAGGGAATCTTCGCCAAGCGCGTTCACGATCACGCCCGCTAACGTTGAGGTCAGCATGGTCGACACATTGCTTAACACGATTACCGCGATTTCTTGATCCAGCAGCTTTAGATAGGAAGCCGTGTAACCGTTAATCCCGCCATGATGGAAGGCCATGGTCCGGTTGGCCCCGATGCTTGCTCTATTCCAGCCATAACGGTAAGGCTGCTGCCCGTCCCAAGAGAATAGCTTGACCGTCATATCGCCGGACAACAGCTTCCCCTCATCCAGTGCACAGTTAAGCATATGCAGATCTCTAGCGGTAGAGACAATGCCCCCGGCCGAATAAGCGTTGGACATGTTGAGGTACGAGCGTTCCGCAATTCTCCCTCCGCCGTCATCTCATAACCGCTCGCTCGGTTAGATAAGATCGAGCTGGGATTCAAGGGCGGAATCCTTTATGCCCGCAGGGCCGAATATTTCCCGTTCCAGAAAGTCGGCGTACGTGGAGCCGCTGAAGTTTCGATGATTTTTCCAACAGAATGTAGCCAGAGTTCGAATAGCTAAAGTTCGTCGGAACCTCTGACTCCATGGGAAGAGAAGATATCCATTCCACAAGTTCATCAATTGAATGCTTTTGAACCGATATACGCACCGCCTCACAGCCCTCGTCCAAGGTGCCTCCCTTGCCTTGCCTAGCCTTCCCCACCCACACCCAAAAGCCCAGTTCATGCGACCAGGCTGAACTGGGCTATCTTTGCTCCCCGGCGATGGCTGCAAAGGCTGCACACCTCCCTCATGCTCAGGTGCGTATATCGGTGGAGGAGCAACGCGTTCGCCTTTAAAATCGGGAAGCCTCCTTACCCTAATCCATCCAGCTTCCCGATTTTAACAGCGACCGGAGCCGATATTCGCACCGCCCCACCGCACGATAACAGAGTGCGCCGCCCTTCCCCTTTCTCCCCTCCTCCACCCAAAAGCCCAGCTCATGCGACCAAGCCGAGTGGGGCCATCTTTGCACTCCCCAGCGATGGCAGCAAAGGCTGCACACCTCTCCCCTGCTCAGGTGCGTATATCGGTGGAGGAGCAACGCGTTCGCCTTTAAAATCGGGAAGCCTCCTTACCCTAATCCATCCAGCTTCCCGATTTTAACAGCGACCGGAGCCGATATTCGCACCGCCCCACAGCCCCCATCCAAGGTGCAGCCTTCCTTGACTCTTCGACATCGCCCAATCACACGCAAAAAAGCCCAGCTCCCAAAAAGCAGGAGCTGGACTTTCTTCTATTTCAATTATTTTTGCTTCAAGTTGTAGAACGACTTCAAGCCGTTGTATTGAGCAAGTTCGCCCAATTGATCTTCGATGCGAAGCAATTGGTTGTATTTTGCCACACGGTCGGTACGGGAAGGAGCACCCGTTTTGATCTGACCTGCGTTGGTTGCCACCGCGATATCAGCGATGGTGCTGTCTTCGGACTCACCGGAACGGTGGGAGATAACAGCCGTGTATCCTGCGCGTTTTGCCATTTCGATCGCATCGAATGTTTCAGTCAATGTACCGATTTGGTTAACTTTGATCAGGATGGAGTTACCGATACCTTCGTTGATCCCTTTTTCCAAACGCTCGGTGTTGGTAACAAACAGATCGTCACCCACGAGTTGAATTTTGTTGCCCAATTTCTCGGTAAGCAGCTTCCAACCTTCCCAATCGTCCTCGGAACATCCGTCTTCGATCGTAACGATTGGATATTTGTCTACCCAAGAAGCGAGCAAGTCAACGAATTCTGCAGGCGTGAAGGATTTGCCTTCGCCTTCCAGAACATATTTGCCATCTTTGAAGAATTCAGTGGAAGCTACGTCCATACCGAGCAATACGTCTTCACCTGGCTTGTAGTAAGCTTTTCAATCGCTTCGATGATGGAAGTCAATGCATCTTCGTTAGAAGTAAAGTTAGGAGCGAAGCCGCCTTCGTCACCAACCGCCGTGTTCAGGCCTTTGCCTTTCAGAACGGACTTCAGGTTGTGGAAAATTTCAGCGCCCATGCGAAGTGCTTCTTTGAAGCTAGGTGCGCCAACAGGCAATACCATGAACTCTTGAACGTCCACGTTGTTGTCTGCATGAGCACCACCGTTAACGATGTTCATCATAGGAACTGGAAGCTGTTTCGCGTTGAATCCGCCAAGGTAAACATACAATGGGAGATCCAGAGCGTCTGCAGCAGCGCGAGCTACAGCCATGGATACAGCCAGAATTGCGTTTGCACCCAATTTGCCTTTGTTTGGAGTTCCGTCCAAAGCGATCATCAATTTATCGATGCCGAGTTGGTCCAAAGCGTCCATGCCAATTACTTCAGGAGCAATGATTTCATTCACGTTCTCAACAGCCTTCAGAACGCCTTTGCCCAGGTAACGGGATTTGTCCTCGTCGCGAAGCTCAACGGCTTCGTGAATACCAGTGGAAGCACCGGATGGAACGATAGCGCGACCGATCGCACCGGATTCCAGGTATACTTCAACCTCTACGGTTGGGTTGCCGCGGGAGTCAAGGACTTCGCGTGCATATACGTCAGAAATAATAGTCATGTGTATAGTCTCCTTTAAATGTTATGTTTACGTTCCATTATGAACGACTTACTTCCGTGCTGCAATCATGGAGGTTCCCGTCATTTCGTCCGGCTTCGGCAGACCCATCAGATCGAGAATCGTTGGTGCGATGTCGGCAAGAATGCCGCCTTCACGCAGCGTTACGTTCTCATCCGTTACGATGAACGGAACCGGGTTCGTGGTATGCGCTGTGAATGGACGCCCATTCTCGTCAAATACCATGTCCGCATTTCCGTGGTCAGCGGTGATCAGAACAACCCCGCCTTTTGCCAAAACAGCCTCGACAACCTTTCCAACACATTCGTCTGTGGTTTCAACAGCCTTGATTGTTGGCTCCAGCATACCGGAGTGACCTACCATGTCCGGGTTCGCAAAGTTCAGGATGATCGCATCATGCTTATCCGCTTCGATCTCTCGCACACAAGCATCCGCCACCTCATAAGCGCTCATCTCCGGCTGCAGGTCATACGTCGCGACCTTCGGTGAATTGATCAGTACGCGCGTTTCGCCTGGAAGCTCCACATCGCGTCCACCGCTGAAGAAAAACGTCACGTGTGGATACTTCTCGGTTTCCGCAATACGCAGCTGCTTTTGTTGTGCTGAACCAGCACTTCACCGAGGGTGTTGTCCAGATTCTTCGGCTTGTAGGCTACGAAGCCTTCCACCGTCTCGCTGAACAACGTCAGGCAGACAAAATGCAGGTTTTGCGGGAACTTCGGTCCACGTTCAAAACCGCGAAAATCATTGTTCGTAAACACTTGGGACAGCTGAATCGCACGGTCAGGACGGTAGTTCAGGAAGATAACGGAATCTCCGCTCTCCACCAGGCTTACTGGCTCGCCCTCACCGTTCACAATCACGGTCGGTTCCACGAATTCATCATAAACCGATTTCTCGTAAGATTCGGTGATGGCTTTCAGCGGATCCGTGTATTGAGGTCCTTCGCCGTATACCATAGCGCGGTATGCTTTCTCGACACGATCCCAACGCTTGTCACGGTCCATCGCATAATAACGACCGGAGAGTGTAGCGATTTGGCCAACACCCACTTCTTCAATCTTCGCGATCAGATCCTTAACAAACTGCTTGCCGCTGTCCGGTGCCACATCGCGTCCATCCATGAAGCCATGGATGTATACGTCATGGAAATCTTCCTTCTTGCAAAGATCCAGCATCGCAAACATATGCTCAATGTGACTGTGCACGCCGCCGTCGGACACAAGTCCGTACAGATGCAATTTCTTGCTGTTGTTCTTAGCTGCGCGAACGGCTTCCACCAACGTATCGTTCTCGAAGAATTCTCCTTCACGAATCGACTTCGTGATGCGAGTCAAGTCCTGATACACAATCCGGCCTGCGCCAATGTTCAGGTGACCCACTTCGGAGTTCCCCATTTGACCTTCCGGCAAGCCAACAGCTTCGCCGCAAGCGGTCAATGTTGTGTTCGGGTATTGCTTCAAATACCGGTCGTAATTGGGTTTGTTCGCTTGAGCGACCGCATTACCCACATCGGTGTTGCGAAGCCCGAAACCGTCCATGATGATCAGAGCTACGGGTCTTGGAGCTGACATCTACTTCGCCCCCTCAACGAGTGCGATGTAGGAAGTAGGTTGTAGACTTGCACCACCAACGAGCGCGCCGTCGATGTCGCTTTGTCCCATATACTCCGTTACATTTTCAGGCTTCACACTGCCGCCGTATTGAATACGCACCAGTGCTGCGACACTTTCACCATACAGGCCTTTTACGAGTTCGCGGATATAAGCGATTACTTCGTTAGCGTCCTCAGCTGTTGAGGATTTGCCTGTACCGATAGCCCAGATAGGTTCGTAAGCAATAACAACATGAATGGCTTGATCAGCAGGAATACCTGCGAACGCGGCTTCAGTCTGTACTTTGCACACGTCTTTGGTTTGGCCTGCTTCGCGTTCTTCCAGCTTCTCGCCGACACATACGATCGGAAGAAGACCATGACGGAACGCCGCATGTACTTTCTTGTTCACGATCTCATCGGTCTCTGCAAAATACTGACGACGCTCGGAATGTCCGATAATGACATAATCCACGCCCAGATCCTTCAGCATCAAACCGCTGATTTCGCCTGTAAAGGCACCATTATCTTCAAAATGAAGATTTTGTGCACCAATTTTGATGTTCGTGCCCTTTGCAGCTTCAACCAGAGCAGGAAGAGTGGTGAACGGCGCGCAAATTACGCTTTCCACGCCTTCAACTTCTGCTTTGCCTTTTACATCTTCGAAAAATGCGGTTGCTTCCGGAACAGTTTTGAACATCTTCCAGTTACCCGCTATGATAGGTGTTCTCACACGATTCACTCCTTTATTCCCCCGAAGAGCCGGGGTTCAAACTTCATCCACTTGCTACCATCTTATATCATAAATCTATTTATCGTTCAGTGCCACAACACCAGGAAGTTCTTTGCCTTCCATGAACTCAAGAGATGCACCGCCGCCTGTGGAGATGTGGTCCATCTTGTCAGCCAGACCGAATTTCTCAGCTGCTGCAGCAGAATCGCCGCCACCGATAATCGTGTAAGCTTCCGTTTCCGCACAAGCTTGTGCAACTTCACGAGTACCGTTTGAGAACGGAGCGATTTCGAATACGCCCATAGGACCGTTCCACACGACAAGCTTCGAGTTTTTGATCACTTCTGCATACTTGGCACGAGTCTTAGGACCGATGTCAACGCCTTCCCAGTCTGCTGGAATGCCGTCGATGCCAACAATCTTTGTATTCGCATCTGCGCTGAACTCGTCCGTAACCACGATATCTTCCGGCAGGTAGAAGTTTTTACCCAGCTCTTTGGCTTTCTCGATGAAACCGAGCGCAACATCAAGCTTCTCTTTATCGAGCAGAGATTGACCGATTTCATGGCCTTGAGCTTTGAAGAACGTGTAAGCAAGTCCACCGCCGATGATGACATTGTCAGCAAGCGTAAGCAGATTGTCGATAACGTCGATTTTGTCTTTAACCTTCGATCCACCGATGATCGCGGTAAAAGGACGATCCGGATTCGAAAGGGCTTTGCCGAGAACGGACAGCTCTTTCTCCATCAACAATCCCGATACAGCCGGAAGATGATGAGCAATACCTTCTGTCGAAGCGTGCGCACGGTGAGCAGCACCAAACGCGTCGTTCACGAACAGATCAGCAAGCTCTGCGAACTGCTTCGCAAGTTCCGGATCATTCTTCTCTTCACCAGGGTAAAAACGAACATTTTCAAGCACGAGCACGTCGCCGTTTTGCAGCTGGTTTACTTGTGCTTTTACTGCTTCCCCTACCGCTTCATCCGCTTTGGCTACCGGTTTGCCGAGCAATTCGGACAAACGTTCGCTTGCCGGAGTCAGGCGCAAAGATTCAACGACCTCTCCTTTGGGACGACCCATGTGGCTGGCCAGGATAACTTTCGCTCCTTGCTCCACCAGGTAGTTGATCGTCGGCAAAGTCTCACGAATACGAGTGTCGTCTGTAATTTTACCATCTTCGAGCGGTACATTGAAATCGACGCGGACAAACACCCGTTTGCCGCTTACTTCTACATCACGTACACTTTTCTTGTTCATCTCCACGTTCCTCCTAAGAAAACTATTCTCCTCACCGACAGCATGCAGTTGCTCCCGTTTCTCTCTCTATCGTCTCACCAGCGCCCGGATATGATCTATTCTTCCCAGTGCTCTGGCATGAAACAAGTAAAAACCATGAACCAAAGAGGAGACCCGTGAACGGAACTCCTCTTCGATTGGATGGCTAGATCAATTACAGACCTTTGCTTGCGATGTAAGCAGCGAGGTCAACGACACGGTTGGAGTAGCCCCACTCATTGTCATACCAGGAAACGACTTTCACCATGTTGTCGCCAACTACCATAGTGGAGAGCGAATCGATAGTGGAAGAAGCCGGGTCACCATTGTAGTCGCTGGATACAAGCGGCTCATCGGAGTAGTTCAAGATGCCTTTCAGTGGGCCTTCAGAAGCTTCTTTCAGCGCACCGTTCACATCTTCAAGCGTAACGTTTTGGGACAGTTCTACTACGAGGTCAGTTACAGAAACGTTCTTCGTAGGTACACGCATCGACATGCCGTTCAGCTTGCCTTTCAGATGTGGCAGTACGAGACCAACCGCTTTAGCAGCACCTGTTGTGGATGGAATGATGTTCTCAGCAGCTGCACGAGCACGACGCAGGTCTTTGTGCGGCAGATCAAGCACTTGCTGGTCATTCGTGTAAGAGTGAATAGTATTCATCATACCTTTCACGATACCGAATTTCTCGTCAAGAACCTTAGCGAAAGGAGCCAAGCAGTTCGTTGTACAAGAAGCGTTAGAGATGATGGTGTGGTTAGCAGCATCGTATTTATCTTCGTTAACGCCCATAACGATGGTGATATCCTCGTCTGTAGCCGGAGCGGAGATGATAACTTTCTTAGCGCCGCCTTTCAAGTGAGCGGAAGCTTTGTCTTTCGCTGTGAAAATACCAGTGGATTCTACAACGATTTCTACGCCGTACTCAGCCCAAGGCAATGCTTCAGGGTTACGCTCAGCGAATACTTTCACTTCGCGGCCGTTTACCACAAGTGCGCCTTCTTTAGCTTCTACTTGTGCGTCAAGTCTGCCGTGAGTTGTGTCATATTTCAAAAGGTGTGCCAGTGTTTTCACGTCCGTCAAATCGTTGATTGCCACGATTTCAACTTCGCTGTTGTTCAGCGCAGCGCGGAACACGTTACGTCCAATACGTCCAAAACCGTTAATACCTACTTTAACCATGAGTAGTTCCCTCCATATTTGTAAAATTTATATATTCAAGATTGACCATAAGATCAATCAAGACAACAAGGTTTGTAAAAACTGTGCTGCTCTAAATTTCTGGACTCAATCAAATGGCGGCATCGATTTCCTTCTCAAGCTCCAACGCTGCCGCTTCATCCGTCACGAGGATGTCCTCATGTCCGAATTTCAGCACGGCGTGAATCGCTTTGCCCTTGCCTTGGCCGTTAAGCAATGCCGATGATCGTCTCTGTTCGCATAATGTCCTCAAGCCGAAGTCCGAGGGTAAGCATCTTATGCACAACTTCGCCTTCTTCGCTGAAATAATAGCCGAATGATTCAGCAATCGCGCCATCTGCCTGCAAGTTCTGAATGGAGCCTTCATCCAGCTTGCGTCGTCTCGCCATCTCCATCGCGTCGCCGATGCCGTGTATAATGACCCGGCAGCGCCGAATTACATCCACAATCTCCTGGATGTGCTGATCCTGAACAAGAGACTGATAAGCATCCTCGCTTAGCAGATCAGGCACATGGAGCAAACGGTATTCAGCCCCAACACGCTTTGCCATCTTGGAAGCAATGGTGTTCGCTTGAATCTCCATGCTCTCTCCGAGGCCTCCGCGCGCAGGCACAAACCACGTGCTTCTGAGCGGTCCGCCACCAGGCAACGATGACATCTGCTCCGCCACTTCAGCGAGTGTAGAGCCGCCTGTTACGGCGATTGTATCTCCATCCTCCACAAAACTGAGCAGCGTCCTTGCGTACCGGCCAAGCTCACGTTTGACTTCCGGAGATGACTCACTGTTACCGGGAATAATGACCACTTTACGAAGCCCATAAGCCTGACGGATCTTCTCCTCCAGTTCAACCAGTCCGAACAACTCATTCATGACCGGTTCAAGTTCCTCAACCAAGCATAATCCTGCACTGCTGATTCGCATGCCAAGCGTCTCAATCTCGATCAGCCCCTGCGCTTTCAGAAGATCAGTCTCTGCCCTGAGGACACGCTCGGTCATCGAGAGTGATGAAGCCAGCGTTCTTCGGCCAACCATTCCGGACAACTTGATCTGATGAAGGATGGAATACCTTCGTTTAAGAGTGTTCATCAGATCCGGCAGAAGTTGCTCTTGTATTTCTAATAGGTTACGCATGCATTCCACTCCTGCAAACTTCGTCTCGGCTCTCCTCTATCGGGCCGTAAAATGTCCCAGTTAAACTTTTTGAGTCCCACCTTTATTCTAACCAATAATCACGCCCGTTGCAAGTGTCCGAAAGTATATTTCTCTGCCCCAGCCATTCTTATACATTATGGCCAAATGCAAGCTTGTCTATATAGTAGGAACAAAGTTTTGTCCGCTATTGTATTTTCGAAATAGATGCGGTATAATCAACTTCGTTGCTAATTTTTAGATATCAGAAAGTATATACATCGCAGAGTGTGCTTCCTGATATCGCAAGAAAATCTACCGCTAAACGCGGTCTGTCTTCTTTGAATGTACGTCGATAGACCTTTTTATTATGCGCCCGTGGTCCAATGGATATGACGTAGGCCTCCGGAGCCTGAGATCGAGGTTCGATTCCTCGCGGGCGCGCCATTTTTACTTTTTCTATATACTGTTTACCCCAAAGTGCCTATGACGGCTCTTTTTTACCCAATAGTTTGACTTTCTTTGACTTTTTGATTTAAATTGTTTATCATGTGGGTAATACGGTAACAGTATTTATATGAGGTACTTAAGAGGAGGTTTTCCACGTGAGTTTTATACCTATGGTCGTTGAACAAAGCAACCGCGGTGAGCGGGCGTACGACATCTATTCCAGATTGCTGAAAGACCGCATTATCTTCCTCGGCTCCGACGTAAATGACGTGGTCGCCAATTCCATCATTGCCCAAATGCTGTTCTTGTCGGCTGAGGATCCCGAGAAGGATATTCATCTTTACATCAACAGCCCAGGCGGTTCCATTACCGCAGGTATGGCGATATTCGATACGATGCAGTTCATCAAGCCGGACGTTTCGACGATCTGTGTCGGCATGGCTGCTTCCATGGGCGCATTCCTGCTGAATGCAGGCGCTAAAGGCAAACGTTATGGTCTGCCTAACAGCGAGATCATGATTCACCAGCCGCTCGGCGGCGCACAAGGTCAGGCCACGGATATCGAGATCCGTGCTCGCCGCATCCTCAAGATGCGCGACAAGCTGAACCGCATCCTGTCCGATCGTACTACCAACCGCTGGAGCGCATTGAGAAGGATACCGATCGTGACTACTTCATGACGGCTGATGAAGCCAAGGAATATGGTCTTATCGATCAAGTACTGGAAAATACACCACCGCAGGGACTATAAAAGAATGCAAGCAAAGGGCAGGCGCCGTTATCCGGTGCCTGCCCTTTCTTATCCTCTGGATTATTCATTGAAGACTTCGAGTACTAAATCGTGAGAGTATCCCCTCCGGTCGCTGTTGAAATCGGGAAACATGAATGAACAGATAAGGAGGTTTCCCGATTTCAAAGGCGAACGCGATGCTCCTCCGAGGATACTCTCACTTCGGTACGACTCTTTTCAATAAAACATAAAGAAGGTAAGAGCATCCCCTCCTAAAAGACCTGCCTTAACTTGTGGGGAGGGGAATAGAGGAAAACCTATGTAGGGTATCTTGCAAGGGTAATTGGTTGCGCACAGCCTAATGTGCTCCCCTCACTCTCTGCGTCCGTAAACGGGTGGCATCCGATATCGCATAGGGCGACTTATGGCATTTTACCCCGGACCATGCACCGTGCTCACAGGGAGCAGTGCGCACGGTGTACAAACCATATAAGTCACCATCGAGGCAAGCCTCTCGATAAACACAAAAATCCCCTGAGCATAAGGAGCGGGAGGATGCTCCACGCCCGTTATCAAGGGATTTTTCGCAACTAGTTCCAGCACAGTGTTAAATCAGGACAACATCATGTATCTAAACAAGCTATAGTATTAAAAATGATTTCAGCTAATACAAACTGATTGATCGAGTCTTACTTCCATTCCTTCAGCTTGAACTCAAACTCAGGGAATCCATAGGCATACGCCGTGTACTCATAAAGCTGGAAGTACAGTACCGCCGCGTTATCCTTCACATAGAAGTCGGCATCGGCAGGCACTCCTCAAAACCGCCGAGATAACCTCCCTCTTTCTTCAGCTTGCTCAGCACAAGGTTGTTCATCTTCTGCTTGTTCTTGCCCTGCATGTTGATGAAATCGCCCAGCTTCATTTGCTTGCCGTCCTTCAGTGAGAAGGTGAAGCTCTTGCGGAAGGTCATGCCATGAGCACCGCCCGTGTACGAATAATCGTACGCCGTAATGCTCAGGATGCCATCCTGATTGTAATGAACTACATAATCACCGCTGAATTCATACGGAAAATCTGTTCCCGATGGCGGGAGTGTGCCCACATTTCCTTCAGCGCCCGTGATGACGCCGGATGCATTTTCTTTTAGCACTTTGTTGATCTCTGCCTGCACCTCAGTATTACCGAGGCCACTGATAACCGGATAATTCACAACGGCATCAACGCCTTGAATTTTCTTTTTCAGCGCAGTCGATTTGATTGTAATGTCGTTTTGCTTTTTCTGCGTCATGCTGAGTGTTTTCAAGGAAGGATTCCACTGTCCCTGAACTCCCATATATTCGCTGATCGTTTTGAACGGCATATACAGACGACCGTTGATAATCTGTCCGCCTGGCTCACCAGCATAAGCTCCGTTCACCAAAATACCAATTTCACTCGCATCATATACGACGGCGCTCAACTTGTTATATCCGTTACCCAGCGTGTAGGTCCGATTCTTCGCATCATATTTAAGAGGCATTCCCAGACCATCCCGTAAAGCGGTTGCCGGAACATAGGTTACCCCATGCAGCACGATGCCCTTCTGTGATAAGGTTTTGCCATTCCATTTCAATACAACTTCATTCTTCGACGATTTTTGACTGGCGGAAACGGATGCCTTAGAGGTGCTTGCATCGATCACCTGTCCACTCAAACCAAGACTGCCAAGCAGGACACTAGTTGCAATTAAGGATGCACATACACGAAATTTAGGATTCATATTAGAATTCCACCTTTGTTAAAATAAGTTTCCGTTAGTTGTTACTCTATTACCCTCATTCATTATAAGGAAAGCTTTCAATCTATTGGTAACAAAGTCAATGACAATTTTGACTCCATGCTAAAGGACCTATACATTCTTGCTAATCTTTCAGTATGGGCCTCGTTATACTAATGAACACAAAACAATGGTGTCATGCGCCCGTAAACATGAACATTTCACGGACCCGGACAACGTACACCAATGGAATGATGAGCAATACCCCCAAGTGCTCCTTCAATGTTTATCAACAGTAAGCGCAAGGGGCTTTTTCTGGAAAACATCCAGTCACAACCACTGCAAATATATAGCTAAAAGCAGCAAGCAGCCAGAGAATTCATACTGTCTTTATCCCGACTTGTTTAAACCCTTCAGAATCCATATCAAAATGGCGTATTTCCACTCTTTATATATAACAATGAAAAGACCCCGTAAGTTACGGGAAAATTCGTATAAGCGATCTTCTACACCAATTTATAGGTCTTAAGATTCAATTTCTATAACATAAAAACCTGCCCCTTGAGGGACAGGCTTTCTATATTACAGTTATATGAAGAAATATATTTTTCTTATCGACCGCTCTTCAGCTCGGTCCACAAACGATCGTAGATGGACAGGGAATCGCCGACATTGTCGAGCCATTCGGTACGACGCAGCTCCTCTTCCGTCAGGTTGATCATGGTATTGGCGCGATATTCCTCGCTATGGAATTCCATCGCTTTGGTGTTCGGATTGCTGTATCCGATAAATTCATAGTTCTTGGCGCTGACTTCAGGCTCCAGCATGAAGTTAATGAATTTCTCGGCGAGCTCCTTATTCTTCGCACCTTTAGGAATCGCGTAGTTGTCCGAGAAGATGGTCGCTCCTTCTTCAGGCACGACATATGCCACATCCGGATTCTCCGCCGCGATAAACGCCGCGTCTCCGGACCAAACCGTAGCAATCCAGCCTTCTTCCTGAATCATCTTCTGCTTGATATTATCCGTATCAAATGCAAGCACGTTAGGCAGCAGCGTCTTCAGCTCATCAGATGCAGCGATAATCTCCGCTTCATCTTTACTGCTGTTGGATTTCCCTGCTTCTTAAGTGCCATGCCAATCATCTCGCGGTTGTCATCCAGAAGCAGGACTTTGCCCTTGTATTCCGGGTTCCAGAGATCTCCCCAGCTTTTGATCTCGTCTTTCACGTACTTCTTGTTATATGCAATTCCCGTTACACCGGACGTGTAAACGATCGAATATTTGTTGCCCGGGTCATAAGAAGGATCTTTAAACGTATCCGTAATATTGACGAAGTTCGGGATATTATTCATCTCAAGCGGCTCAAGCAGCTCCGATTCAATCATGGTTTTCACCATATAATCGGACGGCTGAATGAGATCATAACCACTGCCGCCAGCTTTGATCTTAGCCAGCAGATCTTCGTTGTTTGCATAATTGTCATAGGTTACCTTCACGTCAAACTTCTCTTCGAAGTCCTTCAGCACCTCAGGGTCGAAGTTGTCAGCCCAACTGTAAATATGAAGAGTTTCCTTATCCGAGCCGCAAGCAGCCAGGAGTCCTACAGACAATACTGCAACCATACCTGCCATCAGCAGGCGGGTCCATCTTGATTTGTTCAATTCAATATCTCCTCTCTTTCCACTTCCATATTCTATTCGAAAAAGCGTTCGTATCGCTTAGATCGGCAATGTTTTGTGCTTCTTCTGACCGTTGCCGCGGTTGAGAATGTATTGGGCTAACAGGATCAGCGTAATGCTCACCAGAATGAGCAGCGTACACAGCGCGTTGATCTCAGGCGAGATGCCTCTTTTCACCTGCGCGTAAATATAGATCGGCAGCGTCGTCGAACTTGGACCTGCGACAAAAAAGCTGACCATGAAATCATCCAATGACAGGGTAAAAGCAATCAAAGCGCCGGAGATAATGCCCGGTGCAATCTGCGGCAGCGTCACATGCCGGAACGTTTGCCAAGGCGTGGCTCCCAAATCCTGAGCCGCCTCATCCAACTGCTTGCCCATGCCGGACAGTCTGGCCGTAACCACGACGTAGACATAGGACAGGCTGAACGTGATGTGAGCAATAATTACCGTGGTTTTGCCAAGCGGCATGTTCAATTGGCTGAACAACACGAGCAGTGATAACCCCATAATGATATCCGGGATAATGACGGGCAGATATAACAGCCCGTTCATGCCGCTGCGTCCTTTGCGGCCCATATTTCGGAGCGAGAGTGCCGCTGCGGTTCCCAGCAGGGTGGATACAACCGTAGAGATGACGGCCACCGTCAAGCTGTTCATCAGGGCTTCCATCACATGCCGGTTCTCGAACAGCGATACATACCAATCCAACGTAAATCCTTCCCAGTTTCCGCTCAGCCGCGTATCGTTGAAGGAATAGATAATGATCATAATGATGGGTACATAGATGAAAGCCATCATAAGGAAAGAGTGAATCCCGAGCAGCGGATGATTCTTCTTCTTCACTTATCTCCCCTCCCCTACACGTTGATGGCGGGCTTGCATGGCCCGGTTAAAGAGCAGGATCAGCACCAGGGACGTGGCGACAAAATCACCGACAACGCCGCTCCAAACGGCCAGTTCCTTGCACCCAGGAACTGTGACTGAATAATATTACTGATCATGGAGGACTTCGCGCCTCCCAATATATCCGTAACTACAAACATCCCGGAGGTCGAGACATACACCAGAACCGCACCCGTCATAATGCCGGATTTGCTCTGCGGCAGCGTAATGTGCCGAAACGCCTTCCACCTCGATGCACCCAGATCGCTGGCCGCATCCAAGAGACGCTTGTCCATCTGCTCCAGCGCTACATAAATCGGTAGCACCATGAAGGGAATAAAGTTATACACCATGCCAAGCAATACGGCACCATACGTATATAACATCTGAATAGGCTCATCAATCCACCCCACCCATAACAGCAGGCTGTTCACCACGCCTTGCGTTCGCAAAAGCAGAACCCAGGCATACGTGCGAATCAGAAAGTTGATCCAGAACGGAACGGTAATCAGAATCAATCCCCATGTCTGGATACGCGGGGAAGCGTTGGCTATATAATAGGCCAAAGGATAGCTGACTAACAAGCAGATCACCGTAGTCAGCAGCGACAGTACCAGGGTATCCCAGTAGATTCCTAAATATAAGGGATCAAAAAGGTCTTGTATCCTTCCAGACTGAAGGAAAACACGATATTACCGAGCGAATCCCGCGACAGAAACGAGATGCCGACCACGATCAGCATCGGGACGATCAGGAACAGGGATAACCACAACAGCACGGCGTCAGCAGGAACCTTGATTTCCTCATGGCCCGATGATCACCTCATCCTTCGTGCTCCAGTTCACCCCGACCCGCTCACCAACCTCCCAAGGACGATCATCCGAAATATCCAGGGCAATCGTTACCTTCATCGGCTCATTGTCAAGCTGGACCAGCAGCTTATGCACACTGCCGAGGTACTGCACATCCTCAATCACGCCGCTCTTCTTCGCACCCGACTCCCTCTGCGGAACCAGTTTCTCCGGCCGCACGGCAAAGAGGCCTTCCGGTGATGAGAAGACATTATTCTCCCCAACAAAAGTGGCAGCAAACAGCGTTTGCGGCCTCGCGTAGATCTCGCGCGGCGTGCCGATTTGCTCTACCCGTCCATGATTCATAATCACGATCCGGTCGGACAGCATCATGGCTTCCTCCTGATCGTGCGTTACATATACAAACGTAATGCCCAGCGTCCGCTGCAAATGCTTCAGCTCGGATTGCAGGTTTTTGCGCAGCTGCAGGTCCAGTGCACCCAGCGGTTCATCGAGCAGCAGCACCTTCGGTTTGTTGGCGATGGCACGTGCGATAGCTACCCGCTGCTGTTGTCCTCCGGACAGCTGATGCGGGAAACGTTCCCGCAGTGGGGTTAGCTGTGTCATCGTCACGGCCTCGTCCACACGTTCCTTGATGAGCTGACGCGGCATTTTTTCATTTTTAATCCAAAAGCAATGTTATCTTCTACGGTCATATGCGGAAACAGAGCATAGTGTTGGAATACAAGATTTAAATCCCGCTTGTTCGCAGGCACATCCGTCACATTCTGACCCGCCAGCAATACCTGTCCTTCGGTAGGCTGTTCGAATCCTGCTATCATTCGGAGAATCGTCGTTTTGCCGCAGCCGCTGGGGCCCAGCAAAGTCAGGAATTCCCCTTCTTTAATGGAGAGCGACAGCGGATGCACGACCGCTTGTCCCTGAAAATGCTTCTCGATCTGGACAAGTTCAATCACATGCATCAACCCCTTCTTCAAAATGTGACCTATTCCATGTGTACCAGTGTACCAATCCTACTTGCTAGTATGCACAAAAACGTGCTCCACTAAGAAGAAACGGTTATACTGCCTATCTTGCTCAGGTGGGCAGGATCCGTTTCTTAGGGAAGCTCTAGAAGTCTCTACTAAGAGAAAAAGCCATATCCATGGGTATGGCTTTACGCTTTAGAACAAAGTTCAGTTTTTCGCATATTCACTATACCTCGTTTTCCCCCTATACACAACACTTTTCTGTGTATTTCGACAGGGAAGGTACGGATATGGCACCGTATTATGGTATTTCAGTTTTCAGAGTGAATGCATCAGAAAAGTCAAAGAAAACCGTTCACCCGGTAATGACCCGGATGAACGGTTCTCTGCACGCTTAGTGAAAAGACATTGACTATTTCAGCTCATATTGAACATACAGCTGTGTCGAGATTTTGATCTCGCCTGGCTTCACGGATGTGCTGGCGCCTGCGTCCGCTGCATTGGATTGAGCCGCCATCTCCATTTTTCGAGGCCATAGATGTTATTTACGCCAACGGAGCCTTCCACAATGTTAAGCACGACACCCAGTTGACGCTTGGAGGCTTTCGCCATAGCTTGAGCCTTAAGGTCTGCATTTGCCATGGCTTTATCAATCACCTGCGCTTCGAATGCATCGCGGTTCTCAACAGAGAAACGGGCGTTGCCAATGGAGTTCGCCCCCGCATCAGCGGATGCATCCAGCAGGTCTCCAACTTTGCTCAAATCGCGAAGGGTAACTTCCAGGGAATGGTACGCTGTGTAGTTTTTCACTTTACGGCCATTCTCATCGGAATACGTATAGTTGGGCTGTACGTAGAATTGTTCGGTTTTAATATCCTTGTCATCGATTTTCCATGTTTCCTTCAACAGCTTGGTCACTTTATCCATTTTCAGCGCGTTGCTCTTCTGTGCGGATTTTGCGGTTTCCGCATACGATTCAGCCCCGATGGAAAGATATACGATATCTGGCTTCACCGAGATTTCGCCTTTACCGAGTACGGTGAGAAGATTTTGCTGTGCTGCCTCCGCCGCATGCACCTCGGTTGCCCCGCTCAATCCTGCCAAAGCCGTACTGCCTGTCAACAGTGCGCCTGCAATCATAATGGAACCTACTTGTTTGACCCATCTTTTCATTATTGTCAGCCTCCTTCAATATTGGCATCGCTGCCATGCTTGACTTACCCTTCTAACGTGGCGGGATTGGTAAATGTTGCATCCGATGTGAACGGTTTAGCGATTTTTCCTCAATTTATTTTTCGGGACCCCATGTGATGGTATTTCTAGGCATGATTGGTTCATTGGGAAAATAAGATACCGAATAAAGCAGGAAGCAGCTGTTAACAAGGAAGCAACAATGGGTAACTAACTTACGACGGTGTTTAAAAAGAGGAGGTCACTATGAAATCATCCCGGGTGTTATACGCGTTCATGTCACTGCTGCTCCTTATGGCAGTTGGCATGCCATATGGGACGGCAAGCGCTGCGGCAGAGCCTGCCTCCGGCAAAACCTATCAGATCGGAACGGACGTTACGTTTGCTCCGTTTGAATTCCAGGATGCCAGCGGCAATTTTGTCGGTATCGATATGGATCTGCTCGATGCTATCGCCAAAGATCAAAACTTCAAATACGAAATCAAGCCGCTCGGCTTCAATGCTGCGGTTCAAGCGCTGGAAGCCAATCAGGTAGACGGCGTCATCGCGGGCATGAGCATCACGGATGAGCGGAAGCAGAAGTTTGACTTCTCGGATCCTTATTTTAACTCGGGCGTGGTCATGGCTATTCGTCAGGATCAGGAGTCCATCAAGGGATATGAGGATTTAAGAGGAAAAAGGTCGCGGTCAAAATAGGTACGGAGGGATACAGCTTCGCGGAATCCATATCCTCCAAATACGGTTTCACCATTGTGCCTTTTGACGATTCGGCTCAAATGTATGACGACGTCAAAACCAAGCAATTCCGTTGCCTGCTTTGACGACTTTCCGGTATTGGCCTATGGCGTTAAACAGAACAACGGGCTAAAAATCGTTACGGATATGGAGCCCGGTGCATCCTATGGATTTGCCGTCAGCAAGGGGAAGAATCAGGAGCTGCTGGAGAAATTCAACGCAAGCTTGGTCAATCTGCAGGCAAACGGAGAATATAATCGCATCAAGGAAAAATATATTGGCGAAAACGCTGTAGGCCCGGCAGATCAAAGCCGCTGGGGACTGATTGTGGAGTCGCTGCCTTCCTTGTTGAAGGGCCTCGGCAATACACTGCTGCTGACATTTGCGTCCCTGTTTTTGCATTTTTCCTAGGCTTGATATTCGGTTTCATGAAGGTCGGACGTAATAAGTGGCTTCGAGGTCTTGCCACCGTATTCGTGGACATCTTCCGCGGCATCCCCTTGCTTGTCCTTGCCTTCTTCATCTACTTTGGTATTCCTCAAGCATTCGGTTTTACCATGTCGCCTATTGTGGCAGCCGTTCTGACCCTAAGCCTTAATGCTGGAGCCTATGTAACGGAGATCATCCGCGGCGGCATCCAGTCCATCGACCGCGGGCAGATGGAAGCAGCCCGTTCGCTCGGTTTGCCATACCGCAAGGCTATGATGAAAATCATTATTCCGCAGGCAATCAAAATCATGATTCCGACCTTTATCAACCAATTGGTGATCACGCTCAAGGATACATCCATCCTGTCGGTTATCGGCCTGGTCGAGCTGACCCAGTCCGGGAAGATCATTATTGCAAGAACTTTTGCATCGTTTGACATCTGGCTGGTCGTTGCGATCATGTACTTGATCGTCATCACGATTTTGACCAAAATTTCGGACCGTCTGGAAAGGAAGGTACGTCATGGATAAGATTCGCGTTGAAGGATTGAAGAAGAATTTTGGTACCAATGAGGTACTGAAGGGCATCGACATGCAGGTTCAGGAAGGCGAGGTTGTCTGTGTCATCGGACCTTCCGGTTCCGGCAAGAGCACGTTCCTGCGCTGCATTAACCGGCTGGATGACATTACAGCAGGCAGGGTGTTCGTGCATGACCGGGATATCAATGACCCTAAAACGAACATCAACAAGGCGCGGGAGAACATCGGCATGGTGTTCCAGCATTTTAATCTGTTTCCGCATTTTAACGTGCTGAAGAACATTACCTTTGCCCCGGTGGAGCTGGGTAAACAGAACTCGGTCGAAGCGCGTGCCACAGCACTCAAGCTGCTGGAGCAGGTCGGCCTCTCGGATAAAGCCGAGGCGTTCCCGAGCCAGCTATCAGGCGGTCAGAAGCAGCGCGTAGCGATCGCCCGGGCGCTGGCAATGAACCCGGACATCATGCTGTTTGACGAGCCGACATCGGCGCTGGACCCGGAGATGGTCGGCGAAGTGCTCGGCGTCATGAAGGATCTGGCACGCGAGGGCATGACGATGATAATTGTCACGCATGAGATGGGCTTCGCACGCGAGGTGGCCGATCGCGTGATCTTCATGGACGGCGGGTATATCGTCGAGGAAGGCCCGCCGGAAGAGGTGTTCGGCAGACCGAAGCATGAGCGTACGATCAGCTTTTTGGAGAAGGTGTTGTAATGATGGGGCAGGGGCTGTAAGCACAGGGCTGGGGGCGTATGCACAAGGGCTAGGGGCGTATGCACAAGGCTAGGTGCGTATGCACAAGGGCTGGGGGCGCAAGCACAAGGCTAGGTACGTATGCACAAGGGCTAGGTGCGTATGCACAAGGCTAGGTGCGTATGCACAAGGGCTAGGTGCGTATGCACAAGGGCTAGGGGCGCAAGCACAAGGCTAGGTGCGTATGCACAAGGGCTAGGGGCGCAAGCACAAGGCTAGGTGCGTATGCACAAGGGCTAGGTGCGTATGCACAAGGCTAGGTGCGTATGCACAAGGGCTGGGGGCGTATGCACAAGGGCTGGGGGCGTAAGTGCAAGGGCTGGGGGCGTATGCACATACGGCCAACTTATCTTCAGAATCGCTGTTACCGTGCGGTTACTTCCCCATTGCAAGTAACCTTATGACCATGCAGCCCTTCATTGTGCAGTTGCCCATCATCGTACTACCAGAAATGGCATCTAATGATGACATCTGGATAATATTTAGGGCTCTAAAGCATGGGCAATCAAGGCATTACTGCAACCCGAAAAACTAACGGACCCAGCGGATCTTATTAGCGGGAAAACGGGGTTTTTAGAAAACTAACGGACCCAGGATCCTTTATTCCTTCAAAAAGGCTGCTTTTTCCTGATAAACTCCTATGATAACGTCTCTGGAGTCCGTTAATTCTAAATATGGAGCTGAATTCGACCAATAAGATCATTAGGGTCCGTTAGCTTGGGATACACACAGGGATGTACTGAATCATTTGCAATTACTACTTGCACCATTGTGCTACTTACACTAATTTCCCGACTTACTTCACTTGCACAACTTAGTTACTCGCAACATTACATCGCTGCCCAAATCATCATCACTTACACTTACACCACTTACACCACTTACATCACGTTAGTGTGCGTGATGATGAAGTGGGCAATATGTAAGTGATGAAAGTGATACCTGCACCATTTACCTCCACGCACATTATCTTATGCCACTCTCACCCTCCTACAATTGCACAGTGCTCTCACTGCTATCACCAGCTTTGGTGTTACTTGTACCTCTTTACTATTCTTGCAACATATTCAACCCTTCATATCCAATCTTCATTCCAATCCTCATTCCCAATCTTCACGCACAACCACTACTTTGTATCCAAAGATCGCTTATAAGGCACCTTCACGGTAAATGTAGATCCCTTCCCAAGCTCGGATTGAACAGCGATCCGCCCTTGATGAATATCGACGATCCGCTTCACGATCGATAATCCCAGACCGCTGCCGCCAGCAGCGCGATTACGCGATTTGTCCGCTTTGTAGAAGCGTTCGAAGATGTGCAGCTGATCGGACTCCGTCATCCCGACCCCCGTGTCCGTGATTGTGACCTCGGCTTCGTCTTGATCTGCCTTCAGCACAATCGTGATTATGCCATCTTCCGGCGTGAATTTGATGCTGTTGTGCAGCAAATTGGTCCACACCTGATTCAGCAGATCCTCCGTCGCCTCGATCTGGACCTCGGCGAGGTCCAGATCCACCTGAATCCGCTTTGCCAGCCATTGCGGTTCGTTGGCCAACACCACTTCACGCAGTTGGCCGTCAAGACGGTAACGTGCCCTTTCGAATACAGGCTGATCGCCCTCCAAGGACGACAGCTTCAGCAGATTATCGCTCAGCTGCGACAAGCGGCGGCTCTCCCCTTCGATGATCTCCAGGTAACGAGCCCTCTTTTCCTCCGTAAGGCGGGGATTGCGAAGCGCTCGGGCAAACCCCGAATCGAGGTGAGCGGGGATTGGATTTCGTGGGATACATTGGAGATGAAATCCTGACGCATACTTTCCATTCGCCCCAGCTCCCCCGCCATATCGTTAATGCTGCTGGCAATCATCTTAAACTCCCCGCGCCACTTCTGATCGTCCATCTTCACGTTGAAATCCCCTTGAGATATCCGGCGCATGGCATCTGTGATGGCAGTCAGCATGGCAATCTGCCTGTGCTTGAAGAACATGCCCACGATCAGCATGCACAGAAAGAAAATGATAACACCCACAAACAGGTCGAGCAGATGGACAACATAATCCCACTTCGGGGTTCCCGTCCAGTTATATACGAACCTTGTTACATAGGTTGCTGCCGTCCATGATGCACCCAGGACCGCGAAGATCGAAATGGTCTGAAGGATTTCCCGCACGATTTTCAACAAAATTTTGAGGATTTTTTCATCAGCCCTCACCTACCTCCAGGCGATAGCCAAGACCGCGCACCGTACGAATCCTGAACGTACTTCTCCTCCGGGAACCGCTCCCGCAGCCGGTTCACGTGTACGTCCAGCGTCCGTTCGTTCCCCTCAAAATCATAGCCCCATATATCCTCAATCAGTAGGTCCCGTGTCAACGTGCTCCCCGGATAGCTTCCCAGCTTGAAGAGCAGCTCGAACTCCTTCAGCGGCAGGGCGAAGATGTCATCAGCCGTCTTGACTTCATAGGTTCTGCGATTCATCTGCAGCTTCCCGACGTTCACCGTCTGGGAGGCCGCGACCTGATACCGCTTCAGCAGCGCTTTGACGCGCACAACCAGCTCGGCTGGTTCGAAAGGCTTCACCAGGTAATCGTCGGTCCCCAGCTCAAAGCCCTTCACGATCTGCCTCGTTTCCCTTTGCCGTCAGCATCAGCACCGGGATTCCCGTATTCCTCCGAATCTCCCGGCATAACTCCCATCCATCCATATTCGGCATCATGATGTCCATCACGACCAGATCGACTGATGCCTGATCCATCACGGACAGGGCTTCGACCCCGTCCGAGGCTTCGAGTATCTCCTCCATCCCCGCTTCCTCCAAAAACACCTTCACGAGTTCGCGGATGTTCGGATCATCGTCCACTACCAATATTTTTGCCATGGTCATCCCTTCTTCCCCAGCATGTTCAAGCTGCCATCAAGCCTCCATCGTTTCATTCATCTGCAGCTGCTGCACCGCGAATTCTCTATACATCGCATGCTGCTCGATCAATTCGTCATGCGTTCCCCGTCCGGTTACCGTTCCCTTCTCAATGAAAATGATCTGGTCGGCTCCCACCACCGTGGATAACCGATGCGCAATAATAATCGTGGTCCGTCCAGCCATGAGGTTCTTGAGTGCCTTCTGGACTTCAATCTCCGATCGGCTATCCAGACTGGAGGTCGCTTCATCCAGCATCAGAATCTTGGGATTTCGCAGCAGTGCTCTGGCAATCGCAATCCGCTGCCGCTGCCCGCCGGAGAGCTTCACGCCCCGTTCGCCCACATCCGTATCAAAGCCGTTTGGCAGCTCATCAATGAATCCGTCCGCATACGCCATCTCGGCTGCTCTTCTAATCTCGGTCATGCTCACTTCCCGGTCCATCCCATAACATAGGTTTTCGCGAATGCTTCCGGCGATCATCGGGCTTTCCTGTGAAACATACCCGATCAACCCGCGCCAGGAACGTAAGGAGAAGGTATCAATGGATGCCTTGCCTAAACGGATCTGACCCTTCTGCGGAAGGTAGAAACGCTCCAGCATGGAGAACAGTGTCGTTTTGCCTCCGCCGCTCGGACCGACCACGGCCGTGACCGTACCCGGCTCCATCTGAAAGCTGACATCGCGCAATACTGGCTCCTCCGGTTTGTAACCAAACGAGAGATTCTCGATGGACACCCGCTGATTCGCGTTCACGACCTCAGCCTAACTGAGATGAGTTCTTCCTCTGCATCCAGTGTTTCCAATATTCGCTCTGTTGCTCCCTTGGCCTTCTGAAACTGGGTAAAAACGTCGTTAACTGCGTCATGGGCATCACAATCTGGATCAGATACAGAATGAATGCAACCAGCTCGCCCGCCGTGAGTGCTCCTGTTGACACCTGAAGCCCGCCATATCCAATAACAACCACGAGCAGCATCATCAGCACAAAGGACATCAGCGGTGCGATCCAGGCCGACACAACGCCTTCCTTAATACCGAAGTTGAGCAGGTTGGTAATGCCTTTATTTCCGTTCTCAAACTCTTTATCCTCCGCGTTAGAGGCTTTAACCAAGCGAATCTCCGACAAAACCTGGCTAATATTCGCCGTAAACGCAGCCGTCTCGTCTTGCATGCCAAGCGAGATTTTATACATCTTCTTCCCAAGCGGCACCAGAATCAGCGCAGCGATCGGTATGACGATAAACATCGTCAGTGTCATTTTCCAGTTAAGATATAACAACACGCCTATCGAACCAACTATCGAGATGATCCCGCTGAAGAATCCCGCCACATGATCCGATATGAGACTTTTGATCACACCTGTATCATTCGTCATTCGACTGACCGATTCCCCCGAACGATTATGATCAAAGTACCGGGTCGGCAGCACAAGCAGCTTCTTCCACAGCCTTTCCCTAAGGGAAGCCACCATCTTCTGTCCCGTATAACTTAGCAGGAAAATCGAAACCCCAGCTGCAATCGTCTGCACGATAAACGCGACCCCAAGGCCGATGATATGCGTGCTGTTCATATCCGTTAAGGAGAAGCCGTCCACCAAGCTCTTGGTAAACATCGGAATGACAAGTCCGACCAGCGTCGAGACCACATTAAGAAGGATAGCCCCAATCAGCAGCAGCATGGGTGGTTTGGTTTCTTTTAATAGTCGAAAAAACGCCTGGGAACCTGCTTTCCTGCTCCCGGTCATCTCTTTCTGCGGTATTGTCTGAGTCGAAGCATTGTCCGTCACACTCATCATGTTCTCTTCCCTTCCCCATATCCCTTTATATTGTCTATAAGGCAAGAATAAAACAACAAGTTAAACTGAAGTTAAACGGACAGCTTTCTTTGATCTAGACAACAAAAAAGGCGGATTCCCCGCCCCTTCTCTTAATCTATTCTTATGTACTATGAATCCCACGAGACTCAACATGAACTAGATAGTAAAAAAGCCTTGCATTGACAAGACTTTTCTTATACTTGAATCACGGATGCAATTATTGATTCTCGAGTTCCTCTTTGCTCACCAAGTTCACGAGAGACGTAACCGCTTGCTCAGCGTCAGCTCCCTCAGCACTAATATAAACTTCGGTACCTGAGCTGATCGCAAGGCTCATAATTCCCATGATACTTTTGGCATTTACTTTTTATCATCTTTTTCAACAAAAATTTCGGATGAGTATTTATTCGCTTCCTGAACGAACAGCGCGGTAGGTCTGGCGTGAAGACCCGTCTTTAACCGAACGACTACCGGGTGCTTTGTCATGAAAATTACCCCTATCTAATAAATCTGCTGCATTGAAAGCGCGATTGACATTTTATAATATTATACCATTTTACCATACAGGACACTAGAAGAAAAAATCTTATGCATTCCGAATCTTTTCGGCCATTTCATCGATTTTGCGCAGACGGTGATTTACCCCTGATTTGCTGACGGTTCCTTTGAGAAGCTCTCCGACTTCCTTCAGATTCATATCCGGGTGAGCCAGCCTGATTTCGGCCACTTCCCGCAGTTTATCAGGCAAGTTTTCAAGGCCCAATTCCCTTTGGAGCAGCTTGATGTTCTCAATCTGACGAACGGCAGCACCAATCGTTTTGTTCAGGTTGGCGGTCTCGCAGTTGACAATCCGGTTGACGGAGTTGCGCATATCCCGCATAATCCGGACATCCTCGAACTTGAACAGCGCCTGATGGGCACCGATCAGATTCAGAAATTCGATGATTTTCTCGCCTTCCTTAATGTAGAAGATAAAGCCTTTCTTCCGTTCGATGCAGCGTGCATTCAGATGAAACTCATTCGCCAGATCCACCAGGGACTGACAATGCTCTTCATACATCGAGGCAATTTCCAGATGGTACGAAGATCCCTCCGGATTGTTCACCGACCCGCCTGCCATAAAGGCACCACGAAGATATGCCCGCTTACAACAGTTTTTACGAACGATCTGCTCATCAATGCGGGACTGAAACAGAAAGCCTTCGGATACAATGCGCAGTTCTTTGAGGATCTCCTGAACCTGGGCGGGAATACGAACGATATATACGTTATTCTTCTTCAAACGCATTTTTTACGCACCAAAAGTTCAGTATGCGCCTGGAAATGCTTCTTAATTAAGGAATAAATACGTCTTGCAATCGCGGCATTTTCCGTTGAAATATCCAGGATTACCTTTTTGTTCGAAAGCTGAACAGAACCGTTCATCCGAATGAGCGCGGACAGCTCGGCATTTTCACAGCAGTTCTGGCTTTCGACCATCGTCAGTTCTTTCTTCGTCTGTGCCGCAAAGGACAAGGTACTCACCCCTTTCGTGTAGTCCAATCCTGCACCAGCTGAAAAATATGGTTGCTCAGCTTGTCAGCATCATGCCTTAAGTATGTTCTAAATAGCACAAGCTTATCTGCAATGAGTTTATATCCTCGGCTGGTCACCTCGTCACGATCCAGTACCACCTACTTTGCACCCTTCTGGGCATACTTATCCTGAACCTGAGGCGGGATTTCTCCATCATTTACAATAACATAATCGAACAGATGAAGACCAATATGGTCATAAACGGCCTGCAAGTGGTCACTCACCGTATAATTATCCGTCTCTCCCGGCTGCGTCATCACATTGCACACAAACATTTTGATGGCTTCGGACGATACAATGGCTTCTGCAAGCTTGGGAACAAGCAAATTGGGCAAAATACTGGTATACAGACTTCCCGGGCCGATCAGAATGGCATCGGCCTGTTGAATCGCCTTCAATGCCTCCGGCAGCGGCTCGACATGCTCAGGCTCCAGGGATATCCGCTTAATGCGACCCCCGGCCTCCGGGATTTTGGATTCACCCGTCACAATGGTGCCATCCTCCATCTCCGCATGCAGAATCACGGCTTCACCCGCTGCGGGGAGCACCTGTCCACGAACAACAAAAACCCGGCTCATCTCCTTGACTGCCGTGACAAAATCTCCGTGCAAATCCGTCATGGCAGCCAGGATTAGATTGCCGAGGCTGTGCCCGGCCAGTCCCGAGCCTGTTTTGAAACGGTATTTCAATATATCTGACAACAGCGGCTCCACGTCAGCGAGTGCTGTAAGTACGTTACGGATATCTCCCGGAGGCGGCATCTGTAACTCGCTGCGCAGTATGCCGGAGCTTCCTCCATCATCAGCGACTGTTACGATGGCCGTAATATCGAGCGGCTTCTCCTTGAGTCCCCGAAGCATGACGGACAGCCCGGTTCCTCCACCCATCACAACAATGCGGGGGCGCTTTCTAGCTTGCACAGCCACATTTATCACTTCCCTTAATTAATGCCGATCCCGATCAGAATCGCGGTGGCTCACCGATACCGTCTCCGTTTCGCTGACCCCGAGCATTTTGCCAAGGTATTCAGCAATTGCCACGGAACGATGCTTCCCATAAGTACAGCCAATGCCGATAATAACCTGACTCTTGCCTTCCTTCCGATACTGAGGGATCAAGAAATGCAGCATATCCAGCAGTTTGGTCAGAAAAGCTTGCGTCTCCGGCCACTTCATTACATATTCATACACATCACTGTTTTGACCTGTGTTTGGCCGCAATTGCTCAACATAATGGGGATTGGGCAGAAAACGAACATCAAACACCAGATCGGCATCGATCGGAATGCCATATTTGAATCCAAAGGATGTGATATTAACCGATAGCGTGCTGCTCTCCAGATGCGTAAAGCGTGAAATAATCTTCTCCTTCAAGCGGACAGGCTTCATGTTGCTGGTATCAATCACCTGGGTAGCTGAGTTCTTCAGCTCATCCAGCATTTTGCGCTCCAACCGGATACCGTCAAGCGGCATGCCTTCCGGAGCGAGCGGATGGCGACGGCGACTCTCCTTGTAGCGCTGAACGAGCACGGAATCCGTGGCATCCAGGAACAGAATTTCACAATGAATGGTGAAATGATCCTTAATGTAGTTCAGAGACTCCGATAAAGCGGTGAAAAACTCGCGGCCACGCAGGTCGATGACCAATGCAACCTTGCCGATCTTACCCTTCGATTGATCGATCAGCTCCGCGAATTTAGGAATGAGCACCGGGGGCAGGTTATCAACGCAAAAGAATCCAAGATCCTCCAGACTTTGTACGGCCAAGGTCTTACCTGCTCCCGACATCCCCGTGATGATGATCAGGGTGGCCATGGATGATGTGTTGCTGCCGCGGTTGGCTGCTTCCAGCATCAGCTTTCCCTCCCTTATGAGTTTAAATCAGACGATGTATGGTGAATGAATACTACGAACGTAAATGCAGACCTACAGCTCCAACAACATAAGCATCGTTGCCAAGTTCAGCGGGAACGATGCGCACGCCGCGCTGCAGCGGTTCCGGTGTCAGCTTCGCGAATACCGTGCGAACCTCATTGAACAGAATGTCGCCGGCATTGGATACGCCGCCGCCAATAATAAAGGCTTCCGGGTTCAATACGGCGGCAACAGCAGCCATCGATTTGCCCAGGTAGTATGCTGCGCGGTTTACGATGCGAATGGCAACTTCATCGCCCGCTTTTGCAGCATCAAACACTTCCTTCGCTGCAATGTTCTCAACATGCGCAAGGGAAGTGCGGTCACCGCGCTCGACAGCATCCTTCGCCATACGGATGATACCCGTTGCCGAAGAAACCGTCTCCAGACAGCCCATTTCGCCGCATCCGCATTGAATCGCTTCCAAATCCGGCACAACCGAGATGTGACCAAGCTCGCCAGCCATGCCGCCGAAGCCTTGATAAATCTTGCCGTTTACAATTATACCGCCACCCACGCCGGTTCCAAGCGTGTAGCATACGCAGTTCTCAACGCCGCGACCTGCACCGCTCCAGGCTTCGCCCAGTGCAGCCACGTTGGCGTCGTTATCTATTTTGACAGGCTTGCCGAGACGCTCTTCAAGCAGTGCGCGAATCGGTACATCTTTAAATCCTACATTCGGTGCCAGAATGATAATGCCTTCACGTATATTCGTAAAGTAAGCGAATCCAGCTCCAACACCAGCAAGTTGATCCCAGCTGTATGGCGATTCCTCTACGATGTGACGCACATATTTCTCAATGTTGTCAATAACCGTGTCAACGCCTTTGGCTGTTTCCGTCGGTCCCTCATACTTCTGCAGAAGATGCCCTTCTTCATTGCATATTCCAACTTTAATCGCTGTACCGCCTAGATCGACACCGACGTAGATGTTCTCAGACATGTTTCAAGCCACCTTTTTCCTTCTATATTATAGATTGCTCCTACTGTACCCACTATAATTGAAGGCACTGCTCCGGTCAAGAGAAGACCAAGGGATGGAAAACCGGAAGCAAGCCTTTATCCATGCATATGTAAGCGGATACAAACCTCCTCCAAATCGCCCTCATTTGTTCATAATCCTACTTCCTCTCACCTTAGGTCGAAACCAACATGACAAAAGTCACTTCGAAGTGATGACATCCTGTACTAACGGGTGTTTCTTCTCTTTCGTATGATGAATTCAGATCATTTCGATACGAGAGGGTGCGATACCATGCCAGAATTCATCGGTGAGCCAGTTGCAGAACTGCGGAAGGTTACCAAGATGTTCGGAAGCAAAAAGCCGTCAACCAAGTGTCATTTGCTATAGAAAAAGGATCCGTCACCGCGATTCTCGGGCCCAACGGAGCAGGGAAATCTACCGCTATTTCCATGATGCTCGGACTGAAAGACGCGAGCGAAGGTGAAGTTCTCCTGTTCGGCCGAAGCCCGAAGGACCTCAAGGTTCGCGAGCGGCTCGGCGCCATGCTCCAGGAGGTCAGCGTCATGGATGGACTCCGCACGCGTGAGATCATTAATCTCATTCGCGGCTATTATCCCAATCCGCTGTCGCTGCAAGACATCGCCTTACTTAGCGGGCTCACATCCGAGGAGCTTAACAAATGGGCCGTCAAAATGTCCGGCGGCCAGAAGCGCAAGCTCAGCTTTGCGCTGGCCATTGCTGGCAATCCCGAGCTGCTATTCTTCGATGAGCCTACCGTCGGGCTGGATACATCGGCACGCCGGTTATTCTGGCAGACGGTGCGCAAGCTCGCGAGCCAGGGCAAGACCATTCTGTTCACCACCCATTATCTGCAAGAGGCAGACGATATGGCTGACCGGATTCTGCTGTTCCATCAAGGTCAGGTAGTTGCAGACGGTACGTAACAGCCATCAAATCCAAGCTGACCCGCCGCTCGGTATCCTTTATCGTGGATGCGGATCACCGGCAGGTCAAGGAACTGCTTCATGAGGTGCCGGGTGTAACGGATGTATATGAGCAAGACGGCAGGCTGCACGCCGTCACCGACGATACGGACACAGCGCTTGCGGCTCTGTTCCGCACGGGGCTTGCCGTGCGCGATATGCGCATCGATCAGGGAAGCCTGGACGAAGCCTTCGACCAATTAACGACGAGTCAAGAGGAGGCCGTATAAACATGACAACCTGGAAACTGATTACCCTGCAGTGCCGAATGGAGCTGCTGCGCATGGTACGTAACCCGTATTATATTTTCTGGTCGCTTGCGATGCCCATACTGTTCTATTTCATCTTCACCCGGGTGGTCAATACGGGAGCGGACGACGCCGGACAATGGCAGGCGCATTATCTCATGTCCATGGCATCCTTCAGTGTCATGGGCACCGCTATCATGTCACTCGGCATTCGCCTCGTTCAGGAAAGAGTTCAGGGCTGGGCCATCTACATGCGGGTGACGCCGCTTCCCGGCAGTGTATATTTCTTCGGTAAAATGTTTGTGCAAACCGTCATGCATCTGCTTTGCATCGTCGTAATTTTTGTTGGTTACCTGATGAACGGGGTGTCCCTCTCCTTCTGGCAGTGGGTGCTCAGCGGTCTCTGGATTCTGATCGCGTCCGTTCCATTCCTAGCTATCGGCACCTTGATTGGCTCCATGAAACGCGTGGATACGGCAAGCGGCGTCAGCAACGGCATCTACTTGGGGCTTGCTATTACGGGCGGGATGTGGTTCCCGATCGATGCAATGCCTTCCATCATGCAAGCCATTGGCAAATGGATGCCGTCCTACCATTTTGGCGGCGGTGCCTGGTCAATCGTGCGCGGAGAAGCGCCGGGGCTGGATAATTTCGTTATTTTAGCAGCTTATTTGGCTGTATTTATGGTAATATCCACCTATATCCGTAAAAACAACAAGCCGACTGAAGGATAAGGTGATGGGATGAAACGCTTCCGGTTTGAAATATTTCCGCGTCATATGGGATTCTTTCCATATATGTGGCTCATCTATATGCTAATGCCGTTCTTTAACATGTTCCAGGCGGATGCCTTAAGGCAATGGATAGGATTTCCGCTGCTGGCGTTGTTTCTTGTCACGTACCGCCAGCTTTATTTTCTGGAGGGCAAAAAGCAATTCATGTACTGGCTCGTCCTCCAGATGTCCATTATCTTCATCCTGTCTGTCTGGTATCATCCAACCTATATGTATATGGGCTTCTTCACGGCTAATTTCATCGGCTGGTATGCCGATCATCGTAAATTCACGCAGGCCATGATTCTGTTCTTCATCGTCGAGGCGATTCCGCTTGCCCTTCATGTCCGAACCATGGCCCCGATGGATTTTATGATCATGCTGCCGTTCTTCCTGATCATGCTCATATCTCCGACAGGATTCCGTTCCCTGAGCAGGCGGCAGAGGCTGGAGCAGGAGCTCGCGCAAGCAAACGAGCAGATTCGCAACCTGATTAAGGGCGAGGAGCGAATGCGCATCGCGAGAGATCTCCACGATACGCTAGGGCATACGCTGTCACTTATCACATTGAAAAGTCAGCTTGTGGAGAAACTCGTCGTAAAGGATCCCGGGAAGGCCCAGCTCGAAGCCAGGGAGATTCAGAACACCTCGCGTGCCGCGCTGCGTCAAGTCCGTGAGCTGGTATCCGATATGCGAACCGCTACCCTGCCCGAGGAACTACAGGAGGCCCGGATCATACTGGAGAGCGCAGATATCCAGCTGATCTGCACGGGCAATCCGAAGCTGGAGGGAATATCCGACCTCGCTCACAATATCCTTAGTCTCTGCTTGCGGGAGGCGGTAACCAATGTGGTCAAGCACAGTCAGGCAAGCCAGTGCCGGATCGTTATCGAATCGCTGAACAATGAATGGCGTATTATGGTGGCTGACAACGGGATCGGTCTTGCAGACAAGGAACAGGGCAGCCCCGCTTCGGACAGCAATGGCCTGAAGGGCATGGCCGAGAGGCTGGCCCTCATTGGGGGTACCGTCGAAGCGAGCTCCGAACAACAAGGCACGATATTAAACATACGCGTTCCCATTGTCATCAAGAACCGGAAGGAGGACACATCCCATGAGCATCAAAGTACTGATAGCCGAGGATCAGCGAATGCTTCGCGGCGCTCTGGCTTCTTTGCTTGACTTCGAAGACGATATTGAAGTGATTGGCCAAGCGGGCGACGGTGCTGAAGCACTATCTCTGATTGCAGTGCACAAACCCGATGTATGTCTGCTGGATATCGAAATGCCCGTGCGCAGCGGCCTTGAAGTGGCGGAGGAAGTGAAGCAGCGCGGTTATTCAAGCCGGGTGATCATTCTGACCACGTTTGCAAGACCCGGTTATTTTGAGCGGGCCGTACAGGCGGGGGTTCAGGGATATTTGCTGAAGGATGAACCCAGTGAGCGACTGGCAGAAGCCATCCGCCGGGTGATGGAGGGGCGGCGGGAGGTTTCCCTGAGCTGGTCTTCGGGACGTTATCAAGCGCAGGTGCCAATCCGTTAACCGAACGCGAACGGGAGGTGCTGCGGCTGGCTGCAGACGGAAACAGCTCTAATGATATCGCCTCGAAGCTGCACTTGTCCTACGGGACCGTCCGCAACTACATGTCCGAAATATTAAGCAAGCTGAATGCCAAGAACCGGATTGAGGCCATCACGATGGCGGAAGAGAAGGGCTGGATATAGCGTCTTGGCTGCTTTGATAAAGTTTGTACCCTCGTCTTTATAAGACGGGGTTTTTGAGATTCACAGTACAAACAGGCCCATTATGGTCTGTTTTTTCTTTTTTAGTTTACACATCCTTCCATCTGATATTATAGTATGTTACAAGACTAACATACCGACAGGGTGATATCATGAATTCGATGTTTGACGAAGGGCAGCCGATTTTTCAGCAAATTGCAGACATGATTGAAGATGACATATTAAACGGGACTTACCAAACAGATGATCAGATTATCTCGATGTCGCAGTTCGCGAGTACTTTTCAGGTCAATCCCGCCACAGCTGTAAAAGGCATTGCCCTGCTTGTCAATGAAGGAATTTTGTATAAGAAAAGGGGCTGGGCATGTTTGTTGCAGCGGATGCCAAATCCATCATATTAACGAAACGGCAGGATCGATTCTACAACGAGCTTGTATTGAAACTGCTGGACGAAGCGGAAAAGCTTGAGCTGACCACCGAGGATGTTATTGAAATGATCAAACAGAGGAATAGGAGATGAGCAAAATGGGCGCATTACTTACATGCTCCAACCTGGGCAAGCGTTACGGGAGTACGGAGGCAGTCCGAAATTTGGAACTGCATTTAGAGGAGAATACCATCTACGGTCTCCTTGGCCCGAACGGTGCCGGAAAGACCACGCTGCTCAACATGATGAGCGGAGCCTTTCCCGACTATGGCAGCATCCAGATCTCGGGCGCAACGCTGAAACGGGGAGAAACCCCGAGGGGCATCTGTTATGTAAGAGAGAAAAATTTATTCTTCGGCGAAGCAAAGGTTATTGAAGTATTGCGACTTGCATCAGCCTTTCATGAGAATTGGAACTGGGACTATGCCCAGAGCCTGCTGAAGACATTCAAGCTGAACCCTGACCAAAAATCCTTCAGCTCTCACGGGGCATGGAATCCCTGGTTGGAAATATTATCGGCCTTGCCAGCCGCGCACCCATTACGGTATTTTGATGAACCTATGCTTGGACTGGATGTGCTTATGCGAGAAAAATTTTATCGCGTTCTGGTTGAGGATTATGCCAATCATCCCCGGACCATCCTCCTCTCGACCCATCTGATCGATGAGATTGCTACTGTCGTTGAGAGGGTCTACATTATGGATTCCGGCTCCATTTTACTGCATGACGATGTCGATCACATCCGCGCTAACTCCCATCTGTTGACAGGGAATCAGGAGCAAATGGAGCAATTTACGAAGAAGCGGCATGTGATCTATAAAGAATCTTATGGCAAGGGCTCCATAACGGCTATATACGGGACTATCCATGAGGCTGACCGCATGCAAGCCAACAAACTCGGGATTGTCATTGACGGCTTGCCGCTGCAAAAGTTTTTCTCCTATTTAATAGAAGGAGGTCAGATCATTGAATAAGTCCACTGTGCTCATGAGAGCTTCATTTCTGCAGCTTCGACCTTATCTCTGGTCGATTCTTGGCACTATTGCCATTAGTATTCTTGCAAATGTTATCGTAAGCCTGTCTCTTGGAGATAATGGTGAGAATACGCAAGTGTCGGCGGCCAATCTTCTCACCGTGTTCCTGTTATTCATAGGCAGTGTGCTGCCAGCAGGCTTATTCAGACGGGTGATGAATTTAGGAGCTACACGAAAAGAATATTATGCTGGCATGCTCCTTGTTTACGCCCTATGGTCTGCCATCTTTGCCATGCTTAATATCATCTGGCTTCAAATCGAAATCGGCTTTATACGAAACTACGAAAACACCTTTAACATCCTCGAGATATTCGGGTGGAGCCAATTCGGTATCGTTGGCATGTTTGTCTATCAATTTATCTGCTTCTTATTTCATTGCTGAATCTGCTGTTCTCCGGCCTCCGTCACGTTCTGGGCTGGGTAGTTTGGGTGGTGTTCATAGCAGCAATACCGATCTTTACATCCATCCCTTCCCTCCGGCATACACTGGCCGATGGCTTGCAGGCCCTTCTGTTTAACGATTCACTTCTGCAGGGATTCGGACTCACGCTGCTCATATCACTTGTTCTCCTTGCAGGTGGCTGGTGGTTTACGGCTAGACGTACTATCTCGTAGTCCCAATTCACATAACAGCGCGTATATTAGATCAGTCACTCTGGAGAGGAATGATAATTCACATGAAGAAGGATGCTGTTCCCCATGAGGTATTCCAGTCCTTTCTGTTATGGATGATTGCCATCGGTGCAGGCATATTCGAGATGACGGTAGCGGTCATCGACTATATTTCCACCCATGCAGGATCTGAAATCGGCGGTATTCTCATTCATATAGCCACACGATCCATGTTATTCGCTGCCCTTGTCTACATCATGTTCAGAATGCTTCGAGGAAAAAATTGGGCGCGCATCGCATTGGCCCTGCTATTAGGCGGGATTGGCCTCCTCTCCTTAACCATTGACCCCATCCAATGGCTTATGTCAGGAAATTCATTGTGGGAGGCCTTCGCTCATGCAGACAATATTTCTATACTGTTTGCATCCAGCCGAGTCCTTCATATCATCGCTGTTATTTCCGCCCTCGTCTTTATGTTCAAACCGCGGCGAACTACTTTAAAGCCGGGTTGTAAATCAATCCAGCTGCAGGTTCATCAAAGGACTCAACCGCATAACAGCCCCTGGCCTATTCAAAGCGCGGGGCTGTTTTTATGTACTGCTGGATCCCTTCGAGAGTTCTTCCTCAATCAACCTCATCATTTCAAAGGCTCCGCCACTGCCATTGGACGTGACCACCAGGGTATGACCTGTGCCTGGATAATAGGCAGACCGAAAATTCACACCTGGGTCGTATCCCATCACATGGTATTTGAACAGGTCCTCATCCTTCTTGGTGATCCACACGCCAAGCCCGTAATGCAAGCCACTGCCCAGATCATATTGATGCGGAATGAGCAGCTGCCTTGTCATGGATGGAGCGAGCAGTTTGTTTGCCAGCAGCGAACTCCATAACTTCATCATGTCCGGAGCTGTCACATATGCTCCTCCATCGGCATAACCTTGAACCGGAATAGCATACTGATTCGTTCTCCACGTACCGTCCTCCTCATCGATATACCCTATAGCGGTATTCGCAGGCAGGCGGTCCAGCGAGAAATACCCCGAATCCAGCATCCCGCACGGCTGGAAAATACGTTGCTCGATATAATCCTGGAATGGCATGCCCGCATGCTGCTCAACGATCAGGCCGAGCACCACAAACCCTGCATTGTTATAATGAAATCTCTCGCCCGGCTGAAATTTCATGCCCTCATTCTGGAACAATGGAAGAAAATCCGTTCCGTTCCGAAAAGTATACATCGGTACGGCCTTCCACAGATCCTCAAAGTCATCCATGACCTCTTCGTCATAATAATCCGGAATACCCGAGCTATGACTCAGCAAATGATGAACCGTAATCTCCTCGCTGAAATCTGGCAGCGGAATATCCAAGCATTCGCTCAGCTTGCTGTCCAGGGACAGCTTGCCCTCTTCTATTAGCTGACAAATGGCAATAGCGGTAAACAGCTTGCAGCCTGAGGCTATGCCAAATCTTGTGCCCACCTGATTAGGCAGACGGTCAGCCCGGTTGGAATAACCGAATGCCGCTTCCCATACGATGTTGCCGTCTTTATCGTTTAAGAGCACGGCTCCTGAAAAACGAATGCTTGCCGCAAACTCTTCAATTTTATGATTATCCACCTGACCCCATCCTTTATCATGATAGGGATATTTTAACATACTCGTTCATGAGCATCCCGGAAGAAGATAATTATAACGGAATGTTCCCATCGCCCTCCCCGAATACGCTGCGAATCCAGAGGAAATCATTTATGCTTGCACGACAGCAGATTCGTGACCGTATCGCTGAACCGTTCCGGATCTACTCTTTAATAAATAATTCTGTGCATTCTGTTTGAATACTTCCAGAGCATAATGACCATAGGCCGTCACATAGACGATATGGACATCAGGGTCAAGCTGTGCAAGCCTTTCACCTGCCTCAAGTCCACAGAGTCCAGGCATTTCAATGTCGAGAAATACAACATCCGCCATACACAATTGCCATTGATCTATGGCATCCTGGGCCTGGGTAAAGGTTCCTGCAACCTCTAGGCGCCCATCGCGTTCGATGAGCCGCATCATGTGCACCAATGCCGGATTCTCATCATCAATCACAATTGCTTTCATATCGTCAAATACTCCTCCTTATTCCAATCTGTTGTCGAGCTTGGTCGACAAAGGCACTTCAAAGCTGACGGACGTGCCGAATCCCAACCGACTTTCGATCTGAAGTCCTTTACCGTATAGCGTGAGCAATCGGGCGTGTATATTTCGGAGTCCTACACCCCTGTATGGTGCGCCCCGGAGAGCAAGGAATTGACCTTGTCCGGACTCATGCCCACACCGTTATCCGTAACGGAAATCGTTATCCGTTCCTCCCGTTCATGGATCTGAATACGAACCGTTCCCCGGAGAGCTGCCTCGTCACCCCATGCCGCACCGCATTCTCTACGATTGGCTGTATGCTAAGCGGCGGTACCAAACGGTCTAATGGGGCATGAACATCATATTCGATGGTCAAGCGATCCTCGAAACGGGCCTGCTCCAAGAATAGATAGGATTGAACCAAGGCGGTTTCCTTCTGCAGCGTGCCAAGCTGATCCCTGTTCTGAAAATCAAAGCTTCCGCGTAAATAATGGCTAAGCTCAATGAGCAGCCGTGTCGCTTTATCCGGATCGGTATACAGCACGGCAATGATGGTATTCAGCGCATTGAACATAAAATGGGGCTTGATCTGCGCTTGAAGAAACGCCATCTCCGCCGAAATCGTCTGACGAACAGACCGGCGAAGCTCAAGCAGATTGCGGACTCGGGCCCGCAGCTCATCGGCATCCACCGGCTTTCTTAAGAAATCATTCGCCCCGGCCTGCAGTCCGGTACGGACGTCCTCCGGCAAACTTCGTGCGGTCAGCATCAGAATGGGCAGCTCAAAGAGTGTGTGCTGCTCCCGAACCGTTCTGCATAATTGCAGTCCGGACATCCCCGGCATCATCCAATCCGTAATCACCAGATCAATCCCTTGCCCCGAACGGATATGCTCCAGCGCCTGGACTCCATTGCTTGCTGTGAGCAGATTATAATTCTCCGCAAAGAGCAGACTCCGAAGCACCTGCAGATTCACAGGATCGTCGTCAACCAGCAGTACGGTGGGACCCTTCGGGTACGTTCTGGAGCCACTCGGATCGCTCACATGCTCCGCTGCTACCGCAACAGAAGCTGTCGCGGATTGCGCAGTGCCAATCCATGAAGTCTGGGGCGGAATTAGTGTAGATGGTAGCGTAAAGTGAAAGACCGAACCAACACCCGGCTCAGACTCTGCCCAGATCTCCCCGCCCCCAGTTCCACCAGCTTTTTCGTAATGCTCAGCCCGATGCCTGTGCCGCTGTATTCCCGATCGGAGGCATATCCAATTTGATCATAGGATTTGAAGATGTCCACGAGACGCTCCTCTGAGATGCCAATCCCCGTATCGCTGACCGATATTCTTACATGCCCATGGATTATATCTGCAGTCACTCGCACCGTCCCTGACTCTGTGAATTTCACAGCATTGCCGAGCAGATTGTACAGAATCTGTCTTAATCGATCTTCATCGGTGTCAAGCCAAGGCAAATTCTCCGGCCACTGCTGCTCCAGGCTAAGCGGCTTGCCCGCCGACAGATGTGTAACCACCTCAAGCACGGATTGTGTCACGGCTTTCAGATCAACGGGCTGCCGATGCAGCACAATCTCCCCATTTTTCAGCTTACTAAAATCCAGTATGTCGTTAACCAGCGTGGATAAACGGTTACTAGGTTGACACTATCATGGACAGTTCCTTGGACTGCTTAGCGCTTAACGAACCCGAGGACCCATCCAGCAGCGACTGGGCAATATTCACAATGCCATGCAGAGGAGTCCGAAGCTCATGGGATGTATTCGCCATAAATTCGTCCTTCAAGCCATCCAATGTCAGCAATCTCCGGGAGAGCTGATCCACCTCAGTAAATGTTGTGGAGAACCGCTGGGCGAGCAGCAGCGCCTGTGTTACTACAAACAGCAGCATCTCCAGCGGCACGATGATCAAGTTGCTGTATATCCCCATCAAGTTGAGCACATGAACGGTAATCACAACCATGATGCTCAGGATGCCTATCAGCATAAAGTAGGTGTCTTCCGAGCGCCGCCAGATCCCCGTCCCATCACCGTAGTGATATAGAGAATGATAAATACGGAGAATAGGTAAATGACCGGTTCCAATTCCGAGAAAACAACCGTCGGCAGAATGAGACCGCTCCCTACTGCAATCAGTGTTGCCGCGTTGCTCAGATAAAGTGCCCATATGAACAAGACCTTGAACGGTCTCGGCAATATATCGCAGCAAGAAATAATAGACGAATGCAGAGAAAATCATCTGAATCCGAATGAACCACTCATACGGAAGATCCGGCCATACAGCAGATAGCAGCTTCTCGCCGTGTGTCGCCACATAAACCATAGCAGACAGGCAGAATAACCCCAGGTACTGAAGCGACTTCTCATTTCGCTGCATGCGATACAGTAACAGAAAGTACATAGCCGGAATCAGAAATCCCGCCAATGTCATCAGGTCTACAAAAGCCGTGGTTTCCCGGCTCTTCATAACCGCCTGCTTGTCGCCAAATACAAGCGGAGAATAAATTCCGCCTGAGGAATAGATGAAATTCGATACCTGCACAAGGATCTCAACTTCACTGCCGTCTACTTGGGCGTATCCAACGTATGGGATATTGTTGGGAACACTCCCATCGTCCGATAATCCGGGGAACCGCTGGCCCCAACCTCCTGACCATTCATAAAAATCCGGTTAGCCGTCCGTATGTTTCCGGTATGAATGCCGTAGATGCCCTCGGCTTCCCTTAATTGAACGACCAGCCTGAACGTCCCGGCTCCTGCTGCCCCAGGCTCACCATCTTCATCTATATATTGATTCCACTTATCGGGGACAGATACGATGCTTGTAGGAGAAGGAATCTTCTCATCCGGATGCTGCTGTTCAAAGCTTTCCGGGGTTAACAGCTGCCCTCGATAAAACTCCCATTCCCCGTTGAGCTCTACGCCGCCTTGCTCTGAGAAATCCCACGCGGTTAAATCAAGTCTGCCCTGGACGGCTTCAGGACTTACATCGGGTGTCATGATAAACCGAACAATAAACCATATGGGCAGAAGTATAACCAATGCCAATCCCGCAATCATCACACGCCGCTTCTTATTCATTGTTGACCTACTTCTCTATAGAATGTTAGGATTCTACGGATGAAACACCACTTGAGATACCCAATATATCGGCATTTGGCATAAAGATTTAAGAATCCACCTTAAACTATTCTCTGCAGACATGAAAAACCCCTCCTGCAAGCCGTGTGGAATTCATAAATTTATGAATTCTTCGATCACGGCCTGCCGTAGGGGCATATGATATAGCGGGTTATTTGACGTTCACTCGCTTAATAAAGAATGAGGCGATTAAACCGATGATGGACGCTACAAATGCAAGCATAAAGGCATTCTGCACACCGGAGGTTAGCGCTTCTGCCATAGGATTGGTAGTCCCTGCCGATGGCACGTAACTCGCCTGGTTACTACCATAATACTGACAGCCACTGCGGTTCCGATGGCACCTGCTATTTGCTGAAGCGTGTTCATCACAGCAGATCCATCCGGGTAATAGGCTCTTGGCAATTGATTCAAGCCGTTGGTTTGCGCTTAAGCATCATGATCATCGCTACACCGATAAAGATACAGGTGTGCATGATAATAATGGTGGTCTGCGGTGTTTCCGTTGTGACATTCGTAAATAGATACGACAGAATCGTTGTGATAATAAATCCGGGAATGACCAGAAATTTTGGACCGAATTTATCAAATAAACGCCCTGTAACAGGAGACATCAAACCGTTGATGATGCCGCCAGGCAGCAGCACGAGCCCAGCCGCGAACGCAGTTAACAGCAGCCCTCCCTTTAAATACATAGGTAGCAGAATTGAAGTAGACAGAATGAGCATCATGCAGAGAAATACCATCAGCACGCCGATGGAGAACATCGGGAATTTGAACACCCGCAGGTTCAGCATAGGCTGCTTCATGCGAAGCTGACGGACAGCAAACAGAACGAGCGCAATCGCTCCAATAGCAATAGGAATGAACACGCCTGGCTCTCCCCATGACCCCGCGCCTTCACCTGCACTGCTGAAGCCAAAGACGATGCCTCCAAAACCTATGCTGGATAGAATAATGGACAAGATATCGATTTTGGGCTTGGTGATCGTTGACACATTCTGCATGTACACCAGACCAAAAACAAAAGTGAGCGCAAGCAGCGGCAAAGAAATCCAGAAGATGGATTGCCAACCGAGACGATCAACGATGAACCCTGATAATGTGGGTCCGACAGCTGGTGCAAACATAATCACCAAACCCATCAGTCCCATAACCGATCCGCGTTTATGCGGCGGAAAAATAACGAGAATCACGTTTGTCATTAATGGCAACAGCAATCCGGTCCCGATGGCTTGAATCACTCGGGCTACGAGCAGAAGCTCAAAGTTCGGGGACAGGGCGGCAACGATGGTACCTATGATCGAGAAGATAAGCGAGGCATTAAATAATTGCCTTGTTGTAAACCATTGAAGCAATAGGGCGGAGACTGGAACCAGAATACCCAGAACGAGTAGATACCCTGTGGTCAACCATTGTACCGCGTGTGCATCAATGTGAAAATCCGTCATGATATTGGTGAATGCCATATTTAATGCAGTTTCACTGAATAACCCAATGAAAGCTCCAATCATCAGCGATACCGCAATAGGTATAGGCCTAATCTTGGTTTGTTCGATAGATGTTGCTGCAAGACCTTGTTTACTCAACCCCATACTCCTCTCAAACTCTAAATTAGCACTAGACCAGTCTATATAATATGGACATTGAAATAGAATATTTTATTTATTTATTTTTAAGTAAAATAGGGATGTATTCTGCTATAAGCTGCAGTGGTTCGCCGTTTTTGTTAGTCAGCGATCGCGTGATGGCTCCCTCAATCATGCTATTAATCACAATGCCCAGCTTCTGTGCGGATGCGGGATCATAGCCTGCCTCGATCAGCCTTTTGGCATATAAAAGCTCCCAGCCTTCGAAGGCTGCTTGACAAGCTTTCCGTAACGGCTCGCTGATCAATGAAGTCTCGGCGGCCATTAATCCGATGGGGACACCATCCAGCTCATCGGTATTGTTGAATTGTTCCGCTATGTGTCTGATATGCTCCTGAAATGCCGTCATTACATCCACATCATAGCGAAGATAAGTCTTGATATCATTCTCGATATATATCGCCATAGCTTGAACAGCTTCTATAGCCAACTGCTCTTTTCCCTCGGGAAAATGATAATAAAGCGATCCCTTAGGGGCTCCGCTCTCTTTAAGAATCTGATTCAAACCCGTGCCATGATACCCCTGCAGATGGAACAGGCGCGTGGCTGCGGCAAGTATGCTCTCTCTGGAAACATTCTTAGTACTCAAGAAATACACCCTCTACCCATTATATAGTGACTGGTCTAGATAATGCGACGATTCATTTATTGTATAAAATGTAATGCAGCAAGTAAAGACATAAAAACAGGGATCCCCTGGCCCCTGTTTTTATAATCTTCCCTTATTCTTTTCTACCCATCAGTACAGCCAGCATAAGTCCAATCAACATGGTTCCGATACTGGCAGCCATCATGCCAGATCCCGACGGAATGCCGGGAAACACAACAGCAATGGAACCCAGAATGAGACCAGTAATGACGGAATACGTCAAGCTCGGGTACTGATCCAGCAGATAACGAATGAGTCGGCTGCTGACCACAAAACCGATCACGGCTCCTGCTCCGATTACAGCAATAATACCAAAATTCAGTGAAGATAGGGCTGCAATCGCCGTAGAGTAAGCCCCCAGAAGCAGAAGTACAAACGATCCGCTGATCCCCGGAAGCAGCATCGCCATACTGGCCAGCCAGCCCGATAAGAAGAGGCCGATGCCGCTGGCCCAGGTCAATGTCGTTACCGGATCCGATGTGGCATCCGTTCTAAGAAAAGCCGTTGAGGCCAGCAAGTAAGCTGCCACTATCAGCACAACCACATGCACGGTTTTGAACTTGGTTCGAGCCTCCGCTTTACGCAGAATCAAAGGCAGAACCCCCAGAATCAACCCTGTGAAGAAAAACTGGGTGGGCTCATAATAGCTTGTCAGCAAATACTCAATCAAGTGGCTTAATGCCAATAAAGCAGAACCGATCCCGATACCAAGCGGAATCAGAAAGCCCAGATGTTTCTTCCATTCCCTGCTGAAGAATCCACTGATAGCCTCCAACAAACGGTCATAGATGCCCAGCACAACGGCAATCGTGCCGCCGCTAATGCCCGGAATCAGGTCACTGACTCCCATCAGCACGCCCCGATACAGGTTCTTCCATTCCATAATGGCAATAATCCTCCCGCCTTACATAGTGAATCTAAACGTGATGGCCCAGCGAAGGAAGTCTTATTTGTTCTTAGCATGCAATACCAAATTGCCTACTCCGCCAATCGCAAACAGCAATGAAACGACTCCAAATCCCCATTGCCAAGAGCTTCGATCTGTAATAAAAACAACCACCAGGAACGCTATCGCAGCCAAAAAATTGAGCAGCGCAACGATCAAAAATTCCTTTTTCTTCATCATTCATCCTCTACATTCCTACAGAATCAAATCTGTCCAGTCTACTAGCCACTGAGGTGATCATATCATATTTTGGACTAGACTATGAAGTATGATGGGTTCCTTAAGCTTAAGGCACAAAAGTGACCGTCTGTTCGGTCCACAATGCATCGTGGAATGCCTTAGCAATCCCTTGCTCCTCAATACTCGACTTCAGCACATGTTTCCACTTGATCGACGCCGACCATTTCCGTTCAAACAAAAACGGGCTGATTTGGATTTCATGTTCGCTGGCCCAGGTCGCCACGACTCTTTGCCCGTCGATCGACATGTTGAAGCCCTCTCTGAACCACGGATGCTCCTGATCCTTGGATGCCCCTGGCGGATTCATGTTTACATAGAGCGAGAGGTCATCGCACAATTGCAGCAGTCCAAACTGCCTGGTCACGGTATCATCGTCAGGTAATGAAAACTGATCCCGCAGCTCTTGTTGCCGAGCCTGCTCGGCACGGTAGAAATCCGCAAAAGGCGCTTCCGTCGTATTTTTCATAAAAGACGCATAATGAAGGCTGCAGAGATACCCTGCATAAGGACTCATGGCTATGGTCTCCTCAACACCCTTGCTGTACATCAACAATTTCGGCAGTGGCGGATAATCCATAAAAGTGAACGGAGTCCGGCTCTCGTCATTCCAGATCGGCATATCATCCATCAGCAGCCAGGCCCGATCATGCTCCGCTATAGCAAGCAGCACTTCCTCCAACACAGACTCATCCATAAACAGCTCTCGGCGAAATCCCCGGGCGATCTCGCCGGAGAATCGGCCATGGTCGTCCTGGGTGGTCATGACAAAAGCATCCTCTGTCTCGCGAATGATCATCCCATCTTCTCCCTTCTGTTTCGATCCTTACCCCAGATACGCTCTGCGCTTCATGACCGCAATGATGTCCCTGGACTGTCCCTGATGCACGCTGGTATCAAAGCATGAGATCAATTCCCACCCATCAATGCCGTAGCTATTCAGTAAATCCTCGAATTCTTCCTCATTTACCTTGCCCCCGAGGAACCCCCGGTTTTATATTTCAGCGTTTTGTATTCCCATTGATCCATGGATTGTTTCCTCCATCATCCCATTGAATTTTGACGGCCATTCAAGGTATATCCGGAAGCTCGGAATCAGTTCGTGTCGCCAACATAGCAAACCGCCGAGTGCTCGGCCTGATCCATGAGCGGCTTCACCAGTGAATGCGGGTATATTCGAATCTCGTTCAATGCGGACAGATCGATCCATTCCACGCCTACTTGGTATTCATCCGGATTATGGCCCTGGAAGGTGTCACCGACATCCGCCAGACAACATTCAAAATAAAACTCCACTTGATGCACGTCCGAATCCCATTCGGCAAACTCGTGATTAGATCCTATGTATTCACGGACATGCAGTAAATCCAAAACCTCCACTTTACGCCCGATTTCCTCCTGACACTCCCTGATTACCGCTTGTACCAAGGTTTCGCCTTTCTCCTGCCCGCCGCCGGGGAACAGGTAGAACTCCCCAGTTGGTCCACGTTTTTGTCAGCAGAATTTGATCATTGCGCATAATTACGGCCTTGGCCGAGTTCCGAATCGGTTTCATAGGCAGTCTCCTTATCGTAACGTTTCATGTTCTATATTCTATTGTAGCAAAAATAACCCCACTGTCGCCCCCATACACCTAATTATGCATATACTTCCTTTACACAAAACAAACGAAAAAGTAAGCATCCTTGAAGGTTTCTGCAAGAATTCCGGCTTCTTTTGCGGCTGGGGAAATGGGTCTTAGCCTGGCTATATGGCTATCCATACGATCCATAAACTAGTGCCTATATGAGCCATCCTTCATCTTCTTGCGCACAACAACCGCCACGCAAACAACAATCAGCAGGATCAGTCCCGCAGCAATCCAATCCTTGATGACTTGCCAAGGCGTATGGGCTCCTCCGCCATACTCACCCTCATACTGAGCTAACAAATAACCTTCCGTTGTCTCTACAGCAATAGCTGTTTCGGTGGCGATTCCCTTAACGGCATAGTATTGGGTTCCCTTAGGGTAGGCATTGGAGAAATTACCGCTATAAGTCCCTTCCCTGTCCGAATAATAGGTGACCTTTCCCACCACGTCTCCAAGTGTGGATGCTTCCACGCGATCTTCCGACATGACGTAGATCTTCCCGTCGTTTACGACAAACGAATATGCCCATGAAGCAGCCGCGATTGAAGAACACATAAGCAGTAATAACAGCGATATCAGCCATATTTTCACATACCAATTCATGTGACGAAGTCCCACCACGGTTCACCTCAGGCATCAGGATGATGTTTCTCTTCAGAATGGGATAGTTATTCTATCACCTTGCTTCTGCCATCGACGGTAAGCTCGATGCCCGGCTCCCTTGCTCCGCCCGACATACTCATAGGAGAGTCTGGCTGCACCACGGAACCCTCAAAGGTCTCGCTTACTTTTGTTTTGTCCCGCGGCCGAACGGCAACAACCTTACGCTCGAATTCCACCATCTTGCCTCCTATTTCTAAATTTAACGGACGCACCGCAACCTGCGACTCGTTGCCATAGCTGTAGATATGGATCTGGCAGTCCGCCAGAATAGTTTCGTTCTTCGTACGATAATCGCAATTGCTGCCCTTTTGGAGTAAGAAACGGAGGAGATTCCACTTGCATTGTATTTCACAAGGTACATAACTTGCTCGGATACAAATGGAAAAAGGACGATCCAAGCAACACAGCCGATCAGCACCCGGCCCATAATCTTCGGATAACGGGGACGATACATTCGGCTTACCCACGGAATTCCGACCATCAACAAGATAAGTCCGGCAATGACAGGTAAATGAAAACCATAAACGCCTTGCTGAGTCCAGGGAGGTATCCCTGCCCAGCGAAACAAATCATCCCCGAATGAATAGCCCAGATGGTGATTAGATATAAACAGCAAACCAACAATAATTGCGGAAATGGAGAGGATTCTACTCTTCAACTGCTTCTCCTCCTCGCCTGATTCATTTACCACATTATAGCAAACAGGAGCTTGGGTGGTAACCCATATTAACCAGCCTTATTTATGGAGTGGTTGTCTACAATCGCAAGCCTCGTTCCACTCTTGGCTTCATGCAGCAGCTTGCGGTCGCGGTGAATCAGACATAACAGCACATGAAGAAACACAGCCCCATCAAGCAGCACTACCCCTATCACATACATGACCAGCAGGATATGGGAGCCCGCCGTATTGACGGTAATCAGCAAGACATGAAATCCGCCCCACACCACATACAGCAGCCCGTTGCGAATCATTACTTCCTTCAGCTTCAGATGCTCACCCGCCCCGCGGATTTGAACCCGTACGATCCAGGTACCCAGAGTCTGCCCCTGCATCATGTACGGCAGCACGATATAATATGCAATCACCACTATAAAATAGGCGCCTTTCAAGTTCAGTACGGTCAACACGCCGATAAGCGGCAGCACGATCGCTCCGTCCATGCAAAAAGCGATGGTCCGGCGTGTATAACTGACCCGCTTCTGCGAAACCTCCTCGTCCAGACGATCCAGGCGAGGCAGGTGGTTTTTCATCCAACCGGCAAGCATGAATCCGACCATCCCCCATCGTATTCAGCAGCAGATCGTCCACATCAAACAAGCGGTAAGGATAATCATAGAAACCGTAAATGCTTAGGTCACCTGGGTAACTTCGAAGAACAGCGATAAGCCAACCGAGGCCACAAGACACGTAATCCAGTTACTCCGCACGTAATAACGCAAGAACATACCGAACGGAACCACGAGAAACACGTTAAAGACAACCTGCAAGAAGGCTCTTTCCTTAAACAACAGCATGTAAGTGGACGGCTCGCGCCACACCACCTTGGTTTCCTTCAATATATCCTGTATGAAATTCAGCGGAATCCACTGCATGACCGAGACAACATTCATCGGGGCATTGTGCCGCGAGGCTGGTAAAGGAAGCAGCACCAGATAGACCGCGTTCATCATGTAGAGCAAGAACAAATACAACAGAAATCCCCGGAATTTATTAAAATACCCATACTTGCGATACTGCACGATCAAAAAGGGAACTGCGCACAGCAAAGCCGCTATGGGAAAGGTTAAAAATGCATACGATATCGGAAACAGATAAGCTTCGAGCATTTTTTCTTCACTCCCTTTGTGATGTTCTGCTTATAATGTACAGGACCAAGTTTAAATACCAGAGTTCCTTGGTTTAAAAAGCGTTTAAAAAACAAAAACCTCATCATCTGCTCTACATTCCTCGGCCATTTTCCAATGGCAAATAACCCACACCAATAGTGTGGGCAGGATCACCATAAGCAAGACGCTAAATTAAATCAATGTTTGCTTTTCCCGAAGCGGATTCGCTTGGGAAGCCCCAGCGTAAACTGCTCGCTGCATCCGTTCCAGCCGATCTTTATCGTTAGATCCTTATTCGGATTCATCATATCCAGCAGCTGTTCGTAATCCATATTCCCCTTGGTTTCCTTCATTCTGGCCTCATCGGTCCCCATGACGATTTCACCTTCCACGAAGCGGTCCGTCATATCCTCAAGCCGATAATCCACTTTGCCATAATTCAGGGGTTCTTCCCCGAGATACTGAAGTTTCAGCTTCCCGCCAAGCTCATCCTGAAAGATCGTATGCTGTGCGTTAACCTTATCCTGATGGGTAACGACATAGGTCGCTTTCCACGCTTCACCCTTACCTGCAAACGTCATGGCTTTATTGCGCTTCATGCAGACATCCTTCCTATTCACATAGAATAATATTATCCTAAAATGGCTTATATGAGTTTATAACGATCATAAGAGCAGAATGGTTTTTCATATTTTCACATCATCCATTCTCTGCCCTCCGATACACCCGTTCCGGCCTGCCTACCGTGCCATATGAAATATCGGCCACCAGCACGCCTTTCTCCACGAAATATTCCAGGTATCTTCTGGCCGTTGTACGGCTGAAGCCGCCTCGCTTGCCAAGCTCCTCTGCTGTCCACATATCTTCCGACTCCTCGATATAGGACAGAATTTTCTCACTCGTCAGTTTGTCGATGCCTTTTGGAAAATACGTCTCCCGATCCAACCGTTCTCCTGCACGCCATAACAGCTGGTCGATGCCCTGCTGATCGATCTGCTTGTTCGCGCCGCCGAGCTGCCTCATATGCTCGTAATATTTCCGGTAGGCTTTCAGCTTCTCCTGAAAACGGTCGAATACGACCTACTTGATCATAAAATCGTAGACTCCGCCGCGAATCGCCTCTCGCACTGTATCGAATTCCTTGGCTGCCGTTATGATAATGACGTCCGTATGCGGATACCCCCGCTGAATATGCTGCAGCAAATCCAGACCCGACATGTCAGGAAAATATAAATCCAACAAAACCAGATCCGGCGCCAATATGTCCAGCTGTTCATGCGCCTGGGCCCGATCCGTTGCGATGCCAACGACCTCGAAGCCCTCCACCTTCTCTACGAACCGTTGGTTAATGCTGGCAATGCGCACATCATCCTCAATGATTGCGACCCGAATCATGGACATCCCCCTTGTTTTTGGAATTATAACCGTGAATACCGCGCCGCCCGCAGGCACATTGTGATAAGCAATCGTGCCGTGCAGCTGCTGTACGGTACCGTTTACGATAGACAGACCAAAGCCTCGGTTGCTCTCACCCTTGGTGGAATACCCCAGATCGAACAAACGCTCCGTGCTCTCCCCGGTAACTCCGGTGCCACCATCGGAAACTTCAATACTCAATTCGTCACCCTTGTCGTGTAATCTGACCTTGACCCATCTGTTATCGGGATGTGAGGCCAAAGCCGCTTCCATGGCATTATCGATCAGATTACCGATGATGGTAACCAACTGATTACGGCTGATATGACTTGGGATATCCTTGAAGGAACTGCCCCGGTCGATTTCGACCTTTACCTTCAGCTCGCTTCCGCGATTAAATTTCCCGATCAGAATGCCACCGATAATCGGGTCCGGTATTTCCTGCAGCAGGAATTGAATCAGATTCTGGTGCACATCCGTCTCATGCGTAATCAGATCCATAGCCTCCTGATACGATTCCAGCTGGATCAGGCCGTAGATCGTATACAGCTTGTTGGAATATTCATGCGTCTGCGCGCGCAGCGCTTCCGTATACCTCTTTACCTGCGTAAGTTCTTCGGTCAGGCGCAGCAGCTCGGATTTGTTGCGAAAACTCGATACCGCCCCTACAATCCGATGCTCATGGTCGTAGATAGGCAGTCGATTCACCACAACCGCGTGATCATTAATCACCATCTCCTGATCCTTCTCCGCTTCCCCGGTTTGCATAACCTCCAGCAGTCTGGTGCCCGGGATTACATCCTGTATATACTGTCCGGCGACCAGCTTGCGCTCCTCCGGATCCATCATCATCATCGCGGTATGGTTGGCCAGGGTTACGACACCCTCGCGATTAACAGCGATAATGCCTTCATGAATCGTCTCCAGAATGGCCCGTTTCTCTTGGTATAATAATCCGATTTCCTTCGGCTCCAGACCGTGAATGGATCTCTTGACGCTGGACGAGATCCATATGGCACCACCGCAGCCCAGAATAAGGGCGAGACTCGCTAATAACAGAACACGATTACGATACGATTGTGCTGATATCTCAATATCTTTCATCAGAATGCCGACCGATACGATACCGATAATCTCGTTCTTATCATTATAGATCGGCGTTTTGCCCCGAAGCGAGGGGCCCATGGAACCGATGGCCTTCGAGATGATGCTCATGCCCTGCAGTACTACCATTATCTCCACCGACCATTTCCTTGCCAATTCGATCGGTAAGGGGATGCGCATACCGGATGCCGTCCCGGTTACCGATAACGATATACTCCGCGTCCGTTTCCAGCCGAATTTCCTCCACAACGGGCTGAATAATGGCAGAGGGATTCTCTTCCTCGAATGCATCCTGAATGACGTCCATTTCGGCAACGGCCTTTGCAAGTTTCAATGCCGATGCGCCGATGCTCTTCTCCAGCGTGTTGACCAGCAGCCGTTCAAAGCTGAAGGTCAAAGCAACAATTACGGCAAACAGCAGCGTGCCAATCAGCAGAATCAGCCTCGTCTGTAAACGCATTCAATCTCCCCGTATGCTTGTCGATATACTCTAGATTCTGATTTTCTTATTGTATTCTAGATCACACCTCTAACATAGCCCCTGACAAAATTGGCCGTAAATTTTATGAACAAAATTAGCGAAATGAAGCTTTTTCAACTTATGGCGCAATTCTATTCAAGCCTTACGCAGGATGATAGTATTAAAACACCCATTGCAGTAAGCGCTTACAGTCTAAGCGCACTCTTGGCTAAGAACAAAGGAGGAACTTATCCATGCGTAAACAAAATGGCTTAAAAATCATAGCGGCCGCGCTTGTCCTTGCGATGAGCCTGACAGCCTGCAGCACTACCGGAAGCAGCACGGCGATTACCCGACAAAACCCATTATTGTGACGGCCCCATCAGGTGGCGGTGGCTGGGATAAAACCGCACGCTCCTCGCCAAGGTATTAACGGAAACGAAGCTCATTGACCAGACCATGACCGTCGAGAATAAGCCCGGCGGCGGCGGTACCGTATTCCTGGCGGAGTTTGTGGCAAAAGACAACGAAGATCCTTACAAACTGTTTGTCAGCTCCCCGCCGATTCTCATCAACAATCTGAAAAAGGAAGGAAACAGCCCATTTGGTTACAAGGACGTGACCCTCTCGCCCAGATGACCAAAGACTTTGGAGCGATTGCCGTACCTACCAACTCCAAATTCACTGACCTGCAAGCGTTAATCGACGCCATCAAGGCCGATCCCACCTCCGTTACACTTGCGGGCGGTTCCGCACCAGGCTCCATGGACCATTTGATCAGCGTTCTGCCTGCATTTAAATCCGGTGTGGATCCAAGAACCGTGAAATACCTGTCCTATGATGGAGGAGGCGAAGCCATCGCCGCACTCCTGGGCAACAATGCGGACGCCATCGGCACGGACATCTCTTCGCTAGGCAGCTATCTAAAAGCCGTAAAATCAAAATCCTGGCCGTCACCTCCAGCGAGCGCCTCGGCGGCGACTTCAAAGATGTGCCTACGCTGAAGGAGCTGGGCCTTGACGCTGAATTCACGATTTGGCGCGGTGTATTCGGTCCGAAAGGACTGTCGGAGGAGCAGCTTGCCTTCTGGGACAAAACGCTGAAGGACCTCTCCGAGAATGAAGTGTGGCAAAAGAGCTGGTTGCCAACGACTGGGCAAGTGAATACCGCAATGCTGCGGACTTCAAGGCATTCCTTGAAGAGCAGGAAAAAGATGTCCAGGAGCTGCTCACAGCGCTTGGCATGCAGAAGTAATACAGGGGGAATGAGGGAGCGAAGGTTTCCTCTCCTTTTCATCCTTGAGGAGGTGTCACCCTTGAACAGAACGTTTGACCGCTACGCCAGCATCGTATTCCTGCTCCTGGGCATCGGCTTCATGTGGCAGAGCGCCAAGATCAGCGCATCCGCATACGGCAGCACCGTTGGGCCTAACATATTCCCTTTTGGTCTCGGATTGGCGCTTGTACTGCTAAGCATTCGTTTGTTTTATGAAGCTTTGAAGGCAAAGCCGACAGAAAGCCAGAAGGAGAAGCTGGATTACAAGCGATTCTTTATGATTTTCGCTGCAGCCTTTCTCTACGCCTATTTCCTTGAAGTCATCGGTTATATCATCGGCACATTCCTGTTCCTCCTGTTTGCGTTCCAGACGCTGGAACGAGGGAAGTGGCTGAAATCCATTCTAATCTCCGCGCTGTTCTCCGGCGGCGTGTATGTCATCTTTGTTGTCTTGCTGGAAGGCTCCATGCCGGGCTTCCCGTCTTGGCTATCATGAGCATGGGAGGAATCTACAATGAACGTTTTGGATTATTTGGCGGATGGCTTTATGACCGCCTTGCAGTGGCATAATCTTCTCTTCGCCTTCATCGGCGTGCTGATCGGCACCTCCGTCGGCGTGCTGCCCGGCATCGGTCCGATGAGCGGCGTCGCGCTTCTGATCCCGGTGACCGCCTCCATGACAAGCGGCCTGCCAGCGGAAGCAGCAGCCACCAGCTCCATCATTCTCCTTGCTGGCGTATATTACGGGGCCATGTATGGTGGCTCTACAACCTCGATCCTGCTCAATACGCCCGGGGAGTCCTCGTCTGTCGTGACAACGCTGGACGGCTATCAGATGGCAAAACAGGGCAGAGCTACCGGCACTGTCCATCGCTGCCATCGGTTCGTTTGCTGCCGGGCTCTTTGCGCTTGTGGCATTGATTCTGCTGGCACAGCCGTTATCCAATGTTGCGATTAAATTCGGCCCTGCCGATTATTTCTCGCTCATGCTGCTCGGACTCTGCGCGGTGAGCGGGCTTGCGGGGAAATCGATCACGAAGGCACTCATTATGACCGTTTTCGGCCTGCTTCTGGCCACCATCGGCATGGATACCGTATCCGGCGTCGCCCGATTCACCTTCGACATTCCAATCCTGTACTCCGGTCTGGAATTCTTGACGATTGCCGTTGGTTTGTTTGCCCTTGGTGAAGTGTTCAAATCCATCCTGGAGAGAGACTACATTGCGGGTCAAACGTCCAAGATCGGCCGTATCCTGCCAACACGCAAGGATCTGAAGGATAGCGCCGGACCGATTGCCCGAGGTTCCGTTCTCGGCTTCTTTATCGGCATTCTGCCGGGCGCCGTGCAACACTCGCTTCCTTCTTCAGTTATATCGTTGAGAAAAAGATCAGCAAAAATCCGGAATCCTTCGGCAAAGGCAACATCGCAGGCGTAGCCGCTCCGGAGTCGGCCAACAACGCAGCATCCGGAGGCGCTATGATCCCGCTGCTGACGCTCGGCATACCGGGCTCCGGCACCACCGCCATCCTGATGGGGGCGCTCATCATGTATAACATCCAGCCGGGCCCGCTTCTGTTTGAGGAACATCCTCAAGTCGCATGGGGGCTGATTGCCAGCATGCTCATCGGCAACCTGCTTCTGCTCGTACTGAATATGCCGCTGGTCAAAGTATTTGCCAAGGTCATCCAGACCCCGGCTAAATACCTCATCCCGATCATCATTGCCATCTCCATATTCGGTGTTTATGCCGTTCAAGCGCAGATCTTCGACCTGATCCTGCTGCTCGGCTGCGGCATTGCGGGCTTCCTGCTTGCTCGTAATGACTTCCCGCTGGCCCCGCTCGTGCTCGGACTCGTACTGGGCCCGATGATTGAGAACAATATGCGCCGGGCACTAACCACATCCAACGGCGACTTCATGATTTTCCTGCAGAAGCCGATGTCGCTGACATTCCTCATCATTGCAGTTCTCTGGATTCTCGTTCCGATTCTGCTGAAGCGCAGAGGCAAAGAAGTTGTCGTGAATGAAGAAGGCTAACTATACGTATACCGATAGGTCAAGGAGGCAGTCATGAATACCAGCAAACTAGGCGGCAAAAGTGTCATTGCCCGAATCGAAATGAATACGGAAGAAGCAAGCTTTGGTCAAGTGACGGCCGCTATCTTTGAGGCTGGCGGCGACATCGTAGCCATTGACGTCATCCAGACCAGCAGTCATACTACGATTCGCGACGTCACCATCACCGTCATCGATACCGTTGACATCGACATCATTACCGAGCGCATCCGCACCTTGCCGGGTGTTCGGCTGCAGCATCTGTCCGATCGCACCTTCCTGCTGCACCTGGGAGGAAAAATCGAGACCAAGCTGAAAGCGCCGATCCAAAACCGTGACGACCTCTCCCGCGTGTATACACCGGATGTCGCACGCGTATGCATGGCCATTCATGAGGAGCCGCGCAAGGCGTTTACGCTCACCGTGAAACGCAACACCGTCGCCGTCATCTCCGACGGCAGCGCTGTCCTGGGACTCGGCAATATCGGTCCATATGCTGCCATGCTTCATGGAAGGCAAATCGATGCTGTTCAAACAGCTGGCGGACGTGGACTCCTTCCCCATCTGCCTGGATACGCAGGATACCGAGGGCATCATTGCGGCGATCAAAGCCATTGCCCCTGCGTTCGGCGGGATTAATCTGGAAGATATCTCCTCACCGCGCTGCTTCGAGATTGAACAGCGGCTGCGCGAGGAGCTGGACATCCCGGTATTCCATGACGATCAGCACGGAACAGCCGTCGTCCTGTACGCTGCCCTGATCAATGCGCTTAAGGTCGTTGGTAAATCGGTCGAGGATCTGAAGGTGGTCGTCTGCGGCATCGGTGCTGCGGGCATAGCCTGCAGCAAAATACTGTTGTCGGCAGGCGTGAAGAATATCATCGGTGTTGATCGCATTGGTGCACTGACGGCAGATCAGACGTATGACAATCCGATGTGGCAATGGTACGCCAACCATACCAACCCCGATCGATTGTCCGGAACGCTGCAAGAGGTCATCCAGGGTGCTGACGTATTCATCGGCCTGTCGGCCGGGGAATCCTGAAAAGAGAGCATGTTCAAACCATGGCGGAACGTCCTATTGTCTTCGCAATGGCAAACCCGGTACCGGAGATTCTGCCGGAAGAAGCCGAGGATATCGTGGGTGTCATCGCCACAGGACGATCAGATTATCCGAACCAGATCAATAACGTGTTATGCTTCCCCGGCATCTTCCGCGGCGCCCTGGATTGCAGAGCTTCCGCGATCAACGAGGAGATGAAGCTGGCAGCAGCGGAAGCCATCGCTTCTGCTGTCTCGGACAAGGAACGAAGCAGGCACTATATCATCCCGAGTGTCTTCAACCAGCAAGTCGTAAGCGGTATCCGGGACCTCGTCATCCGAGCAGCCATCCGGACAGGAGTAGCCCGCAGAATTCCAAGAGAATATCGTTAACGATTATCGACTCCATTCCATGAAGCGGGGAGGATTCACTAATGGGAAGCAGCATAAGGGCCATCGTGGACATTAATATGAGGGCAAATGATTTCTCATCAAGCATCGTACTCGTCCTGGGGCCGGATCATTATATTGACGTAAAAAGCATACTGGGCCTAAGCATGACGCTGTACCGCAATCAAACCTACCTTCTGTACGTTTACGGCCCAGACCAATTGGAAGCGAAAGCCGCCATGCAGGAAGTATTCGCGAAGCATCATCTTCAGCTTCAGCTGAAAGAGGATTAGAGCTTCTTATATTCCGATAAAAAGCGCCCCCGATTATGCTCGTGGGGCGCTTCATTATGTTTATAATGGTTCCTCGGATGAATTTGATTGGTGGCGTTTCCCCTATATTCTATGATCCAGCAGTCCCGAAGCTCTCCCTCATGCAGTTCATGCTTCTCCAGCATTCTTACCTTACGGAACCCGCACTTCTCATAACAAGCGATGGCACGTTCATTCCAGGTTTGCGGATCCATCACGATACGTTCGGCCTGCTTATGATGCACGAGATAATCCACCATGGATGATACGAGTTTCGTGCCGATGCCCTGATTCCAATAAATCGGCTCTCCGATGAACTGATCCATCCCGAACGCTATGGAACCGGCTTCAGCCTTCTCATACCCGTAATGATATAGCCCCTCTTCATCCAGGGGATAAAACTGAATGTATCCTATCGGCTTCCCGTCATATTCGATCAAACACCGAGTCTCCTCATCATCCACGTAGAAATGCTCCCTCACCAGCGCTGGGTCATGGGGATGGTCCCTTCCCCGTAGTACTGCAGCACATCCGGGTTGGATAGCCAGAACACCAAAGATGACTCATCTCTCTCCTCCAGCTCGCGGACCGTGATCGGTCCTGCCTCGTACACCAGCATCGTTATCCACCCTTCTCCATCATGAGTCGTTCAAGATTCCTTGTTTTAGACCACATCTGCAACCATCGTGATAGAGGTACCGCTCACCCCCACCTCCAGAAATCCAAAACGTTCATATAGTTTCATAGCCGCCGCATTCCCCGGATCTACGCTAAGCGATACCTTGTGAATTCCCTTCTCCTTCATTCCCCTGAACAATTCCTTCATGAGTGCGGTCCCAATTCCTTGTCCGCGGATTCCGGAAGCAGCGCCATCCCGAGCTCCGGAATATCATCGCTGACATAACCGAATCCCTTGTTCCCTTCATCAAAATAACGGATATGGATCGAGCCTATCGGCTTGCCGACACCATTTTCAGCAATGTAACCCAGATCGCTGGCTCTGCCCCAGTTCTCCACATATTTTTTCATGAACGGCTCTTCAAGCACGTCCCGGCTAAAAGGCTCCTCTCCTTCAGTCACGTACAGGGACTCATACAGCATATCCCGCAAGAATGCCCCGTCCTCCATTCCTGCAGCGCGAATCTGATACGAATTCATATGCATTTCCTCCTTTCTCCTCTTCTGCTAGTTGATCATGTCTGTCAGTGCAGTCCATATAGCCAATCTCTCCGCATCGAAGTGGGTACGTCCGTAATGATTTAGGAAAATATCCTTGTAGTCATCGCAACTCAGATTATATCGCAGCGTCCAGATGCCCCAATAAAGGTCATAATGAAGGTCTCCAATCCCGCCATAACCCAGGTCAACGAATCCCTCGAGGCGGAAATCCCTCATGATGATATTCGGCAGACAGTAGTCGCCATGGAGAAGCACATCATGAACTGCCGTTCCTCCCAGCTTCTCAAGATCGGACAGAGCCCGTTCCCTTCCACCGGGAAAGGCTCCAATTTTATCTGATTTGCTCATGAGGCTTTCCTGATACTCTTTCAAAAGTTCAGCCGTTCGATTCGGAAATGGACAATCCGCAGCAGATAAAGAATGGAGATAACGAAGACTCTCCCCGAATACGGCAGCCAGCTTCTTCGGATCTTCCAAATGCCCTCCGGATACACCGTCATCCCCTTGCAGGGCTTCGGTCAGCAGGTAATCGTTCCCGTTATCCTGTTCATAAGCCATGACCTTGGGAGCCAGACCCTTTCCATATAAATAATCTGACATCATTCCCTCTCTCTTTAGTTCATCCCTTTTCGCTATCTTCAAAAACATACGTTGGCTCGCTCCCTCGATGTACAGGGTTCTGGCTTGTTCCGAGGAGCTGCTGTCATAGACGGCAGCCGCCTGGATATAGGGCTGCAAGCTGACAGGCAGCGTCTTTATATCAAATGGAATACGTACTCTTTTCATAACTTCTCCCTACCTGCCATCCCATCGGCGGCCTCAGTTCATTAGAATTAAGACGTCCCCTCGGAACGCCTCGGATCTGTACAGTATGAATTGGCGATTCATAGGTCTAATCCTTCCCTTACAGTAGGTATTTTTTGTTTAACCTATTTTTGATCACCAAAACGCCCTCTTCCATCACACCTTCTGCGCAAGCATCTTGGTCATGGCATGCCGATGCGGTATGCCGGACGAGTTGCAATCAAATATCACCTCCGGGCAGCTGTGAATCAGCCAATCGTGGTAATGCATCGTCAGCTCCCCGGATCTCCAATCATAAGCGTATGGCTCATTCTCCGGAGGAGGTGCAATGAACGGCTTCTGCACAAATACGTTGAGGCAATGGAGTCCCTCTGTTGAAGTGAATGTTTTGTAATTGGCAAAGATCTCTTCACGATACTCCGGTCTGATATAATGCAGCACGCCACTGGAATACAGCACATCAAACTCCGAGTCCAGACGGTAATCCGAAATATCCGCCTTGAATACGTTCACGTGAACCCCAATCTGATCGGCCAGTCTCTTGGTTTTCTCAATCCCCGCATCCGAAATGTCGAAGGCAGTGACATCATAGCCATTACGGGCAAAAACACCGCGTCCTTACCTTCCCCGCACCCGATGTCAAGCAGCTTGATCCTTCTTGTCGGAGGAATCATCTCAAGCACCTGATAGCAGGCTGCGCCCGGCTCCGTGCCCCAATAATAGTCCGGCGTTTTGTACTCCTCCTCATAGATGCTGAGGGATTTGCCTGTTGAGGAATAACCGAACAGCTTATCCATACTGACTTCCAGCAGCTGCGACAGCTCCGGAAGCAGTGCGACATCAGGCATAGTCTGCCCGGTCTCCCATTTGGATACCGCCTGAAACGTCACGCCCAGCTTGTGCGCCAAGGCTTCCTGGGTAAGACCGCGCTCTTTGCGGTAACGGTTGATTATTTTTGGCTAACATGTCTCTCATATGTATCACGCTCCTAATAACCACATTGTAGGGGCGTTCCGGGGACGTACAATAACCTGCTTATTGAATCCCGGAGGAATTCAACCGCAAGTTGAATATCATCCAAATACAGGAATGCGCTGTAAAGACATGTTACAATAAACCTGTTTACATTACTGATGAAATTCTTAAGGGAGAACACTCGTGAACATTAGAAAGCTCAATACCCATGAAATGCCCCCATGGACCTGCTGTTGCTTGCGGATCCATCGCCAAGACTCGTTGAGGATTATGTGAAGCGCGGCCATTGTTATGTAGCTGAAGATGAATCGAATATGATCGGTGTCTACGTCCTGCTGCCCACCAGGCCGGATACAATCGAGCTCGTGAATGTCGCTGTGAGCGAGAATCTCCATGGCCGAGGATACGGCAAGCTGCTCGTGAACCATGCCATCGGTCAGGCCCGAATTCTTGGATATGCCACGATAGAGATCGGAACCTAAGCAGGCGTCGCGCAGCTGGCACTGTATCAGAAATGCGGATTTCGGATGACTGGCATTGATCGGGACTTTTTGTCCGGCATTATGATGAAGAAATCTATGAGAATGGAATGCGGCTTCGTGACATGGTGCGGCTGTCACAAGATTTATAGCATGGAGGAGGGCTATGTCACACATGCAATCATGCAATGCACCATTCGCCCTTCCCCGGAATAGGCTAATGTATCATACTTAATGGAGGCAAACATTGTGAGCATAAAGCCAAACCCGAGCCATCTTGCATGGCATGAAACAATGAAGCTGCATGAAATAACCGCTTCGCAGACAAACAGCCTGATCGGCTTCAAGATGTCCATTCATAATATCAAGGATAAACATCTCCATGCACTGTATGCCGAAGCGATTAGAGACATCGAGCAGAACCTGCGGGAATTGCTGCCTTATTTTTCCGAAGCTCCAACAGGAACCCGCAGCCTTTCGGACTCGGAACTAACCGCTTTCTACGCAGGTCAGCTGCTGGGTTATGCCAAGTCCTCAATTCTCGGCTACGCTTCTGCCATTACCGAGACCGCAACGCCAAGCTTAAAAGAAACGTTCCACAAACAGATGCACAGAGCCATTGAGCTCCACACCAAGGTATTCAATTATATGCTGGAGCGCGGACTGTATCCGGCTTATAATCTGAAGGAATTGCTGGAGAATGACGTGAAGAATGCCAATAAGGCATTGGGCATGTAAACTTCTACAGCCAACGACGAAAAGCCCCCGACTGTACAGCAGGAAGCTAAGCGAGATATCGTCTCGCGCAGACTTCCTTCCGCTGTATAGCACAGGGGCTTTTTTATCCATATACATCCTTAAGAGCAAGGGATTTATTTATTCAACGTTTCGCTCCAGTCATGCACCATGTGACCTTCCAGATACTTCTCGCAGTCCATTGCGGCCATACAGCCAGTGCCTGCAGCCGTAATCGCTTGGCGATAACGCGTATCCTGAACGTCGCCACAAGCGAATACACCTGGAATGTTGGTCTCCGTAGTTCCTGGCGTAACCAGAATATAGCCGGTTGGGTCGGTTGTGATTTGATTGCCGAGGAAGCCCGTATTCGGGGTATGCCCGATCGCTACGAACACGCCTTCCGCTTCAATCAGCTCTTCCCCGCCTGTCTCATTGTTGCGGACCTTCAACCCTTTAACACCGGTTTCGCTGGTAACCACCTCAACAGGCGTACGATCCAGAGCCCACTCGATTTTCTCGTTCTCACGTGCACGATCCTGCATGATTTTGGATGCACGCAGTTCGGTACGACGGTTCACGACCGTTACGCTGGAAGCGAAACGCGTCAGGAAGCTGGCTTCCTCCATTGCAGAATCGCCGCCGCCGATAACAACGATTTTTTCCCGCGGAAGAAGAATCCGTCACACGTTGCGCACGTGCTTACGCCGCGTCCAACATTCTCCTGCTCTCCGGGAATTCCGAGATACTTCGCGGAAGCACCGGTCGAGATAATCACGGACTCAGCCAGAAGCTCACCCATTCCCTCGACATTCACCTTGAACGGACGCTCGGAGAAATCAACGGACTCCACCCATGCACTCTTGAACTCTGCACCGAAGCGCTCCGCCTGTTGACGCATGTTATCCATCAGTTCGGGACCCATAATGCCTTGCGGGAATCCAGGGAAGTTCTCAACCTCCGTCGTTGTCGTAAGCTGGCCGCCTGGCTGCATGCCTTCGATCACAAGCGGCTTCAGGTTCGCGCGCGCCAAGTAGATGGCTGCCGTCAATCCGGCAGGTCCAGTTCCGATTACGATTGTTTTGTACATATATACAACCTCCTTAATGGTGATGATTTCTGCTGATCACTACATCCTATTCAGGACTTGCGGAATTTTCCGTACCAAGATCTCCTAAGTATCCGAATATGGGTTGTTACTTAAATGTTTTCCGTAAATGGCCGGAAATTATCATCCGGCTGCACTTTCGTTTCACATACGCTATCAATTTGACGCGCGTAGCGGCTAACCGTGGATGGCGAAATGCCGTAACGGACCGCAACCTGTTCATAGGTCAGGGTGCGTCCACGCTTCTTGGCCGTCAAATATTCCAATGCCGCTGCCCAGCCCTCCACATTCCGAATACTCGGAATATCAGGATACAGCCGCTGAGGAAATCGGACCAGAGATTCTCCAGCTCTTTTTCCAGAAGGCATCTACACGCATGTCCATCGTCTGTTCGGCCTTCTCCAGCACCGCCTTCCAGGACGGCAGCCAGTCGGGCAGCACCTCGCGGCTCTTGCCGCTGGACGTTTCGCGGTCATCGCGGCGTTCCTTCAGCCGATTGCTGGCGGCCTCCATCTGCTGGAGCACCAGACGAGCGGCATCCTTCAGCTCCGCATCCTCTCCCGGTTCCTGAAGGAACGATTGCAGAGCGTGCTGCACCTCTTCATCGGCAATCAATTCCAGGGTTCGGATCACTTGAAGCTTGGTCTGCGGATCGCCATGTCTCAGCGCCCAGAAGAAAGAAGAGCGAATTAGCGGATTCTGCTTCGCTTCCTCCGTCAATTTATCGCCATCATGCTCCCAGCGTTTGAACTGCTCCTCGAATGGAAGATGATAGTGGTAGCTTACCTTCATCTGGTCTGTTCCAGTCTCTTTGCGCTTCTGCAGCTGAGCCAGATAGAAATTCGGAATCACCGAATCTCCGTCCAACTTCAGCGCCTGCCGCCAGTATTTCTCGGCCCTGTCATAATCACCGCTGTTGCAAGCCGCAACGGCCGTGTAATGGTACAGGCTTGGATCGCCGCTGAACTCCTCATCCTTCAGAAGTAAGCGGAAATGACCGTACGCAATTTCATGCTGCCCCAGTATTCCCATCGTCGTAGCCAGCTTGAACACATGCTCCAGATGAAAAGGTACCGTCACTGTTAGCATGTCCATTAAACGGTCACGCTGCTCCTGATTTCCTTCATGCTGAAAGAAGATGGCCAGATTGCACAATCCGTGCAGATTGCCCGGCTCCTGATCCAGCACCTCGCCAATGGTACGCTTCGCTGTGTCGAAACGCCCCATATAATAATAAGCCAGAGCCAGATTATTGCGCGCAGCCAGAAAATCCGGGTAATCCTTGACGATCTCCTCCAATAGCTTGACCGCTTGTGCGAACTTGCCTTCCTCAAGCAGTGCCCGCGCATGCTCATGCTCGACCACGCCTTCACGACTCTTGATCCGGTTCAACTTGGCAGGACGGTTAAGCTCATAATGAAGCAGCTCCATCATCTCTTCCGCCTCATCCAGAAACTGGCCGTTCGGATCTTCCTCCAGATAAGTGACAAGCGCCTCTTCCGCCTTCTCAAACTGTTCCATATTAGCGTAATTGTTCGCCATATAGAAATAGCATTCTGTCATCAACGGGTCTACCTGCTCCAGGATGTGAGCCAGAACATCGTTCGAAGCTTTATAATCTCCCGTCTCTGATAATATACCCGCCATATTGCAATGATTCACCGGATTATCCGGTTCATATTCAACAGCTTTGCGAAAATACTTCAGAGCCTTGTCATATTGGTAACGATCAAGCGAACGAACCGCGCGATCGAAGAAAAAATTGGCATTCATCTCGATAGATATAACATTGTGGGGGTCACTGGACCCATATGGATTACCATTCACGAAAAGCAAGGCACCTCCTTTAACTTGCTCCTCTATCCAGAACAGTATAACACAAGTTACAATGTCATTTGCAGAAAAAAGACACCAGTTTACACATGGCGTCTTTGAATAAAGTGGCGATCGATCCGCCCTCGATAATGATATGAGATGCCTGTGCCAGCATAGGCGCAATGGACAGCACCTTCAGCCGCATCTTACAGTGATGCTCAGGGAGCGCAATCGAGTCTGTAATAACAATTTCCTCGATATGTGCATGATCAAGCCGGGTCAAAGCTTCCCCGGAGAAGAGTCCATGGGTCGCGCATACAATGGCATCTTGGGCCCCGCGCTCCTTCAGACCTTCTACCACTTGTACGATCGTTGATCCCGTATCAATTAAGTCCTCGATAATGATGGGCGTACGATCCGCCACATCCCCAATGACATGGGTGATGACCGCTTCGTTATGGGCAGGGCGCTGCTTCACCATCATGGCAAACGGCGAACCCAGGCGGCTTGCGAGCTTCTCCGCTGTCTTGGCCCGTCCCGCATCCGGAGATACAATGACAGGCTTCTCGATATTTTTGGCTTTCAGGTAATCCGTGATCAAATCCAGCGCAGTCAGATGATCCACCGGGATATTGAAGAAGCCCTGTATAGCTGGCGCATGCAGATCAATTGTGATGACTCGGTTGGCCCCGGCGGTGGTAAGCACATCAGCTACCATTTTTGCGGATATCGGCTCGCGCGGGGCCGATTTGCGTTCCTGTCTGGCATAACCGTAATAAGGCACAATGATATTAATCGTTCGGGCGGATGCACGTTTGGCGGCATCAATCATCACCAGCAGTTCCACAAACATTTCATTGATCGGGTGAGAAAAGGACTGGAGCAGAAAGACATCGCAATTGCGGATGCTCTCTTCATAATGCACGTAAACTTCGCCACTCTGAAAGCGGGAAATTTTGATCTTCCCGAGTTCAACTCCCAACTGCTGGCTGATGTTTGCCGCCAGCGTCGGATTGGAAGTTCCGGCGAACAATCGTAGTGAACGATACATGAGGACCTCCTGACGAGAGTGGTTTATATGGTCGGCTGACGCAACGATGGTTTGAAAGCGCTATATCGTCAAATCAGGCCGTTCCCGTCTCCTGCACCCGTCGATGAGGGTCTTCTGGAGAGGAAAACAGCCGTCTGCAATGAACCTGTTTGCAATTAGTGCTTGTCTTTATTATACATTGTTTTCTCCCACATTCAAAAGCACCATCTCCCGCTTCCGGTTACGGAAGGTTGCGACTTCCCGAACACCCAGCTCGGATAACAGTGCCCGTGCCTGATCCAGATGTTCACCGAGCTTCTTCGGCTGATGGGCATCCGACCCTAAGGTCAACGGGATGCCGAGTCGGACCGCTTCCTCCAGCATGCGGCGGCTTGGGAACATTTCCTCGCATGCCTTCGATAATCCGGAAGCATTCAGCTCCATGGCAGTCCCGCTGTGAGCTACGGCAGCAAGCGCTGCTTGTTCCAGAGCGATCACGTCCAGCTTCTGATCGGGACCTGGTCCATATCCGAATCGTTTAATCACGTCCAGATGGCCCATAATATCATAGAATCCGGTTGCGGCGGCTTTCTGTACCGCATCATAATATTGACCGTAGACCTCAAGCGGATCCTTGCCATCCCAGCCGTGGGTCTGGCGATAATCCGTGATGTCCCATTCTCCCAGAAAGTGTACGGAGCCTATCACATAATCCCAGGGATAGCCCTTCACGATTCGCTCGATTTGTTCTTCATATCCCTCGATATAATCGCCTTCAAGTCCGATCCGAATGTCGATCTGTCCCCTGTAACGATCCTTTAACAGCAAGCATTCCTCCACGTAACGCGGCAGCTCGTCCATCGGCATCGCCATTTCAGGGTAATAGTCCTCTGGATTGAGGTGGATCAAGGGCATGTGATCCGACAAACCCAGTTGATCCATCCCAAGCTCAACAGCGCGCCGCACATACTCCTCCAGCTGGCCTTCAGCATGTCCGCAGCGGGCATGGTGGGTATGGTAATCTATATGCATGGGCAGCTCTCCTCCTAATCGCGGCGCGGCCGTTCATGGCGGCGGCTCAGCTCATCCATGATCTCATCCAGCGGCAGCTTCCGTTCCTGCAGGAGCACCAGCAGGTGGTAGATCAGATCGCTGATTTCAAGTTTAAGCTCGGCATTGTCTTTATTTTTGGCAGCGATGATCGTTTCGGAGGCCTCTTCGCCCACCTTCTTGAGGATCTTATCAACGCCTTTATCAAACAAATAGGTCGTATAAGCGCCTTCCGGACGCTCGATCTCACGCTGGGCAATGACCTCTTCCAGCTCGGCAAGAACGGCAAAGCGCTCCCCAGATTCCGCCGCGGTACCCTGATTGGCAGGCTCACTCTGTTGATCCGGAACGGTAATCTCATTATGGAAGCAGGTCGTTTGATTAGGTATGGCATGCTTAGGTCCGTTCGGATTCACCTTCATCAAGAGGGTGTCCCCATCACAGTCATACGTCATGGAAACCACCGTCTGCACGTTCCCGGAGGTGGCCCCTTTATGCCACAACTCCTCACGCGAACGGCTCCAGAACCAAGTCTCGCCGCTTTCCAGCGTTAATCGCAGCGATTCCCGGTTCATATAAGCCATCATCAGCACCTCCTTGCTCTGTGCATCCTGTACGATCGTCGGTACCAGACCTGCCCCGTCCCATCGAATATGCTCGCTGACCTGCTCCAGAGATAAATCTTTCAACATATCGTCGCTCACCGTATCTCCACTCCTTTTTGACTAAGATGCAACTTCAGATGAGGGATCGAGATTTCTTTATAGTGGAATATCGTTGCCGCCAGACCCGCATCCGCTTTGCCTGTTGTGAACACATCATAGAAGTGATCCTCACGCCCAGCGCCGCCGGAAGCGATGACCGGGATCCCTACCGCCGAGGATACAGCCGACGTCAGCGCCAGATCAAACCCGTCCTTGGTGCCATCGGCATCCATACTGGTTAACAAAATCTCGCCCGCACCTAAACTCTCCGCCTGCTTCACCCAGTCCAGCGCTTTAATGCCAGTAGGCGTACGTCCGCCATGCGTGTATACTTCCCATTCTTCCCACGTTTCGTTGTACTTGGCATCAATCGCCACAACGATGCATTGGGAGCCGAATTTGCGCGCTCCGGCCGAGATGAGATCCGGCTGTCTTACCGCTGCCGTATTTACCCCGATTTTATCCGCGCCTGCCCGCAGAATCCGCTTCATGTCCTCGACAGACGAAATGCCTCCCCCAACGGTAAAAGGTATGGCGATTTCTCCGGCCGTTCGGCGAACAACTTCCTCCATCGTTGCCCGGCCCTCTACCGATGCCGAAATATCCAGAAAGACAAGCTCGTCTGCGCCTTCACGGTCATAGAGCGCCGCCAATTCCACCGGATCGCCCGCATCGCGGAGATTTACAAAATTAACACCCTTCACCACCCGGCCGTCTTTCACGTCCAGGCAAGGAATGATCCGTTTTGCCAGCATGCCGTTCCCCTCTTCCCCTATAAACTCTATCGATCAACCACTTATTTGAACGGCCTCTAAGTCCAGCCTTACTTGATTCTCGTAACAGCCTCATACAGATCGATGCTGCCTGTATACAGCGCTTTGCCTACAATGGCTCCGCCTACACCGTCCCCGCTGTGCGCGCTGAGCGCCAGCAGATCGTCCAGCTTTGTCACGCCGCCCGAAGCGATAACCGAACGGCCGCTGGCTTTCGCAAGCGAGACAATCGCTTCCACATTAGGTCCCTGCATCATACCGTCACGCGAAATGTCGGTAAAGATGAAGGTTTCCGCCCCTTTGGATGCCAGTTCTTTTGCCAGCACCTCGGCCTGCACCTCGGATGTTTCCAGCCAGCCACGTGTTGCGACATATCCGTTACGGGCATCGATTCCGATAGCCACCTTATCACCATACTTGCCCAGCACCTCTTCCGTAAAGACGCGATCCTCGATGGCAGCTGTACCGATAATGACCCGGCTTACGCCTAGTGTGAGCAGCCGCTCCACATCCGCCAGCGTGCGAAGGCCTCCTCCTACTTGAACCGGAACCTGGACACTTGCCGCGATTCTCCCAATGATATCGTGATTGATCGGTTGACCCGCCTTCGCTCCGTCCAAATCCACCAGATGAATGAATCGGCCGCCCTGCTCCTCCCACGATTTTGCCACCTCTAGCGGATTGTCATTGTATACCGTTTCTTGATTATAATCGCCCTGAACGAGCCTGACGCACTTACCTCCGCGAATATCGATTGCCGGATATATGATAAAAGAGGACATCCCCATTCCCACTTTCCTTTGGTCTATTTGGTAGCCTTACGTCGTTAAAAGCAAGAAATTACGAAGCAAACTCATGCCGAGCTCCCCGCTCTTCTCCGGGTGAAACTGCATGCCGTACACAGAACCCCGGCCTACTATGGCCGTCACTGGTTGGCCATAATCGGTAGCCGCCAGCAAATCGGTCTGAACCTCAGGAAGAACATGATACGAGTGGACAAAATACACATGACCTTCCTCAAGCCCCGCAAACAGCGGATGCTCCCGCTTCTCGAACTGCAATGAATTCCAGCCCATATGCGGCACTTTATAGTCGCCACCCGCAAACCGCACAACCGATCCGGGCAAAATATTCAGCCCTTCATGATTCCCGTGCTCTTCGCTTCGGCTAAACAGGAGCTGCATGCCAAGGCAGATCCCAAGCAGAGGCTTCCTGCGTCCGCAGCTTCCTTCATGACCGAGTCCAGCGAGGTTTCGCGCAGCTGCTCCATGGCATCTCCGAATGCGCCGACGCCGGGAAGGATAATACCATCTGCAGCTAAGATTTCATCCCGCTCCCCGGTGACAAGCGGCTTATACCCAAGCCGCTCCACCGCTTTGCCAACGCTGTGCAGGTTGCCCATGCCGTAATCCACAATTGCAATCGCCATCGATTAGAGCACTCCCTTCGTGGAGGGCACGCCGGTCACCCGCGGATCCACGCTGGTCGCCTCATCCAATGCACGGCCCAGTGCCTTAAACACCGCTTCAATCATATGGTGTGTATTGTGTCCGTAATGAACGATGACATGCAGCGTGATCCGGGCTTCCAGCGCCAATTTCCACAGAAATTCATGCACGAGCTCGGTATGGAAGGAACCGACCTGCTGCGAAGGATACTCGGCCCGATACTCAAAATGCGGACGGTTGCTGATATCCACGATGACTTGAGCAAGCGCCTCATCCATCGGTACAAACACACTGGCGTACCGCTTAATCCCTTTTTATCGCCCAACGCCTCGCGGAACGTCTGCCCCAGGCAAATCCCGATATCCTCCACCGTGTGGTGATCATCAATCTCGATGTCCCCTTTTGCCTTCACGCGAAGATCAAAGTGACCATGCTTCGTAAACAAATCCAGCATATGATTCAGGAACGGTACATCGGTTTCCAATTCGGAGATCCCGGTGCCGTCTACATTGAAATCCAGGGTAATGTCGGTCTCATTGGTTTTACGGCTCACGTAAGCTGATCTTGCTGCTGCATCCAAACTACTCACGATTGATTGCCTCCTCTATACGGATATCCATACTAAATGGATGACTTTTGTTCTTCTCTGCTGTTTATCGTTCATGATCAAGCCGAATCCCGATCGCCCGGGCATGACCCTCAAATCCTTCACGGCGCGCCAGCTCCATAATCTGCTCACCGTCACGCAGCAAGGCTTCTTTGCTATAGTAGATCAAGCTGGATTTTTAATAAAATCGTCCAGATCGAAGCGATGCAAACCGTGCCGTACCATTTGTCGGAATGATATGATTCGGTCCCGCAAAATAATCGCCCACCTACTCGGAGCTGTATGGTCCTAGGAAGATAGCTCCCGCATTCTCAATCTGGCCCACGATCGCCATCGGCTCCTCCGTCACAATCTCCAGATGCTCCGGCGCCAGCCATTAATGACTTCGATTCCTTCCCTCAGGGACTCGGTTATGATCACCGCGCCGTAACTGTCCACGGAAGCACGGGCAATATCACGTCGCGGCAGCAGCTCGAGCTGTCGCTGCACTTCAGCGACAACGGCTTCACCCAGCTTGCGGGAAGGTGTCACCAGAATAGCGGAAGCCATCTCATCATGCTCCGCCTGGGAGAGCAAATCCGCCGCTATATAGGAAGCATCCGCACTGTCGTCGGCCAATACCGCAATCTCGCTCGGATACCAGGCTGTCAATATTGACCGCACCGTACACTTCACGCTTGGCCAGCGCCACGTAAATGTTGCCAGGTCCGCAAATTTTATCGACAGGAGAGATGGTCTCCGTTCCATAAGCCAGCGCAGCTATCGCTTGTGCTCCTCCTACGCGGTAGATTTCCGTAACGCCAGCCTCCGCAGCAGCCACCAGGATATAAGGATTGATTCCATCCTGACCGCGGTCGAAGGTGGCGTCACCATGACAATCTCGGGAACTCCCGCCACTTGGGCAGGGATGACATTCATCAGGACCGATGAGGGATATGCCGCTTTTCCGCCAGGTACATATACACCCACACGCTGCAACGGACGAATGATCTGTCCCAGTATGCTGCCATCAGCTTGAAAATCCATCCAGGAATTTCGTTTCTGCTTCACATGAAATCTACGAATGTTATCCGCTGCTGCCTGAATCGCCTTCACGAACGAAGGCTCCACATGACCGTAAGCCGCCTTGAGCTCTTCCTCCGTTACGCGAAGCTGGTCCGCAGTCAGATGGATGCGATCCAATTGCTCAGTATGCCGCAGCAAGGCAGCATCCCCTTCGGTTCGGATATCCCGCACAATCGCCTTAACGACTTCGTTCTGCTCCGGTGTGCCATAATCGGTCTCCCGCTTCAGCTTAAAATCCTGTGCTGATACAACCTTCACCTTAATCTCCCCTATCCCGCTGCATGATCCCTACCGTGAAACATGAGCTCCCTCAGACATGATGGCCTTGTGCAGCCGATCGCACAATGCCTGAATTTCATCATTCTTCATCCGATAGCTCACACGATTGGCAATGAGACGACTCGTAATTTCAAAAATGCTGGTCATCTCCACCAGTCCGTTCTCCTTGAGTGTCTGACCCGTCTCGACCATATCGACAATACGATCTGCCAAGCCGATGAGCGGTGCAAGCTCAATGGAACCATTCAGCTTAACCACCTCGACCTGCTGACCCTGCTCACGGAAATACTGTGATGCCACATTCGGATATTTGGTTGCCACCCGCTGAGTAATGCCCGGCTTCCAATCTGGCAAGCCAATAACCGACATCCTGCACCGCGCGATTCCGAGATCGAGCAGCTCATAAACGTCTTTGTTCTCCTCCATCAGCACATCCTTGCCCACGATACCGATATCGGCGACACCGTATTCCACATAAGTCGGCACATCCATAAGCTTCGCTAGAATAAATTCCATTCCTGCCTCCGGCAAGGAAATGACCAGCTTTCGCGTTTCATCCACATCGAGGGGAATCGGTAGTCCGGCCGAACGGAACAGCGCGGATGCTTTTTATATATACGCCCTTTGGGCATCGCTACTTTCAACGTTTCCGCCACGTTCAAATCCTCCTAACCTTAACTTATATAAAAGATGAATCACATCCAGGTTCTATTGAAGTGTGATAATCTCCCGGTATCCTCTATGGAGCAAACTCCCGGATATGACAGGAGCCCCTTCGTCTCCACCGTTTGCATGATCCGAAATAATTGAAGTTATAACCGTATGACCCTGTGCGCGAAGATCAGCGGCCTTAGCTAATCCTTTCTTCCGATAAGAAGCCGTGTAACGAATGAGAACAGGAAGGTCTTCCACAATCTCGGAACCCTGTACTCCATCCAATATACGGTTGGTCTTGATGGCAAAACCTGTTGCCGGAACCGCACGGCCAAACTGCTGGAGCAGTTTGTCATAACGACCACCGCTTGCCACAGGGGAGCCTAATTCCGCCGCATAGCCCTCGAACGTCATCCCTGTGTAATAGGAGAAGTCCCCGAGCATGGTGAGATCAAACAGAACATGCCTGGAGACATCGTATGCCTCCAGCACCTCCCACACCTTGCATAGATGCTCAATAGAAGCCCTGGCGAGGTCATTGCTGCTAATTTCAAGAGCTTGATTAAGCAATCTCCCGGCCACCGCGCAATCTTAGAATTCCTTCTAACTGTTCTTGCTGTCCTGGGGCCAGTTGCAGGCTGGCGATGGTATTCCGGTATCCGACGTAATCCCGATTCAGCAGATCCTGCTTTAAACTTTCTTGATCTTCAGCCCGCTCAGGAAGCACCTGCTGGAGCAGACCATTAAGATAACCCATATGTCCCATCGCAATCTTAAATCTCTCGACGCCTGCCGCCTTGAGCGATTCAATGGCCAATGCTATCACTTCGGCATCCGCCTCAGGGGAATCATCGCCTACAAGCTCAACACCCGTCTGGAAGAATTCCGCTTCCCGTCCCGCTTCCTCTTCAATCGCGCGAAACACATTGGCATGGTATGACAAACGCACCGGAAGCGGCTCATCTTTCAGCAGTGATGACATGACCCGCGCTATCGGAGCCGTAAGATCAGATCGAAGCACCATTGTTGTTCCACGTTTATTAAGTAATTTAAACAGTTTTTGGTCCGACGTAGAGCTTGCTACGCCTACTGTATCGTAATATTCCATCGTTGGTGTCATGATCTGGTATCCCCAGCGGTCCATGCACGCAAGCACTTCACGTTCAATCCGGCGCAGCTTGGTGACTGCATGGGGTAGATAATCACGAACACCTGTAGGTTTCTCGAAGCCTTTTGGTTTAGACATGAAGCTCCACCTCAAATCAGAAAAAGTCTTTAATATGGTAAAGTGTTACCTTGCTAATAAATTAAAGGATATTGGCTATATTACCATGAATAGATCCCGATCGTCAATGCATGGGAAATGCGTACATCTATGTATCGTTCTCTGTTTCTAACGACATTAGCGCCCCAGGGCCAGCTTCACTTCTGGGTATAATTGTAACACAAGAACGAGCAGCAGTGGCTGGCTTGGCTTGTGATCATCCCCAGCCATGCCTTATGCGCACCCATACAAAAAGCCGCCCGATTGCCGGACGGCTTGGTTCATGATCGTTGGTATGAGATGAAATTATGCCTGCTATGATTACAGATATACAATTACAGATCAACCGACTTCTTGCTGTCGCCTGTAACGGTATCCTTTTTTGCGACGGCGTCTTGGGTGCTTTGGATGATGGTTTTAACGAACGCGGCACGCTGCCAAGCAGCATCCAGGAGCCCGGGATCCACCGGAACATGGTTTGCACCACAAGCGCACTGACAATCAGCGCGGTTACCATACCGCCATATACCCAAATGAGATAATCATCGGTTACCGGGTTCAGCTTCAGATCGTATTCCCGATACAAGAACAGCCACAATGGATGCACCAGATATATCGCGAACGATAGCTCGCCAATCCGTGTCAGGACCTTAACGATGAGTTTCCAACCGCTATTGTACAGCCAGCTTGCCAGCTGCATCAGCACAATCGCAGAGAAGACGGTATGCAGATTCCACAGGAGCTCGTACAACAGGGAATCGTATTTGGCACCGTGCAATCGCTGATTGTACCAGATTTGCACATGAGCCAGTGCCACCGCGATCCATCCGGCCCACAACACGACCGTGCCTGCCCTTTGACCCGAAGTCTGCTTCTTCCATGAGGACGTTAACCAGCCCTTGAATTTATCGTAATTCATCGCCAGGTAAGCGCCCAGCATGTAATAGGCTAGATAAGAGATAGCCAAGCTGCCTTTAAACGTATATTGCAGTTCATACTTATTCCATAAGATGAAGCCCCATTGGAGCAGGAATCCGATCGGAACCGCCCACCGCACCAGAAATCGGGACGATTTGAACAGCTTGAGGAAGATCGGGAACAGAATGTAGAACTGCAAACTGATGAATACAAAATATAAGTGCGTATAGTTCTGTCCGCGAATCAGACGCTCAAAGAAAAGCGGCATTTGTGCCCATAGATCAAACGAACTGTTCAGCAGTCCATTCTGATACATCCGAACAAAGAAGTAGAGGATAGAGAACAGCACATAAGGCAGCAGAATATACAAAAGCCGCCGTTTGTAGAAGTTCTTGATCAAATCCTTGGTCAATGGACGGTCTGCATAGTTATAGAACAACACAAAACTGCTCAGAAATATAAACGAAGGTGTGCCGTATTTAAAGAAGATATTCAAAAAATTAATAATATAATAGAACCGCGAATCGATTGCATCCACCGTTGCAAATGAAGTCGCATGTACGTGAAGCACGCCCAGAATAGCCATCGCACGATAGATATCGAGTTGCGGCAGCCTTTCCTTTTGTTCAGCGTAGCACTCATGTCAGGCGTCGCCTCCTTTTATTTCAGCTTTTTCATAGAGTCCATGTATAAGGCGGCGGGCAAAAAGTCCCTCAAGGCCATTACCCAGGGGACTATAGTTCGCTTTCTGTCATGTCATCCTCATCTCATTTTACAATAAATCCGACAGCTTGAGAACCTGACATGTCATATTACCTCAAATTGACTCACTTTCCGTCGATGTCCTCTTCAGCTCTCGCAATGGATTCCCGCCTACAAAGACACCTGGTGCCACATCCTTATGTACAACAGATCCTGCAGCAACAACCGCTCCATCCCCAATGGTTACACCAGGCAATATCGTTGTGTTCGCGCCGATCAGTACGTTCTCCCCAATCCATACCTCTCCTAGGCGATATTCCTTGATTAAATACTCATGTGCAAGAATGGTTGTATTGTAGCCGATCACCGAATTCTCACCGATGGTTATTTTCTCAGGAAAAACACATCCACCATGACCATCAGTCCAAACGCAGTATGCTGACCTACCTTCATCCCGAGCATATGGCGGTATATCCAGTTCTTCATGGGCAGGATGGGGCAATAGCGCGCCAGCTGGATAAAGATGAAGTTCTTCACGCCCTTAAACGGGCTAACGGTACGGTAGATTTGCCACAGCGCGTTCGGCCCTTCTACAGGATAACGGGTAATCTTTCTGGCCATGCTGCCAAAACTCCTATTCCTCTGGAAGTCCTACGATATCGTACAGATCTCTCATATCCCTCAAAATAAAATCCGGACCATACTCCTTCAGCTTCAGCTCACCCTTCAGGGACCAGGCTACTGCGGCAGCCTTAACGCCTGCCGCCTTCGCAGACTGAATATCGACTGGACTGTCACCGATCATCAACGTTGTCTCCGGGTTCGCACCCAGCCGCTCTATCGCTGTCAGAACGGGTTCGGGATGCGGTTTGGGGTGTTCTACATCATTCACCGTAACAATCGCAGACATGAAGCGTTCGAGATCGAACTTCTCCAAAGTCATCATCGTGGAGGGCCGGATCTTCGTCGTTACGATGCCGAGGGTTAACCCGTGTCGATGAAGACGCTCCACGACTTCATTCACATGCGGGAATGGTCTGACCATCTCATCATGATGAAGCGTGTTGAACGAGCGGTAGGCTGTTACAAACGGGCTCACATCTTCGACGCCCCCGAGAAAGCCTGCAGCTGCTGTTCAAGCGTTGTCCCCATATGCGGAATGATCTGCTCTCTGGTCAAAGGCCCTGGAGCCTGAGACTCGAATACATGCAGAAACGATGAGATGATCAATTCATTCGTATCAATAATGGTGCCGTCCAGATCAAACAGTACGGTTTCAATCATGCTGCAACTACTCCTTTTTGTCCTCCGTATCTGGTTTTATAACCGGAGTCTCATCCACCTGCGTTTGCTTGGCCTCCGTCTCCTGAGCTTGGGTAAGAGGGCTCTTATCAACAAGTTCCGCTGTTTCCACTGTCTCTTTATGATTTTTCGAAGAAGTTGCCGCCGGGGATTTCACTGTTTTATTCGTTTGCAGCTCCGCCTCCGGGGTTGGGCTGACTCCTGCTTTGGTGGATACGATCGGATCCAGATAACGCACATTCGCTCGACCTGTCACACGGCGTACAATAATCAGTATGATGCCTGCAATAATAAACAAGACAGACAACAACTGTGAGATACGGATGTTTCCGTAGGCCGGATCCAGATGGCCCAGTTCAAAGCCCATCCAGGTCATCGGTGCCCATAGCGTATTGTTAATGAAGTCGGCAAGGTAGTAGAGCCTTGAAATGCCAAACTGTCCGTGCGCACCGCTTCAATGAAGAAATACCAATGGAATACCAGATGAAATATCCGATGAAAAGTTCGCCGGAACGCAAGAATTTTTGTCTCCGGATAATAAGCAGTACAACAATACCAACCAAATTCCACAATGATTCATATAAGAAGGTAGGATGATGGAATACGCCTTGTACATTCATCTGATTCACAATGAAATTAGGCAGATGCAGCTCCCCGCGCAAAAATGTTTCGCTTACAGGACCGCCATAGGCCTCCTGGTTGACGAAATTCCCCAGCGTCCAATAATTTGGTAAGCTAATAGAGACGGAGCACAGATATCGGCAATTCGCCAGAACGAGTAGCCCCTTTGGCGAACAAAGATCAGCGCGCAAATAATCGCACCGATAAGTGCGCCGAATATCGCAATACCGCCATTCCATATTTTGAACACATCGAGGAAGTTATCCTTATAGTCTTCCCACTTAAAAGCAACATAATAAATGCGTGCACCGATGATGGCAGAAGGAACGCCGAGCAAGAGCAAGTCCATAAAGAATTCCTGCGGAATGCCAAAACGCTTGCCTTCGCGAATAGCCAGCAGCAGACCCGCCAGTGCCCCAAGCCCCAAAATCAAGCCATACCAATGAACACGCAGCGATCCGATGGAGAACGCCACCGGATCGATGAGCAATGTTTGCATCACTTATAACCTCCCTAGTCCTAGTCCAAATCGTCCATATCTTCAGCGATGGTTGCCGTCAGCTTGTTCGTAAACTGCAGTGCAGCATTAAGTCCCATTTGTTTCAATCTGTAGTTCATGGCTGCTACTTCAATAATAACCGCAAGGTTACGTCCTGGACGAACGGGAATGGTCACCAGAGGGATATCCGTCTCTATAATACGCGTGGTTTCTTCATCCAAACCCAGACGGTCATACTGCTTATCCTGCTGCCAGGCCTCCAAGCGAACAACGAGGGTGATCCGCTTGTTATTCCGAACAGCCCCGGCGCCGAATAATGTCATTACGTTAATAATACCGACACCGCGAATCTCCAGAAGGTGACGAATCAACTCCGGCGCCGTTCCGTGAAGCTGAAAATCCGAGGTTTGGCGAATTTCAACCGCATCATCGGCAATTAACCTATGTCCACGTTTTACAAGTTCGAGCGCTGTCTCGCTCTTCCCGATACCGCTTGAACCGGTAATCAGCATACCCACGCCGTATACATCACACAATACACCATGAATGGTTGTAGTCGGTGCTAATTTTCGCTCCAGGAAGCTTGTGAATCGGCTCGTTAGAATGGTAGTTGCCATACTGCTGCGCAGAATAGGCAAACCTCGCTCATTCCCGAGCTCAACCAATTCCTCCGGCACTTCCAGCGAACGCGTAACCACGATACACGGTGTTTCCTCCGTACACAGACTACGCATCCGTTCTTTACGTTCCTCCGGTTTCAGCATCCCGAAGAAAGCTAGCTCCGTGCGCCCCATAAGCTGTACACGCTCACGCGGATGGTACTCAAAATAGCCCGCCATTTCCAATCCTGGACGATTCAGATCGTCCGTTGTAATCTGACGTTTCAAGCCTTCCTCGCCTGCGATGACCTCCAGCTGAAACTGCTGGACCAGCTCGGATACCTTCACTTTCTTGGCCATGGTCTTACCCCTCTTCTTCCGTTGTATGTTGACATCACAACACAGCCGTTACACGGCTCATCTTGGATGATATATTTCATAATCTGGTTATTTCCAAAAATGTTTATTCAAAAATATTCCAATTCCACGTCTTTATCAGTCATCAACATATGTCGCCACGTTCTAAATGCCGCTTTTTCCGCATGCACGAAACACTTATGTATGCCCTGCTTTGTGCTTATCTTATCGAAAAAAGCTACTGAATGCAATTCTCTTTGCCCTTCCGATAGAGACAATAGGCTTATATCTGCTGAGAAATGAAAATAAGTACCACTCTAAATGCCTCTTTCTCCTAAAAAACCGCCCCTTGAGGGGCGGTTTTCAAGAGAATGCCGTATACCGGAGAATTAGTCTCCCAGCAACACGTTCAATTCGGACTCTTTATCAAAGATATGAACTTTGTTCATGTCGATTGCCAATTTAACATTATCGCTTTCACGTGTAGTAGAACGTCCGTCTACACGGCCGATAACAGTATCAGTACCCAATCCACTCAGATACAAGAGCATTTCGTGACCGAGGTTCTCAGTAACGTCAACTTTTGCATTGAAGATGGTGTTCGGGGAAGCTTCCAGGAATACTGGCTCTTCATGAATATCTTCAGGACGAAGACCCATGATGACTTCTTTACCGATCATCGATTTGTTTTTAAGAATTTGAGCTTTGCCGCCTGGAACCTGAACGTTCAGTCCCTCGGAAGTGAAGTACACGCCTCCGTTTTGTTCAGACAATTTACCGTTGATAAAGTTCATGGTTGGGGAACCGATGAAACCAGCAACGAACAAGTTGTTAGGGCTGTTGTACAGCTGTTCTGGGAATCCGCTTGTTGAATGATACCGTCCTGCATAACTACGATACGGTCACCCATTGTCATAGCTTCTGTTTGGTCATGCGTTACGTAGATACAAGTGGTTTCAAGACGCTTAACCAGCTTCGTAATTTCAGCACGCATCTGACCGCGAAGTTTCGCATCCAAGTTGGAAAGCGGCTCATCCATCAAGAAGACTTGTGGATCACGGACAATCGCACGACCCAAGGCAACACGCTGACGCTGACCACCGGAAAGAGCTTTTGGCTTACGCTCGAGCAAATGCTCAATGTCCAAGATTTTAGCTGCTTCACGTACACGTTTATCGATTTCGTCTTTCTTCACTTTGCGGAGCTTCAAACCAAATGCCATGTTTTGATATACGTTCATATGTGGATACAAGGCGTAGGATTGGAATACCATCGCGATGTCACGATCTTTAGGTGCTACATCGTTAACAACGCGGTCGCCAATGTAAAGTTTACCCTCAGAAATTTCCTCAAGTCCTGCGATCATACGCAATGTCGTGGACTTACCGCAACCGGAAGGACCTACCAATACCAAAAATTCTTTATCTTTAATATCCAAATTAACGTCAATTACAGTTGCTTTATCCGCACCTGCATACTTTTTGTAAATATGCTCTAAGCGTACACCAGCCATGTGCATTTGCCCCTCATATGAATGTTATGAAATCGAATACAATTAATTTATAATCTTATATTACCCCATAGGCACCTGACTTGCTATACACAATCTGCACAAAAACCTATTTCCTTTTCGTCACTTTATACAATAGAAGCGTAATTTTTACTAATACCGCATCACTGAAGCTGCGAACATCCAGACCCGTCTCCTGTTTGATCTTATCCAGACGATAGAGCAGCGTATTCCGGTGAATATACAGATGCTTGGCTGTCTCGCTCACGTTGCAGTCCAATTCAAAGAAGGACTCCAGCGTAGACAACGTCTCGCTATCCTCGAACAAATCGGTATGCCCTGCAGCATACTCCCGCAGAAACTGATTACGTTGATGCTCAGGGATACTGTATACCAAACGCTCCAGGTGGAGCCCGGTCGATAGATGGATATGTTCTTTAACCTGGAACGTGCGGCCGATTGTCATCGTCTCCCTCAACATTCCAACCGTCTGTGGCAAAGCATGAAGCGCATTAACGGTAGTATAGCCGAGATATGGAAATCCCCGACCCATTCCGTTGAAACCAGCTCGTACAATCCCATACAGAACAGAGACAGTAAATCCTGATCGCCTTCGGCTGGGGTATCCTCTTTATCATCTGTCGTGATTCCATCCAACAGCTCTTGATTCGCAAGTATAATCCATTCTTTATCCAGAAGCGGCACCAGAATAATGTCCCCGTCAAAATAGCTTTTTAATAACCGCTGCAGCGCTTTATAACTCGGCGTCGGCGCGTGTTCGCTTTCATTAATCAGAAGGAATGGAACCATTTCCTCTGTTAAACTTGAGCGGAGCAGAAGCTCATCCGGCAATTCAGCTAACAGTTCTCCGGCTTGAAGACGTTCCTTTAACCATGAACCCAGCTGTTGAGCGCGCCGTTCATCTTCGACCTTAACGCTGCTTTTCGACACTATCCCTGGAGATGTCTCATGAATGCTCGACAATAAAAGGGTTATAAGGCCAATCTCCGACTCCGTCAGAACATTCCGATCTGCCACGATCACCCGGACAGGGTCCTGCCGATTAACCGGAATCAAACCTCATTAAGCGCTTCATATTCGTAGGCGCCAGCATGGGTTCGCTCTTTACGTGATGTCTCCCTTTCTCCACGGAAAATGGATCCAAGAGCCTCTTCCACATTATGATGACCGATGCGGTTGCCATGCCGCTGTGCGGCTGTCATGGATTCTTTTAGCCATGCCGCTTCTTGCGCGTTCAATGTTTTTAAACCGAGTGAGGTACCCAGGGTCTGCTCCAGTTTCTGAACGATGTGCTCCATCTCCACCATTGATGACTCCACCACTTTATCGTTTTTTCTTATTTTAGCATATCACCCTGTACAAACTACAATTCATTCATTGAAAGCAGATCGGTATGCAGCAAACTTATCTTCTGAAAAAACAAAAGAGTCGTCAACAATGTTGACGACTCTTGGGATGAGCCATGAAGGACTCGAACCTTCGACACCCTGATTAAAAGTCAGGTGCTCTACCAACTGAGCTAATGGCTCTTATTACTGGTGGAGGATGATGGATTCGAACCACCGAACTCGGACGAGAACAGATTTACAGTCTGCTGCGTTTGGCCACTTCGCTAATCCTCCAGGATATAAAGGTGGCTCGGGACGGAATCGAACCGCCGACACGAGGATTTTCAGTCCTCTGCTCTACCGACTGAGCTACCGAGCCTTATGTAATTGACATAAAAATAAAGTGCGGAGTGTGACACTTCCCACTTTAATCTGTGGAAAACCAACCATTATTATTCCTATAAAGAAATAATGGCGGAACTGACGGGATTCGAACCCGCGATCTCCTGCGTGACAGGCAGGCATGTTAGGCCTCTACACCACAGTTCCGCATTGGTAAAGATGGTGTTAAGCGAGAGGACTTGAACCCCCAACCTACTGATTACAAGTCAGTTGCTCTACCAATTGAGCTACTAGGCATGGTATGGTAATAAAAATGAATACATGGTGGAGGCTGAGGGGTTCGAACCCCCGACCCTCTGCTTGTAAGGCAGATGCTCTCCCAGCTGAGCTAAGCCTCCAGGTATGTATGGTAGCGGCGGAGGGGATCGAACCCCGACCTCACGGGTATGAACCGTACGCTCTAGCCAGCTGAGCTACACCGCCATATAAAACCAATTGCATGTAAGTTATTCAAATGGCGGAGAGAGAGGGATTCGAACCCTCGCACCGCTTACGCAGTCTAACCCCTTAGCAGAGGGTCCCCTTATAGCCACTTGGGTATCTCTCCATCATAACTTGTATGCAGTTACAGAGATTGATTCCCTGAAAACTAGATACGAAACGAAATTTGCGTGTATTAGATATCCGTAGCATTACCCGATGTGGTATCGGGGTCCCCGAAAAGTATTCGGCATCCGCTTCAACGCCTTGCTTCACTTTTTGGGGTGTTTTTGGATAAGCCCTCGACCGATTAGTATTGGTCAGCTCCATGCATTGCTGCACTTCCACCTCCAACCTATCTACCTCGTCGTCTTCAAGGGGTCTTACTAGTTGGGAAATCTCATCTTGAGGGGGCTTCACGCTTAGATGCTTTCAGCGCTTATCCCTTCCGTACGTAGCTACCCAGCCATGCTCCTGGCGGAACAACTGGTGCACCAGCGGTACGTCCATCCCGGTCCTCTCGTACTAAGGACAGCTCCTCTCAAATTTCCTACGCCCACGACAGATAGGGACCGAACTGTCTCACGACGTTCTGAACCCAGCTCGCGTACCGCTTTAATGGGCGAACAGCCCAACCCTTGGGACCTACTTCAGCCCCAGGATGCGATGAGCCGACATCGAGGTGCCAAACCTCCCCGTCGATGTGGACTCTTGGGGAGATAAGCCTGTTATCCCCAGGGTAGCTTTTATCCGTTGAGCGATGGCCCTTCCATGCGGTACCACCGGATCACTAAGCCCGACTTTCGTCCCTGCTCGACTTGTAGGTCTCGCAGTCAAGCTCCCTTATGCCTTTGCACTCTTCGAATGATTTCCAACCATTCTGAGGGAACCTTGGGGCGCCTCCGTTACTCTTTAGGAGGCGACCGCCCCAGTCAAACTGCCCGCCTGACACTGTCCTCGCACCGGATCACGGTACCAAGTTAGAACCTAGATACGATCAGGGTGGTATCCCAACGTCGCCTCCACACAAGCTGGCGCTCATGCTTCGAAGGCTCCCACCTATCCTGTACAGATCGTACCCAAATCCAATATCAAGCTGCAGTAAAGCTCCATGGGGTCTTTCCGTCTTGTCGCGGGTAACCTGCATCTTCACAGGTATTAAAATTTCACCGGATCTCTCGTTGAGACAGCGCCCAAGTCGTTACGCCATTCGTGCGGGTCAGAATTTACCTGACAAGGAATTTCGCTACCTTAGGACCGTTATAGTTACGGCCGCCGTTTACTGGGGCTTCGGTTCACAGCTTCGGATTGCTCCTAACCGCTCCCCTTAACCTTCCAGCACCGGGCAGGCGTCAGCCCGTATACTTCGCCTTACGGCTTCGCACAGACCTGTGTTTTTGCTAAACAGTCGCTTGGGCCTTTTCACTGCGGCCCCCTCGGGCTATTCACCCTACCGAGGCACCCCTTCTCCCGAAGTTACGGGGTCATTTTGCCGAGTTCCTTAACGAGAGTTCTTCCGCGCGCCTTAGAATTCTCTTCTCGCCTACCTGTGTCGGTTTGCGGTACGGGCACCTTCACCTGACTAGAGGCTTTTCTTGGCAGTGTGAGATCATGACCTTCGCTACTATAATTTTCACTCCCCATCACAGCCCAGCCTTATCGATGTGCGGATTTGCCTACACATCAGCCTCACTGCTTGGACGGACATCCATCAGTCCGCGTCACTACCCTCCTGCGTCACCCCATCGTTCATAACGGTTTACGGTGGTACAGGAATTTCAACCTGTTGTCCTTCGATTACGCCTTTCGGCCTCACCTTAGGTCCCGACTTACCCTGAGCGGACGAGCCTTCCTCAGGAAACCTTGGGCTTTCGGCGGATCAGATTCTCACTGATCTTTTCGTTACTCATCTAAGCATTCTCACTTGTATGCTGTCCAGCGCTCCTTACGGTACACCTTCAACCTACATACAACGCTCCCCTACCCCTGATACAAATGTATCAAGCCATAGCTTCGGTGGTGTGTTTAGCCCCGTTACATTTTCGGCGCAGAGTCACTCGACCAGTGAGCTATTACGCACTCTTTAAATGGTGGCTGCTTCTAAGCCAACATCCTGGTTGTCTGTGCAACTCCACATCCTTTCCCACTTAACACACACTTGGGGACCTTAGCTGATGGTCTGGGCTGTTTCCCTTTTGACAATGGATCTTAGCACTCACTGTCTGACTCCCGGATATAAGTCTATGGCATTCGGAGTTTGACTGAGCTTGGTAACCCTTGCGGGCCCCGCACCCAATCAGTGCTCTACCTCCACGACTCTCAATTCCGAGGCTAGCCCTAAAGCTATTTCGGGGAGAACCAGCTATCTCCGAGTTCGATTGGAATTTCTCCGCTACCCCCACCTCATCCCCGCATTTTTCAACATACGTGGGTTCGGGCCTCCAGTGCGTGTTACCGCACCTTCACCCTGGACAGGGGTAGATCACACGGTTTCGGGTCTACGACCACATACTATATCGCCCTATTCAGACTCGCTTTCGCTGCGGCTACGGCTTCTCGCCTTAACCTTGCATGGGAACGTAACTCATCAGTTCATTCTACAAAGGCACGCCATCACCCATAAATAGGGCTCTGACTTCTTGTAAGCACACGGTTTCAGGTTCTATTTCACTCCCCTTCCGGGGTGCTTTTCACCTTTCCCTCACGGTACTGTTTCACTATCGGTCGCTAGGGAGTATTTAGCCTTAGCAGATGGTCCTGCTGGATTCATACGGGGTTTCACGTGCCCCGCACTACTCGGGATCCGTCTCGGAGGGAATATACTTTCGACTACAGGGCTTTTACCTCGTATCGCGGGCCTTTCCAGACCTCTTCGTCTAATATGTTCCTTTGTAACTCCATGTGAGACGTCCCACAACCCCAGAGAGCAAGCTCTCTGGTTTAGGCTGTTCCGCGTTCGCTCGCCGCTACTGACGGAATCACTCTTGTTTTCTCTTCCTCAGGGTACTTAGATGTTTCAGTTCCCCTGGTATGCCTCTTACTATCCTATGTATTCAGATAGAAGTGACTGACTATTACATCAGCCGGGTTTCCCCATTCGGACACCCCCGGATCAAAGCTTGCTTACAGCTCCCCGAGGCAGTTTCGTTGTTCGCCACGTCCTTCATCGGCTCCTAGCGCCTAGGCATCCTCCGTGTGCTCTTAGTAGCTTAACCAACGCTTCAGTTTCGCGCCATTCGCTCTGTTGTCCGTTTGTTTCCTGATCTACTAAACGAGTTAATAGGTGGAAACGAAACTTCCAAAGGATCGACTGTCACGAATCTTCCGCTGCTACTTTTATAAAAACTTGTTTTGACACAAGTTCAGCTAAAAGGAATATTTCTAATTGCGCAAATTCGTTTCGTTATCTAGTTTTCAAGGATCAACCCGGTCTTCTGACCGGAAAATTATCATATCAGATTACAACTCGCAGTTCAACCTGCAATTTATGGAAATGATATGAGAATGTTTATGTTCACTTCAAAAAGTGAAATATGGCTTACTTTATGAAGTTTGAATGGTGGGCCCTAGTGG